>JARFXV010000696.1:0-693505 GCA_031761425.1 Cosmopolites sordidus
ATATATATATATATATATATATATATATATATATATATATATATATATATATATATATATATATACATATATATATATATATATATATAGTATATATATATATATATATATATATATATATATATATATATATATATATATATATATATATATATATATATATATATATATATATATATATATATATATATATGTATATCCTTGGGTTTTCGTCTCAATCTATCTCGTTTCCTTTTCTCTTATATCTAGCCTCCCATATCTTTCTCACTTACTATTATCGCATGTACTTCTTATTTGGTTCTTTCTTATTATTTTTCACTCATCTGAACAACCCTATATTACACTGTTACACTTATGAACATAATATGAAGATATGTAATGTGTTGTGTAAACAGATTTTGAAGAAAAACACAGTTAAATGGACCAAAATGTATCATACATTAAGCCTCATATCATATTGAGAATGGTAAGTCCATAGTTTCAATTTTATAATGTCTTGACTTTATAGTTTAAGAGTCTTCCTTGCCTTGCTTTTCGCGTGTGAGTTGTTGTGGTTGGATCTTCTCTCTTTAGTAACCAGCAGTTACTAGCATGTATGTTTCTCACATAGTAACTTAATGGGCAACGAGAACGGATGCAAATTTGTTTTCATTGTCAAGAAGGACGCACTTCAAACTAAGCTTGGAGGCATCGATAAAAAGTCTCCAGTAGATAGGGTCATACTGTACTACTCCTAGTTTCCGCATAACCCCCGGAATGTTGTTACAGTAAACTAAAGTTTCCTCTTCAGAAAAGAAGGGTGTAAATTCTTGTTCGCGAAATCTGTGCCAATACTACGTCGCCCTTGGTGTCGTCCTTGGTGCCAACATGTTCCTTTCACGAAGTCTGAACACGAATATCTCGGTAGATTCCTTTGTAAGGGCAAGATCTCGAACAAAGTCATTTAATGCACTTTGCTAGAAAACTTTCGCTTCTTTTGTTAACACCTTCAGACGAGAAATCACAGTTAGAGGTAGGACCGACCATTTCTGCAATCAGATTCAGAAGAGGGACAATCGTATAAATCTTCCGGACGAGGTGGTACTGGTATATCAGGGCCATGAGGATCGGGAAAAATTGCGGATGGAATATTGCTGGATCCCAATGTTAGTTTTGTTCTCGCTGTTAAATCCCTTCACATTCACAGAACAGAAGTAGCACTAAATACTGTGGTCTCTAGGTTGTCGCCACACCATTGGAATTCCTAATGGCAACGCTGTTCGCTTACCGTTCACCCATTGCTGTAACCGCTTTATACAGGTTCTACAAGACGTATGTGCTGCCCACGGCTTGTCTTGGTCTCTCAGTTTGTTGCCGAAGTAGGTATCGAAGTAGGCTTTCTCTCGAACTCGATATTGCGCCGCTCTCTTATTGGCACGAAACTTCCACACACATAGTATAATTTATCTGGATTGTTCTTACAACCACAACGTGGCTTATTAATATAAATTCAATAAAGAGAATAACACAGTATGTCACTCATGTATAGAATACTTATGAAGACAAAAAATCTCTTTTTACTAGCAAGCGAGGCACAATCAGACTATAGCGGACAAAGTACAACATAATGGCGCCACTCGGGAAAACCTGCTGTGTTGTACAGTGTTGCTGGTTCTAGATTGTTAGCGTGATTATACAGGGTTGCCACATGGCTGCAGAACATCGAATTAATAAATGAATTTGGAAATCTTAATCAAAGCAACACTCCTTCTAACAACGTAAGAAGTGCATTAATGCATGTGATGAAAAAAACGTAATATAAGATTTAAAAAAAAAATATGATGAATATGAAAAGTCGGATCCTGATTCTGAATGCAAAAGTCATCCTAAAAAACAATGCAGGATGACGGCATTAAAACCATCGCAAGACAGTGTTATCGATTTTTTTAGGGTTACCTTGTATAACAGTTCTTTTTTAACATTTATATTGTTTTAGGCTCTTTTGGACTGCAGTATTAGCTTCACCATTGATGGGAAAAATTACATCGGAAAAGTTTTCGATATGGCAAACAATCAGCAAAACGAAGCAACACATTTTTTCGTTTGTTGTGACAATCAATACGTATGGGTTTCTTTTCCATTCATATTTTTAACTCAGGGACAAGTGAAACAACTTAGCTAAAAATAATAATTAATTTTATTTGCATTATGCGATAACCGTGTAATTTTTTATGTCATATTTATCGGGAATTACCCGTTCTCGAATATGTATAAATTGAATAAAATACCCTCTTTTTCTTGGAACACAATATACTTTTAAATAAATAGATTTTTTTATCAATAGTATTCATATGGGGGCGTTCGAAAAGTTCTCGTCCTGATACAGATATAGCCCAGGTCTGACCAAATAACTATAATACGAATAATTCTTAATTGTTTTAAGTGCTAGCGCTGGAAACAAGGGTCGGTTCACAGTTTAGAGATTTGTCTTTTATACCATTGTGTTGTTACTACAGTACCTTTTAAAACAGCATTGATGTTTAAACGATTTCTAGTTAGCGTCATTTCGTACGGTAAACATGTCGAGTTTCGAAACAAGTAAAGACCATTTGCGGCACGTACTGCTTTTCTTGTTCTCCAAGTCAAAAGAAAAACGCGAGTAAAAACCGTTGTATTCTTGTGAAAATTTACGGTGATAATGTCCTAATGCAAGCCTCTTGTGGGCGTTGGTTTAGATGATTCAAAAGTGGTTATTTCGACTGGAAAGGCCTTTGCCTGGCATGGGCATTCTTTAATGCCCATGTCAATCGAAAAATGGCAGAGATAAGAGCTAGACGATATGGCAGAAAGGTTAAATGTTGGTCGCTAAATTATTTAAAATCGTCTGCATGCCATGGGAAAGATCCAGAAGGAAAATGGGTATCACATCAGCTCAACGACAGACAGATGTAAAAGCGAAAAGTTGTTAAAAATGCGAAGTTTTGCTTTCTCGGCATGAAAGAAATAATTTTTTGCATCGGATCGTGATAGGGTGTTGTATGGGACACTACAACTCTTGAGAACGGCGCGGAACAGACACATTATCATTTTTCGGCAACACTTTCACGAACTGCCGCGATATTTTCTTCACTATGGCCACTACGAAGTTATGAAGATGGCTTTTGATCATGAAGACTAAACTCACTTTCAAACATTAATTATACGGCGGGTGGCTTGATAAAAAGGAGCAGAATGACGAGTGTGTTTTGAACGAAATGCTCTTTGAGTAGGAACAAAACTACTCGAATTTTGATAAATTGTTTGGACAATTTTCAAATGTTGTGGCAACGAAAACTTGTTTCTGGTAAAAGGGCAAACCTTACTCCAAACAATTGACAGCAAATGACAAGAATTGGATATTAAATATGGCCGCCATCATCTGTCAAAATCCTATCGTCCCTATTGAGAAGCACTTTACTTTGACAATCGCAGAAAACAGTGGCCATGAGCTTTCCGATCGATGAAAGCGTCTTCCGTGGGTTGACCTACAGGTGTGGAAATGCAGCCATTTGATTGCAGGGTCCAACTGCTTTTGAAATTTGTTTTGTATCGCCGATTTACGACGAGAAGATATGAAAAAGGATGTCGGTCGCGAACAGCTTGGGATATAGAAGTTGAACAAGGACGATCCTGACAAATTTATTTGAATTTACTCGGAAAGACCTGTCTTTGAGAATAAATAACTAGGAAAGGATTGATTCTACAGCATAACAATGCGAGATCTCACTGGCAAAAATCTTTTGGCAGAGAAGATGTTTACCCATCCGCCTTATTCACCCGATGTTGCACCTTTAAATTATCTTTTATTTAGGTTTTTGTACCATTTTTAAATGAAGAAAAATTTTAAAATATAGCAGAAGTCGGAAATGAGCTTTCCTAATTTTCTAATACTCCAGGGCACTTAGATGGCAAAAGCATATTTATAAGGTGAAATATATTACTGATCAAAATTTTTTAAATTATAAGAAAAAATATTTTTATTAAGAAAAACTGATATAACATTCCTGGACACCCAATAAAAACCGACTAAAAACTCGAACTTCTGGTTCGATCTGGCAATACTGTTGGCTTCCCCTTCAGAGAGGAGGCAGGCCGAGTCCTGTCTTGAATACTTCCGCGTTTTGTCTTGAATACTTCCGCGTCTTGTCTTCGAATTTTGATAAAATATTTGGACAATTTTCAAATATTGTGGCAACGAAAACTTGTTTGTGGTAAAATTGCAGGCTTTACTGAAAATAACTGATAGAAAATGTTAAGAATTGGATATCACATATGGCCGCCATTAGCTGTCAAAATGACAAAGATGAAAAGTGCATGTACTTCGAGACCCCAAAAGCTCAGAAAATCATCGGTTGACCCAGGACAACCATCAACATCGATTACAAGACCGAATCGCTTTGGACAGACAACTGTGCATTTGGCGGGATCAGAAGAGTGTCGTGTACCGTGAGCTTCTGAAACCAGGTGAAATAGTTAATACCGTTCGTTACCGTCAACAAATGATCAGTTTGAACTATGCGTTGATCGAAAACCTACGATGGGCGATAAGGTGACCGAAAACGGTCACAGATACCATTTCTGCACTTGGCTGGGAACGGTTGCCCCACCCGCCGTATTCACCAGACTTGGCCACTTCCACCTACCACTTGTTTACATCGATGTCTCGTGCATTTTCCACGAAACACTTCAACTTATGGAGATGTCGAAAATTGGCTTGATGATTGGACCACCTCAAAAAAGTACGGGTTTTCTGGGAGTGCATCCACAAACTGCCAGAAAGATGGGACAAATGTGCAGCTTGCGATGGCGCATACTTTGAATAAACAATTTTTTACCTTCATCCCAAATTAAACGTGTTTTTTTTAAGAAAAAATAACAATTATAAACTACCACACCTGGTAAATAAACTAGTGGAATAGCGTTTGATCTAGCAACACTGCTGGCCCCCCATCCGGAGGGGAGACATTCCAACAGCTGATGTGTCTGCAGTGTGAGTTTGAACTTCCTAGAGTCACTTGGTGATCTGTACCAGGTCTTTTGTAAAGCGGATTAATTTAGTGTGTTCTGAAAATGTATGTGCGCTATCAAGTTTTGTTTAAATTTAGGCACAATGAAACAGAAACTGTGCAACAAAATGTTTTGTCAAGAGCCCAGGTTTTCAGATGGTTTAAGGCATTCTTAGAAGGCCAAGACTCGATTGAAAATGGACCTCACAGCGAAAGACCTTTTGCTGGATCAAAAAGGACAACAGGAGGGAAGTATGCCTTGACTTTTTGGGTGTGTCCAAGTCTGAAACAAGCGTTGACAGTTCACAGTTGCTCGATATTGTTATCACTCACTTTCAGAACGCACTACAAAAATGCGGTTAACGACTAATTGACTAGAGCGTTCAAACTCGTATTTATGACAAGACGCGGCTTGCCTCCCCTCTGTAGGGGAAACCTACACTGTTGCCAGATTGAACCAGAAGTTCGAGTTGTTACTCTGTTTTTAATGGGTGTCCCGGAGGCTTATGTCGGTTTTTCTTAATAAAAATAATTTTTGTTATATTTTTAAAAATTTTAATCATTAAAATATTTCACTTCATAAATGTCCTTTTGCCATCTAAGTGCCCTGGAGTATTAGAAAATTAGAAAGTTCATTTCTGACTTCTGCTATATTTTTAAATTATTTTCCATTTAAAAAATGTTGCAAAAACCTAAATAAAAGCTAATTTGAAGGTGCAACATAGAGTGAATAAGGCGGATGGGTTAACATCTTCCCTCCCAAAAGATTTCTACCAGTGAGATCTCGCATTGTTATACTGTAGAATCAATCCTTTCCTAGTGATCCATTCTCAAAGGCAGGTCTGTCTAAGTAAATAAATTTGTCAGGATCGCCTTTGTTCAACTTCTATATCCCAAGCTGTTCGCGACTGACACCCTTTTTCATATCTTGTCGTCGTAAATCGGCGATACAAAACAAATTTCAGAAGCAATTGAACCCTGCAATCAAATGGTTGCATTTCTGACGCCTGTAGGTCAACCCACGGAAGACGCTTCCATCGGCCGGAAAACTGGGCACTGTTTTCCCTAAAGTGGAACTGTAAAGTAAAGTTCTTCTCAATAGGGACGATAGGATATTGACAGATAATGGCGGCCATATTTGATATCCGATCCTTGACATTTAGTGTTAGTAATTTTCAAAAAGGTTTGCCATTTCACCATGAACAAGTTTTCGTTGCCACAACATTTGGAAATTGTCCAAACATTTTATCAAAATTCGAGAAGTATTATTGCTATTCAAAGAGTATTTGGTTTAAAACGCGGTCGTCATTATGCTCCTTCTAATCAAGCCATCCGCCGTATAATTGATATGTTTCAACGTGAGTTTAGTCTTCATGACCCAAAGCCACCGTCACGATTTCGTAGTGGCCGTAGTGAAGAAAATATCACGGCTGTTCGTGAAAGTGTTGCCGACAACGATAATGTGTCTGTTCTGCGCCGTTCTCAACAGTTGGGCTTATCCAGGATGACCACCGAGCGTATTTTGTGTTTGGATATCGATTTACACCCATACAAGATTGTATTGGCACAAGAACCTGACGACAGTTCGCAGATTGGGCGTTGGAAGCAATGGAAAACGATCCGGATTTTCATCGCAAAATCATCTTCTCCCATGGCTCATTTTTGGTTAAACGGCTACGTCAATAAGCAAAATTGTCGTTATTGGTGTGAGTTAAACCCACAAGTCTGATTCATCAGACCCAATTACATCCCGGAAGAATCACTGTTTGATGTGGATTATGGTACGGTGGCATTATCGTATTTTTCAAGAACGCCGAAGGACGGACCGTTACTGTGAATGGGGAACGCTATTGTGCCATGCTATTGTGAAATTGATGCAGACGAACTATATTTTCAACGAGACAGCGTAACTTGCTACACACCAAGCATTACGATGGACTTATTGAGCAATCAGTTCGGAGAATCGGTAATTTTACGGAACGGTCCTTGCAAGTGGCCAAGTGACCAAATTACAAGATTTTGTAATTTAACACCTTTAGATTATTTTCTTTGGGGCTATGTTAAATCCCAGGTTTACACCAACAAACCCAAGACTCTTGATGAACTTGCAGCCAACATTCGAACACCGATAGTCGCTATACCACTCGATATGCTCAACCGAGTCATAGAAAATTGGGTCAATCGGATTAACCGGTACAAGAACAGTCGAGGTAGTCACTTGAACTATATTTTGTTTAAATCGTAAGTGGCATAAAATATACCATCTAATAAAAACAATGGGCAGTGAATTTTCTGTGTTTTATTTAAATTCAAATCCTATCGCTCTTATTGGGAAACCCTTTATTATATTCATTGACTATTTGAAAAAGGGAAATACGATCAGAGAGAGCGTATTATGCTGAATTATTGGTAAAATTTCACGAAGAGTTGATCAAAAATGCTTTAATTGGGCAAACATTTGGTGTTTTATCACGACAGTGCACCTGTCCATTGGTCGCCCGTAATTTGCGCTTCCAATTGATGTCAACATCATGAATAAACTGCTGGCTGGATAAAAAAAGAAGAAGAAATTATCGCTAAAACAGAGGACTATTTTGCAGAGTTCGGCAAGTCGCACTTTTTTTGGATGGTATAGAAAAGTTGAAGATTCATTGGGCGATGTGTATCGAGCTAAAAGAAAACTATGATTAGAAATAAATCGGTTTTATATCAACACAACTCTATCTTTTTATCTTACCGATTAACATCTTCAAATCCAGACATGTACAAAATATCTCATAAAAAGTATTTGAAATACAAGATAAAAAATAACTTTAACTAATGTATTTGAGATATCAGATACTTTTGGAAATGATACCAAAAAAGATACCAAATACATATTTTGAAAATAATTTTTTAAAATAAAATACTTTTTTTACATAATATATTTATTATTTTTAAACATATTTGTTTACAATCTACAAGATGTCTTTTAAGGTGTTAAATGAGACTTAAGTAAAACCACTTCTTCAAACATCTGATAACTCATTTTTCTTCGATGGGGTCTCATTATCATCCCTCCGAAAGAGAAGAGTCGCTTACAGGGGCGGAACTCGGCAAGTAGGTGTTACATTTTAAAAATATTTTTTTTATTGTTTAATATTGAAGTGTTTCTGTGTCAGCAGTGCTGCCAGTAGATCATGTGTTGTCGCCACTAGCGGCACTAGCAATAGAGGAATCAGAGTCATCTAAAAATGATTGATTTTTTGATGACTGATTTTTGTTTTTTAGATCGATTAATTTTCCGTGTTTTAATCAAGCTTTTACATGTTCTTTAAATATTTTTGATACTCATTTTATTTTAAAAAACGGATGGGACACTGAGGCTAATATTATATCATTTACTGCAGGCTCAAACTTCAAAAACTTTTTGAAACGTTTATTTAGATTTTCTTTATTAACTATATGCTGGATTCTCATTAGTTCTGATAGTAGACAACCGTAGCAGGTGTCTTTATACCCTTGCAAACTTTGAATACCTTCTGTTATTAGCTTTGAACAGTTCACATATTCGCATAAAAAATGTATTTTATGGTCGTTAAAAGAAGTTAGTTTAAGGTTTTTCATGGTTTCATTAAGACGCTCCAGCGCTACTAAAATATCTTTTATGGAATTATAATAAGAGTTCCATCGGGTTGCGCATGGAGAAGTTGATATTCCAAATATGTTTCACATATTTTTGTTGATCTAGAACACAAATTCCAAAGTGCTTGGCACTTTGCTTTTCAGTCTTGCTTGTTTACAATCTGTATTGGCAACCAAATGCAAAGTGTACGTAGCGTATCTTTTATGTCCTGGCAGTAGGCAATCATCACATTCCGGTTCTACAGAAGGATCTGCAAAAAGTTTTGGTAGCAAATCATCATCTTCATTATCTTCATCGAGTGGTGTTCTTTCAAGATCTTCTTCATGTGAAATCTTTTTAGGATTTATGGCTAGAATATCTCAGTCAGATTTTCCAAATACATCGAAGGTCTTTACCATATTTGATTCATTATCTGTTACTGTTTTAACAATTTTGGATAGTTTTATCTCAGACTCTGAATGTATATAAGTTATCATTTCGGCAACTTTATCATATGTGTGAGCCCGTTTGAATCTTCTACATGCTTTTCCTCTCGAGAGTCTCCAATGGACTGTTTCAATCAAATGGACTTTAACCCCCAAATAACTTATTTTAGGAGAATCAGCTGTGGTACACACAAACCATTTTTATTTTTTCTTTCGATTTATTTTATTAATCACCAATTTTATTTTTGATTGAACGATGGCATAAAACTTTTGCATGCTTCGTTGGTTGATGTGCACCTTCTATTAAAGCTTTAAATGAATTGTACTCCACTATTGATACTGGTAACAGATTCATCAATGAATTGTACAATCAACTTGTCCAAGTTAACAGATTTTGTACACTTGTAAGAGCAGTCTGCTTTAATTTCTTACATGCTCGCTGATTCTGAACCGCTACTATTCTCAGTACATTTTCTTTTTTTCGAATTGGTATTTTTAAATTTTTTATACTCTTGCAACAGATCTGCATGACCTTATCTCTAAAACAAAAAAATATATAATTTAAAAACACAGAAAGATGCCTGGAAAAAAGGGGAGAGTTATTTACCCAGTCGTGGAACTGCTTTTAGGATTTAAAAAAATATTTTGAAACATTCTTTGCACTATTCTGTGTTCCAGTAGTTATACTATTGAATTTTCATTTCAGTAGATATAAAGAAACTTCAGTAAATATAAAGAAAAAGGTTTCTAATGAAAAAAGCCATAAGTATAGGTAAGTAAACAATAGTGTAAGAATATCATTATTTTATGGTATACTTGTCTTTGTGATGCCGTAACGTAAAAAATGCGTAAATAGTATTTAGTATTTCCAAACAATGGTGGCTCGTGAGGGAGGGTTTTGGGGCGCCGCCTCTCCAGCATTTATCACGGTAAACAATTTTTCAGCGCAAAACACCACAGGTTCACCTCCTGAATAGGGTTTCAATAGCACGAGAAGTAAAGGAGAGGAAGAAGAAACCAAAAAAAATCTTCAGCAGCACTATTTTCTTCTACGCCCTCCCACTTTAAAAACCCACGAGCCGCCACTGTTTCCAAAATGCAAAGATACCAAAAACGATACAAAAAAGTATCTAGATACAAGATATAAAATAAAAATTAAGAAAAGTATTTCAAATACAAGTTGAAAATATATATTTTGTATTTTGTATCTCTATTTCAAATACTTATATCTCAAATAATTTACATCTCTGTTCAAATCATACATACAATTAACTGGTCTGTTTCAAACACTGAACGTTTTAGTTATTCTAAAATTTGCCTTGAAATTTTTAACATAAAAAGGTTGAATTTATAAATCAGCCTAATATTTACTGTAGAGTTGATCATTTTTTTGTAATCTTGATCAGACTTTGTATATTGACGTATGTCGAAAACTTTCATGTCGCAAGTTCCTCGTTTATTTTTACTCTTCAATTGTATTATATTTGTACGAATTAAAAATATATTAAACACCATCAAAGAATGAAACGAATCTTTGAAAAAATATTATTATATTTGACACTTGAAATTCTTTTCTTTTTTATAATATGACAGGAATCTTTTCGGATTTATGTAAGTTGTTTTCTTATTGTAGCAACATGGTTATTTTTAGAACGTTCTGCTGGAGCTATTATCGAACAATGTTCAGTTTCTTTATTTAGAAGCGAAATAAATTCACATATTAATGATTTTAGAATGATGAATGGAAATGTTTGCACAAACAAACGTATAAGTGTATGAAGATAAATTACTAAATTAAAAAATCTTCATTCATAGAAATGCAGTTATATCCGCTGTCTAAAAATAGTTATGCCATTTTCTATAAAGTTTATCTTTTATCGAACACATAGTAACTACAAATATAAATTTGTTCTTTAAAAAACCGACGTTGATAATAATAACATAATGTACACTGGTGATCAAATCATTTAAAGCAGTTCGGAAGAATTATTATTTGTAGTAAGACAATTTTGCATTGTGGTAAGATATTTTATTATCGTATCATTTTTGAAAGATAAAGAGTTTTCCGTCAGAACTTTGTAACGCAACAGTGGCGAGACTGACTGAAATATAAATGTCACTCATAAACTGCAGTGTTCAGTACATTGTGTCCATGGAATGCATAGTAATTCTCCATTGAAAGATACATGATTCAACAATGCGTATAATTTGGAAGTTGGAAGGCAACTTAGAGATATAGATTATTTTTCCCCAGAGCATTTTTGTCTTAAAGGGTTTGTGATCAAATATAAATACAAAATTTGGGTCGATGAAAATTGTCAAGTGATTTAGGAGTTACCTCTTCATACTCAGAATGCCACTGTTTGGTGCTGTTTTTTGAGTGATGGAGTTATAGGAACTTATTTTTTTAAGACGTTGATGGAAATCGTACCACTGTTATGGTGAACGCTATAAGTATATGCTAATAGCTTTGGCCTATGCTGATAAATGTGGATATAAACAATGTTTTTTTTTCAACAAGGCAGTGTGGTGTAACTTGTCACACATATTGCCAGACAATCGATTTATTCCAAAAAAATTCCTTGATGCGTTATTTCGAGTAGTGGTAATATCAACTGGCCACCAAGTTGGTAATATCAACTGGCCACCAAAATTTATACTGGAAAAATCAAAAATTATTTTATATATTTTAGAATAAACTACCATCCCTGAGATTTTTTTCAGGGATTCTTAGAATTTTATTAAAATATGGTGAAAGAAGTTGATGTTTCAGACATTTTTTGTGACAGTAGACTCACTCTGACTGTCAAATACAACTGATAAAGTTCATATCAATGCGTTCATTAGTTGGTTCTTGGTTTATGAAAAATTATATACTTTTCTGATAGATGGCAGTGCGATCGGATAAGCTTCATATCTAGTAACGCTCCATGAATTTCAAGTCGATATGACGCTTAATTTGTTTTGACCGTCTTCGGAATTTTTGCTATCATGGATAAATATAATTTTGTGTTGATTAAACACTATTTTTGCGTTAAAAAACCATCTTACAAATCAAAACAAAGTTGAAAAAGTATTATGAACTGCTTTACATTTCATAGTTCCTTAGTGTTTTACTGAGTTGCGATATTGTCGAACCAGCGTGAGTGAAGCCCAGCGCTCAGGATAGCCTGTTGAGGTCATTACCGAAGAAAGGTTTAGAGGAAGAAGGTGAATCATTCTACGCAAACATTTAGGCACGAGAAAGCACGATGGGTGTTGCGTTAGCTAACTGCGAATCAAAAACGGGTTTTAGGCATGTAAAAGCGCAATCCAAAGAAGTTCTTGCAGCGATTCGTGACTGTAGACGAAACTCGGATTCACCACTACATCATGCGATCTTGGATTATTTTTTTGTAGGGTTAAATCTTTGATTTACAGAAAAAATTATCGGATTATCACTTGTAGTTATCTACAATGTGTCTCATTTTGAATTTCTGAATAATTATTCCAATTTCATGATTTTTGTAACATTGAGCATAATATGTGTAACATGAGAATGCCCTTTTTGCGTTTCATTTAGGTAGTTATTAAAACACCTTTTCACAGAAATGGCCTAGCATGTCCCATTTTCAAGTTCCTGCTTCTCTTGTATGTCATGGAGTAATTTAAATTATTTGTACCTGACTGTGGAATACAAAGGTAAGGAGTAGTTTGGTACAAGGTATTGCTGTTTTTTATTTGCTGTTTTTTGTGTCTATGGGACAGTAGGGCAATAAAAGAACATTACAGTAAGAAAGATTGGCCTCATAGAACTTCTCTTGAACCTGGTATTTCAAACATAAAATAAACCCTTTGTTAACCCAGAAAAGGTGCTTTTTCTACCTCTCCATATTAAGCTTGGACTAATAAAAACTTTGTGAAAGCCATGGACAAAGAATGTAATGGTTTCAAGTATCTAAAAAAAATTCATCAATTAAGGCATGCAAAACTAAAAGAAAGCATATTTATTGGACTTCAAATAAGAAAGCTTCTAGGTGATTTCCGCTTTCAAGAAAAATTAAATGAAAAGGAATTGGAAGCTTGGAAGTGTTTTGCAAGTGTAGTGAAAGGATTACTGGACAACAAGAAAGATGAAAACTATAAAAACCTCATAGATGAACTCTTGAAAGCCTATGATATACTATGGTGTCACATGCCTTTAAAATGCATTTTTATACTCCCATTTGGATCTTTTCCGAAAAATTTGGGTGCAATAAGCGACGAACAAGGAGAGAGATTTCACCAGACCATCAGGATGATGGAAGCAGAATACCAGGGACGCTAGAACCCATCTATGTTAGGCGACTACTGTTGGTTTGAAAAAGAGATGATGCTACAGAATACAAGAGAAAAAACGGAAGGTTTTTTTCGCTGTATGACATCTCATGTAATATATTTTTTATTCACATAATCATTACTAATATCTTTGCATAGATTTAAAACGTTTTACATAGTTAAAGTAGTAACACAGTAGTGTTGAATAATTTTTACAGAATGTTGCCCCATGTTATTAAAATTATTTACGTCATATAGCAAATACAATATTTAATGATGTTAATTACTTTACTGCCTCTCGACATGCATTTTGTCAAGAATTTAGTCAAAAGTAATTAACACCGAGAGATTGCAAATAATGTGTTGTTTTGTGGAAAAATTCCTTTAAGTTTTCACGTCGAAAGTGTCAATAAAAGATTTGAACATGATGAGATGATGAAAGCATGATAAAAGCATAAAAAACTGAAATGTAAGAACATCTTTAGTCGGAATATACTTCAGGGACATCTTCGATTTGTTTAATTGTATGAATTACTGCGGTGGGATGCGATTTCTTTACAATTATTTTTTTAGCATTCACTATGTAAAATTTACATACAAGTTTACATAAATATATCAGTTTAGTATTAGAATTCTTCTTGATCATCTTTTGATAATAATAAGTGAAAATTTAGTTGAGAGACTTTAAATGAGTGATTTTATATTTTCTGCAAAAAATATTAATAATATTAATAATATTTTACTAATTATTTAATATAATTTTACTATAATACTAATTCTATATTGTTTCTTAATAAAATTATTAAATCGCGTTCCACTGATGAATTTTTAATCAGTCGCGACCAAATCTGACGAATACGGTGAATGTTGCAACAATTCGCTTTGACCAATTCGCTTTGACTTTGATTTATTTCGCTTTGACCATCGTCAAATATTTACACGATGAAAAATAATATCAATTTTAAAAAAATTGGGCCTTTTTTGATGAACTTTTTAATCCAATTTTTTCAAAATGTTTACATAGTATACTTTCGTTTTAGCTTCTTTTTTTCCTTTTTTTCGAAATATTTTTTTGCATTTTTACTTTATTTTACTTATTATTTTAATGATGTTGCTATATTGGCATGTAGTTGTAGATACATGTAGATCCATCGGTTTTCAAAGCCATCCAAACATTATATTTTTACACAGTTTTTTTTAAGCCACTTTTAAGCTATTTAAATTTCATTAGGAAAAAAACAAAACAAGCCTATTTCAACATATACTAAAATACTACTGAATTCATTCGCCAATGTGAAAGTTCATTATTTTAATTATTCTAATGAACCAATTCTTCTATTGGAACCTTCGGTATGCAACACTAAACTCGAAGAGATTTACTACTAAACACAATCTTAAATCATCTCCTGATGATGAAAACATTAAATAAACTGATTTGGTGTTTAGTGACAAATCTCTCCAAATTTAGTATTCTAGTGAACTATTTTTTGTTTCTATTTAAAAATATATCAGACTAGACATTAACTAAATGTATAAAAATTGACCTCATAAAAAAATCTCCTTTAAAATATTTTCTATGTTTTTTTTTCGATTAATTATGCCTTTATATTTCCAAGAAGTGCAGATTCCACGCGGCAATATATTTCCCGACTCGATTTTTCATTAGAAGGACAAAAGGGAACATAGTGCCCCGATATACCTGTTAAACTTTCTATTTTATACAACTGACGGTTAATTTAAAATATGAAATAGATTTATTACAATGACTATATGGAGAGCTGTTTATTGACCTGGCTTTATTAGTGTTATATAAATAAGATATAGGTAGATTTAATGAGAACAATACCCAAGTTCTACGGAGAGGTCATAAATACATTGGATGGAAATCCCAAATTATAATTAATTGCACAAGAGAACGATTCAAGGGCTAAGTAGATGTAATTTCCGTTTTTTTTTATTGTTATAATATTATGACGTTTATGGGAGTACCTAAATTTAGGTAATTTGGGCAAATACTGACCCATCGTCAATATAAGCTCTGAAATCCATCATTTATAGAAAAAGTTTCAGTGTCTGTTGGGCTTTGAAACTTGTCGTGCGTTATGAGTCGCTGAATTTTGGTAGTAGTTGAAGTGTTATAGCGGAGTGTTAAATTAAAAAACGTTTTTGATTTAAGTGGTGTGGTGTAGCGAAAAGAATAGAGGTAAGCACACTTACAGGGCGATACTCTGAACTAGAATTTTATGTATATGGCAGCGCTAAAGTATGTATATTGATTTAAGTCATCCAGTTAGAGCTCTTGCATTAGATGGATTTGTTTTGAATGCATATGCCGATCTTGTTTTAAAATTCGCTGTAGGGACCGTTAATTTATTTCCAGTTAGCAAAGCGTCGCCGGGTGGTGCTTATCGAATTCTTACACGTTGGTTGTATGTTGGTTTTGGTGTTCGAGGTCTGCATTATTTTCTACAATCATCGACAAACCCAGTTTCCAAAAGTTTGGCTTTAAATTAACACTAACATTAAAAATTCTTCTAAATAATGCTTCTTCCAATTTCAAAGTAAATTGTAACATTTTGTGTTCGCTATGCTAGTGAATATTGCTCCATTTTCAAACTTGGCTTTTTAGCTTATTCTGAAATAGAAAAGTACGAAAAATAAATGATATTTTAATTTAAAATAGGGAACCTTTTTTTGCCCCACCCTGTGTATATTTTGTTCGGCTTTTTGTTTATGCATTATTTTCGTCAGATATCATTTTGCAGCACTGTTAACTCGAAGAGATTTACTATTAAACATCAAATAATTTTATTTAACTTCTTGACGCGTGTTTTGATATCTATGTTTACATCATCAGGAGGTGAATCAATCAATTCAGAAACATGCGTCGAGAAGTTAAATAAAATGATTTGGTGTTCGGGTTTATCGCCACTTTACATAAAACTGGAAATTTTCAACTAAAAATCATAGTAGAAAAATTATATTTATTTGTTCTTAGCAGTTCTTGGCTAATTATTATTATGATTAAATATGAAAAGTTTACCATTTAAACTTTTTTGAGGTAACATAGAAGAAAATAGCTGTATATGAATGAAGTATTTTGTAATCCTAAATCCAAAAATGGTAAGATATTGTAACACGTACAGTTTTTTTGATACAGGTGTCGGTGATGGGAAAAAAAGGGGAGCACATATTTTTACAATGTAATATTTATTAAATCTATTTATTAACTCTATGCAAAGAAATTACTGAGGAGTATGTGAATAAAAAATATATTACATGAGATGGCATACAGCGACAAAATTTTTCACTTTTTCCTTGTGTGTTCTGTAACATCATCTCTTTTTAAAAAACAGTAGTAGTTACCCAACATAAAGGGATTCCAGCGTTCCTGGTATCTTGCTATTATCGTCCTGATGTCCTGGTGAAACCTCTCTCCTTGTTCGACGTTTACTGAATCCAAATTTTCCGGAAAATAAATCCAAATGGGCGTGTAAAAATGCAATTTGAAGGACATGCGACAGCCTAGTATTTCACAGGCTTTCAACAGTTCATCTATAAGGTTTTTATAGTTTTCATCTTTCATCATGAAGGACAAGCAGGTAGGCCATTTCTATGAAAAGGTCTTTTAATAATTCTAATCAATGTTACAAAAATCATGTCGACCTGTATTATTGTTCCTATCATACAACGAAATATTTGGGACGTTTAAAACAATTCCCTTTTTCAACATAATCTCCTAAAAAAATAATATGTATCTTATCCTGACAGCCACTTATTGCTTCTTCAGTTTTGGAAATAAAAACAATCGCTGGAAATCAAATCTGGAGAATAGAGAGACTGTTCAACAATTTATTTAATTTTTGTTCAAATCCAGTTAGTACATATATTTCTGCTCATGTTTTTTATTTCAGTAATTGCCTTAGAATAAAGTTTTTTTAAAGATGAGATAGTTTCAAATCTCTGAACTATAGTGTAGCGAGTCTTTTCGTTCGTTGGCTTTGGCGCCGTTGTTTACGTTTGGCAATAGCGCATGTCAGAATTAAAAAAGAAAGATATGCAGACATAAAGGTGGTCCGCGCATTGCAACAGAACCGGCTCTACCAGGGTTAAAAGCGTGTATGTTTGTTTAGTTCCTGTATTATCCAGCCCGATTTTTTATTTCATTTCACAATACTTGTCAATTAAAGTTGAATAAATATGATTTAATTAATTTATTACTACTACATATACCCTATGTTTAATGGAAAATGTGATTGGTTGAATTTTCGCTTAAACAATAAAATTATGTTAATTGAACATTTTCTTCAAGTCAGACTTCAGAGGTTATCATTGATAACACATCACAGCTTAATACCATTAATAAGATAGTAACATCAATTCTATATTAAAGCACTACTATGATCAAAAAGTAATGTGACTTTTCTTTTAAAAATTCACGCGTTTTACGTATCGATACAACCATTTGTTTTTTAAATTGGTATGACTGTCTTTGATATATGATAGAAGTTTCATATCATTTCACTTGTTAAGTTAGAAATTATAGCGTCTGGAAATAATTAAATATTTTTGTGCGCGATTTTTTAAAATGGGTAAATTTATTGAAACATTTTCTATTAAATTTTGCCTAGAAAACGAAATTTCTTGTGCTGATGCACCAGAAATATTCAGAAAGTACTTTAGTGATCATAGAGAAAAAGTTGAAGATGAACCTCGTCAAAAAAAACCTTCCCTGTAAACCAGGGATGAAAACATTATCAAAATCAATGCTCTTGTACTAAGTAATCGCCAAATAAGACATTGTAGAGATCAATATAGACATTGTAGAGATTACAGTAATGATATTTTGATCAATTCAATAAATTTTAAACAATAATTTTGGCTTGTCTCGTGTGCCTTCTCGTCTTGTTCCGAACTTTAAAACTTGTTCTTCATTTTCAAAGAACATTGCGTTCCCATCGAGACAAGGCTGTTCTCTGATTAGAATGCTTTGGTCCATCCATAGCACTCGTCCAATCTTGCGCCGTCCGACATTGTAGATATCTTTATAGACATTGTAGAGATTACAGTAATAATATTTTGATCAATTCAATTAATTTTGAACAATAATTTAGACTTGTCTCGTGTGTCTTCTTGTCTTGTTCCTTTCTTTTTCTTCATTTTCAACAAGCATTGCTTTGCCGTCGAGGCAAGGCTATTGTCTAATTGGTGCCAAACCAAACTTGCGCCGTCCGACTCCATTTATTTAGATTGTTTCAGAATAGCTTAAATGGTAAAAACTTTACTTTCTTGGTTCTGAAAAATCACTTAGATCAGTTTTTCAGCCAGAAACCCCAGAACTTCCATGGGGAGATCGAGAAAATTCATCGAACAGAACGGCACCTACTAAATTGATTAAATTTAATGTTTAGTAAATGAAATGTTTAAATTTTCCTCAAAAAAATGTAACTGACTTTTACATCAACCCAATAAAACAAGTATTGTAATGTTATAAAAAAAGTGCCGTGAGCATTTCAAGATACGTACCTACAGTAATCCCACGTCCACCGCGGTTTTGTCTTGCGAAATCGCCTAGACTAAATTTTCAATCCAATTATGTTGCAGTCCGGTGCGTTTTCGTCGCAGTCTCGTACGAACTGCAACTCTAATTTTTCAGGAATCGTTTATTGCCTTTTTCGCATGACGCACGGCCATTGGTTACGGATTTACATAGTTTGTACGTATCATTATTCAAAAGTTGGTGATTAGGGAAAATCTTGTCATTTTCGTAAGTTTAATTATATGTTCATGTCCTAATTTTAAAATTTAATGACGTCCACATGTCAAGATTTTGTTGAAAGGAAGCAAAATGTAATGACTCTTGATACAAAAATTCAATTGTCACCGCCAATTGTCATCAATTCACTGGCTTGCTGCAGGTAAAACGTATGCGTGTAAACGTAGTGCCGCGAAAAATTTTAAAGTGAGTGAATCCACACTAAGAATAATAAAAAGTGGTGAGCAATCCATTTGGGCTAGTGTTTCGTGCGATACTAGTACCAGCAATAACGTGTTTCTCGCGAACTCTAACGATGGAAAAGATGGAAAGAGCGCTTGGAATTTGGATCGAAGATAAAACAAAAAGAAGAGTGCCTCTTAGCAGCCGAATTATTTAAGAAAAAGCTAGGCGTCTTTTCGAGAATCTAAAGTGAGATGAGGAAATTCTAAGCTTCCAAGCCAGTAAGAGTTGATTTGAAAATTTTAAAAAACGCTTTTTGCTACATGATGTAAAAATTACTTGGGAGGCCGCTTCTGCAGATCACGAGGCGGCTAATCGACTGAATTCGGACGGTATCCGACTGAATTCAAACAATTGATTGAAAGCAAGAGTTATTAACCAGATCAGGTATTTAACGCCGATAAGACAGATTTATTTTGGAAGAGGATGCCTGCTTGTACATTTGCCTCTCAAACCGAAAGATCCGCACCAGGATTTAAAGCTGCAAAGGATAGGGTTACTCTTCTCTTTTACTCTAATGCTTCACGTAACTACATGATAAAGCCACTGCTCGTATACAAATCTCTTAACCCACGTGCTCTAAAAAATAAAAACAAAAATGATCTGCCGGTCTTTTGGAGAGCAAATCAAAAAGGTTGACTAACTGAACAGTATTCACAGACTGGTTTCTGAACTGCTTCGTACCCAGTGTTAGGCAATATTTGGCATCAAAATTGTTGTCATTCAAAGCTTTACTTCTTATTGATGATGCTCCCAGCCATTCTGAATCTCTAAAGTTTGCTGATCCAAACATAGAGGTTTGCTTCCTACCTCCCTACATTATATCGTTGATACGACCATTTGATCAGGGAATAATAGCAGCGTTTAAAAGATATTATGTCAAGCGAACTTTCAGTTATGTATTGAATAACATGGAACAAAATCCTGTTCTCATTGTTACTGAGAGTTGGAATGGTTTTAATATCGCCCATTGTATAACATTTATCAAAGAAGCAGTGAAGAAGAAGAAGATACTGAGTTATGTTTATCAACATTGAATTCCTGTTGGAGAAAGTTATGGTCAGAGGTTGCGGCCAATACGTCAACAGATATACAAAGCAACAGAAATTGAAGACATTGTAAGAATCTTACATCAAATTTATGGGAATGGTTTCGACGAGTTGCAACCAAGTAACGTTGCAGAAGTTATAGCTTCTCACGACAATGAGCTATCAGAATCAGAACTGATGAAATTCTGGAAAAATACATTGGATGTCGAAGGCAATGCAGATGTGATCTCCGACGAGGTAACGACTACTAAGATGACTACTACATTTCTAACGTTAAGTAGGTTATAAAAAAGTTTATTAACCGTACAAAAGTTGCAAGATTTGGTCTATGATGAACCCTTCACCAGAAAGAAGCCTAAAGTTTTCAAATCACACACATTAAACAGCCAACAATTTTGCGTTATTTCCGAAAATAAGTTTTACCTTTATAACAAAATTAATATGTACCTTAATTATTCACACACTGTTACATATGTACATACATCTGTACATACATATTTTACATTTTTCTGTTTTCAAGTGCAACCCCAGAAAATCTCTCGCGTACCGCGGCCTTCTATCCGGAACGGAATCCCCGCGGTTGATCAGGGATTGTTGTATATGTTTTATATCGCCCCGGTAGTTGACGACCGTCGGTCCGTGCTTTTAAAACATGCCGGCGATTTTCGCGAGTTCAGTTCGGGTTTGTCGAGTAACGGATGCGTTAAACGACGACTCTTAGCGTTTTAAACACGCGTTCTCGCTGTACGTCCGCAACGTTTTTACGGTTATCGAAAAATGTGTTTTCTAAATCAAATATTGGAGGGTTGTTGCAACCAGTATAAAGATACTTGATTTTTCACGTGTGGACCTAGTGATTTTATTTTATTTTTTGGTTATTTATTAGTTTTTAGCCTATTATTTATTGTTCTGTTTTAGCGGCTTTTGTTTTAATGGTAAGTTCATGTAAAATTTGATATATGATTTAATAATTTTCTGATGACGATACTGTAATATGAAACAGTACTGGACGTACATGGAACAGTATGGAACAGTACTGCCAGCACAGTTAAATTGTATGACAAAGTTCAAAGGTGATGAGTATACAGCCTGTCTAAGTAGAAATCCGTTAAAGAGCAACATTATCTACAATTATTTTATTTATGTCGTTACTTTTGAGAATGTTTTAAAAGACTCTAAATAATTCTGCAGATAAAAATTTAAAATTAATTATCCAAATAAGGTGTTACATTCCGAATTGGTTGCATTAGAATATTTGTTACGGAAATCAGAACATGATATAATAATAATAAAAGTAATAAAAGGTTTATTGTATTGCAACTTTTGTTATCTAAATGCCAAATCACCGTTACATATACATGTATTATATATGTATATAACATACATAACCTTAAACAAAGTCTAATTTATCGGAATACAGTAGATGTTTAAAAGTTACAATATTTTTTCTAAGGAAAGTTAAACTCAAAAAATGCAATTCCATATGTGTAAATGTATACAAGGATGAAATTATAACAAAATAGCTTATAACAAAATCATTCATTGTAAAATAAAAATTTTGCTTCCAACTAATGATTCTGTTGTTCGTAGTTCAATAGCCTACCTATTACCTACCTATATAATTACTACCTATACCCTACCTATAGCCTACCTATATAATTACAACATATATATATATATATATATATATATATATATATATATATATATATATATATATATATATATATATACCATCATCATTATCATCATTATCATCATCATCATTTAACCATTGTCGATCCACTGCAGGATGAAGGCCTCCCCAACATGCTTCCAACTTTCGCGATCCCGAGCTCTCCTCTTCCATTCGGCTCCAATATACTTGATGATTGGGTTTTAGGTCTTCTTCGTGGACGCTTATGATCAAGCGGTATACTTCCCAGGATTGCTTTGGTCCATCTGTCGTCACATCGCCTCGCTATATGGCCTGCCCACTTCCATTTCAATTCCTTACCTTTCCAATAATGTCACATATTTTCGTCTGTTCTCTGATCCATGTACGGGTCTATATATATATATATATATATATATATATATATATATATATATATATATATATATATATATATATATATATATATATATATAATATATATATATACTTTACGGTTAAGTATTATTCAGGATTTATTTCTGTAAACCAGAAATTTAACATAAACCCGCAAAAAACAGTATAAGGGTATTAGATAGCACGATCTTGGTATCCAGTTGACATTACCATATCGCGAAATAACTTCTATTTAAATAAATCGTCTGGTGGAATATAAGACAAATTTTGTTAAAAGAAAACATTATTTATATCCACATTTATCACTTCAGACTAAATATATTTTGTTACATCTTTCTATAACGTTTCACCATTATCAGTAATATAATTTCCATCATCGTCTTCAAAAAAATATGTTCCTATCACTCCTCAAGCGGAAAAAAACGCACCAAACAATGACTTTTTGAAGATGAAAAGGTATGTTTATTCACAAACCTATTAAGCGAGAAGTGCGCTTCTTCAGAAAATATTAATAGATTAATTTTTCCCCCATGTTTCCCCACTCTCTTCAATGTTTCACTACTCTCTTCACTGATGGCTTCTATCACATCCTGTGAAAACTTTACCCTTGCAGCATTTTTTCGGCATAATTCTACGCAATTAAGGAATCCTTCGCTTATATAAATAACAGCATTCTCCATTCGATTGGCTGATCTGTACAAACTTCTTAAACTCACTCCATTGCATGACGTCACCTTGCACAACGCTTCCTCTACTCACTGCCTGTTTAGGTCGTCAAAGTCAAATTGGAATCTGGGGCAATGATATGGCAAATTATCTAGCTAACAAACCAGTCCTGAAGATCCTATCTATAAATACATACTTTTCGATTGACAGCTATCAATTAATACAACTATGCACAATTTTGTTCAACTGGCTTAGAATCAACAGGAGTGTTTAAACAAACTATAGCAGAGCAAACGACTGTGCTATGACAAAGTTACGATAACCCATTCCCCATCCCCCATCCAACATATTCGATTCCATCATTTGAAACCGCCTAAGAACGGAAAATTCAGATTGATCCACGAGCATCTACTTACGGGTAGTTCACCTTTATCTTGTCATAACTGCGATCAACCTTTGAGAGTTAGTCAGGTTGTGCTTTCCCACCTTTGTCTAATCCATGATAGAATTAGACTCTTGATGGGGTCATGACTTCTCTATTCTTTCCTCCTTCTTCTATTACTCTTCTTGAGGAACATGGGACTTCTATGCAAAATTTAACTGTAACCTAATTACTTTTAGTGTTGTTTATTACCATTTTGTTAAAATTTGTTAACAACGTTCATTAGTTTATTTGTAGTTTATTGCTTAAATATTAAGCCATTATTATTTGTCAAGTATAGTTTAACATATATTTGCTTAAAATGATAGTCCTTATCATGGCGTTTCGATTGGTGATTTAATAACTTTGCAATTTTTTTCGCGGAAATGTTATAGTTTCATTTTTTAAGCGATGAGTATCTATTTTTGTTATTTTGTGATATCAAGAAATATTTTTGAAATTTAAAAATAAGCGGAAGCTAAATTTTATTTTTATCCAGTTACGCACTTTGAAAATTGTTTTTCAACATTTTTTTGATCCTCATCAAACTAGAATTAAGATTTAAGAAACCATCTTTTCAATAATATAATGAAATTTCGTAGGATCAATAGTTGTTTTATTTGTTCTTCAATTTACAACTAATCAACTTGAATAAAATGAATAAACCAAATATAAACTGTTATATTAATAACGGGTCGATAGTAATGGGTACAGAAAACAGGACTTTTTAAAAATATCTATTACTAGTGGTGCTATCTTTTGACAGGGGTAAGAGTTGGAAAGGTGCATCCTTCACTGACGGTCTAACAAATTTTCATAATATTCAGATCATTAGGATTCGGATCATCGACTGAAGAGTCCAACTGTCGTCGAAGCGGACAGCACTTAAAAATGCCAAATGAGATTTTGGCGAAACGTCGTGACTTCACAGAATGTTCGGATCGACACCCGAATGATCTAGAAACATTATCTACCATCCGTGAAAATATTAGATATATATATATATATATATATATATATATATATATATATATATATATATATATATATATATATATATATATATATATATATATATATATATGTATATGTATATATAAAAGAAGATCCTTTCTGTTGCTTTGTTTGTTAAATTAATTATATATCATTTAATATTAAAATCTGAGAGGAGCTGTTAAATATTGAAATGCGCCAACTCATAATCTATTATATTTCTGAGATTAAAATTATTTTTAGTTTTTATTTTTTGTAATTAATACTTGTTTGTTTCCTGATACATTTCGATTTATAAAAAAAGAACAATAAATTCTTACTGTTTTAAAACATTTTCGTATATAAATTTTGATCTATATCATTCTTTTTGATACCTACTAAAAATTCTACATTGCTTTGATTTAAAAAAAAAATATTTGGGTGATAAGAAGGTGAAACTTTGATCCATATGTTATTGCAATTTATATATGATTAATATCTGATAATTTTAATACTGTTTCAGATTGACCTTTTTTATCTTCAATGTATGCATGAGAGTGGATCACGATTTATTGTCCTTAGCTCAGTATTCTTTGTTTGATAAATTGAAAGAATAAATATTTCCTTCAAGATTTATTACCAGATACATACATGGCCCTAGCTATCAATGTAGTTTCCGTCAACTCACGTCATCACGCCATTTCCTTGTTAACATCTGACAAAGATTTTCAACTCAGAACAATACAAGTTTCATACAACAGCATAGTTTGTAATAACGTTGAACATGTCGAATTTTCTGTCTGGAAACTACGACTTGTAGACAGCATTGATTTTCTGTTGCGATTTGAAGAAAACTGCTGCAGAATCGCATCGAATGCTTGTCGAAGCTTACAATGAACATGTTCTTGGTAAATCACAGTACTTTAAGCGGTTTAAAAAATGCAAAACTGGCGATTTTGACGTGAGAAACGAAGAACGTGGAAGACAGCCGAAAACGTTTGAAGGCAAAGAATTGCAAGCATTGTTGGATGAGAATGACGCTCAAACGCAATAACAACTTGCGAATTAATTAAATGTGACTCGAAAAGCCGTCTCTATATGTTTAAAAGCCATGGGAAAGATCTAGATGATGGAAAATGGATTTTACATGAACTGAATGAAAGACACCATAAAACCGAAAAACTTAACGTACCTGGCGAAATGCTGTTCGCCAGGTACAAAGAGAAATTTATTTCTCCATCGAATTGTGACTGGTGATGAAAGGCGGATATATTTTTAGAATCTTAAGCGTAAAAGATCATGGGTAACTCCAGGCCATAGACATGAACTGCAAGGCCAAATCGCTATGGACGGAAGATAATGCTCTATGTTTGGTGGGATCAGAAGGGTGTGATGTATTATGAGCTGCTAAAACCTGGGGAAACCGTTAATACTGAACGCTACCGATAACAAATGATCGATTTGAATCAAGCTTTGCGTGAAAAACGACCAGAATGTCAAAAAAGGCAACACAAAGTGATTTTGCTTCATGATAATCCACCATCACACACAGCAAAACTGGTCATGGAAACGATTGAGGCGTTTAATTGTTAATAATAATGTTAATCTAGTGATTGGCAATACTTCGAATAAAATATTTTTAATCATGTTCATATAATAAACGTGTATTTTCTATACAAAAAATCCTGTTTCATATTTACATACCCTGTAATTTTAATCTGTAGTAGTTTTTTTAATTATTCAATATTCAAAAATGGATACAATTTTAATAATGAATTAATAATATTTATTGTGACTAGATATTCTTAATCACATAATCGGTATATCAGATGATTATGCCCGTATATTTATTAAAAGCTAGTCTTCAGATGCGGAAGCACCGAAAACAATTGAATTTAAGAAACATGTAAATATGTTCCTTCGACCAGGTGATCCAAGGATTACATTAAAATTTATAACAAAAACATAAGGAGTGTTGAAAAAAAAACATGCCACGAATCTGATCTTAAAAATGTTTATGTTTGTTGGCTGTTTAGAATGAATGTTTCGCTGATCGAAAATATACCATCCTCATTCACAGCATCAAAACTTCTTCTGACTATTTTCTTCCCAAATACTGTAAGTATCTCTTCTGTTTTCTTTTTGTGGGCCCACGCCTCGCAATCATAAGTTACTACAGGCTCAATGAGTGTTTTGAAAACACACATATAAATAAGCCTCCCTATTCTCCATATCAGGTCACCAGCGACTGTCTCTTTTTCTCTTGATTGAAGGAATATTTACGGGAAACTATTTTTTTCTGACTACTAAGACAAAATGCCCATGTCAATGAGTTTTTTCCATGACATTTTTTCTTGGAAAAACAGTTATTGTAAAAATAAATAAAATTTACATTTGCTATTAAGACTTATTATCGAAGAATAAGGTTTTGAGAACGCCTCACCTTCCTAATAAGTAATTGTTTAAACAATAAATTTACTCATCGACCCGTTACCAATGGTGATATATTCCAACGTTGCCATTATTAACAATTGTAAGATATTGTACATGTTTTTTATGTATTTTTGTAGCCTTGGTGAAATTTAAAAATGAAAAATCAATTTTATTGATACTTGGTTTCCATTATGTAATTAAATCGGTATAAAAGGTAATCAGGTTATTCGCAAATTTCAATATTAATATTAAAAATTGTGTTTAACTATTATCAGTTAATTACACAACATTTTACATGGACAATTATACAATATATACTATTTATTAATATATATATATATATATATATATATATATATATATATATATATATATATATATATATATATATATATATGATGTCTCCCAGGAGAGTAAAGAAAATGCCAAAAGAGATTTTGCCGAAATATCGTCAAAAATTAAATCTGATTAACACCAGAAATAATTATCCTAACATTTACTCCATCTATGAAAACCTACAACGTTAAGTTTATGATTAGAATTAAAGGAGCATTAAAGAAAATTGTCACACGGCTGGAAATATCAACTAGAAGATGATGATAATGAAAACAATATGAAATACGAAGTGTGACTATTAAATAACGAAACTGACGCTGTAAAATTTTTTATTTTGATTTCTTACATATTTACTTATTATCACCTTCAATATACATCTCTTCTCTATCCTTACAACATTCCATGCGAATCTTCCATTGTTCGAAACAGTGCTGGAAGCCTTCTTCTGTCAGCTCCTTTAGAACGCGTGCTGCTTTCTCTTTCACCAACCTTGTTCCTTTTAATGCAGATTTTACTTAGGAAACAGATAGAAGTCGCACGGCGCAAGACCCGGCGAATAAGACGGATGGTCTAACACTGGGATGCTGTGCTTGGCTAGAAAGCTCTTGACAGACAACGCGGAATAAGCCGGCACTTGTCTTGATGGAGAACCCATGACTTTTTCTTCCCCAATTCGGGTCGTTTTTTCCTTATTCTTTCACGGAGTTCAGTAAGAAGGTAGTAATGTTGATTAATAGTTTGACCTTCAGGAATCCATGAAGGTACACAATCCCATGAATATCGAAAAAAAAAACAATCATCATTTCTTTGAATTTTGATTTGCTCATTCGAGCTTTTTTTGGCTCTCGGTGAATTTGGGCTCCTTCACTGCAGGGATTGGCGCTTCGTTTCAGGATCATAAGTAAAAAAACCACTGTTCGTCACAAGTTATTATCCTTTCCAATAAATTTGGATCATTTTCAATGGCATTCAAAGTGACAGTACAAACATTTTTGCGAGTTTCTTGTTGTTCAAACGTGAGAATTGTAGGCACCATTTTGCACACACTTTTTACATGTAAAAATTGTTAGGTAAAATTTGCCGTACGCATTATTTGTCAATTAAACCGACGGACGGATCGAACCAGGTTACCGATTTTTTCGCTATAGTCATTCGTTTTTGACGTGGATTATCTTCGAGGTCTTCTTGGCCTTCTTGGCTTGGAAAACGCTTAAACTACTCAAATAGACGTGCACGCGATAAACAAACATTTATTGCTTTATACTTCTTTCAATACATTATAAGTTTCAGTAGCGGTTTTTCCAAGTTTCAAGTGAAATTTCATAACAATTCGTTGCTCTGTTGTTTCACTCAACATTTTTCCGCCGAAACAAAAAAACTCTAACGCGAATGAAGGCTTTGTGTACAGAAGGTTTCACGCTAAACAGATGTTGGCCGGTGGCGTTTGGCGCATGTGTACTTCTTCTGTAACAGCGTCAGTCTAGTTATTTAACAACCACACCTCGTACATGACACTGAGATATAGTAGTGAATAATCTTGTGATAAGAAACGTGTACGTGTTTCAGAGTATAGACACTTTCGTATATTCAGGAGCTGCCATCAATAATAAATATAACGGAAGCGGAGAAATTAACACGAGAATAAACAAAAGCAACAGAAGTGCGTGTTTCCTACTAAAAGTTTTCAAGTTATAATCTATCTCGATATGCTTACGAAGAAGCAATGCCTAACATTGTGGTACGAAGTCAAAGTATTTTAGCACTTTTAACAGAAAAGCGGGTTTGCATTTTTCTTTGATTTTTTTTGCTATAATTACGAGGCTATCTACATTAGGATGCTTTACACTTTCGTTGGTTTGAGATATATCTGTCCTATTGTTATTTTTTCTTTAATACCTATAATTTGTTCATCTATCATAATAATGAAGAATGTGCTTTACTCCAATATTCAATTCAAATTCATCTGATTTCTTACTACCTCTTTTTACATGTGCTCTCATGTTTTTGTATCTAAAATAATCTACATTTTTAAAAGATATGTTCAAAATATGGTCTCACCAATATTTTCGCCTCTTTCTTCCCTATCTTGCTATATCCTCTACTCAGCATGTGACTCTTATATCACTGTGCCTCACTCTATCCCTAAGCGTCTTTCCTGATGTTTGGTTACTCTTAGAGTTATCATCTCTGCTGTTGAACAAAACCAGAAGTATTCTGGTTTTGTTTGTGTCAACTCAAGTGGCGATAACCAAGGGGTTAGTACCGATCTTCCGCAAGTCTTGTAGATCTGTATTTTACTTTTAATGGGCATATGATTATTTCTCCACATAACACCTCTTAAGCAACATACATTGCTACTTGATCTTTTAGTTCCTAAGTTCCTTGTTCAATTGATTTTTCATGTACCACCAGTTTGCATCTTATCGGCTCCTTAAAAAGGGTCATACATTTTGGTTTATACATGGATATCAGCATGTTATATTTTTTCTAGTTTAAGTAAGTCGTAAGTCGTTCTCTGTTTCTTTTAAATTTACCGCATCGTCCACGTAGCATAACCATGCTTATTAGTTCGTCATTCAGTTATTCATTTTTGTCACTTTCAGTATTATTTCGTCCATTAGTTATAAGGCTCTGCCTTATTCTTTTTAGTGTTGGTAATATTTTGTTGTCTGTTGTTTGTTATTCAACTTTTATTCTAGTTGTATTCCCAGGTTCAAATAAATCACCATTCTTCGATCTATTTTTCCGGAATCCTTGCAGTTCATCTTTGTTTTTTTATAGTCTTCGAGTTTGCCTTTGATAATACTAGTGAATAATTTCGTAGTGGTATTCCTCAGTAATTGTCAAGATTGATTTTTAATTATTTTTTACAAATATATGTGGTGATGTCTTTGTGCCAATTTGTTGGTATGGTGGACGACTTAATTAATCTGTTGAACAGTTTTAATTTCTTTACCACTTCTTAGCAACCGCATTTTAAGAGATCGTTAGAGCTGCCATCTGCTTCGGAACTTTTCTGTTTTTTAGTTCTTTCATCCTATGTTGAAATTCATCTTCTGTGATTCATATGCTTTCTATGCTTCGTCATTTGTTGTCTGGATTTGGTTTTCTTCACACTTTACTCTCTTCACGTTTAGTACTCGTTCAATGATACTTTTTTAGTTTGGATGAACTCATTCTCAGGTTTCTTTCTGTCTTGCTGCATTTTCCATAGAGATCACGGTCCATGCAATTTGTAATGTTTTTCCCATTATTTGCTTTTTATTTTTCAAATTGCTGAATTAATTCTGTTTCTTGTTTCTTTATATAATTTTAAACATTCTAGACCTTAAATTATAAAATTTCCTCATTATTTTAAAAGTAATCAACTGATTAAAACAAAATTAAAATGTCAAAATCATTATTTGTGACTTCATTAAATATTGTAACGCTATAAAAAACGAGTTATATATCTTTTATCCTTAAACCACCAGATTTATTTATATTTATCTAAAATCAAGCTCTCGAAAAGCAATTGAACGTTTTAAACATTCGCACCTAAAACAATAGTTAAAGTACCACTTGTAAGTTAAATAAAACTGAAAAAGAAAAACAATTTTCCCACATGCCATGGTCACTTGATATACGGTTTTTGCATTGGCGAATTGGCAAAAAGCTATAAATATAAAATATAGTTGAAATTTTGCGGTTTACAAAGCAAATATTTACGTTTGAAAAATGTTAAAAAGCTCCAGACGATATGAATTTAAAGCCTACAATCAGATTTATGATTTCGCACTTTTGGTAACTTTCATGACGTGTAATACATTTTAGTACGTTTATTGTTTCAAAATTTATGGGAAACGAATGTGAAAAAATGAGTTTATACATGGCTCAGATTTTCCTTTAGATTCTAACAATTTCAAAGAATTTTCTAAAAAAAATCTGTCGACTTTACTGGGTTTGTTTTAAAATGTAGTTCAGTTTTAAAATGTAGTTAAAAACGAGTGGGGTAGGACGTCCGATTTAATGTTTTCCAAATGGTTTGTTATACATCTTGCAACATAGGGTTGCATGGGTAGACATGTTGAAAACATGTCTACCCATGATTTTTTGTGCTTTGGGTGGTCAAAATAAATCTACTTTTCATCACCTGGTACAACTCGATGCAAAAAGCCTTTTCTTTTCTGTCCGGCAAGCAAAATTTCAAAGTGGTTTTTCGCCTTTCAATGTCTCGTTCCTTCAATTTATATGGAACCCATTTTCCTTCCTTCCGATCTTTTCCAATGTCTGTAGACGTTCAGAAATAGTGGATTAAGCAACAGTCAATACTTCTGCCAATTATTTCAACGTATGATTGAGTCTTCATCCAATAATGCTTGCAAATCTGCATTTTCAAACTTTTTCGTCTATCCTGGACGTTCCTTGTCTTTTAAATCAAAATGATCACTTTTAAAACGTTTAAACCATGGTTCACAAGTATTTTGGGTTAGAGCATGTTCACCATAAGTTTCAACCAACAATCGATAACTTTCAGCAGCCGTTTTCTTCAAATGAAAGAAGGTTATTAGACTTCCCCGCAAAGTATCTTTTTCTGGTACATAATCCGACATATTCAAAGCTATGAAAGACTATGTTTTTGCGCAATGACAATTAATAACTAACTGGCTCTTGATGGCGTATGTTTATGTCAGACGTCATTATATTACTTTATACCAACAAATGTATTAGAAACACCATCTCTTAGCAAAATCGACATTATTAACCGAAACACCTATTTTATTTATATTTCATTGACAACATGATTGTTTTATGTATTTTTTTTTGTAATTAGATGTTCTAAGTCATAATCATATTCTTTTTCACGGAGCATTCTTTCAAAATTAAGTTTTGTATGTAACTGGATTTCCAAGTTACCCATTTCATTCCATTTTCATTTTATTTCAATTACAATTTCGAAATATCGATGTATTTTGGCTAAAGCTTATCATGCATATTTGTACAAGTTAATAATTGTTTCCGAAGGAAATCAATTTATTTTTGTCTGCTAGAAATATTCCCGAGCAGTTATTTACCAATAAACCATCCTATAAGCGACGACCTTATAATTTCTGTTAGTTGTTATCTGAAAAAGAATAGAGGTTAGTCCAATCGAAACATCATGAACCAAATTAATACTCATACGAAACAAAATATTGTAACAAAATTAATTGATTATTATAACTAATGAGTGATAACTTAATAATTTGTAAAAGTGCAATAAATCAGCATTAAAAATTAATTATGGATATAGCGACAACAGTTTGTTATTAAAAAATTAGGAATGCATAAGCATTTGGATCAGGAAGAATTGAATTAAAATATTCATCAATGAAACCTTGTGTTAAGTTAAAAATAATTATAATTCGACTTGTTTGATTTAAACATTTTATACAGAGGTCAAAAAATCTATAAAAACATAAATATGTATGTGACATTCACATTTTTTAAAGTTTTATTGCATTTAGAAACATTGATCAAGAACAATAAACGTCCTGATAGAAGATTATTTCCGTCTACTTCACTAGCTGATTTTTTATATCATATAAATTAATACGAATGTGTTATGCCATTATTTGAAGCAATACTTGTGTAATACCTTATTGTTATTAAACAAAGTGAATAGTAAATTCCATTTGAATTTAGAATACTTATATAGCGTGATTTTTTAGTGCGTCCAAACTTTACATTCAAATAAAACAACAACCAAATTAGATGTTTTGACATTATTTATTTTACGTGAAATAACATTCAATGGTTTTAATGTTTGAAAACAATTTCGGACAAATATCCGTCGCGGCTACTTCTGACAAAGCCCATTCTGTCAATCCAATTTCCGACCACTTTTCAAGCAATTGGGTGTTTATATCCGCAATTGTCTGAGTTATGTTGGTTTCCAAGGCATCAATATTTGCTGGTTCATTTACATAATCCCAAAGAAAATAATCTAAACGCGTTAAATCACATGACCTTCATGGCCAATTAACAGGTCTATTCTTCGAATTAACGCATTATTCAATTTTGGCCATTTTGTTTATTAACATAAGCATTTAGCCAAAAAATGAGCTTAATCGCTGAACTTGATGATGAATGAAATTCATTGCTGCTTTTGAGCCATCGAACGTACGATGCAAACGATGGTCTTGCTGCTTGAGTTGTTGGACAAGCTGGATCTGATAAGGCACCAGACTAAGATCTTGAAATTAATAAATTTGGATCTTCATAGCGCTAGTATCTTGATGGCCAAATATAATCGAGGCATTACTCCTCATGGAAATGTTTTTCGAAATGGTCATATTAGGTCCTCAACTTAATTCTCGGCTTTTTTGACTGCCTTTATAATTTCTTTATGAAAAATGTTATATAAACTTAATATTCAAAGTAATTTCTCTCTATAAGGGAGAAAGTTTAACTTTCTATACATTTTACTCACATTTCAGGCACCTGTCGAATCCTACATCGACACAAATTTCGTGGTTTTGATGTGATAAAGTTATTGAGGTCTTTTTCGGTTTCCTCAGAGATGTGAATTGGCTATCAAATAGGTGATATTACAGCGATCGGTAGAGATGAAAATCCAAAGAGACTAAGCCTGGAACATACGCTAAGTGCGATAAAATCTCCTAGCCCAACTCGATAATGGTTTCTAGAGTACTTTTTGGCATATGTGGGACTGTTTTCCTGAAGCAAAATTATTTCCCTTCTTTTCTTGCTCGTATAATGTCTTTTCCCCCAGAGCATCATTAACATAAGCTCATAATGCGCGACATCCAACTGATTCCACTAAATACACAGCTTTTTTTTTGCGTGGATACTTGGTTTTACAATACTGGTTGATGGCTTACCAGGATTAACTCAAAATTTTGACTTATTTGGATTATTGAAGATAATTTTCTTTTTATCACAATCTTATGTAAGAAGTTCTTTTCTCGAATCTGGAGAGCAATAATACAAGCGTCTGCTTTCTTCTCAACTGTGAGTTCATAGAGTTCCTGTCCTAGCCCTAGCGGTGTGGAACAAGAGTCTTGTTCCAGTAGCGTTTCCAATTCATCAGCCTTCATTTTTTTGACTGTTCTAGACGTTCTACATTATTTAATTCAAAATGTATCTGCCAATGTTCTGAGCTTCTGTAGTATTTTTTTTTCAGTTAAAAGCTAAAAAGGTGGTGTGTCTCATATGTTGCTTCTCGTTTGGCATCGCGGCTACAACTGATTTTTTAGGTTATATTCACAGTATGCGTGGAAAATATAACTCGTTTTGAAGGTGAAAGATGGCGCTATACAGTGATTAACAGGGTCGATCATTCGAAGTGTTACTAACTTCACGCTGCTGTAGCTGCCGAACAATTGATCACAGCCCTCTCAAAATTTGACAGACTTTAGTTTATAATATTGTTTACAAGTGTACGAAGCATATTGTCTTACGTCGTAATTGAAAAGAAATATTCGTAATGGAATGGATATTCAAACATAAGAATGATTGTTTCGTATTTGGCAGGAAAAATCGCAGCCTGCTATTGTTCGTGAGCTACAGCATTTACGTGTTAATAAAATGTTTGTGTATCGAACCATTAAACGTTACAATAATACTGGTAGCATCGCAAAACGCTATGGAGGTTCGTCGGGAATGGTAACGAATCCAGAGACTCACATTCGTGCAACGTGCGATGCATTCATAGGAATACTTGATGCCATCATCCGCGCCAAAGGTGGCCATTTTGAACAATATGATGTTTTGATATAGATGTTTTTCATGAAATATAATGTATTTTTAGCGTCGTGTAAAAATATTAAATAGAAATATTAATAATTGACAAAACTACAATATTTTTAATTGGTAATATTTCGAATGAAGAACTCGTACAACAGGAACAATTCGAATTCGAATAGGTTGTGCGGGGCTGGGAATGAAGTTGATGGTTTAATATAGGTGTATGCTGATACATAATCAATCTATTCTTTTTCATTCTATGATTCTAATAATGCTGATGCCTTAATTAGTGAGGATATTTGAGAACTAATAGAATTCTCAAGTAAATATCAATTAATAACAAATTGAGTAAAATTTACTGTTAAACATAGACATCAAATTGAGAATAAAATTATTATATTTATTGATAATGCTATAATTATGCTAGTAGTTATTATTAGACTAATCTAAAGATCAGGATTCCTTACAGATTCAACCCATTCTAAAGAAACATCATGCACTTAAACAATATAAAGAGAAGATCTTGAAAGATTGATCTAATGGAAGAAGTAGACAGTTTGAATTTAAGTTTGACTTAAATTCTGTTATATTTTCTTAAATCTAATTTTTTTTGTCATTGGAATAAACTTGATCTGTTTTTTCGCATCTAGAAAAATCGATTTCTGATATCACACTAATTAATTGTATACGGTATTTAATATTACGCATCGATACCTAGTTATATTCTCGTGTCTTTGTCACCGAACCTCGATGCCAATTATACCCTATCTCGATTCAATAATAAATCTAAATATTTGGTTAATCGAAATTATGAGAAATTATTTTTTTTGTGATTAATTTTTATCTTTACGATGTCAAAAAACGGAGAATGGTTCATTGATAAGTTAATGAACGAATTTTATTATATTTTCTTAAATAATCATTATTGGCACGTTTAGAAAAATTAAAATTGTTTTTGGAACTTAACCTTGCTCTGTTTTCGACATGTTTAGTATTTTTAGAAAATCTACTCATCTTGTAAGACTTAAAGACGTTTTAATTTTGTATATATATATATATATATATATATATATATATATATATATATATATATATATATATATATATATATATATATATATATATATACTTGAACAATTAATTTTTAAGGCTTTTCAAAATAACATTAATATGAAACCTTCAGTATAATGAATTTGTACTCATCTTGAATTGACGACGTTTTTCAAAATATTTCTCAAGAAAATAATATATCAATATTTCAAATGTTTTTAATGAATTTTAGGATTTAATGCGTCAAAATGTTAAATACACTCTCAGTTTTATAGGAAAAAGGCAAGAGGATAACATAAGCAAACAACATTTTAATATTTTGTGGTCTTTCCACTGGGGTTTATTAAATCAAAAGTTCTTTTTTGTAATGAATCACACAACTATTTTATTATTTGTTATGGAATTTCTTCCCATAAAGCCTGAATAGCATTTTTCTAATTTTCTATATTTGTAAATTGTCTTGATCTGTTACAAAATCGTCTTGAAACCACCTTCGGTTTTATAGGAAAAAGGCAAGAGAATAACATAAACAAACAACATTTTAATCTTTTGTGGTCTTTCCACTACGATTTATTAAATTAAAAGTTCTTTTTAGTAGTGACTCATACAACTATTTTATTATTTTGTTGCGGAATTTCTTCCCATGAAGACTGAATAGCATTTTTCAAATAATGATATTTGTAAATTGTTTTGATTTGCTAAAAAATCGTCTTGAAAACACCGTCTAGACATTCAATGATTTTTAATTCGGAAGAGACAGCAGGCTAGTGCAGTTTTGAAATATTAATTTGTTCAAACCAATGCATTATAATATTTGCTAAATGAATGGGAGCATTATCTTGTTGGCTGGCGAAACTTCACCCATATCATTAAAAGGTAACTCTTGTGGTTCTAATAAATTCTTATATTCTTGGGAGTTAACTGGATGAGAAAGAAACACCAAGTTACCTCTTTTTTCATAACCAATACTCGCCTAAATCAATTTTTTGATTTAAATCATGACATGATAAATCAAATCATGTCTTGATAATTTTTTTCTAGCTTCCAGAGATCATGTAAATAAAATGAATACCACTAGAACCATCCAAACTCGATTTTCGTCAGATAAAATGATTTCCTTACGGTGCACATGACTTTTTCAGTGAAAACCTTTGATTTTTATACTCTTTGTTCGTTATTTGGTCTGGTGACTTGTTTGAAAACGTTTAATGATTTTGTCTATTTTGAAAACGTTTGGTTTATATAAGTTAAACATTTGACTTGTTAAATAATTCTTTTACATCTCACTATGCATGACGTAGAATTATTTATATAAATAAGGAATTTACATATTTTTCTTAAATATAAAAAATTTCACAGCGACTTGAATTTGTTTTTGAACTGAAATTTGAGCGATGAATTTCACTTGAACTTTTTTCACCAGCCATGAATATGTTTTCTATATTGAATTTTACAAAATATAAACTGATATTAAAAATAAACTTAATTATACAAGAAAATGATTTTATATATAAAAATATTCTTTTCCTTAATTGAAACTAAACTTAACTAAATTTGTTCAAATTATGTTGCTATTTTCAAGTAATATTTGGCTCTCTGTCCTAAAGTCCTAAATAACTCACTTTTAAATACAAATATAATTTTTGCTCATTTGCATCATACTTGTTCTACAATGAACCAATTATTGATCCGGTTGAATTTATTGAAGGTGATGACTATTAGGAAAGGAAATAATTCAATATATTTGTATATATATATATATATATATATATATATATATATATATATATATATATATATATATATATATATATATATATATATATATTACATTATGAATTTATTGAAGGTGATGACTATTAGGAAAGGAAATAATTCAATATATTTGTATATATATATATATATATATATATATATATATATATATATATATATATATATATATATATATATATATTACATTATAAATGTTAATATAATATACATTAATACGATACATTAAAAATGTTAAAAAGTGTATGGGGGAGAAAGTATATACGGTGATAAAGCTATGTGAAAAAAACAATATATGTGGTACAAGGGTTTTAGTGATGGTAGAGAAGCAGTTGAAGATGAATCTCATTCAAGAAGACCTTACACGTCAACTAATAATGAAAACATTACCATAATCAACGGTCTTATACTGAGTTAGGGTCTTATACTGAATAACTGACTAAGTATTTGATACATTACTGGAATATCATTTAGATCAATTTGATTAATTTTGAAGAACAGCCTAAGTTTGACTTGAACTTAGATGTGTCTTTTGGACTTGTGATGATCGTAATGTTGAAGTTGCTGAAGAGATGCTTTTTTTTGAATGATGACATTTTGCACAATAACACAAATGAATAATTACTGGTAATAAGACATAATAGAGAGATTTTAAAAAAGATCTATCAATGCTTGTTTATCAACGTTAGATGGTAAACTGAAAACTTGCACTTATCATAAAGTCAAACATGACTAAAATACACAATATTCATCTGACATTAGTGACAAATGAATACAAGTAAGACATGTAGGAAATAATTATCATATAATATTCGTAATTATGATGCGTTAGGTCTAACATTAAATATAATAAAAGATCACAATAGATTAATCGTAAATACATAATTATCTGGCGTTAATCGGTAAAAAATTACATAACGACATTGCATTCGTATGGCATTCTAATTAAAAATAATTGTTGATGATATAATCAAAATTGAGTTTATCTAGAAAATTCCTCTCATGCATAACAGTGTTTGACATCAGATGGCATTGCAAATATTAGTATTATAGACAAAACGTTATAGGAAAATCTAGTTCTTAGTTTTTTTTATTAATTTTTGGTTATTGTTTTTGGAATATGTATATTTTATCTATGGTTTTGTACTTTAAACTATATAAATTACTATTGCTGAAAGTTTTCTTTTAAAAACGCTTATTAACATTCTGGTTTTCTATAGAGATTATCGTGTAAAATTTGATTACTAAAATCCTTCACAATATTCAGATAGTGGTGACATTCTGGCAGATTTTCGGATTTACCACAAAGTCACTCGACCACCTTTTGTTGATCATGTTATTATTATCAGAAGATAGTTAAATTTGCTATTTCCTGGAGGTTCTTGTTAAGTTTACTCATCTCCTGATAATGTTAATATTATTACCGAAACGCTCGGCGGTGAGATCAACGTCCTGGCTATATAATCGTTTTCAACTGACTTCGAACCATTTTTTAAATTTATTATACCAGCTGTAAACTTGCATTCCTGTGACAGAGAGAGAGAGGAAAAATATACTTTTTCAATTGTAATTTCATATACTAGGTATGGCGGTTAATAATTCTTCATTTTTTCTTAACAAATACACGTTTAATTTGGGAGAAAGGTGGAAAGGTGGAAAAATGGCATTATTCAAAGTATGCGCCATAGCTACCTGCACATTTTCCCCATCCCTCTGGCAATTTGTAGATGCCATTCCAGAAAAACCGTACATCTTTTGAGGTGGTCCAGTCATCAAGCCATTTTTCAACATCTCTGTGATTGTTGAAGTGTCTCATAGAAAGTGCGTGAGATATCGATGAAAAGAAATGGTAGTCGAAAGGGGTCAAGTCTGGTGAATATGGCGAGTTGAGTAAGAGTTCCCAACCTAATGAAAAAATGGTGTCTGACTGACCGCTTTGGTGGTGTGTAATGGGGCATAGTCGTGTGGTAAAATAATTTTTTCGTGTCTTGTAGTCCATTATGGTCGCTTTTCTTTTCGCTATGGTTAAAATTGATTATTTGTTAACTGTAGCGGAGGTATTAACTGTTTCACCTGGTCTCAGAAGCTCATGGTACACGACACCCTTTTGATTCTACCAAATGCACATGTCATTGCACTGTCTTCTTTCCAAAGCGATTCGATCTTGCGGTCGATCGTGATTATTGTACTGGGTCGACCCACGATTTTCTGCATTTTGGGTTCCCAAATGATATATCCATTTTTCGTCTCCAGTCACGATCCGATGCAAAACAGTCTTTCTTTCATACCGAGAAAGCAAAACTTCGCACACAGTTTTTCACTTTTCCATCTGTCTGGCATGCAGCTGATGTAGTACCCCCGTTCCCTGAATTTTGGATCTTTCTCATGGCATGCAGATGATCACAAATGGTTCGGCGGTCAACATTTAAACTATATGCCATTTATTGTTGAGTTTTCATATCATCTTCCAACAATGCTTGCCATACTCGTCATATTCAAATGTTTTCGGTTGACCTGGGCGTTATTTATCTCCTTAGCCGAAATCACCACTTTTGAATTTTCTAGACCAACGGCTACAAACGTATTGCGTTGGGACATTACCAGCGTAAGTTTCCACAAGTGTACGACGGCTTTAATTCGCGTTTTTATTTTTATCGAAGAAGAAAAGCAGTCGTAATTACATGTTACATGTCGTAAATGTTCTTTATTTGGCTCGAAACTCTACATATTACAACACGAAAAAAAATGATGCTAATAAAAATGGTTTAAAGGTCAATGGAGTTTTCAAAGCTACTGTCTTAGCAACAAAGTGGCATAATAGATTACACTGTGAAACAACCCCTGTTTCCAGCGCCATCTTTTGAAAAAATCTTCACCCTTGCTAAATTTTAACAATTCCTTAGAATTGAATCGCAAACTACCATAAATTTGACAAAATATTGATTAGTTTACCTTAATAAGTTGAGTAAGAAATGTTTGAGTAATTAAAATTGTTTGTTCTTGTGCAAATTAGTGAAAGAAAAAGGTACAGTTACTGGTCATGGTTTGTTTCCAAATTGTGGAATACAGCCTAGTTTAGTAACGGTTAATAAAAAAAAATAACAATGTAATTAAAAACTTGCTTCATAATAAAATTTCATTCTTCAACCAAGTCTCTGTAATGCATAATTTACAGTTTGAAATATGACTTATATTTTTTAATGTTAAAAGTGTTATTTGGAAATTTTGAAGATGGCATATAATCTTTTAGGTGTATTATTAATAAATTATTGATATGAATATTATTTTTAAACGCATATTGGTATCATCTGGTAATTAGAAATATATAAAGTTACTGTTCGAAGGTACATTATCATGTGACAGCATCTACTTTCTTTAGCATTCCGTAACATTCAGTTCCAAGAACATTCTAAAGTAACAAAGTCCCAGTGATTTTCTGTAAATTTGGAAAGAATTTCTTACAAATCTCAAAATATTAACTACTATACCGATGATGCCGCATTGCTCCATCGATGTTATATATGAATTCATTAATTAGTGAACATAATTACATAATTAGTGAACATAATCTATATTATAGATATAATACGTCGTTCAAAAGGACAACTGAGATTCGTTTTAAAATAAAAGTAATATAGGGTGGGGCAAGTGCCACGGTACCATTTTAATTATTTATTACTTTTTAAAGATAAAGCAGACTATTTTACTATAATATGTTTATATCGTTCTTAAATTTTGTGTTAATTAATTAAAAAAAATATCAACCCAATGTGAGCCATTAGCAGAAATGCCTCTTTGTGCCCTTTTTAAAACATTATTCATAACTTTTGTCAACATATCTGATAATATTGCAGCGATTTCAGCACGGCCCTTGTGTTAGAGTTGGTCTATAGTTTGAGGCTTATTTATGAAATATTTTCTTTTAAAACCCCTCAAAAACCAATCCAGAGCCGCAGTCTGATTGCATTGCACTATTCTAATCCCTTATTATTGTCTGTAAGCAATAAGTCTTGAATAATTTGAATCTTATAGGGAATCTTACAGGGAAACAACAAAAAATGTCCAATTGTGCACATCGTCATCGAATCGACGTTTCTGAAAACTCCTCTACATTTCTCCACACATGTACAATACTTTCAGTTGTTCACACTGTTCTTGTATCTCTGATGCGGGGCATATCCTCAACTGTTTCAAATTTTTGAAATTGCTTAAATAAACGATAAATTATTTTATGAGGTGCCGGGCGATTAAGATATTTTCGCCTAAATTCACGTTGAATTTAATAAATGTTTAGTTTAATATAAATTACAACAACTTCACTCCTTTCAAATCGAAACTATCATAAATATTACGCAAAAGAAAATAATACCAAAATAAAATGGTAGCGAGACACTTACCCACCCAATATATACTTGTATGAAGTTGGTAAAGATTTGACGTTATAAGATCTTAGAAATAACTTTAGAGACGTTCTAACGTTTCAAGAGTTACAACTAATAGCTTTACCACTTTAAACCATCAAAAGATTTCTCGGTCTAATTTAAACCGTCAAGTTTCGTGACTAGTTTCTCTAAATAGCCAAAGGAACCAGTCACGACAATGCTGATTCGAATAATGCTTACAGCTAAGTTTTGTAATTACCTTGTAAAATTCTCAGACGAGACGATTTCGACATAATTTATTTTTTCTCTAAAAGAAGCGTACAAAGAATGGCTGGTTCTATTTCAATTCCCCGGGCCATCAACCGTCGTCATCTTAGTCACAATCACAATCTGATTCATGACGGCATTCGTTCACGTAACAGTGTTTCCTCTTATCGAACGGCCATAAAATCCATAGAAACCCGATTAATTAATATTCGAAATGACACGTTCGTGTCCTGTATTCGCGAACCGCTTCGACAAAAAATATAAAAGCTCAGCTCCACGTATTTCATTACGTGGTGGGCGATTTGCATACGAGAAGTCGGGCTTCTTGGAAACCGAGACCAATGAATCATATTTTTTTGTTTCCATCCGAGTTTCTATTCCTTAACGGAATTCCTGCACCCATATTTGTTTTTTTTATTGCTTATCATTTGGCATTCAGTAGTGCGAATGAAAATCAGCATGGAATTTATAGATATTTCGTTACAATGGTCCATTAGTTTGTGCGGCTTATTTTAAGATCGTTAAGTGTTTAATTTTTAAATTACTTAAGTCGTTTGATTTATGCCGTGCCATATTTTAGTTTTTGAATTGCTCTTTTATGTTTAAATGTACCGTATTATGCCATAGATATTGTTAAGAAATTGTAAATTTTTAGTTTCGACTATTAGACCTGATCAAAATTATAGAAAACATATATAAAAATCGTACAATAACATAATATAATCGTAGGTTATGTTATATATAGTTAAATTATTTTACTTTTTAAAACACCTATATTCTCCTTGAACAGCAATACAATCATTCCAACGTTTTTCTAACATTTTTGCACCTTTTTTATAGTACGATTTCTCTTTGCCTTCAAAATATCCTTCAGTTTCAGCAATTACCTGTTCATTGGAACAAAATTCCTTTCCAGCGAGCATTTTTTGAGATCTGAGAACAGGGAAAGGTTACTGAGGGCCAGATCTGGAGAATACGGTGGATGAGGAAGTGATGCAATTCATCCAATTTAGCCATCGTTGCCAACGATTTATGACACTGTGCATTGTCTGCGTGAAACAGCACTTTTTTGTTTATTTGGAGCCTTTTTTTGCCATCTTGTTCTTCAAACAGAGCAATAACCTTATATAATATTTGATATTGACGGTTTTACCTTTTTCGAGATAATCGATGAACAATATCCCATGTGCATCCCAAAATACAGAGGCCATAACCTTGATTGCCGATGGTTGTGTTTTTGGCTACTTTAGACGGCTTCCATCGGCTTCTCTCCACTCAGCTGACTGCCGATTTGACTTCAGAGCGTAGTGATCGATCCATGTTCCAACATTCAGCTCCAAACATTGCTGAGAATCATCAACAATACATTGTGGTTTTTGGTCCGCTGTGAGCAAACGCGGTACCCATTTCGATAGCAATTTACGAATTTCCAAATGTTTTTCGATATCTTCATTATATCAACTATCTCCTGTAGCTTTATTTTACGGTTTTGCGAAAAAAATTGTGATTTTTTTTTATGTTATCTGGTGTAACCACCTCATTTGGACATTCAGAGCGTTCAGCATCATCGGTGCTTACCAATCAATTATGGTTGATTTTCCTGGGCGAAAGACCGGGTAAGGCTTATCAAGCCATTGTTTTGATTCAATGGTATTTTTCTTCATCAAAAATTAATGCTTAAACAACAGACGATTTTTTTTTCATTGTTTTGCAAATAGCAAAATTAGCGCCACTTAAAGTACAACTCAGAAACTAGTAGACAGATTGTCATGAAATTTTAACACATGACGTTAGAAGGTTGGCTCAATCGACAACTGATAAGGTTTTTTGGTAAATTAATTTATATATTAGACCGGGGACTTATTGACCGATGTGTTAGTTTTATCTTATGTGTTGTTTTTTTCTTATGTGAATTGTTCTATAGAATAGACTTTTCATCTCCAGTTACAATTTGCCGAAGAAAAGTATCTCTACCTAATCTGGACAAAAATGCATTACAGGTTACACGTTGAATTTTGTTTTCCACTGTTAGTTGATATGGCATCCACATTACCTTTTTTTACACTTTATTCGGTTGTTTTAAGCACCGTTGTGTTGTGGACCATGACGTTTTAACCTTGTGGCCAATTCCTGGATGGTTTGTTTGGGATCAGCTTCAGTTTTAGCCAACAACAGACCGTTATTAAAGTCACCAGGTCTTCAAGATTTCACACCGTTGAAAATATTGAAATCACCATTCCGAGGTCTTTTAAATCAACCCAGACATGTATGGCGGTAATAGCATTGGTAGCATTAGCTTGTTATGCTTTCGAAACTCATACAACATCAATTGTCTTACTAAACTTGAAGAGATTTACCATTAAACACCAAATCACATTTTTTGAACTGCTCGACGCACGTTTGAACTGCTCGACGCAGGAGATGATGATGCTAACATGGTTAACGAAACGTGCGTCGAGCAATTCAAAAAAAGTGGTGTTTAGTGGTAAATGTCCTCAAGTTTAATGTTTCACACCAAAGGTTCCAATAGAAGAATTGATCAAATGTCGTATTTAATTTGAGGGACTTCGTATAGTTATCTCGTATAGTCTTTTTTTATGATAGAATCTTCTATATATCTTCGTATAGTCATTTTTTATGATAGAATACAAATATACAAATATGTGAAATTTTAAAACAATTTTTATTCTTAATTAAATATTTGATCGTAATGAAACAATAAATACACATAATCATCAAAATATTTATGATACTATTAATAAAGTACGTGGATTACTTTTAAACTCTTTATACTTATTGTTATAGATGCAATAATATTTCTTGTAATATATTATATAATAATATATTTCGAATTTCGAACTGGATTATAGTTCTCGAAGTAAATAGTTAATTGCCTTATTACAAACGTTAGGTCTTGGAAATTAATAGTTGTCAAACTAATAGTTGAATAAATATACGAGGGTGAATCAAATACAAACCGGAATTGTTTTATACATATTTATTATTAATGAAATAATACAAAAAAACTATTGATCATTTTTCGATATGGTCTCCTCCACACTCTACACACTTTTCCCAGCAGTTTGGAAGCTTGTGAATTCCTTGCTCGTAGAAACTTCCAAGTTTCTATTTTTCAAGTTCATATTTCAAGGACGCAAACAAGAAATAATCACAGGGTGACAAATCTGGGCTTTATGGAAGGTGTTCAAGGGTTTCCCAATGCATATTCTCCAGTTTTTCCTTCGTCAAAACCGAACCCATCGGACACAGATTTTATTGAAGCCAAGATGATTTCCGATGATTATTTGAGCTCTTCCAAAGCTAATAGCCCCTTTAAAGCGATTTCATGAATAGTGAGCCGCCGGTCACCTTTGATAAGGTCGCGAACTGCATCAATGCTAACAAACAGTGACACTTGACCTGGGACGTCAATTATGTCTTACATTTACCACAATTTTTCGTCCACTGTTAAACTTCTTGGCCCAACCAAACACTGGGATTTTAGACAGGGTATCGTCCCTATACTGAATCTTCAACCGAGTTAATATTTCGGATCGTTTAAGGCCTTCCTTGGTTAAAAACTTTATTATAAGCCGTTGCGTAATGGACGGTGGAACCTGTTGCTCACTCATGGCGACAAAAAACCGACAAAAAAAAAGAGTGAAACAGCTCACCGAGCGTTTCCCCCACTCCTAATACATTGCACTGCAACGACCTACACTGACCGCTCGTGATTGGCTGAGGAAAGTAATTGTAAAATTCCGATTTATATTTCATTCACCCTCGTACATTACTAGATAGAAAAAATAAGATGGATATTAAAGAGCTATAACTTTAAGTGGCAATAAAAACTTGACTATTTACTATACACCTTGAGAATAACATTGTTATGGTGTAATATTATACCTCTATTGTCTAAAACAAAAAGAACTTTTAATAAACATTTACTGATTATGAAGTCAATTGGTTTCACCAAGTCCGTACAACGGTATGATATAACATACACAATTCTCTAATTGTCTGCTTTTTCAATCTCTTTTGAGTATGTTATAGCTTTTGAAATAATATCTTATTATATAATGTTTACAACGTGTTCGAAAATTCACCATCAGTTTCGCATTTTGCAAGTTAGTGAGGTGATGTAGTTCCATGAAGGAACAAAAATTGTATTACAACTTCTCGAAATGTAAACTAAACGAGTCCAATAATAAAGAAACTCTTTCATGCAAGAACTGCTTTATTATTAGGATGTTTTTCATAGTGAAATTTCTTTTTTAATCACTCCTAAAGAAAGATTCCTGGACATGCAAATAAAACCCTCTTTAGAGATTGTGTTCATTAATTATTGTACCTTATTAAAAAAAAGTCCTGCTGATCGAGAAAGAAACAGAAAGAAATAGAAAGAAAGTGAGTGAGAGTGCCAAAGGGAAAGAAAATGTGATAGGTAGCGAGAAAGTGAAATAGAAACAAATGGTGCTAGACTGATAAGAGAAAGAGAGATTATTAGAAGAAGCGATCGAGAAAATGTATTAGAGGGAGATATTCTGTAAGACAAAAATTTGGTTTGATAGAGAGAGGGTGTGAGACGGAGGGGAAGAAAGTATGAGATGAAGAGAGCGTGAGAGGGAGTATGGGGGGGAGTATGATTGATAACATTTAAAATTTTCTCCGTTATAAGAAAATGGTGAGATTTGTAGCATTGTCAAAGCAAACGATTAATTTTAGACTATCCCTGTTTGTAACCAAATATAAACATAAGTGATTTCAGATTAATCCTTAGGGTTTCATATGTGATGAAAGTGAAAATACAACAAAATATTGAAATTATACGCAAAAACGTGTTAGAAATTGTAATTTTTATTCTAGTTTTAGCGAAACACAAATCTAAATATTTTGTTTAAGTGACTAATTGTTTAAATTTGCTATTGGACTTTACATTAAAAAAAAATGAATCATAGATAATATGAGAAAAAAACGTTGTATTTTTTTACAAAGTTATTGGAATCATATGAGTCATGGTCAGTGTTAATGTTGCATTAAAATAATACAATATGAAAACATCACAGTACTTTGAATGTCTTTAAAATTCTCCGAAAAAAGTATGTTTTTTTATGTTTGCAAATAATGGCGTTAAAGTTTTTGAACTAAAACATATGTACATATATAAAAATAAATGTATCTACATATTTAAATGTAAACACAATAATTCAACAAAGAGTGATGTAATAACATTTCCGGAAAATATATAAAATCTATCCTCAGAACTTTAAAGGTTTAATTGTATTTTAATTGCCGGTCGCGTTGGTGCGGCGGTAAGAGCGTCTGCTTTGCCCAATCCGCGCTGGAGCGGTAGCTGGTTCGATTCCAGTGCTCGGATGGTTATTTTTCTTTCTTCTGTCCGTTTATCTTTCCTAAATGTTTGTGATTGTTTCTAGGCAAGAGTGTAAAATCCGACTACGAATTACCCCTCAGTCACGCCAGTTAAAGGCTGGGTAAGGCCGGATGCCTTCTGAGAAGTGTTCTACGTTGGTCACTCGCCAGTCGGTAGGTTTCCTGATAGACTTATGGGTAGGCACATAACCAAGGGTTTATAGCCCGAGGGGGGTGCTGGCCTGGGTTTGTCGGAAGCTGATGACCGTGGTTCGGAACCCACGTTAAGCTGTAGGTCCAGTCGCTAAATAGCCTAGTTGCTGATGCGCCTCTAACCCAAAACACTTACTTTATTTTAATTTATAATAACCTCAATTATACCGTTAAATTATTGTTCGTGGTTTATTAGTATTGCGTGTGAAAAAAAATACGAATGACTATTATTAGATATATATATATATATATATATATATATATATATATATATATATATATATATATATATATATATATATATATATATATATATATATATAAATATATATATATATAAATATATATATATATATATATATATATATATATATATATATATATATATATATATATATATATATGAATGAGCCTTACTCAACAAATATCTTTTAATCCCTCTCACAGACTGATCACGTGGCAGATCCCGAACACACTCCGGAAAAGTATTATATATCTTCATGATAGTATACTGCACGTTCTTCGGTATATAACTTAAATTACATCTTTTATTCACGAGATTCGACTTATACCTAGTTATATAACCATGCTTTGCGATAACCTCCCCAAAGAGATCTTTATTATTAAATACAAAGTGTACGAATCCAAAATAAATATGCTGACAAGTGTCAGAATTCTTTTGCCAATAAAAATATTTCTGCAGCTTTCGTAATGCCTCATTTGAAAAACACTTCTTATGCATCTTTTTTGGAGCACAATTATTCTCTCTATATCTGGAGAATTTCCCCAGAAAATCAAACCGTATTTTATCCTCGACATGGTATGCCTAGAGGCATGGTAAACTAACATTACAGCCTTAAAACCAACATTCTGAGCTATGATTCTCAGTGCGTAGCAATACCGAGATAAGCCTGCAGCAACTTTTTCCACGGGCCCTCTCCAATTCAGCTTTCTATCAATCACAAGGCCTAAGAAACACACCTGTTCAGAACACTAAACGTCTTTATAGGTAAAAGTAATACTATTATTCTTTCTATTGCTGAATAGAATGGACTGGGTTTTAGGCACATTTAAGACAAGATCCCAGTAGAGAAGTATTCATCAAGAAGTCGACACGATCTCCCAACACTCTCGAGCATCAAATCGGAAGCATCTTATTAAAAAATCAATACTGTGTCATCCGCATACAGTACCGTGTGCTGTTCTGTAACGTTTGGAAGTTGATTTGTATAAATGATATATAATAGTGGACTCAATATAGAACCTTGAGGAACGCCTTTCGTCACACAAAGCTTTACGTATCGACACAAACATTTATTCTCAAGTTGGTATTACTGCCTTTGACATCTGACAGAAGTTTTATATAATTTCGCTTGTTAAATTTGAAGCTGTAGCGTCTTTTATAATTATAAACATTTTTTGTTGGCCATTTTTTAAAATTAATAAATTATTATTATTAATAAATTATCGACCAAAGAATTTGTATCCAATTTTATCTAAAAAACGATATTTTTTGTGACGATATTGATATGGCGATAATGCCAAAAACATTTTTTGACAACTGGTACAAGGACTTTATTGATGGTAGAGAAGCAGATAAAGATACAAACCTCATTCAGGAAGACCTTTGAACAAATAGTTTTTTTTTTATGATGACATGCTGAAGAATATATGTCAAAGCAGGTCAAAAATTAATGTTATGTTAACTGTTTTCTTCGTGGTATTTTTTAACAAAAACTTCCTTCCAACTGGAAAAAAAACAATTAATAAGCATTATATGTCATTTGCGCGAGCCCTTTTAAAAAAAATGTCGGGGTTTGTGACAAAACAATTCGTGTTTAATTATTCGCTAAAAATCAAACAAACACCGTTCCACAAACGTCATATATACGTCATATGATACCGTGTTACTTTTATCTGTTCCCTCGATTAAAGACACCACTTCGTCGACGCCGTTTTAAGTCCATAAAAACCAATCAAGTGTGTTTTCTGGCGGCTTTGAAGGAACTATCTGAAGTCGAGTATAAAAACAATTTCGAGGAATAGAAAAAGGCCTAGAATAAGAATATTGCAGAGAGAGGGGCTGTCATTGAAGGAGACAAAGTAAATTTGGATGAATAAATAAATACTTTGTGTTAAGTCACCTTACTTTTTGATCATGGCAGTATATGCTTTATTACCCTAACAGCGTAGCGACCTAACTTTCCAATTTGTATATCAGAATGAAATCGAAGAATAATTATCAATTAATTAGGATGATATAACGGATTAGTTGCCTGTATTTTATGAGGAGGATTTTGTAATTATTTTAAACGTTTATTAAATTCTATTAAATATGTTTTAGTATTTTATAAAAGTTTAAATCCTTTAATCTTTGGACAAAATCTTTGGACTGTGTTGACGTTGATATTATGAATTAATCAAGCAATAATTATTAATTTTCCTCTAGTTCTGAATATTTAAGATAAAATAATGACTGACATTTTTTGAAATGATTTTATTATTTATTATTATATTACAATCGAAAATATTCGATCCTTTCTACAATTCTTCTTTTTCTTACATTCTGTTTATCTCTCAAATAATTTTCCAGGGTCTATTGTGAAAATCTGGCGGATAAGGTTTCCAATCTAACCAAACTGATTATATTTACGGCGGTTGTTCGCACAGTTCTCTGCCTGACACAGAGACAGCGCAAATTAAATGATTATGCTGTAAAGTTTCAGATGTGAGCGTTTATTAGTTTATTGTCTGTCATTGAAAGGATCTCAAGAGACGGTGTCAACATGTTGGGAATGAAAAAGCTTTCTACTCGATGAGTGCCGCATTTGTTAATAGTTAATTAAAGGTGCATCGAATGAATACTTCTCAAGAGTGTTTAGACTTATTTAAATACGATTCTTCTGAGTTTCTTCAAATTGATATAAGAGTAGATGAAATATATATTCACTATCACAGCCCAGAGACGAAACAGTAATCCAATTAGTGGGTAGGAGCAGATAAAAGTGTGACAAAAAAATTTGACGTTGCCGAATTGCAAGCATTTTGAGATGCAAACTCAACTGACTGACCACCTCAAAAGATGTACGGCATCCACAAATTGCCAAAGAGATGAAAAAATATGCAGCTAGCGATGACGCATACTATGATTAAACCATTTATTACCTTTCTCCCAAATTAAACGTGTTTTTTTAAAGAATTATTAACCGCCACACATGATAGACTACCGGGAAAAAAGCAGGACTTTCACCCAGGAGTATTACGCTTTATTACTGGACTAATTGAAAGGTTCTATTCAGACTAAATATCTGAAATAAGTGGTTCATTCGATGAAAATTCATTTCAGATGATGAGGTTAAAGCCAAGACCGTTTACTTTGCACATCTTTTAATAAAGAGGTCAATTTATTTTGAAGAATTTGGAAAATAGCATTATACCGAGGGTATTTTGTGCATTTTTAAAGTTGAAACATCATTGATCAGAACTGCCAAGTTGATTCATTAAAACTAAACAAAAGAAAGGAAAAAATCTGGGGGTTTATTTGTTAGGCCAAGAACTTTCCAAGCAACACTCGTATGTATATACATATTTGACTGTTTATTATGCATAAACAGCTGATTGTATCGCACTTTCAACATGCATTTGCAAAATAAAACAATTGACGTGAATAAATTATCAATGTTAATGAAACTTGCAAACTAAATATATCTGTATACAAAATATAATTTATCATACCTACTTACTTAGACAACCATATGTCGAATTATTATACAATTTATTTGGTAATATCCAAAATTAGATTTATATAATATATTTTCAGTTGCAAGGTACCGTTTTCGAAAAATTATTTTTTAGATTTTGTGTTTTTAATTTATTTTATACCGGGGGGTATTGATAAATAGTGTCCATAACCCTAAAATTAGATCAAAACTACATGCTTTCGAAGTATTACAATTTTAATTAACAAAATCTGTTACCTCTTGGAATATTTACGGCAGGTAAATGTTTGTCTTTTCAATGATATTTTAGATGGTGCTATATTAGAAAAAGATGGTGTTCTATTAATACGCGACTTTTATACTTTTTTTTAGGCTAAAACCCTACTTCTGTAAAAACAAAATGACTTAGGAAAATTTTACTTGTTGTGTTTCTCCAATATTAGTTCGAAATTTGGTGAATTCTATTTCTATAAAAGGAAACTTATTAGTTTTAAATAACCCATTTTATAAATTATTTATTCAGAAACACTAATAATAGCGCAAGATAAAAGCACATTTTCTTTTAAAATTGGAAGTGTCGGGTACAGAAAATGATAATAACATTATTTGTAATATTATCAAGTTTTATAAATTTATGATATATACATATATTAGTATAAATATAGTATGTAGGATGTATATCAATTCTATAGAAACATGAAATATTAATATTACTTTCAAAATATTATTCTCATAGTAATATGCTTTCTGATATCGTTGTTATCAATCTTCTTCGTAAGTAATGGTTCAAATGTATATATACTTGTACTTCTAGTATGCCTTTTTGGCTTCTATGTGCTATATTCATACTGTTGTATTTGTTTCTGTCAACTACTACATCCAGCTATTTAAAGATATCTACCTCTTTAAACTTCTCCTATTGTTTTCAATTCATTTCTGTGTTCCATTTTTACGACATTTCATGTATTTAGTATTTTCTTTATTTATATTTAAACCTCTTATTTAGGCTACTCCCTAAATTTCTCTGATTTTTTTAGAATTTTCTCATATCTTCCAATGATGGTGAGGACGTCTGCGTACCCTATTACCTGTATGGTTTTGATCCTTATGGTTCCCTCTGTGCTTACTTTATTGATTATTCGATCTAACGCTATATTAAAGTGTTGAAAGGGTCTTGCTTGCCTTTTTTGGCTATCACTGTAACTTGTGAGTTTTCCATAGTTATCTTTATCACTCTTATAATTTTATGTTTTCTGCGTCTTTCAGTATTAGGTATCTTCTCAGGCTGTTAAATACTTAGTTAAAGTCTATGAATAGGATACGTATGTTGTTGCCGTGTTTTTAGCACTTTTCTCTAGTTTGAGTTATGATGTGTATCACGTCAACATTAGACTGTCCTATTCGTAATCGTAATTGGCAATTAATGGTTAATTAAAGAGTCATTTGCCAGTGTGGTTCGTATTTTATAAGCTGAGTTTTGCAACATTATTCTTCCTTAGTTCTTTCATATCCGGGAGGTTTTCCTTTTTTAGTTTCGGTACTAGGCCTCTGTTTTCATTTCTCCTGCATCATTTCCTTTTTCCATATTTCTGTAACTAATTTGTTTACTCTTCTCTGGCTTTTGTCTAGCTTGTCACTCTTCTTCTTCGTACTGGAATCTTGTTTGCTTTAATTTTATTTATTACTTCCTTGTATTGTTTCTATATTATGACAGTGATTAGTTCAAGCGAAGTTTGTGTTATTTGAATTTATTCAGAATATCATATATATGATTATCTGCAATATGACTTCTATATTAATAAAAATAAAAATGTTCGTTTGTTCAAAATTTTAAATCTGCAATTGCGAAAATTTTCACCGATTGCTCACTTTGCATTTAAATACGCCCATGTTTTTATATACGTATTATATAGATGTCACACCTATGACAGGTAAAAACATGTTATTTTTGAAAAACAGCGCCATCTGTTAGGCGTAAAAGCAACACAGGTTATTCTAAATAATTTACGGCAATGGGAGCGGACAGCGTGCTTCTTGGCAATTGCGGTCACCTAACATTTCCAAGTTTTGCGATTGCATTGTTAAATTGAATTTCATAGATTTCGATTTATTTTCATTTTGATTTAATTATTTAACCCGACTCATAGCAACGCGTTGCCGGGTACAGTTAGTAAGCCATAAAAATGTATGATATGTAGTTTTAACACAACTGTATCCAATAGTATATTGGGCGATGATTTGACATGGCAATATTCACTCATTTTTTATACTCAACTTTCATGACCCAAAAGAGCGACGAAAGCGTTGAATAAGAAGTATTATTCAAGATGAATCATGATAAATGGAGGTTTTTTTAAAGAAGCATAACTCCATTAATTTAAATTCAATAAAATAATTATTTATTAACATAAAAATATTAGTATAATATGCTATTTCCAATACTTAAGTATTGTCATTAATGCCAGTCAAGCGATGGCCATTTTTACGAAGCGAGTAGAATCGTCTTCGTATTACCTCTAGCAAAGAATTCCAGAAGAATATATATATATATATATATATATATATATATATATATATATATATATATATATATATATATATATATATATATATATCTACAGGTCTTTAAGGCATCAATACTTTTAAAGCATTAAAACCATCGATTAAAAGTTTTTTTACCCTTGAGCATGTTTACAATAAGCTTCAAGCAACAATCGATAACTTTCAGCAGCCGTTTTCTTCAAATGAAAGACGTTTATTAAACTTTTTTCTGGTACATAATTCGACATATTAAAAGCTATGAAAAACTATGTTTTTTTGAACAATGACAATTAATAACGAACTGGCTTTGGATAGCGTATGTATACCCTACAAATTCCATCGGCATCATTAGTTTATACCAACAAATGTATTAGTAATACCATCTTTTAGTAAAATCAATATTATTAACCGAAACCCCTATTATAAAATTAGTGTTAGGGTAATAGGGATTAGTATATTGGGATAGTTTGGATATATCGTCAAAACGGTAAAGCAAGCACAAAACTACTGTGAAAAGCTATAAGTATAGAAAAAAGCATACGATGTTATAGCAAAATGAGGTAGGATATACAAAAAAACAACTGCGTTAATCATGAAATGGGCGGAATGGAAAACAAATCAATAAGACATATCTTTAATGCGACATCTGTCGATAAAAGGGACAAAGGCTATGTCATTTTAGATCGGTAGTTTTTTTTTAAATATGCATAAAATATTGTATATATTTTAGCAAAAAACAGAATGATGGGACCCAAATGCATATCTCCGTTAATATCCTTATATCTCCGTTGGCATTATACTCTGATTCCTACTCTCTTTGTTGTTAATAGGTTGTAGGAGTATAACCACTCATTATAATAAAACTTATTACTTCTAAACATTCCAACTAAATATTTACACAAGGATGTTAACACTAAGGAAAAATACGAATTAATTATTTAAAACTAGGATTAATTAAAAAAAGTGTAGGATGTTATAAATGTTAATACAATTCTTTAAAAAATATTATCCAGTTTTATTGGTTTACGATATTTACAAAATAATAAAGATATGTTGTACTTAAATATATTAATTCTGTCGAACAGACTTGGAAGGCACATTTTATTTTTTTCATTATTTTATTTTCATGTATTTTGTGATCTCATATCCTTGTCATCAATCGTCTTACTTTGTAACGGTCTATAAATATAAATGAAGATTAGAAAGAAAAAAAGAAAAATAAAATGGAAATTTAAAATTTAAATTCAAATGGGCTCAATATCCACTATTGTATTTGACTCAATTCTTTTAAGATTTCTTATTTTAATTTATAAATAGTCAATATATAAAATATATTCTATTATTTATGTAATTATTAAGTCAGTTTGGAGCAGACAGATTGGTGGATGCCATCATTTTTTCTTCAAGATAAACTAAAAATTACTTAAAATTTGTAGTAATTATTAAGCCTCATTTTAAAAAGTTCTGACACTCTTATTACATAACCCTTAGTCGATAAGAATTGAATGTAGTTTGACTGCCAACATTTTTATATCGTTTTTGCTCAAAGTGTACCATTATATGAAGATGCGGACAAAGAATCATCAGAAACAATATAAATAAAATGTTTCAGAAAATTAACATTCAAAATTATTAAATGATTAAGACAAAGAAAAGGTTCGAACTAAATATCATTCACTGCTAATAGAGCGGGAAATTATCTGCATTATAAAGACACTAAAATTGTTATGGTTTGTAAAATGACCATGAGAAGTTAAAACTGTAGAAGAGAAAAGCCTTACAAGCCTCGGAATGACGTTGTTACAGATATCTTGCAAAAATGGTGAAATTCAACAACTAATCTAGCCAAGAAGATGACACATGAGATTTGGCACAAAACACCAAATCTCTTTTTTTTAAACTTCTAGACGCACATTTCGCTAGCAATGTTAGCTTCATCAGAACACGATTCAATCTTGAATCGTGTTTAATTGTAAATCTGCTCGAATTTGGAATCAAATATATTCAATAAATGTTAAACTGACGTTCTCTGTCATATCTGGTGATAAAAATGCTGTATACTATATACGGTTACACATATTGCAAAAAACATGGCGATCAAAAGTTGTTTTCCTCATTTCTCTTTACAAGACATGTGCACCGCAAACATTTATGGTTAATGAATTGATTTTTTGTCAATCATGAGAGCAGGCTTCATATAGAAAATATGTTCAACTAATTTTATTTTGAGATGAACAGATGAATGTAGCACAACTAAAACTGATACATTATAACACCTGATGAAACTAAAACATGTAGTTCTTTAAATATATTCACTATTCATATAATTATGTTGAAATGAAAAAAATCTTTAATCGAAATTAATTTCAAGTTCTTTTTCTAAATTTTAATAATGCTCTATATTAAATATATTTCAGTTATGTATATATGGTAGTTAATTAATTTAGGTAGTGTTTTTTTTCCTTCTTTTTAGTCAATAATTATGGTCAATATGGCGTTAAAGATATAATACTTATATAATTATAAAACTATTAATATTAAACTATAAATATAAAACATATTAATTCCTTTAAGAAACTAAAAACTAAAAATTCTTCTTAACAATTCTTAAAATCTATCTTAGGCAAATGAGATGTACTTAATCATGCTGTATTTTGTAATATGTTTTGATATTATGAAGTAATTATTATTTTAATGTCCCTCTGTTCATGAGTTTTATAGTCGTTAAATAATTCATGTAAATCACTTTGCAATATTTAAAAATTGCTAATATATAATGTTCAAAAACATTTTGATAATCAGTTAGATAAATATTTGAGGAACAAAATTTCTTCATCTCGACAACATGTAATTGTTAGCCAGTTACTTTTCTTTATATTGAAGGTTAAAATATATCTAACAAATGAAAATAGACTAGTAGTAAAGCGACTTACATGAAGGTTTGAGACCTTCACATTTACATGCATCGCGGTGTTGCTAAAACAGTATCCTAAGCTGGTTCAGTCAGTTATAGAACATATTATACAGAGTGTATACGTATGAAAAACCAATCCAGGTGTTAATATTTTCCCGAATAAAAAAGTTTTCGGTTCAGACTACCACAATGAATAGAATAAGCGATAATCGGCGGGGTCTAAATCCGATGAATGACGATGAATGAGCAAAACATTCTGCTCCAGACTTAAATAATTTTACCACGATGATTAATGACCTATGCTTTTTTGGATATTTTCTGTGCATTACTTCACCAACTACGATAACTGCAAGCAGCTAAGGTTGCATATATCGGTAGATGAAGTTAGTTGCTATGTTTATATAATTTTATAAATATTAAGTTATCATTTATCATCATCATAAGCGTTCAAATTTTGTTAATGAGTTGGATTGTTCCTCTTCTTCTAGTCATCGTGACAGTCTTTTATGTGTTCAGGTCTCTTTGGTTACGCTTCTCCATTTTATATCTGTCTCTGTATTCCATGCTCCCAGTCTGCAATGCCTAGTGTTTTTATATCCTTTTTTACTTGGTCTAACTATCTCGTTTTCGGCCTTTGCTCTTCACTCCTATGGGGTCAATTTTGATATTTTTCCTATTTTGATTTTTTTATGAATCCATTTTTTATATCCTGTAATGATTTTTTGCAGAAAATCCTTATCTTCATTTCATGACCTGCGGATAGTTCATACGAAATCTATCTAATTTTTGGGACCTTGCCCATTTCATACAAACGTAGAGAAATGACTTGCTACGTAACGCCAATTTTATGAGGGCATTCAGTAGGCGGGTCAACTTAAAGATTAAAATTTGCTTATCATATTTTATCATACTCGTAGTATTCTTTCCATAAATAAAACAAAATCATTTCAGCGGCTTCAGCAGCATATCTTGTATGGTGAAATGGAAGTGGATCAAAATCGAATATACTCTTGTATTATTGTAATCGTGAGCATTACTAACGCTTAACCACACACGTTAAACGCCAAACCACATAGTATTTTAGAAAAGCTAAATATCAAAGCTTGGAAACCGCAAAAAGGCGCGTATATAAATAAAATTTAAATTGTGGTTTAGGTCGTATGAAATTTATAGGTTAAAAATGTTTAGCTTATCTACTGTGAAAAAAATGATTATTACGAAATACTGAAAAACCACCAAAATAGAAAATAAAAGAATTTTATATGTAATTATTCATTTTAATATCATCGTAAAACCTATGTTCGATAAACAATTTGCAATAAAACGGTTTCCCTAAATTGATTAACTGGAAACCATTACGAATTCTTTGCATTTTCAAATAAAACGAAAAATATTTTAAAGTACGAGCTATTTTGCAATAGAGACTTTCCATACAACTATTTTGTTTTTCATAAAATGTGCTATTCGCGAAATTTAGTAACATATATTTTTCGTTTACTTAACTAACAAATATTTATCTATGGTTAGATAAGGTAGTCTTCCAATTTCTTATTTGTTCAGTTTAGAGAAATATATCCTGGATTTTGTATTCGTATATACAGAGTGTAAGTGTAAGGGAAATAACTCAATATTTTTTTTGCTAACAATTGACAACGACGCCAAATTGCCAAATTTATTTTTTTGTTTCATTGTCCTCTTAGGTTGTTTGAAAATAAAATGTAATATTTTTATATAGGTTTATTCCATACGTTCCACCATTGCTTTGTTTACAAAGAAAAACTTAGACATTAATATCACTTAATGCGAGAGTTGAAATTACTAGCACTAATTTTTCACATCATAATACGTTTTAAATAATTCATCATTAAATTACTGTTCGCTGTAACTGTTCAAAATGTGCACCATTTGAGCCAATGCAACTTTGATATATTTCTAATCGGGTTGGTAACCGCTTCTCCGTAAATATGAGTGATGTACGCATACAGAATAAAATTTTGGTTTTAATTAGAATTTAAATACACATATTGAAATAATTTTCTGTCAGCAACACCCTTTGTCATGGGGATCATCTCAATTAGCCAATGCGACGTTGCCACTTCTGTTTTGGCTGTATGGTATGATACTCAATTTAAAAAAAAATGTTTTAACAATGTTTATGGTGTGATAGTATAACGTCAAAATAATCAATTGTTATTTGTCAAATACGCTTGTATACATATTTGCTTAAAATGATAATTCTTATCGTCATTTTTCAATTGGTGATTTAATAACTTTGCAATTTTTTTCGAGGAAGCCTTAAGCTTTTTGGCTCTTTTTGTAAGGGTTTTTTTCTTTCAAATAATGTTAAGAATTGTTGGTTAAATTTACGAAAGTTATTTTCCTTACACCCTACATACTACTGTGATAAAAAAAAGTATGAAAAGTATGAAAAAGTAACATTCGCATGATTTACACATCGATACAACCATTTGTTGTTTGATTTGAAAACTTTGTATGACTGTCCTTGGCATTTGATAGAAATTTTATACTACTTTTATATTTGTTAAACATTTTTGTTCGCGATTTTTAAAAATGGTTAAGTTTATTGAGCGAAGTATTTGCATTCAATTTTGTTTAAAAAACCAAGTTATGTGTGCTGATGCATCACCAACATTAAGAAAATTAAGTGTGTCATATCAGAAAAAAATGTCTATAAGAGATACAAATTACTTTGGATGGTAGAGAAGTAACTGAAGATGAACCTCGTTCAGGAAGACTTTTCATGTTAACCAAAGAAGAAAACAGTACCAAAATTCAAAATTCAAAGATCACGATAAGGCATCATCGCACCCCGCAATAATTATTCGTCAATTTTGAGAGAAAAATCAAACACCGTTTCATAAAAGCCATATTCACCAGATGCAACTTTTTATAGTTTTCTCTATTGAAGATATCATTTAGCGGACGCTGTTTTGAGTCCATTGAACCAATTCAAGAAAGTTTGCTGGCCGCTTTCAAGGTATAACAATGGAATACGTGTATTGTAGTGGATGGAGGTTCTTTGAAGGAGATAAAATATATTTGGATGAATAAGCAAATATTTTGCGTGTATTTAAAAACTTAGCTTAGTTTTTGATAACAGTTGTATAGTATAAACAAAGCAGTTAGCGAACTCTCTTGAATGGATTCTATAGATGGCGTCCACGAAGTGGTTTCTTTAATCGAGAAAAAATGGAAAAGTTACACGGTACTATATCTGGTGAATATGGTGCTTGTGGAATTGTGATTAATGATTTTGAGCGAGAAATGGGTGAATAATTATTGCGCTATGCGATGGTGCGTTATAGTGAAGCCAAAACCATTAATCGTTTTTCAACAAATTTGGACGTTAATATCTACAATGTCGCTTATACCTAATCGGTGATTATTCTGTACAAGATCCTTGATTTTGGTAATGTTTTCTTCATTGGTTACGCAAAGGTTTGCTTGAAAGATACCTACCTTTCATTACTTTCAAACCATCACTAAAGTCTTTGTACCACTTGTAAACATTTTTTTTGTCCTAGCTTAATGTTTTATTAACATTTTTAACGCATTCACATAAGAAATTTCGTTTGTTAGACAAAATTTAAGCTATCTCTTTGCTCAGTAAATTTTCCTTTAACAAAAAAACTTATATAATCTACTCTTGTCCATCTTACTAGATATTACCAGCTCTTATGTAATCCCAGGATTATTTCTTTTTAAATAAACTATGAACGAAATGGATTCAAATTCGGAAAATTTAGCCAAGTAATCTTACACATATATGTGCTCTGATTTTTTTTTGCAATCGACAAACTTTGTTTAACTTTGTAATAAAATAATATTTCTTTCTTATTAACATCGTTTGATATGGATGTATTTTTTCTTTTAGAAACATACTCTGTTAATGAAAACGCTATACAATGTATGTTAAATATTATGTCAAGCTTAAATAATTGGCAGCATTCCAAATGTAAATCTACTTCAAAAACTCAACTTTCTAAACTAGAAAACATATTATTTTTTGTTTTACAGGAGGAAATGCACTAAGCTTTAATTTTTTCTTTAGTTATACATGATTTATAGTCATAATAAAGTATGCAACTATAGTACATATTTGAACGAGTCTATAATGTAGACTAAACATATCGAATTTTCAGAATTTATTGTTAGCATTGTTAACAATGAATGTCAAATTTTTAGGATACATACCGTTTCTGTTGACTACATTAAAATATAGTAAAATAACAAATGTATTTACAAAAATACTTGAGAAAATATTTTAATTTTTTGTTTCTTTGTCAATTTTGCAAAACTTGAATTTGTTTTTCTTTCGAGAAAATTTGTCTGAACAAATATATGTTCTTGCTGATAATTTATCTCATCTGTACACAAGTGTATTTATACAATTCAAATTCACTTTGTAGCAATATATTGTTCAGAATGAATAATGGTCGTTTCTTAAGATTTGCTGAGCTGATGTTTTGGCAACATTGGTCACGGTAACCTCAAACTAAAGATCTTTCCAATGAGCCAGATTTTGTGCATTCGACCTACCACTCTCGGTATAATGTGATTTGACCAACTGAAAAATAAGCTGTTGGTCATGAAGTTTTACATCAATAAGCCGAAACTTGTATACAGGTGCACCATCGTGATGAAAGAGCACACTTAAAGTGGCCCAGTTGTGAAAAGTAATCTTCCTCGGTGATGGAAAGTAAGATTCCTTGGCTTTTATTAAACGTCTAAGAAACTCAGTTTAAATAAGTCTAAACACTCTTTAGAAGTGTTCATTTTAACGCGTCTTTGTTTCATTGTCAATAAACGCGGCATCCATCCAGCGGAAAACTTTTTCATACCCAAAATATGATATAAAATGAAATGAAAATTGTCTATCGAGATAGCGGTGATAATTTAATGCCATATTGTTGGTCCTAGTGCTTTTTGGTTGTCTCGAGCATTCACCATATTCCAGGTATGTACGACCACCTGTAAATTCAGGTGCTCACATTTTACCGCCGAAAACAAATTGGAAGAATCCTCTAAAGTGGAATCTAACTTTTTTGCATGTCCATTGACGTTAAACCCTGCAAAACAAAACAGTTCATAACAGTTTGAAGTTTAATTTTATTAAATTTTCCAAAAATGCCAATATATAGGCAACTAAACGCACGCATCTGGAACTTCGCAGCACGCCATTTGACAAATAATACTTGACTAATTTCAGAGCTATATAGTTCTTAAACTTTTCGAATGACCCTCGTAAAGTTTGTTTTAAAAAATTTTGACAAATACCTGAATAATATTTTCCAATATGATTATGACCAATTAAAATGAGTTTTTATAGGTTTTAGTTAACGAATGGAATTCAAAAGGGGTTGAATCTGGTAAATAGGGGAAATATTCCAACAATTCCCACCTTAATTCATTCAATTTGATCATTGTCAAAGCAGATTTTTTATTTTTTACAAACTAGTTTGTTTTTAGGAACTCTTCGATCCAGCTCGTCGAAAATGCTTGCACAATATATTCTGGTTTTCGATTTACCTTTCTCAAGTTAATCAACCATAAAATTTTCGATCCGCTAAAAGATGATGTCATGATCTTTTATGTCTATCCCCATATCCATTTCACGTCCAGCTTCTATCTATTCTTTTGAGAGCTTTTTCAATTCTGATGTGATGAATCATTGTCGTATCTGCACCAAACGATATATAAAATCTGTTTTATTTTTGTTAAAACTCTCTAAACATTGCCGAGAAATTTGCATTGGAAATGTATTTTGTTCCGGTGAAAGCAAAGGTGAGATCCATCTTACGTACAATTTTTTCATACATAATTTCTTAGACAAAATTTCAATAGTTGATCCATATGAGATATAAATAGACTCAGCGATCTCACGTAGTTACTGGTCTCACATATTGCTGGTGTTCCGATACTTTTTGAACCTCCGCTGAATGATTCACCTTTGATTCTCATGTGACCACATTTAAATTCAGCAACTTAATTTTTTAGTGTTGTACATTAAGGAGGAAATACAATATTTCCTTGCATATTTATCATGCCGATATACATTTCCTGACTTGAAATGGGTATTTTAGTTAAATACTGGACTGGAAACAAAAAAATACTGTGCCTATTGGAAAAATAGAATAATCTGGTACACTGGTTCTTTTCCCCAGCCTTCTAAATCCTTCAGTGGGCGCGTAATACTCCGCATTTACACCGCAGGTTTTAGTATTTTGTGTATGGTAAATAGAAGATAGCGATAGTGTACTGACCACATTCTCTGAAGTATTCTCAAATCAAGATATGGACAACTGATATCTGTCATTTTCATATTTTGACTTTACAGTTTATCAATAATTTAAGAGCATTTTTGTAAATCTGCTATGAAAGTGGATTACAATCATACTAAAGGAGGTGTGGACACGATAGGCCAAATCTAATCAGCCTATTCTAGTGTTGGAATCACAAGGACATGGTCTCCTGTACTTTTATATAGACATCTTGATATAGCAGGCATCAAGCAATGGTCATTTCAAATGTTATCGGTTTTAAATATGGACATCAACAGTGGATATTCAAAAAGATTCTCACCATGAGTTTGAAGGAAGACTAATTAAAGAGCGAGTCAAACTTAATTCGCTTCCAAGAGATATTTAGGTTTTGTTAGAAAGATATAGAAAGGATGAGGTTGTTCAGCAAGAACAAGTAAAAGAAGACATTTAATTATATTTATTTACTTTTATATTTATACAAATTTACTAGGGTAATGCCGAGTAGAAAAACAATGTCTATAAAAGACTATGTTATAGTATCAAAAATGCTTTTTGGAAGAGTAAGGTATACAAGAGTTAATTGAGGATATGAAAAGAGAAAGGGAACTGTTCGAGACAAGAATGGTAATTAAGGAAACGGAAAAAGCTAATAAAAAGAACAAAGGAATAGTAGTGAAGAATAATAAGGCGTTTAAATTCAGCGAATATAAGATGCAACAAAGATACATAGAAAAGTTAGAACAAAAGATAGGAAGCCGATGAAGAGGAGTATAATATTGATGTATTGTGAGAAATACTTAAGAATAATGTTTGACGCAGTGCAGTGTAAACAATCAGCATGGTGGTCAGAAGTTGTAAAACAAGCCATTAAGGATACAAAAACATGCGTGGAAAAATATTTAAGCAATAACGAAGACAAATGAAGATTATAAAAATATAGGATAATCGCAAAAGAAACATGTAATGGAAAGAAACTTACAGGAAATCAAACATTATTTTATAAAGCGCTAAAAAATAATAGGAAGAATAATACAAACGAGATTACCTATATTAGAAATAAAAATAACGAACTGGCCTGATTAATGACGAGAAACTAATGCAAATCTGGAAATAACACTTCGAGGAATTGTTGGAATTAAAAAGGGAAGGTGAAATGAAGTTTGAGGAAATAGATGTAAAATGAACATTGCAATTATAAGCAAATAACCTATAAAGATGAAAGAATTGGAGAGATCAATAAGGAGCACAAAGATGGGGAAAGCGCCAAGTCATGTTAAAATACCAGAAAAATGATAAAATATATGGGAAAAACAGGGAAAGTCATTTTACTTCAGTTAGTTAATAAAATACTGAAAGGTAATAAAATACCGACGGACTGGCAATTAGCGATAATAATTCCAATATTCAACAAGGGAGACACAAGAGATTGTGAAAACTATAGAGGCATACCCTTACCGAGTACAACCTAAAATATATATGAAACCATATTAACTGAAAGGTTAAAAGCAAAGATCGAGAGGAACTTGAATGAGGCATAAAACGGATTTAGACCAGACAGAGGAAAATGTGGCACAAAACAGATCCAGACCAGGCAGAGAAACAAACGATGCGATATTTGTATTACACCAATTAGTTGAGAGAACAATAGCGATAGACGAAACCATATACCTGTGTTTTATAGATATTTCAAAACAATTCGACGCAGTAAAGAGAAGTAAGATTTGGAAAATACTTGATAAATATAATGTAAATACGGAAATAATTAGAAGTATCTCAAACCTGCACGCAGAAACTACAAACTATGTCCAAACAAAAAATAGACTATCCCAAAGGTTTACAACTAGGTCTGGAGTAAGACAGAGAGGAACATTAAGTCCCTATCTGTTTAACATAGTAATGGACACGATAATTAAGAAGTGTAACAAAAGAATAAAGAAAACAACATGGGATATTTTAATTTAATTTAAGAAAGGGTAGAAATTAATCATTTGTAGTACTACTTGAGAAAGTACTGCTTGCGTAAAGGAAAAAAGACCTACAGTATAACTTAAATATATGGTATAAGGAGCTGGGCAAAAGTCAACTGGTAATAAACCAAAATACGACATAAATAATGATGATATCGAGAAAATAGAAGAACATTGGAACTAGATTGGAAATCACAGAGCTAGAACAAGTTAAACAATGGAAATACTTAGGAATAGCTATAGCGGAAAATGGAACCATAGAAAAAAGATTAAAAGCCAAAACTAGATTATATTATTCTCTAATTAAAAAAGTATTTAACAAGACAGCAATTAAAACAGAGACTAAGATTAGAGTACATAATGCACTATATCCAACTTTGCCACATGGCTGTAAAGAGGAAATGTAGAAGCTAAATGAACATCAGAGAGGAAGAATACATCCCTGTGAGATGAGAGTATTAAACAAGGGTATTTGGAAGAGATTGAGGGTAAAATATGTAGAAGAAAGGATAAGGTAAAATGTACTACGATGATTGCGGAAAATGGGAAAAACTGAAAGGAACATAAGGAGGTAGACCACGAAAGAAGTGGAACAACGAGATTGACAGTATTTTAGCGAAGTGGGACTGGACTGGAGAAGAGCCGAAGAAGTTGCAAGAGATAGAAGAGGATGGTGGAAGAGAGTGAGAGGCGATTAAGAAATCTTACTAGCAATACTAGTCACCACTAGCAATGGCCGGTAAACAAGTATAAATTATGATGATGATGATTTCAATTTGTTATACAAAATAAATATATATATATAAATATATATATATTTTTTTTTTTTTTTTTTTTTTTTTTGAGGGGATTGGGAAATCTTCTAAAGACATCCATGTGTTCGATGTTCAGTGACATGGGAATGTCGGATTCATGCCCTTGTTGGAGTCATGCCTACCGACTAAAACCCTTCCCCCTCAAGGATATCTGCTCGTGGCCTGGAAACCGCCGTTAGGCATTACTTCAGGACACACAACAGATTGTCAGTCCAAATTTGCCTTACGTCTTCTCTCGTCCTCTATTTTTGTCCTCATTATTTTCTCCACCATGCCCATTATTCTTGCCCACTGTCTTTTTCCTTCCAAAAGCAGAACGCCGATGTTGTGTTCCGTCACTTCTACGTTGCATTCGGCAGCAGTAGCAATCCGGAGCGGTTCCCATCTCGGGCAGTGGAAGATTGTGTGGTCCCTTGTATCCTCCATCCCACAATAGCGACAATCCTTGTCCTCTGACTTTCCCATTCTGTGTAAATAATATCTGAAGGATCCATGGCCCGTTATTGCTTGTGTTGTGTAGAAATTTGTCTCCCCTAATTTTCTGTTGTGCCACTCTCTCACGTCTCGGATAAATGTTTTTGCCTTTCCCTCATAGTCGTTCCATTCTTTGTGCCAGGCTTCCAGTAATTTCTGTCTTGCTTGGGTTTTTGATTCCTTTCCGCTTTCGAATATTGATATGCTTTCCATGATTCGGAGTCTTATTGGTGGTAGACCAGCAACGGCTAGGATGGCCATTGTGGGCACGGTTCTATATGCACTTGTAATGCGTATTGCCATTTTTCTGTTTAATCTTTCGAGCATTGCCTCGTAGTGCTTATACCTTAATCCCTTTGCCCAAATAGGCGCCCCATACAAAATGGTTGATATAGTGGCCTCCACCAATATACGCCTCTTCCAGGCCCTTGGTCCTCCTGTTTTTGGGGTTATTTTATTTAGTATCATCAATGTTTTATTTGCTTTTTCACATGTCAGTTTGACGTGAGTGGTCATTTTAGCATCTTTGTCTATGAGAATCCCCATATATTTAATTGCTCTTGTACTGTTTATTGTGGCACCCTGAATATTGATTTGGAGGTTTGTGAGTTTTCTTCTCCCCTCCAATATTACCATTTCAGTTTTTTTTGGTGATATTTTAATGCCCATTTGGTCCATCTCCAGGGCTATTTTGTTAACAATATGCTGTGCCATTTCTTCCAGAACAGACCTGGTCCTTGCTCTTACCACCACAGCCAAGTCATCAGCGTACGCCACCATGGTAACTCCTTTCTCTGTGCTGATTCTCAGGATTTGATCATAGAAAATATTCCATAGTAAAGGTCCGATGATCGATCCTTGCGGTACTCCGCAGGTTATTGATATTTTGTCCCCCCACTGGGTTAATATATATCTGTCTGAGAGGTATGACTGAATCATTTTAATTAGGTACGGGCTGATTTTTGCCCGATATAAGGCATTTACTATCTTTTCCCAGGGGGCTGAGTTAAAGGCATTTTCTATGTCTAACGTGACCATTGCGCAGAATTCTCGGTTATTGTAGGCCTTTGTTTTTATTTCTTCAGGAGTTTCCATAATCTTCGATAGCGCATTTAAAGTTGATTTCCCTTTCCTAAATCCAAATTGGTTGTCGTGTAAAATTTTACGGTCTGTTATTTCTTTCTCCAGTCTGCTTTTGATCAGCGCCTCTAGTAGTTTTCCGGCAGCATCCAGTAGGCATATGGGTCTATAAGATGTAGGATTTAGCAGTTCCTTTTTTGCCTTCTCAATTAGTACCAGCTTTGCTTCCTTCCATATATCTGGAAAATGGCCTTTGGCTAGGCACGTGTTCATAACACTGGCAATATTATCTGGATTATGCAAGGTAACAACCTTCACGATCTCTGGAGGAATGTGATCTGGTCCTGCGGCTTTGCCTGTCTTTATTTTGTTTGCTGCATTTATAATTTCTTCTGATGTGAAAAGCGTAATGGATCTCTCCAGGAGGTCTATGTCTGGCCATTTAGTTTCTGGGCGCTTTGGAAACAGTTTGTCCACTTGTTCTTGTGTTTCGCGTTTATCTATTGTCCTATGTCTTTTCAATTTAAATTTTTTTGTTACAATCTGATATCCTTTGCCCCAGATGTCATTTTCTAGCTCTTCGCTTAAGTCTTTCCACATTTTACTTTTCTGTATTTTTATTGCTTTTTTCAGATCGTTCTTTGCTGTTTTATATGCCTGCTCTTTTGTGTAATCGTTGTTGTCTTTTAGTTTTCTAGAACGTACAAGTGATCTTCTTTGAGCTATGCATCGTCTTCTCTTTTCAGCAATTTCTGATGTCCACCAGTAAACTGGGGAATGACCGTATTTCGGTTGTCTCTTACTTGGGAGATACTTGTTGCAGAGATGTTTTATTTGTTTAATGAGGTCATGTGGCGCGCTAACCATTGACCCCTTATTTTGACTTGTCGCTAAGTTGTTCTTAAAAGTTTCTAGAATATCTGGGGATATTCGCCAACCTCGATAGGTTTCGCTTGTATATTCTCTTTCATTGTTCAATTCTCCCCGTGTGAGTTCGAAACATATATTACGGTGGTCGGACATGTTTTCGGACTCCACTTCTACTCGCCAATTAGTAATACTATTGCTTAATCCACTTGACGCCATAGTAATGTCGATGAGAGAACTGCCAGTTGCAGCGCAAAAAGTAGGAGTATCTCCTTCATTCACAGTAATTAGATCGTTCGCCTCTAACCATTCCTCCAGAATATACCCTCTTTGGTTTGTTATTTTTGACCCGAAAATGGTTGTTTTTGCGTTTAGATCACCTCCTATAATTATATTTTTTTCACTTCCGCGTATATGTCTTTCGAGATTATATAATAAGTCCTCAAATTCATTTATAGGTCTGTTTGGCGAAAAGTAACACGAGTATATAGCCAGGCCCTGGGTTTCTACGCTTGTGAAGCCATTTCCCTTAAAGTGATGGGTCACCGATAGTTGGCGGTTCACGCGGATAAAACAATTGCCATCTAGATCGCAATAATCGGTTGCCACCTTGTTTATGTTGGGTTCCTGACCGATTACTATATCGATTTGTTTTTCATAAATCGTTTGGTTTAAGAGATTATGGGCCGCATAACACCGATTAAGGTTTATCTGCAGGAATTTAATCTCTTTTGGAATGGTGTGCTTTTTTTTCATTTTTTTTTTTTTTTTTTTTTTTTTTTTAGTCTTGTTTTCTGGCTAGGGATAGTGCGCGTCTGAAGGCTTTACACTGCATTGTACCGTACTTGTGACCTGCTGCATGGCATAGTGGGCAGAATTCCTCGTCTTTGCATTGTGTTTTTTTATGTCCATCAACCCCACACTTGTAACAGGTATTTGTTCGGTCGGGGCCGTTGCATTCGGAGGTATTATGCTCATAAGACCAACATTTCTGGCTACTACTATATATATATATAAATATATATATATATATATATATATATATATATATATATATATATATATATATATATATATATATATAAATATATATATATATATATATATATATATATATATATATATATATATATATATATATATATATATATAAATATACATATACATATACATACATATATATATATATATATATATATATATATATATATATATATATATATTTATATATATATATATATATATATATATATATATATATATATATATATATATATATATATATATATATCATCATCATCAGCCCGCATCGATCCACTGCAGGATGAAGGCCTCTTCAGCATGCTTCCAACCTTCACGGTCCTGGGCTTTCCTCTGCCACTCGGGTCCAATATACTTAACAATGTCATCAATCCATCGTGCTCTCGGTCTTCTTCGCGGACGTTTGCGATCAAGCGGTATCCACTCCAGGATTGCCTTGGTCCATCTGTCGTCCCATCGCCTCGCTATATCGCCTGCCCATCTCCATTTCAACTGTTTTACTCTTCCATACATATATATATATATATATATATATATATATATATATATATATATATATATATATATATATATATATAGATAGATATATAGATAGTAATAATTAATAAGATAGTAATAATCTATTTTTAATAACCAATTTGAAAGTCGTCAATTTTATCAATGACACTGCAAATTACTTCGACGAGATTTTATTTTACTATTATTATGTATAAATAGAGAACAACTTGACCAGGAAGCTATTTTTGATAATTTAGAACATTGCGTCACTGCTCTTGGCCGTTTTTTATTTTAAACAAAATGCTTTCATTCTCTGTACTGTTAGTGAAAGAATATTGATAATATCATTAGATCTGTCGTGATTTCATTTAAACATTTCAGCGAAATGGTTTTGGCCGGTTAATGATATTTCTATATTTAAAGTATTTTCATAATGATGACCTAATTTATAGTTCTAAAAGGAAACTAAATTGAGAGAAGAAAAAGCCATAAATTAAGTCGTATTTCTAATATTTACTTTGATGCACTATATATGTCAACATAAAACTTTTCAAAATATCTACCATTGCTAGGGTTCATTAACCATAAGGCATAGAATATTGTATATTTTTTATTAGATAAGACAAAGCTATAATATAATTGTTATTGGTATCTACTTTTATGGTATGTATCAATAAAACGTCATCCTTTTCTTATTACAATTTTTGACGCTGTTAAATGTGGCCCAACTCAACAACAATGCATAAAATCCTCTTCATTCGGCTTCTAGTTATGAAGCACTATATATATATATATATATATATATATATATATATATATATATATATATATATATATATATATATATATATATATATATGTATGTATGTATAACAACAATATACAGGGTATTTTAAAATGAAATAAAACCAATATATAACGTTACTCAACTGTAAATTTATCTGCAAGTTGTTATGTCTCACAGGTATATAATCAATAGGTATATTATGTGGATATCTTGATGGTCAAGGTAAAAGATTGGTTCCGAAGACCTTTAAGCAATTTTCTATATACAATGCTCGGTAATCAGGTTTCCTCAAATGAACGCCAAAGGTAATTCCTATATTAAAGCTTCTTTTATCATATGCTAACGTAAAATCGCCAAATATAACTAGATTCAATTGCGAATCCTAGATAAAATGTCAGTGGCACAAATCTAGGCATTGGTATCAGTGCGCAGCTGTATAAGGTAAACCAAAATACGGGGGTTAATTATTTATTCTTAAAATTTACAAATTTTTTTGAAAATTTATCTTCTGAAGATTACATTGTCTAAATATGCCCCATTTCTGTCCTGGCACTTCTGAAGCCGTCCTCTAAAATTTGCCATAATGCGGCGACAAGTGCCTGCAGTTATGAATTCGATTTCTTGCCGAATATTCTTCTTTAGATATTCTAGGGTGGCGGGGCTGTTTCGGTACACTTGACTTTTAATATACCCGAGTAAAAAAATTATAGGGAGTCAGTCCGGGCTTCGGGTGGGTACTGAATATCTCCTCTTAGAGAAATTTTCCCGGAAAAAACGCCTGTGTGACGGGGAGAGACGGACGAAGCACTGCGTGATGATTAAATTTCTAACTAACGTTTAAGACCGACCCCCACCGTTCCACCCCTCCTATCAAATTTTCTACAGCGCAACCAAACATTAACAACTCTCTGGACTACCCTATATAACCCATTCCAATTGGCTTTTTATGCTCTGCAAATCATTGATGACAGCATCTGATATCAATGAGAGCATCTGATGACAGAAACCTAAGGTGTCAATCCCAATGTTATGAGGCTCTTCTTTGTTGTCCTATATTCCTACCACGTCTTACGCTTATGAATGATTCGATTTCTAGGCTAGTCAGTATATTTCAAAATTAATTCTTAATTTATAATAGCCTGTGGACGATTAGGGGTATTTAAAAACCACATTATGAAAAAAAGTAGAAAGTGATGAGTAAATAAATCTTGACTTATTGAAATCAAACATTTTATTTGACAATTTATTGTCCATCTTACTTTCTTGCCGACAAAATAGTTTTATGATTTCATGTTAATTGTTTTTGTATTTTAACTGCTCACCGCTTCTAAGAATTATTACATATCTTCATCAGTCAAGACGTTTTGCAAAGCAGAAAACAAATGTCAATTTTGTGATGTAATGTTTGACGAATATCCTGGGTGTGCTAATAAATTTCATCTTTGAATCAATCAACTTTGAATCAATGAAAGTCAAATTCACAAGTTTTAAGCTTTTCTATTTGAATGTAATTAACAATCCTTAGAAAAGAGCAAGGCAGAAGAATATCAGAGATTGTTCGAAGATTTTATTCAAAGTTATATGAGGATCAGAACCAGTCAAGAACAGCAATGCGCACTGAAGAACAAATACCGGATATCCTGTTGGAGGAAGTGACAAAGGCTATAGATTCTTTTTTTTTTATTTTGCCTGAAAATAAAAGTCTTTGATCAGTATCTTCTGTGCTGACAACGCGGTCAATTCAAAAACTTCGGGTAGCACAGAGGGGAATGGAAAGATGTATGCTTGGCATTACTAGACGGGATAGACAGACCTGCACATGGTTCAGGGAACAAACGAAACTGAATGACATCATTGGAAGAATAAAGGAATTTAAATGGACGTGGGCAGGCGATGTAGCGAGGCGATGGAACGAAAGATGAACCAGGGCGATCCTGAACTGGATACCGTTTGACCGCAAACGTCCACGGAGAAGACCGAAAACACGATGGACTGATGACATCATAAAGTATATTGGACCCGAATGGCAGAGGAAAGCTCAGGACCGCGAAAGTTGGAAGCATGAAGCATGAAGCATGACCGCTTCAAGTTCAAGATTATTCAAGACATTTCCATAAAATTTTAGTAAGGAGTTTACTACAGCATTTAAAAGTTCTCGTACAAGAGTAGAAAATCTGTTCCATTAACTGAGAAACATTTATTAGCTCAATGTTTGGATAAGGCATAAAAACACCAAAGTTAATTTGACCGCCATCATATCACCACATGCTTATGTATCTGAAACAAAAAATGCGTTAGTGGGTTGGATTCATTCTTATATATAAGTGTAAGTCTTATGTTCATATCTTTACTAATTGATAGACTAGTTGCCTTGTGCAACTGAGAAGTCTTTCTGCGGCTTTGATTGAACAGCTTCTGCTGTTTTTATATTGTTACGGGTTTTTCTTTTTTCTTATCTTCTTATTTCCTGATGTTTTTTTTTTGGTTCTGTTTGCTTTTGCTTTATAAAGGGCCTTAATATAATCTCAGAGCCATTTTTGGTGAGACAGTCCCTACTATTTCTTAGATTAACATTAGTATTTGTCTTCTAACTCTTCACAGTAAAATTTGCTGCGCTTTTGAATATTTCACATACATTATAGTACACATATGGTTTTATATGTGTGTGTGTGTGTGTTATATATATATAAATATATATATATATATATATATATATATATATATATATATATATATATATATATATATATATATATATATATATATATATATATATATACATATATACATATATATATATATTTATATATATATATTATAATTCTTACTATTTTCTTGGACCTTCCTGGTATATTTTTTGGTTAATTTTCTTGGGTTTATTGGTCTGTATAAATTTTAAGAGATACGATAGATGTTCAGGTTTTTTTGTTTTCTTGCTTTTTATTTAACGTTTCGGTCATGACTCGACCTTCATCAGAAAACCGTGTTCCTTTGCAGGTATTCCATAAAAAATGTTTGTCATTATATTTTAAAAAATTAATTCTAGGTTTTTATACCTTTATAAACACTTATAACGTTTAACTTTAAACACTAACGACGCTAATCAACCTTACACTCGACATTAACATGTGGAATGTAATTTTTTAAAGGGATAGAAGGAGGCACTGGCGTAAACATTAATTTAATTTTTTTGCTGCTTTTGCAAAAATGTTAACGGTATACTGTGTTAAGTTTAAGTTAAGTTTGAAGCAATATATACTATATTTAATAAAGAATGGTCATTAAAACTATTGAATATTGCCTTGTACATATGACCTACTTGAATTTAGCCATATTTAAATTGAAGATTTATATATAATGATGTCATAGTGGTTATAACTATTTACACATATCTATCTAACATGACAAAGCTTTTTGGCAAATAATATATTGTATTTAAACTGCTTTCGCAACTACTAATATCTAACATTTACGTATTAGTACTTTTCCAGTGCCACCAACTCATGGTCGAATTATGCTTTAAATAAATACATACTACAAGTTAAAACGTATGTATTACTGTCCTTAACATAGAAAGAAGCATATGACTGACCATGCTGTTAAAAAAATCCTTTTCTAATCGTGTCATCCACTCATTTGCAGCCGTGATTATATTTCTGTCGTTAAAACATGATTCCTCCATAAGAGTTTCTTCAGCTTAGAGAATACAAAATAATCGTTGGAAGACGTAGTTGAAGGACAGATGTTATCGAAACGCAACTCTTGTGAACTGGACTGTGAAACAAATTGCATTGACTCAATTTTCACTGCCATTTTTGGTAAAATTTTTCGATCTGTATTAATTATCTTCAAATTTGTCTTGCGGTGATTTGCGGTGATTTGTCTGATGCATTTTTGATCAATGTTTACTATTCTATGTATCCAATAAGCGAACACCCAATTTATTCTTTAAATGTAACCTACTGAATAGCAATATGTATTTGCCATAAATTCGATCATTGTGTTTATTGGTTTATGCTATTTTTGGTGCTCCTACACCTGTTTGTGTTCATCAGACTTTCTTGGGAATCTTAAATTGGGAGACGAGTTGCCCTTGTATAACGTTATTAACATTTTTCCGAAATTTTATTACGTAAGTATATAAAATATAAAAATCAAAAAAATATAAAAACAGGTTTTCAAGAGAATATTTTTTATTTGTTGAACACTAGTTTCTCCCAAAATATATCCAAATGAATAACTGGAACAGGCGAGTCTAAGTTTAATCAAACATTTTCTTCAAAACAAATGATTCATTAAACTTCTCTTTCACACCTGAATTTCCCGGCAGTTTCTTCTTTTTTAAATGTTAAAACCAACCAAGTTTTCCATGAAAAAATCTTTATTTATCTCATGTGATTATTCAATAGGTGTAGGTTTTTATAAATTGTTATATTTTTGTATTTTCTTTGTTTTGTTTCAAGCTTTTGAATTTGAATGTCTGAGTAGTATAGAGCTCAGTCTGCTTTAGACCATGAAGTGTTACATGAAGTGCAGTAGCTATTGTAGAAGATAATTAGTTAGTTTAGTCAGTTAGTTTTGAGCAAATGGAAGTGTTCCTTAAATGTATTTTAATCATTGTAAGTGCTTGCTGTAAGTATCAGATAAACAAAACACGTTTGTACACGCTTGAATATGAAAATAAAACTGTAGATAAAATAATTTCAGAAAAATATTTTCTCAGGGAATTTATCACAATATTTAAATGAGATGCAGTTTTAAAAATATCGTTTTTATAAAATGTTACATTTTTAAAAGCAATAAAATATGCATATTGCAGCGTGAAAAATGAAATTTCATACTACAAAAAAAATGAACCTTTGAAATTGAAAAATTTGCCATATGCATAGTATTTACCAGACTTTATCTAATATTTAAACTCCATTACTTAATCTAATATTTAATGGTTTAAATATATAAATTAATCTAATATTTAACCTTTTTCCAAAGTACAAAATTATTGTTATGGTTGTTATTGTTAATTATACATTTTAAAATTATTAATTTCCTGCAATTGTTTGTTTGGCATTTCTTTCTTCTTTGAAAATTAAATATAAAAAATAATTTAAATAACATAAATTTAGGTGCCAAATGAAAAATAAATGTGTGTAACTCTATTATATGCGTTAGAAAACCCAAACATATCAAAATACGAAGACTTTAAAAATAAAAAAGAAGAATGAACTACTATTTTAAGTATTGCCAGCCGCGGTGGTCTGATGGGTTAGTCCTACCTAGCAATCCAAAGGTAGCTGGTTCGATTCCAGCGCTCGGATGGGTGTTTTTCTATAATTCTTTTGTCCGTCTTACTTTCAACCCTACACACACCTTACATATGCCTTCTGAGAAGTGTTCTACGTTGGTCACTCGCCAGTCGGCAGGCTTCCTGATAGACTTATGGGTAGGCACATAACCAAAGGTTTATAGCCTGACGGGGGTGCTGGCCTGGGTTTGTCGGTAGCTGATGAACCGTGGTTCGGAACCCACGTTAAGCTGTAGGTCCAGTCACTAAATAGCCTAAGATGCTGATGCGCCTCTAACCGTAACCTTTTTGTTTAAGTATTTCTCGAAGGAATATAAATAGATTTTTAAGTGTTTTGTAGCAAAAGAGAAAGCAAATAAAAAATCGCCTTGAATATTTTTTTTACAATAACGCTTTCAATAAGTTATTCCATTTTCATTCAGATAATTTTTAGACTGCTTAATGCATTTAAAGAATACGCAATATTAATATATAGGTGAACAAAAGCATGACATTTAATTGAATAAGAAGTACAATAAGGATATAATCAATTTCTATATACGTATTTACCAACTAACAAATGTTAGAAAGTGTTATCTTGAGATTAATAATAGAGTGAATGTACCAGAAAAAAACATTCATTAATATCAATCGATTGTCATTCAATATTACTGCGGAAAGAAATAATAAAAAGAACTAAAATGCTCATATTTGAAACTGTAGTGAAAAGCTTTCTCACATATGGGTGTGAAGTATGGCAAATTAATAAAAATGTAACATAGGTTACTGTTAATTGAGAGTAATTGTAATACGAGAATTGTCAAATGAGAAAGACTAGATATCCAACAAAAACAAGTGATTTATTTTAGACACATAAACAAAATGTGTGAATAATAATTCTCTAAAGCAACAACAATGTTACATCGAATGTTTTGTAATGTGCCTGAATCATCCCTGTTTTCAATCCGTTAGTTTTGTGAAGGGTCACGACGTTTCGCCAAAATTTCATTTGGCATTTTCAAGTGTTGTCCGCTTCGAGTGAGTCAGATGAACTCTTCACTCGAAGCAAACAACACTAGAAAATGCCAAAGGATCTTTTAGGCGAAGCGTCGTGACCCTTAACAAAACGAGCGGATTAAAACCCTGAATGATTTATGCACATTGTGTATCGGAAGAGAAATAGGGAACCTTATCGCTGGTCAATTCAATCAATTAGGCCAATGATGAGAAAACATCATGACACCCAAATAACAAGGTATTTGCCAGAGAATGGGACAATGAAGAAAAGCTATGAGAATATTGAATAAGGAAATATCGAAGAAGCACTGGATTCATATATACATACAACACCATAATAAAGAGCATAGTATTTTATGGATCGGAAACTTCAAAGTGAACTGTAGCAGACAAAAGAGGTACATATGAACTTAAAATGAATGTTGTAAGATCTTGCACAGTATCAAGATTAGATATAGTAGTAAATGGCCTAGCTCATTAGTAAAGAGATGATTGACTTGAGAGAAACAATAATTGAAGACGTAGAAAGACGACTTACTGGTATCAACACATGAGAAAGATACCCGAAAGTCGACTGCAGAAATCAGCTCTCGATTGGAAACACAGAAATTTCCGGAGTGAGATCATTAAGAAAGCGATGAGCGAAAAATACCTACACGACAATCAGCGGCAGAACAGGGTGCCGTCAGAGTTGGGTGAACAGCCTGAAGATTCGAAATCGTCATCAGATATTTTAAAACATATGTTATATACACAAGAAAATTTTTTATAGATATCCTAAAAGAAAAAAATTGCTGAAACATTATAACGAACTAAAAGTAGTAAGCGCGTTTCAAAAAGCATTTTTCTGTTCAATTTCATTGTAAAATAGTCATAAGAATACAGGTCCATCGAATAAGTTGGATACTCAAGGCATATAACATCCGCTCGAATCGAAAATATTGTCCTAAAATCTTTTTTGGGATAGAAATCATCCCCATTTTGAAGCAAGCATTAATTTAGAAACAAATGTGATGAATCGACTGAAATGTTAATTTGCATGGTCGGTACTGTGAAGTTCAAGAATTAACAAGCTGTTAACTTCTTATGAAAACATGTAGGATATCTATTACTATTTTGAATAGTTGTGCTTCAATGTTCTAGAATGATATTTTATCTACGATAATTTGGATGATGTAGGAATTAATCGTATGTAACCAAACAAAATAAAAATTAGCGGAATGCTTGAGCTATAGGAGCTTCGTCGTTGCCAATTTTAAAATTACACTTAATAAAATAATGGCTTCCTTCATTGTCATATAAAAAAGGATAATGCGTTGTTTACTGTTTAAGTTATCAATTGTGAAACATCCCGTGCGCTAACATTTCTGAATTGTTGTCAAAAAGAATTTGAGTGATACGAAGATTAGTTAAAAAGTTGTTCTTAAAATGATTACCAACTTAATTAGCAAATTAATATTTATAAGAGAAAAATATATTTTTTTAAATTTGGGTTTTTCGTTTTCGTGGCCAAAATGAAGAAAGTAACCAACGTAAAATTTTACCTACCAGAATCGTAGATCAAATGTATGCACAAAAGTAGGTATCATATGTAAATGCATATTTTTTAAATTATGAGGCTTAAGCTCTAGCACTAGTTGGAGTTTGAGAGTATACATATGGAGATCTTGTTTTAAACTACGCTGTAGGGGCCTTCATTTTATTAATAGTTGAGGATAGCGTCTTCGGATTGATGTTCCTGGATGTTCTCGAACACGTTCCTCTACGTTGGATGTTTTTAGCTGAATTTGCTGTTCGTGGCCTGTTTAGAATCACCCATAGACCCAGTCTCACCAGTTTTCAAAAATTTGGCTTAAAATTATTAAATTGACAATTAATTTGCGTATTATGCGCTTAGAATGAATATGTTAAAAATCCGTTGAAATTGACATCATCATCATCATCATCACCTTATTTATTCATCCAGGCATCTCCGAATGTAGGTCTTTTCCAATTCTCTCCATCTTTGTCTATCCTGTGCTGTTTTTTTCCATGCCAATCCTCCGTGTTTCTTTATGTCATCCACCCATCTTATTTGTTGTCGTCCTCGATTTCTTTGACCTTCACATCGGCGCCAATTTTGGATGACATGGTTACACCTATTGTCTGAGAGCCTTTGGTTGTATTCTGCGAATTTCCATTTAAGTCTGGCAGCATGTTCTACTGTGTCTATAACTTTGGTCATTTGTCGTATCCATGTATTTTTTTGTTGGTTTCGTAGAGTTTTATTCAGCATTTTTCGCTCCATAGTCTTCGCTCTCTGTGTCTTCGTCAATTTATCAAGGTTGGACTTAGTAAAGATCCACGTTTGTGCTTCATACGTCAGCAAAGGGAGTATGCATGAGTTGAATATTTTTGTTTTACGTTTGACTGAAACTTTCTTGTCCTTTAGGATGAAGCGAGCTGAAATAAAGCGTCTTCCATTTTCAAAATAAATTGTACCCATTTGTGTTCATTCTATTGTGGCAAGTGAAAACCGCTGAAATTTTTAAAACTCTTGAGTCTTAACTTATTCTGTAATAAAAACAAACAAAAAGTAATAACAAAAGTAAGATACTAGCTTGTAATAGAAGCATTTACATTTTTTTGAGTTACTTAGTATGAACAGTTATTTACTTTTTGGCACAACTCCTATGTCTCGCAAATGCCAATTAGCGGTAATATGGGATACTCCAAATTCCCATGAATGTTTTTTGTGCTTGTTCTAAGATCTGCAGTCATGACTGCCCTTAAAACGTCGGCATGAATAGACCGTGGATTACCTGACCTTTTCCTATCTTCTCCTATATTCTCTCTATTTCACTCATTTTAACGTTTTGTTAAAAACCGTCGACTGAATATTTCTCAGTAGAATCATTTTAATACTGATTAATCAGTATTAAAGTGAGTGTTTATTGCTTGTGATTTTATATTCATCTAAATAAGATTAAACCTCTGAGGAGTGAAAATAATTCTTTATTTATACACAAAGGAAAAAAACATAAATTCTTTTGTTACACCCCAGTATTTAAATTTGGGGAATCCTGTTTTATGCCATTTTGTAGATACATTATTGATTAATGATACCATAGTGATTAATTGTAAGCCTATTAACCAAAAATAACATCAAAATTATATTTATTTTAAATAAATTTAAAGAAACAATTCTTACTGATACACTGTTTGTATAGCAATCGTTTCGAAACACAGTGCATTTTTCAAATGCAAACTATGTTAAACTAATATTAAGAAAAGTTATTAAACCTAAATTGTCCCTTTACCTAATAATACCATAAAAGATGAGAAAGAGATAAAAGTGAAAAAAAAGGCAATATAAGTTTAATATCGGTGAACCATTCAAGTCTAGCTGGTCACATAGAAAAATATCCAAATTTTTGCTTTTGTATTTTTAGGCTCCCTAAAGGATTTATTTTTATTATGTAACATTTTAAAATTATCATTGAAATTATGATATTCTAACATTAAGTGGTTAGCATAATGATAATAGAAATTAGTAGAAATTCTACATATTAATCTTTGCTTATTTAATTAAAAGATGAACGTTAAAATTTAAAAATTGACTCTGTTATCAGCACTAAATGGCATCTAAAAATTCCAAGTCCAATGTCCAATGTTCCAAATTATCAACAAATGAAAATTCTGTCTAATATGATGGCATTACCCATTATAACTATATTAATCGATCAGTATTTCAAAATATACCCATCATATTGAACTCACATTAAAATACCACCATAAAAAACCACCCTCGTAAAAATATGTTCTAATATCTTTATTAAATAGTTTATTTGTATCTTCATAATATGAAATATTTATAAAAATGAAAATGTTCCACATGACTGTCGAAATTTACAGATTTTATTTTTATTTGTTTTCAGATAGGATTAACAAATTGTCAAGAAACTTCACCAGGGACGTCTTGCAACCATCAAAACCAGCTGTGATAATTGAAAAGCAAAAAACGCTTATTCTTAATAACTGTGATTCCTTAGAGTTATTTAATCAGTTACGCATTAACTTTTACATCGTATAATTAGTCAATCGGTTGCTGAATAAAACTTTTTATCCGATCTCGGTAGTTGAAATAAATTCATTCATGATGACTCACAGTAACAGTGTTGAGGACCGAAACCAGGAGATGTTGGGACAGAAGTTGTTAGATGATGCCAAGGTGGAACATCAAGTCAAGCTCGGAAGGTATTGGCCTCAACGCCAGAAACTTTTAAGTAAGTATTCTACCAATTCCTTAAATATATAGACTAAGAAATAAGAATGTAAAAAAGGAATTTTGAATTATTAATTCAAAGTTTTCCAAAAAATACCAAGTAACTAATTTGCAGTTTCTCAACGTAGGTTTTACGCATCAAGTTTATTCAAGACATGATCATTTTAAAGATCTCACATCAGTATATAAGTGACAAATCAATACAATGAGATTCATTTGAAACTTTTATATTATCACTTGATTTTTATTAGTTAACTTTAAAAGATTTTTTTGAATATTTCATTTAATTTTATCTGATTATCATTTAATTTAATTTTATTAAATCTTATTTCATTTCACTGTAATTTATTACATTTTAATTTATTTCATTTTATTTCAGTTCATTTTATTTCATTTTATTTTAGTTCACTGTATTTTATTTCAATATGAATTCATTCCAATCAGTTAAATCCATGTTAAAATTATCGGCAATTAACTATATTCAATTCAGAGAAATTTTTAGTTAGAATCTTTGATATACTCGATATAGCAGGTCTTTCAAATTGAGCGGTAGTTTTAATTCTTGATTAAAATCAGATGGAATAAAACCAGATTGTGATTTTGTCTAGGTCTAGTCTCATTTCAGAAGTGTAATGTATGACATTTAAAATCCATGAAAAATGGAGTCGTAGATAATACAACAACGCTTTAAAATGTTTGAATTATTTTATGAAAATGGGCGTTCAGTAAAAAATGTTTTTAGAAAATTTCGTGATATTTACGGTTTGCACAATCGTCGATCTGAAAGTACTATCAATCGAATTATTCAAAACATTCAAGAAACTGGTTCGGTGGAAGATAAAAGAAGAGCAATATTGCAGCAATATAGCAGCTACGATTGATTCATGAGAAATTTTTATACCCTAAACTGTTTGGTGTGTATTATGGTTAGGAGGTGTAATTGGGCCGTATTTCTTTCAGAATGCTGCTGGTGAAGCTGTAACTGTGAATGGTGTTTGATATCGCGAGATGATAACTGTTTTTTTGCGGGCTGAATTGAATACTATTGATCTGGAGGATATGTGGTTCCAATAGGATGGCGCTACTTCTCACTCTGCTGATGAAACAATTGATTTATTGAGAGAAAAAATCCTGAATGAGTTATTGCGTCAAACAGTGATGTTAATTGACCACCAAGGTCATGTGATTTGACACGGTTGTACTATTTTCTTTGGGGTTACGTGAAGAGCCATGTCTATAATAAGAATCCACAATCGATTCCTGAACTAAAGGATGAAATTATTCGAGTCTGGTGAGAAAAAGCCCGGTTATGCCAAAATGTCATCAAAAATTTTGACAAAAGAGTGGACTTCTATGGAGCTGCAAAAGCAATTATTAATAAAACGTTTTTAAAATCAACACAAACTATATGTTTTATTCAAGAATTAAAAAACGCCCTCCATTTGAAAGACCCTTTATAATTGATGCTCATGAGACTTGAACAGTTTTTTTCAAAAACGCATTAAATGTATAGATTTACAAGATTCTTATGTTAAGTAAAATAATATTATTTCATAGATAAAGTACATGTAGTTTATTTTCTAGACTAGTCCCAAGTAGTCATCAGCACACTATCGTAATTGCAAGTGCGTTGCCAAATTCTCATGCGCTCATGTTTTTATTGTTCTGTTACTGAAATATTTTAGACAGACCCTCGTATTTACGACATCTATGCAGAATTTAATGACTATTCATTTTAAAGTTGTATTATTTTTCAGCAAATCGTTCTGCTCCGACATTGGTGTTGCCAGCTCATCATATCTCCGCACCAAAACTAGACCGAAGAAAATCAGACAATAGCTTATTTGGTTCTTTGAACAGATTTCGTTTATCTATAGGGACCGGATCTCGGGATCTACCTAATCACGTTTGGAGCAGGTAAGAAACTCTTAATTTTTTATCTCTCTTTTCTTGTAACTCGTTCAGGAAATTAATTAATCATTCATAAAGTTTCGTTGACGAAAACGATCGTGTTCTACATCAAGGTTGTGCCAAAACGAAGGCAACGAACGAAGCATCAATGAAAATTAGAACTTCCGACACTGACCTTGCCTTTGTATTGAATAACGCTTGAAAAATTACTTATCTTTCAATATTGCGTTTCCTGTACTTGACCCAGATAATCAGGAAAAAAACCGGGGACAACTGCCGTTGGCGGGAAATTTAAATTTATATTATATAGAGTGATACGTTTTAAAATATATATTTAGAAAAAATTACATATAGTTATTTTAAGAAATACGTTCAACGAGAACGGCTGAAAAAAGAAGGTATTGTTTTTCAACCGTTGGCAAACTATATTAAAAAAAATCATTACTAAATAGAGGGTAACGCAAAAAGAATCCATGATTTTAAAATAAATAATAATAATCTGTAGCAAATGCAGTTAAGAAAGATATACACTGATTACTTAATTACGGAAGATTAGATCGAAAATTTAACGCATATGTATGCATATTCGAAGCTTCCCTTCAAAGATCTTCACCGCACTTTTATCACAGAGAATTGTACGAGGATTTTGAACATAGAACACAGACAGAGAGATCTGGTGAACGGGGGGCAAGGGACATTGCCAAAACTTGCCATGTGGGCTGTCATTTTATTTAGTTCGAACCACATTTTTTCATAAGCCGTAATCGTTGAGGAACCAGACGCTTACTGGGTCCCTTGTGTTGTCCTTCCTGTCTCCACTTATTGGGTTGCGTCAAATATTTTTTGATCTCTACACAGCCAGCCTTCTAAAAGCTCCGTGAGCTTTCCGTATTCTGCTTCTGATATCATGACCTGCTTGAAAATGCTTCTTCCACCTACTGAGTTGTTTTGGGAGTGTCAAACCATGCTCCGAGATTGTTTTGACGGGTCGTGCACGGCTGCTTCTCTTACCTGATAATATTTTTGTTATTTGATAACGTTGTCTGGTGTGCCGTTTGTTTCAGCAGTTTGTTTTTCTTAAGCCATTTGTTCAGTTATGCCATGCGGATCTTTTTACAGCCTTGTTTATCTTTCCCTATAGCCTATTCTTCTCGCCTTCTCCGAATAAGCTTCGACGTTTCGTCGGTTATACATTCCTTTCACTGTTTATTTACCTTTTCAAAGATGGTTTCTGCTATTTCCTTTAACATATAGTTATTATTTATTGTATATTGTTATTATATTCAAACATAATCCGATAATACCGGCATGTTATTTCTCAGCATCTCTTTATAACTTCGAATTCCTTGCGTTGTGGATAATTTGATGATGTCGTGCCTTTCTCTTCCTAGTGCATTTGCCTAACGGGTGTTTTTTGTAAACGTAACCAAACTAAACCTGAGCCCCAATGGATGGAAGCAGGTGAATGTACAATTATTTCTAAAACATCCAAGGATAATCAACCGAAATGATGTGTTTATAATTAAATATCTAATGTAACCACTGCACATAATCTTCCTCAAATGCACTAAATGTAAAAACATAAACATTAGCAATAGCATTAAATCATATATCATATCTAGTAAAATAGCAGTACCGATGTTGAAATGCTGCTGGTGTATTTATAATATATTAGAATTTAATACATTCAACATCCGTTCATTTGGGTAAATAATGTATTTTAGAAATCGAATGATGAATGATTATAATATTTTTTGCAGATATGATTATCGAACTCTCGATATCCCCCGTGCGTCAATGCACAACTAATTAATTATTCATGTAAAACACGCAATAATATAACGTGCTAATACTTAAAATAATTAACTGCACTGGTAACGTGCCAAAATCTTAAACTAATTACCTCTAAAATAAACTACGTTTGTTTATTGCCCCCGAAAGTTTTTAATAGGGTGCCTAGTCCGTTTAAATTACTGTTTTCTAAATAAAAACCAAACGTTATTTGATGCATATATCAATATCTCCAAAAGCTAGTAAAGTACACCTGGTTTTTTTCTTTTATATATACTGGTTTGGTTTGGAACAAATTGCGGGAAATTATGGATTATGAGTCAGTAGCTTTTTTCTCATTAGAAAGGGACGACTTTTGTTATTTTTAAAAGTTTGTATTAAGGAAGCTTTCAGAAAAGCCAATAAAGTACTTGTAGCTAATATTGTATATTGTGACATTGAAAAACTGTTATTACGGGGTATGACAATGAAACTGGTGATGTTGATTACGTTACGACTTACGATTTGTGCGTTTCGGCTACTGACTCAATCTTTAGGAATCCAAGATTCAAGTTCAAGTTCAAGACACAAGTTCTACACCAAACAGAGGATCCCCAGCCATGGCCAGTCGGGCTCCCCTCTTCCTGTGGTACATATGTTAGATATGTTTCATCATCATCAACGTTCGATGGGTAACCAAATGGTGTTGATAAGAGCACGGAAAATAATGGAAAAAATACAGAAAATATGTATGGACAAAGGAAATTTTAGAATAATTACTACAATTTACTGCAGGAAAATATATACTAAAAAAATATTCCTTACACTCTCAATCTACAATTGTATTACTTTTTATTTTATTGAATGTAAAAGTCCATTGTACCGTTGGGTGTAAGACTGACAGTTTAAATTTCAGCACGATCGATTGTGTTTCATGAATTTTTACCCTTCATGAGTCCCTGTCCAGTGCTAATTTTCTAGCCTTATTCCAATGATTCAATTCAACGTTTCTCTGTCGCTTGTTGACCTTGTTCATCCCATCTTAGTCTTGGACGTCCAACTATATTTTTTCATCGAGTTTTGGCTTCATAGATTTGTTTTGCCTCTTCATTCATTTTGTGGATCTATTCTAGCCAGCTCAGTTTTCTTTCTTCTACAGCTCTTTCTATTGGTTTTGTTTCCACTTGTTCCATTACTGTCATATTTTTCACTCTATCCCTTCTTATAATTCCATCTATTTTGCGAAGGAATCTCATTTTTCTATTACTTTGGATAAAGGATAAAGTAGAGTAACATGAAAAGTCGGGGATTTACGAAATTGGTTGTCAAGACTGTGATCGAAGGTATATTGAGTAAACAAAAAGATCCATATTGGCAAGATATAAAGAACATATTGCCCACATTAGATATGGGAGAAATGAAAAATCTTAGTAAAATATTAGTAATTTAAGACTAATTAAAAGTGTTAATAATAATAGGGCTTTGGATGCATATGAAAGCATTCAAATAGAAAAATGTAAGACAATCATGAACCGAGATAAAGGACCTATCCCGTTCAGTCAATTTTTTCAATTATTAATGTAAGGCTTAGTAAACTTCACGGTTTATGATTTTTATACGCTTCGTTAGGTAGGGTTTTTCATATAAATAGTACATAGTTTAGTTTTAGAATTAGATTAAATCATATCCTGATGATGCTAACATGGTTACCGAAACGTGCGTCGAGCAGTTCAAAAAAAGTGATTTGGTGTTTAGTGGTAAATCTCTGCACGTTTGAGGTTTCTCCTAGTTGCCTAATTATAAATATCACATCTTGTGTGGTTCTACCATTTCTAAAACCATGTTGTGGTTCCTCCATGCAGGTTTTCTAATTTTTCTCTTAGCTTATGCTCTATTATTCTGTTATATATTTTTCCAGGTAAACTTGTGACCCCTCTATAGTTTTTACATTCTTTGGTATCTCCTCTTATAAACAAGGGCAATATTTTACCTATTTTTCAGTCTGTTGGTACTTTCTTTTCTATTATGATATCGTTTAGTAGTTACTAAAATATAGTTCTTCAAGTAATAGTGCTGTGCGTCATAATTTTTCCTTGCGTCCTTACATGCCTCTCGTTCAATACCGCATGCGTCTAACCTTTCAACAGATGCATTTGCTTTGACGAACAAAAATTGAACAAGAACAAAAATTGACATACATATATTTGATCCTACTTGCGTCAACTCTGTGCCACCGAAAAAAAACTTCCGAAGTTTTTCCGAAAGACCGAAAACTTTTCGAATGATCTTTGTAGCTTCATTTGCTATTGTACCTCTAATCCTAAAACTTCACTTTTCGATATAATTACTAAATCCCAAATATATGTTGCTGGGTTACTTGATAAATATTTCCACTGAAAATATTCCACGTTTAATTCAACATAAGTCGTAATCTGGATGTTATAATTTTTTTATTTAAAAAATTGTTGATATTTTTGTCATTGCTGTTTGTTAATTTAACTAGGAGTATTTTTTTTAATTTTAAGAGGTTGGAAATTTGTTTATTAAACAAAATGACATGGAAAAATAACCATCTAAATTATCAAAAAGTAATAGTTACGTAAATAAGTTGAGGAAGTAAACAGAAGTGCCAGACGTGCAGATGGAATTGTATCTGTGCAGCTGTTTTTGCTGCTTTCTAATTTTTTTTAGTTTAATGGGTTTATAATATGTATATATATACATATATATATATATATATATATATATATATATATATATATATATATATATATATATATATATATATATATATATATATATATATATATATATATATAAACGAACGAAATAAACTAAATAAAATGTTTGTCGCCATTTTAATATGTCATTTTTTTGTCATGGGGATATTGAGACGTAGAAACATCGTTCGTGGCTGAGGTAGAGCATGATTTTCAATTAAAAATGTTTTAACAATGTTAATTAGTTTATTCTTAAGATAATAATCAATTAATATTTGCCAAAAATAATTTTACGCATATTTGCTTAAAGTGTTAATTTTTATCATACGATGTTCGATTGGTGATTTTGTAATTCTTTAAACAATTTGAAATTATCATTTTGTTGAAAAAGGCACAATGTCTCGAAATAATTGTTATACAAGTTTTTAAATATAGTGGAAATTTAGACTTAAGTCTCAATTCGTTTATTTAAAATGAATTGAGTATCGAATTTAAAATGAAGTGTCGGTCGGCTACCCCATTAAATACAGAAATTCATTATATCAATATATACATTTATAAATACATTTATACATACGAAAAGTTAGAATAGGAAGAAAATTCATTTTTATATCTAGATCTAAAATAATTTTAAAGGAGTTAAAATTACAGGTCCCTCGACATTTAAAACAGTATCAACTTACATGATTCTGAAAGTCTGGAATTCAGAAGTTAACATTAATATAATTATTGAAATATGTCCATGAAACGGCCCATATTAAAAGACAAATGCAATTCAATTTTATTATTAATGTCATTAGTTAATTTTTGTGTTTAATTTAAAAAAGTGTAAATTGTACTGGCCAAAAAATGTGCTATAACTTTTGTTAGGAAAGTTACAATTATTCTCAAAATTGTCAGTGTCTTAGAAACATTACTATTAATAAAATGTTAATCCATCGTACGTATAATATTTACATATATATAGCTGATATTAAATTTAAAGAGATAACTCGGCTTCCACATACGAATAAAAATGTTAACTCAGATTCGCGCATTTCTTCAAATACATTGTAAGACAGTTGGTTAAATCATACGATATGGTTCGTCGGATGATGCAAATAACTTTAAATGATGATCTTAAACTACATCCTTACCATAAACAAAAATTGCATGGTATTACTGAAGCACAAAGGTAAAAATATACATTTATTAATATCATTATTTGTTTTGAAAGATGCGTTTATATTACGACATGATCTCTTGTACATGTTGTAAAATAATTATCGAGAATTGTTCATTTAAAATGCCGCGTAAAAGGTAGGAATGTTTTCAATCTGTAAGTTGGTATTAATGCAGTTAATTAAAAAATTGGTTTTGGTGCCATCTGTTAATCAGTTTCTGTATAACTGTTGGTTAAGTTAGTCGATGTAAAGTGTGCTTTGGGTGTATTAAAATAAACAAAATTATCAATAAATAAAAAATCAAACAAGGAGTTCGCCTTAAATTTTGAGTTGGCAACGAAGTTACTTCTATTGAAAATGTCGGAGAGAGTCTAAGATGAATTAAATGATATAAAGCATTCAAAGCTAGTCTATAAACTGTTGACGAATTTAACGTCTTTATTCGATGAAAATATTGACATAGTAAAGGAAATGGTCATCATTCAAGCTTAAGATAAGTGGCTCACGATGTGAACATCTCTTACGAAGTATTTTGTACTATTTTAGTTTTATTATCACATATTATTCCAATGGACCTAAATTCCTTCAAGAAATGCAAAACATCATAACGGGTAACAAGACGTGGGTTTATAAACTTGACAGGCAAACCAACAAACAACTTTGTAATAGCACTTCATTATGCGCCAAAATTTCAATTTAGGTCATTGATCAAGCACTGTATTCGTCAGAACTTACTACTTCGTGAAAGATGTTTTGAGTCCGTTGAAGCGAATTTCATCAGACGGAAATAATATCATTATTTGTTCTTCAAGATAAATTAAAAATTATCGGATTATCACTTGTATATTGTCATTGTGCCTCTTTTTAAAGTTAAAATTAACCTCGTATTTTATTTAATTCTGCTAAGATATAATAACTAGTGAAAAATAATTATTCTAAATATTAGCATTAGCATGCCAAATGCGTATTATTGATCATGTTTTTTGATAGACAATTTGATAGGTTGATCAAAATAAGTTGTTTGTTTTGACTTTGTTTAAACCTGACTAGCTATCAAAATGCAGTGCACGAGCTGGTACAGTAAATTATTTTAATCTGCTAATCTATCAATCCCAGGAAATTATGCTCTTGTTATTAAACAATGTATATTCAGATGTAAACTCACAACAAAAAACATACTCGAGGTGTAATTTTATGTTCATTAGTTAGGACTTTAATTCATACATCATTTAAAACAGAAAAAATCATTAAAAATTTAAAATAGAAAGTGCTGAAGCTGGTACAGGTAAAAATCCTGCCATAATTACGTTGAAACAAATTTAGGTTTTATACGTTCTTAGAAGTGTTATTAACACTTCTCAGATATTTATGATTTTACTGTTGTTGGTCGACAAACAAACACTTAATTTCTAATATGTAAAGTGAGATTATTTCGAAGATTTTCAATATATTTATTGTGCATTACTTGTACAGAACTATGACTTTTCTAATACACTGCTTTGTTCAGTATATTGCTTCAATTCACAATGGAAACACACCAGGTATGTAAATATGAAACCGGAATTTTTGTATTGAAAATACCTCATTTATTGTATGAAAATGATAAAAAATATTTTATATGAATTATTGACATCGCTAGCTATGCATTTTTCCCACCTGCCTGACAATTTATGGATGTCACGCCAAAAAAAACTGTAGCTTTTTTGAGGCAAATCAGTCATTGAGCTATTTTCATAAGAAGTTAAGCGTAGGTGCATGTCCCATCGATGCAAATAAGTAGTACGCGAACGGAGCCAAGTCTGGTGAGTAACCCGCATGCAAAAGTATTCTAACCAACTAAACGCCCAACTAAACACCTCAATCGTTTCCTTGACGAGTTTTGTTGTGTGTGATGGTGTATTATCATGAAGCAAAATCACTTTGTGTTGCCTTTTTTAATATTCTGGTTGTTCTCTTTCTCGCAAAGCTTGATTCAAATAGATCATTTATTGTCAGTCAGTTCAGTATGAATGATTTCGCCAGGTTTTAGTAGCTCATAATAGATCACACCCTTCTGATCCCACCAAACACAGAAACCATTATCTTCCGTCCATAGCGATTTAGCCTTGCAGTCGATATCGATACCAACTTTTTGGAAACGTTTTTCTTTTGTACCTTGCGAGCAGCATTTCGCAAGTGGTTTTTCGGTTTTCTTGCTGTCTTTCATTCAGTTCATGTGGAACTCCATGTGGGTTTTCCCATCTTCTGGATCTTTTCCATTGCTTTCAAACGTATAGAGACGGCTTCTAGTGTCACATTTAATTTTTACGCGAGCTGTTGTTGCATTTGAGGGACATCCTTATCCAACAATTGCCTGCAATTCACTGTATTCAAACTTTTTCGGTGGTCTTTCGCGTTCTTCGTTTTTCACGTCAAAATTGCCACTTTTGAATTTTTAAACTACTCAAAGTAGTGTGATTTACCAAGAGCATGTCCATAAGCTTCGACAAGCATTCGATGCGATTCTGCAGCAGTTTTCTTCAAATGGTAACAGACAATCGATGCTGTCTGCAAATCGTAGTTTCCAGGCACAAAATTCGACATGTTTAACGTTCAACTATGCTGTTGTATGAAACTTGTATTGTTGTGAGTTGAACATCTTTGTTAGATATCAATAAGGAAATGACACCAATCACGCGGTTTGATGGTAACTATATTGACAGCTAAAGTAGTCTATGGGCAAAGTCCGGTTTCATATTTACAGACCTGGTACAAGTGACAGCTAGTATGGATAAAAAATAAGATTTTCCGACGAAGCCCACTTTTTTCTTAACGAATTTTGTGAACAACAGAACTGCAGGATTTGGGGAAAGAATATTTTAAGTGATTCAGGAGTTATCTCTTCATCCTCAGAAACCCACTTTTTGTTGGGGTTTTTGGTGTTTTGAAGGATAGGATTTTTGAGCGATAGGACCTTATTTTTTTGCAGACGATAACAGAAATCGTATTGTTCTTCAAAACATAAGGCTATTATTTGCTCCTCAAGATAAAATAAAAATTACCGGATTATCATTTATAGTTATTCATTCGATTCGATAACCATATTTATACTTTTACAAACCAGAACCTTGGACACAGGCAATGCGTCAGCGGCCAGAGCTTCCGTGACAGTTGCTCGAACCGCATTTCCTAATAGAGCAATTTCTCGCATTAGTGTTTAATATACTGATATAATTGAAGAAGTCTATGAAGAGATGAAGTCGGGAAGAGTGGTGGCAAATTTATGACGAGAGCTCCAAACGTGTGTTCGAGAAATTAGCCATCACTTAAATAATATTTTCTCCACCTAATCAATGAAAGTGGCATGTCACACTGATATATTTTAGTTATAACTTCTGTCCGATAGCAAGGGCAGTCATATGCACTTTAAAAATTAATGGTTGCATCGATTCGAAAAGCACGCGAATTGTTAAAAAAAGAACTTTCTTATTAGGGCCAGAATAATATATATATATATATATATATATATATATATATATATATATATATATATATATATATATATATATATATATATATATATATATATATATATATATATATATATTATTCACGTATGGGCCCTGGTGGACCACGCGAAGTACAATTAGAGGCGTTTGTTGTTATTAGCCTTCCTTTGAGCCCATACTAATTTCATTCTTTTGCTATGAGCTTTTTTCCTTTCGTCAGACCAAGTTGTCCCAGTCTTCCTACATTTTTCTCTCTGGCCAACCTTCCAAACGTTAACCTTGTGTCTGAAACAGCCTCTATCCTGAATTTCACTTTGTGTAATATTTGCTGATCTTAGGTCCTCTTTAATTGCAGCAATCCATTTAATTATTTCTACTTTAGCTCTACTCCTATTTTCATAAAATTCGACTATTTATCTAGTTAGCCTACCCGGATTCATCCGTTTGATGTGTCTGTAAAACTTAAGTCTTCTTTTTCTCATATCGCTATGTATATCTGTGTATTGTTTGATTTCTTGGTTTTCTCGAAACCAAGTGCTATTTATTTGTTTGGGGCCTAGGATTTTTCTTATGATTTTTCTTTCCTTCTTTTCAATGTCCTCGATGTCCCTCTTTCTATTCAAAATGAGCGTTTCTGCAGCATATAGACATTCTGGCTTAATAACCGTGTTGTAATGTCTCAGTTTTGTGTTTTTAGATAGGCATTTTTTGTTGTAAATATTTTGTGTAAGTCTCAATGCCGTTTCCATTTTTTGACATCTACCCTTATTGGCCGCTTTTTCCAACCCATTTTCCATGATTATTTCACCCAAATATTTGAATTGAGAGACTCGTCTGATGTTACCATATTTCGTTTTTAGAAATGGTGTTCTTAGTCTGTTGCAGGTCATGTATTCTGTCTTTTCAAAGGAAATTTGGAGTCCTACCTTTTCTGCTGTTTCTTTTAGGATGTCAATCTGTTTCTGTGCCGTTAATACATCTTGAGCTAAAATTGCTAGATCATCAGCAAATGCCAGACAATCAATTTTGATGTTGGTTCTCCCCAGTTTAATGGACTGGTCAATATTCAGTGCCGACTTTTTTTCACGCCACTCCTGTATTACTTTTTCTAGAACACAGTTAAATAACAGTATCGAGAGTCCATCCCCTTGTCTCACTCCAGTTTTAATTTCGAAGGGCTCTGAGATGTCACCCATGAATTTAACTTTTGACCTCGTGTTAGTTAACGTTGCTTTAATAATTGCCAGGGTTTTCAGATCTAGTCCTTGTTCTTTCAATATTCGGAATAAAGATTCGCGGTCAATAGAATCATATGCTTTTTTGAAATCCACAAATGTACAGACGAGATTTTTATTGTACAGTTTTTGATGTCTTAGAATCAACTTTAGATTCAGGATCTGTTCAGGGCAGGATCTGCCCGATCGAAAACCTGCTTGATATTCATCAATGTTCGGTTCTAACTGTCCCTGTGCTCTGTCTAGTAGACATTGAGATAGAATCTTGTAACAAACTGGGAGAAGAGATATTCCTCTATAGTTGTTTACATCCGTTCTATCTCCTTTCTTATGTAGTGGATGGATTAAAGCATCTTTCCAGTCTTCCGGAATCCGTTCGAAATCCGGAATCCGTTCGAGAATTTTGGTTATTTCCTTGATTGTACCTGGACCAGCGGATTTCAAAAGTTCAGCAGTGATTCCATCTTCACCAGAAGCTTTGTTATTTTTAAGCCGCTTGATTTGCCTAATTATTTCCTCTTCATTCGGTGGTAATGAATCTGGGTTTGTTTGTTTAGGGTTTAGTGTTGGTAATTTGTTTAAGGGCTCAGGACAGTTTAGTATTTGTTCAAAATATTTCGCAAGTTCCTTGCAATTGTCTTGGTTATTTAGAGCTAATTGTCCGTTTTCCTTTTGAAAGCATAGGCTCTGGGGGCATAGGGTGTTATTTTTTTGGAAATCTTTTTCTATTTCATTAAGTTGATTGTTTTCATATTTTCTTTTAGTTTGTCTAATTAGCTTCGATGTTTCTTTTCTTACTTCCAAAAAGATGTTATAGTTTATCGCTGTTTTTTGACTGTTCCAATCTTTGAATGCTTTACTTCGGCTTAATACTGCTTGCTCGCAAACTTCATCCCACCACGGATGTTTTCTACGTTTTTGTAAAGGGACCAACTTTAAGGCTGTTTTAATGATTTTTTGTTTTAATTCTTGCCAGTTCTGCGCAGGTTGTTTATCAAGTTCTTCTGTTAGGGCTGGTTTTATTTTCGTTGGGTCAAACTTTGGTATTAGCAGCCCCTTTTGAATAAGTTTTCGAGGTTTTAAGCTAAGTTTGATTCTAGTTAAGTAGTGATCCGTGTCTATATTTGCTCCTTTCCTGACTTGAACATTCAAAATCTCTTTATAATTGGGGTACGAAATGGCAACATGGTCAATTTGAAATTCACCCATGTACGTGTTGGGGCACCTCCAGGTCTTTTGTTTTGTTATTTTCTTCTTAAAATAGGTTGACATTATTTTTAGATTAAACTGCGAACATAGTTCAACCAATCTTCTACCATTATGGTTAGTCCATTTATGAGCGGGAAAACTGCCGACTGTTTTCCTGTACTTTTTTTCTTTCCCTAGTTGGGCGTTGAAATCACCCAATAGGATTTTTACATGGTTAGAGGGAATTTTAGAGATAGTCTTTTCCAGAATTTTCCAGGACTTATTTACTTTTTCAAGATTAGATTTATTTTCTTCGTTAACTGGGAGGTGTGCATTGATTAATGTATAGTTTTTGTTAGCACACTTGAGGGATAGTGTCATAAGTCGATTATTTACTGGCTGGACATTTGTTACAGATCCAAGAATGTTTCTTGAGACAGCGAAAGCAACACCGAGATGTGGTGTATTTTTGAGTATTCTTTTGTCCGTTTTACTTTTAAAAAGTATGTAGTTGTCGAATTCCAAGGTGTTATCATCTATAAATCTGGTTTCTTGCAAAGCTAAAATTTGGATTTTTTGCTGATTTAATGTTCGCTCCAATTCGTGTAGTTTTCCTGGACGAAGGAGAGAATTGATATTTACCGTTCCAAAGAAAGTTTTTATTTTCGGTTTCAGACGTTGGCCAGAGGTCTCCGACTCCCTCTGAAAGATTTTGCGTTTAAGCCCGGACGCCCCAGAATCCAAAAGTCCGGTTGTACCAGCAAAGCTGGCAGAGGATTGTCTACCTCCTGGGGTAATTTTCTAATTACTAGAACGCTTCATCTTGTACTTTGAATTAAAGGTTTGAACCATGACGGTTCAGAGGTTAAGACTGGAGGGGTTAGTTCCAGAATTTAAATATCAGCCGCACCACTGGTGAACAGACGCTGACCACTCAGCCCCTTGATACAAGTCAGACGCTAAGTGGATTTAGTTTTCCTTTTGCCTTGGTTCGGGGCTGCTTATTTTGGGATATTCGCAGCTGTCCATTAATATCTAATGGAACTTTCACTATGCACCACCCGTGACCCGTCCAGTACCTTAGGCGAGGTATACTGGAATATATATATATATATATATATATATATATATATATATATATATATATATATATATATATATATATATATATGTATGTATATATATATATATATATATATATATATATATATATATATATATATATATATATATATATATATGTGTATGTTCTATTTTCCTATCCTTGATTTTTCTCGATAGTGCCAGAATAATATTAGTGAAATATAAAATGTTTGCGTCTTTATATATATTTTTTTTAATGGTCATGAAATTATGTAGAATATTGAATACACATTGTTTCATCATTTCATCAAAGACATTTTTATATTACCTCGTATTCAATCTAATTTAAATACAGTGCATGAGCCGGAACAACAAATTATTTCAATATAACAATCAGACATTTCTATGAAATTATTTATATATTACCAAACAACAAGTCCTTTGATACGAACCCAACAACCGTGCAGTGGAAATCATGTTTGTATGGTGTCTGACATTGTTTGCAAATTTTATTTCTACAAATCGAGCAAATATAACGCTCGTGGTTATCAATGTTGGATATTTTTATCGACATCTGTTCAAATACTGTCGGAAGTAGCTTTGGTTTAGTTTGTATCAAAAGTACTTACACTATTAATAGCGATTGCGGTTTTCAACTTTATTTAGAAAATAATTCTTATATTTTCATGCTTCTTGTAAGTAATAATTCGCGTTTAATCAGGCTACAAAAAAAAGTTGTTTTTAAAAATCTTAATGCATTGTCTATTTTAAGAGTGAAACAATTTTTAAACTACTATTTAAACTTGTACACTTGCATTTTCTCAGCATTGATGCACTAAATCCATAAATTTTCAACAGGATTGCTATCCGTTGATTGTGGATGTATAATCAACTTTCTTCTAACATAGTAAACCTTCCATCGGTTCGTAACGTTCACCCTGGGCTTCAGGTCGTTTTCTTGCTGGAATATGATGATAATCCATTCTGCTATCTAACTTCGAAGTGCATTTAGGATCCCATTAATAATTATTAAATTTTCAATGCTGGTTCAATTTATCTTGATACTCTTGACTTGAAATCAAGTTATTTGTTCTAATAAAACTTATAAATAATATTGTTATTAAATAGTATTTTTCTCCGAATTTTTACTGATATTGCTTTTGGTCGTTCTTTCCTCTTTTTATTTTTAATGTAGTCTATTTTTTCATATTTTTCGCTATCAAATGTTTGGCCATTTGCCCTAATTTCACAATTTCCGCACGTTCTTCCAATGGCAGCTCTAAACTTTTACTAACCATTATTATCAGAACTAAATATCACTTTATAAGCGATTAAAATTAATTAAATATGTTAGTTTATGTATTAAATTTCTTATTATCTCCGAAAAAGATTAAATCATCAAAACCAACTACTTAAATACTTTTTTTCTCGGTACTTTATTGATTACTTTTTAAAAAACTTTATATTCTACTTTAATTATGATATATTTTTGTGGAAAGTCATTTGTAGTTGTGGTGTGTTAATAAAGCGTTACACTAAATTGAATGCGGTTAAATTAAAGACGAATTAAAGAAGATTTAATTATATTATATTCTTCGTATAATTGTCGAAAGTGGTATTTTTAGAAATTTAGAGATCAACCATTTTCTGATAAGTTGGCAAGGATGGTAAGTTGGTAAGGAGCCATCTTTGGGTAGGTATGACAACATACACGAGATTTTATATGAACATTTAGCAGTGTAAAAGGTTTGTGCGCGTTGGGTTCCGCATAATATTACAATCGTTTAAAAAAAGACTAGTGGCTATTGGTGCAATGAAATACTCAATAAATACAATCGTCGTGAGAAATAACGGTTGATGCGTTCAAAATGCATGTTTTGGAGATACCTCAATCGGAATGGAAAAAGTGCTATGAAAATTAATTTAAACGTATGCAAAAGTGTAACGATAATGGCGGAGAATATTTTGAAAATCGATAAAACCATTTTCAATGATAAATATTTGTTTTTATTTATTATCCCGGATACGTAAAGAGTAACCCTCGTAATAGTAATGTCTAAGCATTCATTTTTCAAAAAAAAAATGAAAAGCCTGTGAATTAACAACTGAAAAGTATTTTGGCATAAGAAAGGTTATAAATCTTCTTGATGTTTATATCGTAACATCGAGTAGATGATAGATCAAAACAAACGTAAACTAAAGGCATATTGACACTTATTTAATCATTAAAGAAATATGAGCGATGCGGAAACAGTTTGCTGCAGTTCGAGGCGATATTTACAATATTCTATTATATTCTTTATTTTCAGCGTGTCTGGTTTACAACGACATCGTATGATAATTAAAATAGATCCAGGAAACTCAGCCAAAACCGTTTTTTTTATGTGTGTATACCCTGTCTCGACACTACGACACAACATTCTTTAGTCTTATAAAGTTCGCGAATATTGTCGCAACATTGCTGCTTGAGCAAATAACGTTCAAGCAGTTTACGTGAAAGTTAAGAATAGTATTGGTGATTGTGAGGAATAATAACAGCTGGTAGTTATTTGAAATCAAGTGCTAGTAGTTGTTTACGAATCCGGGAATAATAAAAATAACTGTTACCGTTAAAACACTTCTTGACCATGATGTTATTTTTTCACAAGATACTAATATACAGAAAAATCATTGTCTTATTGCCAAAATGTCAACATTTTCCTCTTGACCTGAAAAACAATATATCCAAAACATTAACTTGTATCTAATTTTTCAAAGTATTATTTCTAAATGTGATTTTTTCAAATTATTTTGAAGCCTTTATACTGTGAAGGTTTCAATAGAGTTAATCAAGGTGATGAAAGGTTCAGTTAAATATTAAAACAAACCAATTGGTGTGATGGTAAATATCAGTAAACTTTATTAAAAAAAAAGAAATCATCAGAAAATTAAAATGTTTAAAGATACATCCAACTAGATTCGTCAGAATACATGTTGATAATTAATAATATAAACAATTTTATAAATAATTTTATCCAGTATCCAACAGTAATACTAAATGAGAATGTTCGATATCACTTCTGACTCTTAAATAACATGCTGAAAGTGTGATTTGTGTCGTGGTCGAGAGTGCTGTTTAAATATGTTAACAGGGTCGATTGGTAACGTAAATGCCGGTTTAAGGAGATGTTTATCGCAAGTATCGGTTCTGGCAAGTAAGGCGGGTCATTCGGGCGAAGAGGCGTGGCATCATACTTGGTCCAGGTACATAACTATAAATAAATAATGTTTATATTAATTTTAATTACACTATGTTAATTAGTGTTATACAATGTCTCACTGAATAACAAAGGAATTATCATTAGTTTTTGTCGTTTCTTCGAATTCATTGATTGAATAACCCCGTCAGTAATTGAGTTACTAATGCTGTGTTGGGTAGTTCGGGAAGTAATAATTTTGTCATTAACAAAGTAAAATTAATTTGCATTAATTATACAATTAATGTTCGAGGGCGGTTCAAAACATTCTCGACCAGACAAAGAAATCTCAAGATTTATTTTTTGTTGTTGTTGAACATCGTCACTGCAGTTTAATATATTTAGACTAATGGCGAGGCATTTCTTCCAATAAGGCATTTCGGTTCTTGGTTTGGGAAGAGGAACTAATTGAAGCAGTGGTTGCATGAAATGAATGCTGCAGAACTCAATGACTCTAGTGAATGATGTTTTGCAGAAACAACCGGAGATGTAAATGCCGGCGCATTATCGTGGTGAAAGACCATTTTCTGTTTTAAGAGATATGGACGATAGAACTTGAATAGCCCTGCAGTTTCATAAATTTAGACCAACGGCGTTTGTTTCAGATTTGACATTATCATTTCAAGTGAATCTTCTTGCAGTGAGGTATTTCGGTTTTTGCTTTGGGAGGAGGAAGTAATTAAAGCAGCAGTTGTATGAAGGGAATGCTGCAGAATTAAGTGAGTGTATTGAATAACGTTTTGCAGAAATAACCGGAGACGTATATGGAGGCGTATTATGATGGTGAAAATCTCTTTCTTTTTGGCGAGATATGAACGATAGAACCTGAATAGCACCCTTCAGTTGGTTCAGTAGTGAAGCATAATTCTCCTCGGTGATGGTTTTGCTTTTTGCCATTTAGCCTATTAGCACCATACCGCCAAAATCTCAGAAAACCCAAGCTATGGCTTTTCCTATAGATGGAACCATTTTCGTTTTCTTTGGCGTTCTTTTCCTTTTCCCCTCCTACTCTCCTCCCTCCTCCTACTATTTGCACTTATGCTTCATCTCTGGCATGTAATGGAGAAACCATGTTACTTCTACTGTTATAAAACCTTAAAGAAACTCGGCAACATCGCATTTGAATAAGTCTAAACACTCTTGGAATGAGTGCATTTGATGTGATGAGTTCATTTGGTGTTTTTGGTCTGTTAACAAATGTGTTACCCATCGAGTGGAAAGCTTCTCCATAACTAAACAATATTTATTTATCCTGGAAGCATTTTTACAGATCTTGATGAATATCTGTAATAGAATATGAAAAGTGTTCCACAATGCTGCAGTTTGTTTGGCCAGTATGAAATTCGTGCAATATTCCACACACACAAAACTGAGAATCTTCAGCCAAATGTTAAACCAGTTCTATTGTATGGATGTAAAACTAAAAATCAGTAACTGAAAAGTACCAAACCTAATCAAAACAGTAATGATAATCTTCTTTACCGGACAGGGTAAAAAGAAGTGGGAAGTCTAATCAAAACTAGAAAGCGGGGTTGGATTGGATACACGCTTCATAAATCTAAGAAGAATATTTCAAAAGAAGCCGTAGATTATAATCTCCAGGTGTAAACAATAGTAGGAAAACCTGCTCGAACATTGAAATGCCGAAATAACATTGAATGAAACCAAGGCCCTAGCTAGTTTTAGAACAAAGTCTGAGCTTTTGCTAAAGCCCTACGGTCCGCATAAGAGTTATAGGACCAGGTTGGTTTTTCTAAAAATTGCAAAATTAAAAACGCAATTTTTATAATTCAATTCCTCATATATCAAAATATAACTGTTTAATATGTACTAGTTTTGGTTAAGTGTTTTCAAAGTTGAATCATTGATTTTAACAGGTTGTCGAACTCGTAAGAAGAAGTAATTTTACCAAAAATCACTTGTTTTAAAGTTGCAAAACAAAAAGTTATTAACCGTTACAAAATTTGAAAACAGACCTGACTTTTTGATATTCTTGACGACTGCGTTGTAAACAAATAAAGTACTTATTTATTGTTGATAATGGGTATGACTAGTTTTTTGTGTGATGTTCGATTTGACCAGTGCTAATAATTCCTTAATAGTGCGTATTTAATTCCTAGGTACTTTCTGCGATTAAAATGCCGCGTGTTTATGAAAACAATGAACTAGTGGACATAATATTAACGCAGTCGCAGCATGTCGTTTATATGAGGAAAGGTTTTCTTTAAGAAACCATCCAGTTTCGCGGATGTTTGTAAATTTAGTTACAAGACTTCGCGACACAGGGTACCTAAAGGCACAACGAGGAGGTCACGAGGTAGAAATTGAGGAAGACATTTTAGAAATTGTCTAAAACGAGCCAACAACGAGCATTGAGCAGGTCAAGTTAAAGTTCGTCATGGTAAAGTGTGTAAAACTATACAAGAATACTTTTATCATTATCAACGGGTACAAGCGTTACAACCCGAAGATTTCTATAAGAATTGAATTTTGTCAGTGGCTTTTATATCAGTACATGAAAATGTTACCAAATTTATTTTGGCTACCGACGAGGTCACATTTATCAGAAATGGAGTAAATAGTTTCCACAACAACCATGTTTGAGCGGTAGAAAATCCAAATGCTCTGAAATGAACTCATTTTCAACACATATTTTCAGTAAATGTCTGGGCTGGCGTAATTAATGGCATGCTTGTTGGGGCTTTTCTTTCTTCCAAGTCGACTGACAGGAAAATTATTTTGACTTTCTTCAAAACAATTTTCTGCTACAATTATTAAAAGATGTTCCATTAAATGTTAGATAGAATATGTGGTTACTATATGATGGAGCTCTGCCACATTTTAGACGAGAAGTTGAAGAACATTTAATTAATGAATTTCCTAATAGATAGATAGGGCGCAATGGACTCATCTGTTGGCCAGCACACTCCCCGAATTTAACGCCCTGTGATTTCTTTCCATGGGGCTATTTAAAAAAGTTAGTTTATCACGATGGAGAAGTAAATACTGTCGAAGAACTACAACAGCGCGTGGACACCGGGATTTCATTTTCGACGCATGTAGTGATGCATGGTTATGCCGAGCAAGATTTTGTGCTAACCGAACATGGTGACAATTTTGAACACTTTTTTTTTGATTTTGTTATTCTGGAATTTTTATTTATATGATTTTTGCTAAATTGACAAGACAAATTCAATTGATTGAATATCAGAAAATCAGGTCTGTTTTGAAATTTTGTAACTGTTAATAACTTTTGTAACTGTTAATAACTTTTGTAACTTTTGTAACAAGTGATTTTTGTAACTGTAACTTTTATTTAAATGATTTTTGTAAAATGACTTTTTTTCCGAGTTCCTGAACCTGTTAAAATAAATGACTCAACTTTGAAAACACCCTGTATAATTAATAGTTATATTTCACAAATATTACCTTCCCAGTTGTGTGATACGAAAGTTATCCAATAAGAATGTTTGAACTTTAAAATGACGTACAATGGTAATAACAAGTGATAATTCGGTTTTTTTTATATTATCTTGAAGAACAGATAATGGCATTATATTTTTACGATAATGTAGTTTAAATGCCCCCTTCGCCTTTGTCTAGTGGTATGCATTCTGGACATAAATTTTGGATTATTCTTTCGCACATATCGCGTGGTATATTTTTAATCGTGGTGTGAATATTTTATTTTAAATCAATAATTTTTAGGAATATATTTCTATAAATCAGAGATTTGACATAATCCCAAAAAAAAAAATAACAGCGTGAAATCATATGATCATGTTGGTCAGTTGATATTGCCATTTCGCGCAATAATCCGTTCAGTGAACTTTTCTTGCAATAAACCGATTGTCTGGTGAGATATGTGACAAGCCGCATCGTTTTACTGAAAGATAATATTTATATCAATATTTATTAATTCAACCCAAAGATATTCTCAAAATATATTACTATAGCATCCACAATTAATAGTAACACGATGTCCATCATCGCCTTGAAAAAAAAATTGTCCTATTACTTCTTCAGCCAATAACTGCACTAAAAAGTAACTTTCTGAAGATGAAAAGCTAACCTGAATCATATGAGGATTTTCATCAACCTAAATTCTTCAGTAGTGTATACTGACTGATATCTTACGATATGTTTTATAAAAAGTACAGAAAAGTTTTGTCAGTATAGAGAAAAACACGAAATGGTCATCTTAATTCGGATGATATCGATGCCGCCATTAAATTGTTTTGCCTCCATTTCGGAAAAGGAGAATTCAAGTCTTTCTTCAAGTCTTTAATAAATCGAATTTAATAATGAGTTTTATCAGGAAATAACTGTAAGATACAAAATATTTTCATAATGGCTTGAATTGAATATCTGAATTTTGATACATTTTATTATCCTTTAAACCAAGATTTAACCAACATTTGGAAATGACATTTTTTATTCAGAAAATACTGAGAAAATTATTATCTAATTGTTAAAAACTGTAATTTACATCTTGACCTAAAAACAAATTACCGTTATTAACAAATTTAATTCTGTTATTATCATGGTTGTTGTTGTAATTATTTTTTTCACGTTGGGCTAAGTGAAAGGTTCACTGTAATTTTTGAGATTTATTTTTTTTATATTAGTTTTGTTTTCTCAAGCGATAAATTACGTTTTAATTTGATATTCGTCAATTATAAAGTGAAAGTAGTGACGTGTCAAAAGATATCCGAACTTGTGTTTAAAATGGGCGAATTTCTATTGTTTTTTAAAATTTTTGTAATTACTTAACGTTGTTTAATGAAACAATGAATAAACATACATATAATGAAATTTTGTTCGTTCAAATTTTCAATTGGTTTTAGTTTTAATGGTTCTTTCAACAATAGTTCCCTATATAAACTCATATACCAAGGATTACGTATGGAAAAAGACGTCGTCACTTTTTCACACTCGTCACTTTCACTACCAAACTCATCACTACCACTCGTCACTACCAAATTTTTATTGACTGAAACTAACTTTCCACTATTATTAAAAATAAGTGCGAGCTATGGATGTATTCTGCTCAAAATCTTCTATAGGAAGCAATTTGTTTTGGATGTATTGTCTTTTTTGGACCTGACATCGATTTTAAGGGCATTTTAAAACATAGCTTATCGTAAAACATAACACATAGGTCAATGAGTCAAAGTCCCTGACCTGACAAATAAAACACGCTTTTTATTTGTAAATTCTGACTTTATTCATCAATATATTCTCCGTAAAGAGCAATGCAGCAATTCCAACGCTTTTCTAACATTTCTACACCTTTTTTATAGAACGATTTATCGACAATTACTTCTTCATTGGAGCGAAATTTTTTTCCAGCGAGCGATTTTTTTTTGTCTGGGAACAGGAAATAGTCGCGGGGGGCTAGATCTGGAGAATACGGCGGATGAGGAAGCAGTTTAAAGTGCAACTCATGCAATTTAGCCAACGTTGCCAACGATTTGTGACACGGTTCATTGTCTTGATGAAAGAGCATTTTTTTGCGATCTCATCCTTCAAACGCACCAATAACGCTATGTAGTATTTGCAATTGATGGTTTTAACTTTCTTGTGATAATCGATGAACAATCACTCATGCGTATCTCACAATACAGAGGCCATAACTTTGCCGCCGACGGTTGGGTTTTTGGTCGCTTTGGACGGCTTTCACCGGCTACTATCCACTCATGGACCCATATTACATTCATTGTCATAGACAGCATGAGTTTTTGATATTAAAAACGTTTTAATGAATTTTACCAAGTTGGCATCATCAAGGGATGTTTAAGCCTGTTTTAATCAATTTAGTTTTAATCATCTTGAAGCGAAACGGGAATTCAATGTGATTTGATGTGACTAGAATATTAATTATAAGATTTTTTTTGTAATAACGTAACCTTATCGTTTATTTCGCATTACTTACTTTTTTCGTTGAACTGTGTATATTAATATCCAACCTTACTGACTCGTAACGTCGTAATGAATACTTGGGGATTTACTAATTAGATCATTAATGAGAATATTTGTCGAATTCCACATGGTTTATTAGAAAACAATGATAATGTAAATTCTACTAATTTTTGAAAATTAGATTTTAAAATCAATAGGTTTAAATATAATGGAGAAGAAAAAATGCAGTACTATGAAAAATATAGGCTGATTTTTTTAGTACGTGCGAAACCTACATTCAAATAAAACAACAACCAAATTAGATGCCTTTATACTATTTATTTTTAGGTGAAGTAAAATTCAATGGCATTAATGTTTAAAAAAAAATCGAACAAATATCCGCTGCGGTTACTTCTGACAAAGTCTCAATCAATGAATCAGTATCAATCCAACTTCCGACCACTTTTTCAAGCAATTGGGGTTTTCATCCAATTATGTTGGCTTTCAAGGTGTCAATAGTTGCTGGTTTATCGGTATAGACCAAATATTTTACATTACTCTAAAGAAAATAATCTAAAGGCTAATCTAATCACATGACCTTGATGGCCATTTAACTGGTCCGTTCCTCGAAATATTTTTTTCACGGAATTGTTTCCTCAATAAACCAATTGTTGCATATGACATATAGAGCCTTCATGTTAGAATCACATCTCATCCAGATTAATACCAATCAATATAAATTTGTTTTTTTCTCTTTATTTGGGTTTTTTGCCACCACCTAAAACTCAAAAAATATCAAAAATATTTGTTCTTATGTAAATAAATAATCACTGGGTGAAAACAAAAACCAAACGGAGACAAATTTCTCAGTGATTCTTTTTTTGTAATAAATTTGCCTAACGAACAAAATTTTAAAAATATAAAAATATTCTAAAAAAATACAAACCTTTAACGTTAACGTTTCGGGAAGTATTTTCCTCCCGTTTTCAAAACGAATCTAAAAATAAATTATATTAATTTCTATAAATTCTGAAAAGATAGGAAGTAAATATATTTTTTGTGCATGTCAATGATACACATTACATTGACAATTATTTATTTTTAGATTCGTTTTGAAAACGGGAGGAGAATACTTTCCGAAACGTTAACGTTAAAAGTATTTAATGTTTGTATTTTTTAGAACATTTTTATATTTTTAAAATTTTGTTCCTTAGGCAAATTTGTTACAAAAAAGAATCACTGAGAAATTTCTCTTCGTTTGGTTTTTTGTTTTCAGCCAGTAATTTTTTATTTAGATAAGAACAGATATTTTTGATATTTTTTTGAGTTTTAGATCGTGGCGAAAAACCCAAATAAAGAAAAAAATATATGAACACGCCACAGTCATTCAGACATTAATATAAATATGAATGGTATCACATTCGGAATTAAATATTTATATTTATTAATTCGGATTATTATTCGGATTATTAATAATTTGGATATTTTCCTCGGAACGCACAGATTTATATTTTCATATCGAATAGCTTCAAATGTGTTCGGAATTTGTCGATAATTCGGCGAATACATAGCTTGGTTGGACGATTATGAACGCCATAAAATTTTTTATAAGTTTGGTGCACAGGACACTGATATTGATAATAAATTTCGACAATTTGCAAGCGTTGCTCTGATGTTAAACATTCCATGATGATTTGCCAGACATTTGATGTGCCATGATAACATTTGTCATGATGATTTGACGGTGAACCCTATCGAAAGTTTGAACACATTAAAAAAATAATCTTTTATATTTTATTGGAAAAAATTTAATCAATAATTTTACTAACATTTGAACAAAAATAATGAGTGACTCCACCACGATTATTATAATACTCTGTCACTCTGCGTTCACTCTGAAGACATGAACCGAATGAAATAATTTATATATTCTTGTAGAAAGATATCCCAGATGGGCTATACACATGATTTAAGTTCATTTAAAACTATTGGGGATACGCCAGCTAATGTAGTGCCGAATGTCTAAATGTAGTGCCGAATAGCAGACTCTTTTAGAAACTGCTCTATTTGACGTACTGCGTGTTATTTGGAATTATCTTGCTTATCTTGGGTGTAACCTTGTCCAATTTTTTTTTCAGCAAGATAATGCTATAAACCTTCTATGACCATCATAGCCGCCAAAACATAATCTAAAGTATTATATTACTAAAACAAATTGAATTCAATTCTATATTAATCAACGCGTCTTACGCCTCTTTCATACATGACGATTTTGGACAGCGGGTAAAAAAACGTTGGACAAATTAGACTAACTTTATTTAATAATTTTAATAATTTTTAATAATTATTTTTTTAAAATAATTATTTTTTTAAGTAATTTTTTTTAAATAGTTATTTTTTTGAAACCTTAAGCTCCTTTACTCTGTTTTTTTTTATATATTTTTAAAAATTATTTAAAGGCCTTAAATTGTTAAAAAAAATTACCGACCGTCCAAAATCCTTGTGTGTGAAAATAGTTACGGTGCGTCCGCTATAAGAGGAAACATCCAATACGGACGGACGATAAGCCCGCCTCTCCAGCACAAGTATATGTCGATTAACAGTTATTCCCGAAATAGTTCTATCTCTAGCTGCAACAGAATACCTTGCCGGATATTATCATATTAACTTTTTGCAGTAAACGCGTATGATGCTATTCTTCACGTCCGTGGATACATCTAGGAAGACCAGAACCTCGTACCCATGCAACCTGCACCAATGCAACCAATCGTTTTCATGTTCTTCTATCAGCTATACCCAATTGTGTCTGAAACTTTCCCAATCTGAAACTATCTTTTATATTTTAATAATTCGTCCCCTTTTCAATTCCGATAATTGCCTGAAAAGGCATGGTGAACTCCTGGCATATTAACCCTTTTAACGGAACCCAAAAAATACAGCTGCACCGACTATGAAACAAAAACTACCCAACAATATGATAAAAACAACATTTTTATACCATTTACTTTGCAATATTTTTTTTCACCCGCGTAGCAAAAATATACTGAGTATATTATCAGTTTCATTCAAATACATTCTGTCAAAAAAGTACCGGGAATTGATCATTTGAAAAGCCCGATTAAAGAGGTTGTCATAATTATTTATTCAACTTATCGCTGAGTTGGCACAACTGTCTTCTATACTGACGCGGAGTTTGAACGTCATCTGTCATTTAGTTTGTTTACAGTGCTCTTTTGTGTTTTGCGATTTTTGCAATGGATTACATTTGTCCTAAATTTTGTATTGTAAATGAAATTACGTATGCCGAGTTGCAGAAAGCTTACGGTGAATCGACTTTATCAATAATACGTGCATATGAGTGACGCAGTGCATTCAAAAGCGGTCGAGATGTGGTGGAAGATTTGTGTCGCTCTGGTCGACCATCAACGTTTTCAATTGAAGTTAAGATCGCTAAAGTGAAGGAAATGGTGACTGAAAATCGCCATTTAAGTTTGAGGGAGATAGCTACTGATCTTTATGTATCTCCCGAATCAATTCGTTCCATTTTAAGCAATTGTTTGAGAATGAAAAGCGTGGTCGCTGGATTAGATCTGAAGCAAATTCGTCGAAAAAGACCAAATTTGTGGAAAAAAACTCTTGGATTTGGCATCACGAAACGCACTATCGCACAAGGCTATCATTGTAAACAAATTTCTGGCCAAAAACTCAACAAACACCATCGAACAATCACCGTATTCACCTGATATGGCTCCGGCCAACTTATTTCTCTTTCCAAAACTCAAATTACAATTTCGAGGCACCCATTTTCAGTCGACAGAAGATATAAAAGAGAATTCGCGGCAAGAACTGAAGTCTATTCCGGAAAATGCGTTTAAAAAATATTTTGACTATTGGATTATTTGTTGGCATACGTGTATTATTTCGGAGGGGGCCTACTTTGAAGGCGATGCAATAAATTTGGATAAATAATAAACATTTTGTGTTTTATCGAGTACTTTTTTAACAGAATGTATATATGTATCCACGATATACAATAAATACCTCTAACTTAAATTTAACTAACCTTCGCTTAAAACTACATTCATATAAATTAAAAGCAAAGGAAAATTTAAAGTTTGGTCTCAATAAAGAGATGATGACCAAGTATGTAATGAAAGATTCTAGTTTGTTATTCAATAATTTTGAAAATATTTATTGCGGGAAGGAAATTTTTAACTTTACAAATGATCACATCAAAGAATATCTTTTAATTTGCTAATCATAACATAAAATGTAAACAATTGAAAATTGAAGTATTAGCAGTGATTTACGATTTACATATTAGCGGGGTTATTTTGAATTAAATTAATTAAACATAATGACTAATGGGTATAAACTGTATTCATCCGGTTTGAAAGAATAGCATTTTGATTAGTTGTTATGTTAACTCGTAGTATTTCCCGGATGGAAGAATACATTAGACTATTAGTCCTGGAGTACATCCTATCGTTTGTGTCCCGTTTGTTGGGAACGTGCAAACGTTTTGTGGTCCTGTAATATTTATAGTGTTCTGGATCGCAGATTGTAGTAGTGCGTGCTTCTTATTGGTTCTGGTGTTGGGCCCGCTCCCTAGGACATTACTTGGGGTGTGTCAATGGTAGTCAGTTACTCCTTAACTTGCGGTCGGTGAGTTTCGGTCTGTCGGTTGATTAGTGGTTTCCACGTGTATGGCATTGAGTGCATCATCTCTTCTGTTTAGGCGTCCCATTTTTTCTATCTCTTTTGTTTCTCGGCAAATACCGAAACTGATTTTGTGGCCTGTTTGTAGATGATGTTGGAACAGAGCCATTGCGGTTTGTTTATATCTAACCGCCAATTTTTTTTTTTTTCGAGCCGGGCTGATATTCTTCTATTGGTTTGTCCCACGTATACCATGTTACAAGTTCCGCACGATATGCTGTATGCGCACCGGATTTCCTAAAATTATCATTGGGGATTCTGATAGTTTATTTAATTGTTTTATGTGGTTTGTATGCAGTTGATATATTATGTCTTCGAAGCAGTCATCTAATGCGGTCTGTGACACCTTTGATATAAGGCAGAAGGCAGCTTCTGTTGGTTGTTTTGATAGTTAATAGCCTTCTTTGTATTATAGGCCGTTCTGCTTTAGAACGTCGGTGATCGTTTTTAGCTCTTTTTTTCGGTTGGTATAGTCGGATAGTCTGAGAGACCGAGAAATCAAGGTATTAACAACCCCTTGTAATTGTGCTAGATGATGATGGGACCTTGCATTCAGGTATCTGTTCGTGTGGGTTGGCTTCCGGTAAGCTGTGTGTTGTAAGCGTCCATCTTATGACTTGGTTATCAAGACATCAAGGAAGGGGAGTTTTTTGTCTTCTTCGATTTCTAATGCGAACGGAATTTTAGTGGCTGTGGAATTTGGCGAGTTCGTTTTTACCAAAGGACCATATGACAAAAATGTTGTCGACATTTGGGCCCATAGTTTTGGTTTGAGGTCAGCGCTCCTCAGTGCCATCTTTTCAAAATATATCATGAAAAGGTTGGCCACTACTAGTGATAGAGATGAACCGATTGCTGCTCCATCTGTTTCTCGGTATATGTCTTGGTCAAACATTGGACGTAGGGGGACCCCACTTTGTGGATCTTTGGCAGGCCACATCGGCTCAGTTCCAATATCATCTACAATCAGGCCACAAAATTGATTTTGACAGTTGCCGACAAATTGCAAATATCCCGAATTACAAGACAAGCACCATCCGAGGGCCCAAAACCAGAACCAATAAGAAGCGCGCACCACTACAATCTGCGACTCAGAAGAGTATAAATATTACGGAATGGTTTCCATAGCTTTCAGTCTTCAGGCACGCATTGAGAATGCCAAGTGTAACCTTGGCGAAACCTCTGCACGTTCCCAACAAACGGTACACAAACGATCGGAATATATATATATATATATATATATATATATATATATATATATATATATATATATATATATATATATATAAAGGGTTAGGTTATAAAGGGTTATTCCATAAGAGTGTATTAGATTTTTAAAATGAGGAACAATGACAATTATACATGAGAATTTGGTAATTTTTATTTTATCATGATGAACAAATAATGGCATTATGTTTCGAAAATTTCGGAAATAATATCGTTCAAATATCCCCCTCGTTTTCGTTCTGTGGAATGTATTCTGGAGAGCCTAATTTTCGATTACTCTTTCACACATATAGTAGTATATGTATATAGTAGTATATTTTCAATGGTGGCCTGAATGTTTTGTTTAAGATAACCCCACAAAAATTAATCCAAGGGTGTAAGAATTACCGTACCATTTCGCGAAGTAACGCGTCTAGGAATCTTTTCTCGAAATAAATCAATTGACTGACCAGTGTGTCCTATCCACATTTATCAGTTCAGGCCAAATATATTCTATTAGCACTAATATGACAATTAACAATAATATGATTTCCATCATCGTCTTCAAAAAATAACGTCCTATCAGTCCTTCCGCACCAAACACTGACATTCGGAGGATTAAGAGGTAATTTTTGAATCACCGGAGGATTTTCATCGACCCAAAGCCTATAGTATGTTTGTTCACAAATCTATTAAACCAGAAATGCACCCCGTCGGAAAAGATTAGTTTTTCTCCAAAATGGGGGCATTTTAACCTTCAATTTTATACGGTGTTCAATCGTGTATCTTTCCACGGTGAATTAACATAACAGTCTATGAGTGTCACTTACATTTCAAACATTGCTGTCTATATTACGTTTCAAATTTTTGATGTTACGAGGGTTATTCGAAAAGTTTCGGTATGACGCATAAATAGGTCAAGTAATAACTCTGATATTTACTAAGTATGATTCATTGATGGTATGTTGAGTTACAGATGCGTGTGTTTAGTAGTTTGTTACTGGCGATTGAGTAAAGCTAACAATTTCTGCATAATGTATGAAATTGAAGTTGGAGTATTATGTACCTGGTTTGTAGGATTTATCCTCGACGAACAGACAAAAAAGCGATATTCCACTTTATAGGATTCTTCCCCTTGATTTCCGATAGTTAAGCAAACGATGATAAGTCATCATCGGCTACTATTATGCACTAGTGGGCCAACCGATGGGTGTTATTCAGTGGCAGGTCGTGAGGGAGGGCGTTGGAGAGCCGCCCCTCCAGCATTTATCAAAGTAAACAATTTTTCAGAGCAAAACGCCATGTTTTATTTCCCTTCTGTTTCTTTCCTTTAACTCATTTTCCTGGATCACTTTCTGTATAGGGTTTCACCACTATTTTCTTCTACGCCCTCCCACTTTAAAAGCCCATGAGCCGCCACTGGTGTTATTCAAGTTATTCTTTCATATCTGGTGAAAAAGATGGTGTTCTGTCGCCATTATAATACACCTGCGCGTACACCTTGGGTTGCTGCTGCAAAACTCAATGACCTATGCTCTAAAGTGCTTCCACATGTATCGTATTCTCCGAATTTGACTCCCAGTGATTACATCTGCTTCCCAAACCTGAAGAAACGGTTCACTGGATGAAGATTTACTTCAAATTATGAACTTAAACCAGTTGTAAATTAGTGTTTTTCGTTGGAAATAATAAAATATATTTGTTAATGAAAAAATGTTTGGTACTTATTAATTTAGATAAGAAATGATAAAAAAAAATCCATGCGATTCATTAAAATTTACTATCATTCATATTTTTTTTAAATATAATTTTTATTGTAAATTTATTACTTTAATGTTTATGCATCTTATAAACAATTTACATTAGTTTATTACAAAATAAATTATGTAACTTATGCGGCCAAATTATGTTGCTTAAATAAAATTACTGTGTTTTATGCAGTGATGGCTCGTAGGTTTTTAAAGTGGGAGGGCGTAGAAGAAAATAGTGCTGCTGAAGAATTTTCTTTGCTTTCCTCTTCCTCCTTTTTACTTTTCCTACTATTGAAATTCTATACAGGAGGTGAACCAGGAAAATGAGTTAAAGGAAAGAAACTGAACGGAAATAAAATATGGTGTTTTGCTCTGAAATATTGTTTAATGTGATAAATGCGGGAAGGGCGGAGCCCCAACGCCCTCCATCACGAGTCGCCACTGGTTTTGTGGTTCCCTATTAAATATTTTAGCTTTAAAGCAGAAAATGGTTGTGGATTTAATTTTTAAAAAGCAATATGCAATTAAACAAACTTAAACTTATATCTAAATTTCCACTATATTATACTGTGGAAATTTAGATGTAAATCTTAGTTTGTTAATTTTGTTTATTGAAAATGAATGAAGTATGAACTACCTATAGTTAAATGCAATATGCAATTCGAATAAGAACTAAATAAAATATTAAAAGTAAGTTATTATAATATTTTTTTAATGTAACAGACGCATATACAAACACACGTGTGCGTTTTAATATTTACTAGCAGTAGTCAAATCCAGGATTATAACCGGTTCTATCCAACACAGAAGAAATGTAGAATGTTAAGCCTCGGATCCTGTCTAATCACTACCGTATTTAACTTCATCATCTTCTTAATACCACCTTTCATGTTTCTGATTGAGAAAAAAAATCGTTTTTTTGATCCAAATTAAACAAATCTCGAACATTTTAATACCGATATAGATTTACTTCACTTTCATTGGTCATATCACTGACGCTCGCTGTTTTGAAAAATACAGAACTTTCTTATCTCTTCGATTAGCCACAACATATATACCAATCAATTGATGTCATTTTGTCAGTAGTATTCAGCCTGTGTTAATGTAGTCTTTGAGTCGTTTTATCTTCATTCAAATGTATTTTGTTTATGCAGATAGGAAGCCGGTATGCAATTGCGACCTGAAAATATCAGATATTAAAGGGAATGACTGGAATAATGGTCCATACATGTTTGATGAAAGGTAATAGTGTTTATATTAGAATACCACTGAAAACATCATTCCTCTTTTCTATCAATATTATGTCTATACATGTATGTACATGTGATTTTTTCCAATTGTAAACTTTATTTTAAAAAATATATAATCAGTATAAACCTTTTCAGTGATTCATTGTTTCCTTTTCTTAAGATAACCTTTTGCACTGATTAAAACTTGGTATTTCATTCATATATGCTTATGTGATTCATCAGAATTAAATTTAACCTTTTTCGACGTATCCAAAATAATTAATTATTTCTATTAAACTTATATCATCAAAAATAAGGTGGCTTTTGTTTTAAAACTCGTTTCGCTTGTTAATTTAGAAACTAAAACATCTTTTGTAATTGTTAAAAAAATTAGTTGGTGTTTTTTTTAAATGGATTTTCATTCAATTTTGTCTAAAAGCGAAATTTCTTATGTTGAAAATATTAATTTCTTCTTTGAGTTCTTCTTTGAGTTGGCGACAAAAATATGTATGTCACTTAATTGGAGTACATTTACGTTTTCATTCAATTTTAAATAGTTAACACCTGAACACAAGCATCTTTTTGGAAGCAAAATAGCTCATACCTTTGTAAAGTGGCCAAGATATTCTTTGGACTAGAGCCAGCTTTTGAAGTATCTAATAGAATAGTATTAGAACCTCTGGAGATAGTCAGATTAGAATTTGGGAAATTATTTCAGAATATTTATATAGCAACAGTTTAATAAATGCCTCTCGGAAGAAACCCCATCGAATAAAGCCATCGAATATATTTGACTTTGAAGATAAATATTTCGGTTAAATTGAATGCTCTTGAGATTTAAACAATATTTCAACGTAGCCATCTTAAATATATTTAAGCTAACAACGTTTCACCTGTTTAATTCCCTCAATATAAAGCGATTTGACCAATTCTGCTCTCTCTGCGGTCTGAAATTCCTTCCATTGAGCTATTTCGTCAGGTTTAGCAAGAGGAGATAAGAACTGGCAGCCAAATCCAGTCAATATAGCGCAAGTGAAAGCATTCGAAATATATGTAATTTAATTTTGTAGTAACAGCCCGAGACGTGTATTATAGTGATGAAAACCTTCTTTCTTCTAGACCAGAACAGCCCTTTAGTCTAAATAGCATCCTTCAATTAGTCTCGTGTTGAAGCGTCATATTTTTCGTTGGCAACACTGCCAGGTACTCTATGAGCATCACACTACGACAATCTCAGGAAACCATACCAATGACTCTTCCTACAGAGGGAACCGTTTTGCTTTCTTTGGCGTACTTTCACCTAGTATTATAAAACGTCGTAAAACCCCTGCAGAACCACGTTTAAATAAATTCAAAACATCTTGAGAAATGTGCCTTTTTTTAACTGTTAACAAATGCGCACCTATCGAGCAGAAAGCTTTTTGACACCCAAGACATGATGTAAAATGTAGTGAATTCGGCTATTGAGAGTTTACATCAGTAAGCTCGCGTACCTTCAGTCGGCGATCATTTAGAATGACATTTGTAAATTTGTGTGACGATTTTGTCGGTCGAAATAGTTTTTGGGCGTCTCTGACATCTGACATCATCTTTACTGCATGTACAATCATGTTCTAATTTCAGCAGCCCATTGGATTGCCATTTTTGCTATCGAAAACGATGGGGAAGAATTCCTTAATTTATAATCTGATCTTTTTATTCTCCGTTTAATATAATAGCCTTTTTATTATTATTTTTTAAGAAAATGTTAAAACTTGTTTACATTACTCGATTCACAAACAAGCAACTAAAGGCGCACGCCTGAAACTTTGTAGCAACCCATCTATCGAATCATACGTCCCAAATATAGTCATTTGTTGCATTGTCTATAGGTTAGACTGAGAACTAGACTCAAAAAACCCTAGATGTGCATATAATAATATATGCAAAATAGCATATATGCAAAGTGTATATATTTGAGTATCCATATCCCCATATATTTGAGTATCCTCAAATTGTCTTTTGGTCGTTAATATTAAGGTTGACCAAATCCAAATTACCATACTTTAGCAGAATAGTTTTAAAATGTAGGACACAAGTTACAGTTGTATCATGGATTATTTTGCTTTTTAATTATTTGAACTATCTATAAGCGCAAATATCAATGTGCACATATTCATTGATTTTAGAACACCTACATTAGATAGAAAAAAAACGGTTACATGAAAATATTAATTGTCTTCTACCTATTTGACAATACTGAATATAATTCACTTTGAGCCATTAAAACTAACACCAAGTGCCAAATCACTGCCATTTATTACGGGTTTTATACAATGTTTTTTAGAAAAAACTGAACAAAATAATAGTGGGTTAAATATGTTGATTTTAAGCCAAAATAAAAAAATCAGTATATCGGCTACGGTATCCGTGTTACTAGGCACTGTAAAGGAAATATTCAGCTGGTTAACATGGTTGTTAGTATTGAGTGATTCCGGGAAAGCTCCAGGAGCTTACAAGAGAAGGAATCACCTCACAGGCTAGTAGCTAGGTTGACTAACCATGTGAAATATTAAACTCGAAGAGATTTACGACTAAACCCAAATCAGTTTCTTTAATTTCTCTACGCGCGTTTCACTAACTATGTTAGCATCATCAGGAGATAATTATCAAACTAAGAGTTGATAGACTGGTGAGAAAAGTGATGGGGGTTAAACGGCAGCGGATAGCCGTGGTTTGAAACACACCTTAAGCTGCGGTAAAAGTCTTAGATACTGAGACGTCTCTAATCTTAGCCTCTTTAAAGTAATTTTAGATCTTGAACGTCTATATAAATAATAATGTAAATGTTCCTTTGTTCAAAATCTTAAATCTCCAAAAGTTCTTCACCGATTACTTTGAAATTTTGAAACAACGTTGCATTCGAATACGCTCGTGTTTTTATATACCTATTACATAGATGTGGTAGGTAAAAACATGTTTTTTGAAAAACAGCGCCATCTGTTGAATGTAAAAGCACTCACGCTATATTAAATATTTTGCGACAATGGGACGCATCTATTGAACGTAACAGCAACACACGCAATACTAAACATTGTTCATGCCGGACGGCGTGGTTCTTGACAGCTGCTGTACCTTAGCATTTTCAATGTTTCCGATTGCATTGTTAAATTGAATTTTAATGGATTTCGATTTATTTTCATTTTGATTTCATTATTTAACCAGACTGAGCCACATCAACGCGTGCATTGGTATAGCTAGTTTTAAATAAAAATTTAATTTTTTCTTATTTTAATTCTACTTATGCATTTGTAGTATGTGGTAGTATCATAAATAGTACCACGCGTAACTTAAAGAGTTAATGAATAATGATGCTAACTTTCAGAGATACCATAACAACATTTTAGTGAATTATTGGGTTTTTCTTTTGTTTGAGAGTAATTTGATGTTTTCCAAGAAAAGAAGATACTGGTTGCAAAAACTTGGTACTTTCAGTTCAATTTCTCGTACATTCGTTCGAGTCGAATAATATTGAGATTCGTATCAATCGCGTAATTGTTTAGTACCAGCTCAGAGTAGATTACTCAGACGAAATTCTATAAAATGTACAACTTAGTTTTTGTTAGAATTAGAAATTAAATTGCCTCTTCACTTTTCACTTCACGCATATTCACTTTTTCTATTATTTTGTACAGTTTTACATTTTTTATTTATATTATTTTTATTTGTTCCTCTACTTATCTCCTTTTGCTGTAAGGCTTTTATTTAGACTAATTGTCGTCCCCCTATATTTCTTTCTGCATTCCTGTCGATCCCGTGTTATCTGCTTAATACCTTCTCACTCTATTTCTCTACTTTTTATTCCTTCCTCAATCTTCTCAATTCACCTTTTTCTCTCTATCATTTTTCCCGGTTGCTCTTGTTCGTCCACTGTCTCCATGAGCCTGTTATCTGGCATTCTGCACATGAGTCCGAACTATCTAAGTTGTCCATCTATTAAATATTTTATTTATTGACTTTATATATAGGTTCTGCCTATGCATTTCAATTCTTATTCTGCCGCTCTCAATTTTTATACATTTATAAATTAAAATTTATTAAATAATTTATAATATACGAAATATATATAAATTAGACGTTTAGTGGCTTATAAATGATTAAAACAATTGCTTTATATTCTTATATAAATATCTATTTTATGTAAATGTATTGTTGACGCGCTTTAATTAGAATTTTAAAATTATTTTTTAAAAGGATGAAACATTGCACAAGATATCTTGCTAATTCAGTGGAAAAACACTTTGTTGGGAAAGCTTATTTATAGTGTATTAACTGATATGGCTATGGACGTAAACAAAATACATTATTTGATAAATCAGGCTCCGAAGAAACTCTAACGTAATACTTATGGTATATTTTTCAATTTACAACTCAAAAATATTTAATTTTTTTCACATTGACGTGTTTGTTTCAGATATAGACAGAGCAGATTTAATGCCAGAAGGATCAGGAAGAGAGTTGTCTTCAAACAAGGTGACTGTAATGTGGTTCAAGGGAATGTCGCAAAGAGACGACGAAAATATCTTCAGGTAATTGATATTGTTTTTTCTCAACAATATCTGGATTTCATAATTCAAAGTTTCTGCCATTTTATTATTATTTTGACTACATAGTCAATGAATAGTTTTTAAATTAACTAAATTTAAGCTTCTTTTTCATTTAAGTTATTCAAAGTTGATTATTGAACATGCAACGATACGATGATAGTGAAATATCAGATAATTTTCCGATAGATGGCAATGCAACGGTAAAGGTGATTGTATTTCTGAAAAGTAGCTAACTTTCGACTAACGCTTCATGAATTTCAAGTCGATGTGACATTTAGTTTTGTTTTAACAGTGTACGAACGGAAATAAATTCGATATTTTTAATAGCCAAATTTCGCGTGTTGATTAAACATTATTTTTGCGTCGATAAAGCATCGCGAAAACCGACAAAAGATAAAAAGGCTAAAAAGCATTATGCTCCTTTACATTTCATGGTTCATAAGCGGTTAACTGATTTCGACGTGTTCGAACCAGCACGAGTAAGTTGAGGTCACTATTGAGAAAATGGTCCACAAAATCCACGATATCGTTTTGACCGACCGCAAAGTGAAGCTTGGAGAAATTGTTGAGGTAAATATTTATCTTCTATGAATGCATACGGAACATTCTACATAAACATGGACATGAGAACGCTATGAGCGTGATGGGTGCTGCGTTGCTGCTGAGGTTCAAAAAGGGATTCGAGTCATTTTATATCGGTGTTTAAACATGTATAAGCACAATGCGAATGTGTTTCTATTACGATCTATGATTGTTGGTGAAATTTAGATTCGTCACTATACACTAAATACAATAAAATAATATTCATATTAAAGAATTCAATTTATTAGACATATATTTGTATTTACATAGTTTTTTTCCATTTCAAAAAACCGGTATCGGTTTATCCATTCTACAAAATTGCGGATGCATATTTTTATAATTATAAGTCATTTGAAATATGACAAAGTGCATTTTCAACAGTTTTTATGCTGGCATTAGTATTTAGTTTTATCTAAATGACTATTTAACAATTTTTGGTGCCACGTTTAGTTTATTTTAGGCCATATAAATTTAATTCTTTCGTCGTCAACGATTTTTTTGAATATTTATTTGCATTGAAAGCGGATATACAATTTGATATTGACATACCATTATTTGATTATACAAAAGACATTTCGCACTCGATGTCGATTTTGCTAAGAGATGGTGTTACTAATACATTTGGAGGTTAAACATACGTCATCGAAAGCCAATTCATTATTATTTTCCATTGTGTAAAAAACATAGTTTTTCATAGCTTTGAATATGTCGATTTATATACCAGAAAAAGATGTTTTGCAGGGAAGTTTAATAATCTTCTTTTATTTGAAGAAAACGGCTGCCGAAAGTTAACGATTGTTGGTTGAAACTTATTGAAACATGATCTACACAACAAACTTGTGAACGATAGTTTAAACGATTTTAAAAGTGGTGATTTTGATATAAAACACAAGGAGCGTCCAAGGAAGCCGAAAAAGTTTGAAGATGCAGATTTGCAAGTATTATTGGATGAAGGCTCAACGTTGAAATAATTGGCAGAAGCATTGAATGTTGCCCAATTCACCATTTCCAAACGTCTACGTGCATTGGGAACGACCCAGAAGAAAGGAAAATGTGTTCCATGTGAACTGAAGGAAAGGGGTATTGAAAGGGGAAAAACCACTTGTGAAATTTTGCTTGTCAGACAGAAAAGAAAATATTTTTTATCGAGTTGTGACAGGTGATGAAAAGTGGATCTATTTTTACAGGCCGAAGCGCAAAAAATCATGGGTAGACCCAGGCAAGCCTTTATGCTGTGTATTACGAACTGCTGAAGTAATTATTGGCGATCGATATCGACAACAATTGATAACATTGAATCGAGTATTGAAGGAATTGTATGAAATCGGATATTGTAGAATTGAGTATTGAAGGAAAAAACGACCAGAATACGCCCAAAGACTCGAAGTTATTTTTCAACATGACAATGTTCGCCCCCACGTTGCAAAATGTGTAAAAAATTATTTAGAAAACGTTAAATGGAACGTCCTATTCATCAGACTCAGCTCCTTCGGACCACCACTTATTTTGATCGATGCAGCACGAACTTTCAGAATAACACTTACGAAGTGTGAAAAGGTGTGTGTGAAAAAGTGTGAAACGGTGTGAAACACCAATTTTTAATATGGTTCATGCATTATCACAATTTCTCTACAATTTGACAATATATGACTTTTAAAAAATGTAAAAAAATATTTTTTGCGCATAACAAATAACAATAATGTCTACGAAGAAAACAGAAACAATGATTAAATGGTGCTCTTTAAATTAAAAATAAATGTAAATGAATTATATATATATATATATATATATATATATATATATATATATATATATATATATATATATATATATATATATATACATATAGGCGAATTTTCTCTCGAGCCCAATGCATAATTTCGTAGTTCGACAGTCGAAGAGAAAGAGAAACGCAAATAGTTTATGTAAATATTTATTTAATATATTATATATTTACCATTATTGTTTACAACTTTTTGTCAACGTCGTGATAAGTCCATAATACCTTTTTTGCTAAAAATTAGCAACTTTATTGCCAAAAAATATCAAAAGGCGCGAAATAGATGGTAGTTCGAAGATGCGATGTCCGGGAGTAAGAGAGATGGGGCAAAACATCCCAATTCAAGCTCAGCAATTTTTGCTAGGTCCTGCTTGAAACATGTGGTTGTGCATTATCATGATGAAACACGACGCCCTTCATATTTGCTAATTCTGGCCGTTCTTTTTCATTGCTATCTTCAGCCGATATATTTGTGAACATTAGAGGTTGGTATTGATGATTTAGTTACGTGTAAGAAGCGCAAAATATACAGATCCCATCGTCTTCAGAAATGGAGCTTCAGATTTTTTTTTCAGCACAAAAATTCACAAAGAGATTCGGTCCAGCAGGTTTCGCTTGCTAAGTTCATCAGGAACCCACACATCGTTTCGGCATACTGACCCATTTTTTTCAGATGTTATCTGCTATCTTATGGACCGTGGTGGATCTTCGGTTTATTATGACCTTTATATCCTCGCCATCAGTGCTTTAAGGATGGCCACAATGAGGCCAGTTTTTAGGTCAAATTCTCCGTTCCTAAACCTATCAAACTCTTTTTGTACCGTGGTCTCTCCAACATAACATCCTTCGTAAGCGGCACAATTCTTACTTTTTGTTAGGACAGAGTTTCCTTCCCAAGTTACCGACTAACATTTTCAATTTGAAACAAGTTGACTAACAGAAGGTAAATCAAAGCGAATCTAAAAGCTGTAACTGTAAATACCACAGAAATTAATATCTGAATAAAAATTTCTAATTTGTCATAGACTTTTGTTTACAAGCGTTAAACGAGCAACAAATGAAAAACGTCTACGAACTTTCCAGACAACCAGACATATAATGTAAATAGTAATATATGATCGATTATATATATAATTATATAAAGGGTTATTCATCGTGAGGGTCAGAGAAATATTTTGAAACAAAACACATACAATTGAATTTCATGGTGAAAACTTTATTATGAACCGAAAGAACAATCGATACCATTTATTTTCTAAAGATTATTTCAGTCACATGTTAGCCGCGGCTACGTCTTAGGTGGTCCATTTTCAACCTCCAATTGTCGATCACTTCTTCGAATATAATGACCGGAATGTGGCCAATAACCCAGAGGGGTAATATCACACCACTTAGACGGCCAATTCACCAGTCTAAAACGTGAAATCAGCTGCTCACCGAAATGCTTTCTCAATGAGTCCATCGCTTTGTGGGAATGAGATATTACCGACATCTCAAGCTTGAATGTTAGGTCATATGTTATCGGTTACGTTCCGGCCATCCTCATCTTTGACAAAATATGACCCGATGATCCGTTATCCCATAAACCGCACCAAACAGTGCATTTTGTTGGAGGCATCGGTTGTTCTTGAATTGCTTCCGGCAGTTGTATTTATTAACGTATCTATCGAGCCAGAAATGGGCCTCATCGCTAAACAAAATTTTGCGAGAAAACAGCGGATCTTTATTGAGCTTTTCCAGAGCCCATTCACTGAAAACCCGACGCAAACGGAGCTCTGGCGACTTTAGTTCTTAGACAAGTTGTATTTTGTATGCTTGTAAACTAAAATCCTTCTGCAAAATATGCCAAGTTGTTGCATACGACAAACCAAGTTGTTGAGAACGATGTCGAATCGATTGTTCACGGTCATCGCGCACACTCTCAGCAGTTATCGGTGGTACATTCTTTTCACTGTGTTGGACGTGGTCTATTAGATCGCCGGTCATCCTATAATGAAAATTGTATTTGCAATTTTCTTATGGTATTGGCAATAGTGTGTTAGGCGAGGTTGATTATTGCGACCATAAGTAGCTCTAAGTGCATGAAAAACTTGCTTCACAAAGTGCTGATTTTCGTAATACAGCTCTACAATTTGGAGTCGCTGTTCCGGTGTAAGTCTTCAATGATGCAATGATATTCAATACCCAGTCAAATTGCAATGATGGCTTGGCATGATTCACGCGTGATCTGTAAAAAAATATATTGAAAAAAGTATTTCACGATGAATCTCCCTTTATAATGTTATATTTGCAAGTGGTTATCTTGGATATGAAAATATATAAATATATAATTCAAATTTAGTCTTATTATTTATTAAAAACAAACCTAAAAAATTTAATTCATGGTGATATTTTCAGGATATATTTACCACGTTAGTTGATGCACAATGGAGGTGGACTCTCCTAGTCTTCGCCATGAATTTCCTCCTTTCATGGTTATTATTCGCATTAATTTGGTGGTTGATAGTATTTACACATGGTGATTTAAACATCGATGAACAAAGTTTTGTAAGTTTCCGAAAATTATTTAAAATTATGTTTTAACATTATTTCAATTATATTTTAGAACGGAACTGAATCGCCAACACCATGCATAGTAGGAGTTCACGGTTTTACTTCCGCCTTTTTGTTCAGTTTAGAAACTCAACACACAATTGGTTTTGGGACGAGATCGGCCACAGAAGAATGTCCCGAAGCGATATTTGTAATGTGTGTACAAGCCATAGCAGGTATAATGACTTTTTTTATTCGAATTTTGCCAACATATTTTACAATTAACTTTTTTAGGTGTTATGATTCAGGCCTTTATGGTGGGCGTGGTGTTCGCAAAGTTATCAAGGCCGAAAAAACGTACCCAAACATTGTTGTTCTCAAGACATGCCGTTATTAGTCACAGAGATGGGGTACCATGTTTGATGTTTAGGTAGGTAATTAAAATCCTTGAGACAAAGTATCATTGAACTTGATACCATGACAAAATAATTTTTATACCGTTATTGTAACAATCTAGTTTATTTCACGTACTGGAACGGTTAAAAGAAATAAACACATTTCTAATGAATTATATGGGGATTTTCAATATTTTGGAAAGATTTCTTTTATTTTTATATAATCAAAAGGATTTCACGTATTTTTTTTTTAAGCAATGTCAGTAGTCTTCATAATTTTTTTATATTATGACTCATATGTCTACACTTTTTTATATTAATGCATATCTGAGATTGCCCTGTAGATTGGGCAATTTGAAGATTCTTTTAATAAACCTAACCTAACATAATCCCAGAGAAAGTAGTTCAAATTATCGATTACTTCCGTCTCGTTTCTCATGGTGTGCATCTTTCAATATCGTAACATTTTTGTTTTGTTCGGACGGGTTTTATCGAGGGAAAGTAGTGACGAAAGTCAGTGAAGTAGTATTTCGGTAGCCCGTCTACAATAATTATATAGTCGGTGGTCTGGATATGGCCTAAGAGCCAGACAACATCTAGGCTGCTAACAAATTGAGCTGGCAATTGCCAAAAGGTCCATTTCAGGTGACCTCAAGTAAGCAAATTATGATCATGATGTGAAACCGTCTTAAACGGGTAGGCAAAAATTTGTTGTAAAAAAACATGTATTTCCTGGCTTTACGAGGACCAGGACCAGGATCAGGAGGAGGATTGAAATCACATTCCATTCAGACCTATAACTTTATCTTTAAAAAAGTACAGACTAATGATTACTACGAAACATGAGCAATGGGTGGGGCACGTTTTTATTGGAGAATGCACATTGTAATTATTTATAACTTTTAAAGGAAATAGACAGACTTTTTCCTATAATATGTTTATTTTATCTTTAAATTTTGTGTTAATTTTTGAAAAGTATATCAGTGGAATATGAACCATTAACATAAGCTGCAACTTTGGGCGCTTTTCCATAAACATTTTGCATAACTTTTGTCAACAAATCTTCGAGCGATTTCAGTACGGATATTGTCATTGAGTTGCTGTATGTTTTGATAGTTATTTATAGAAACACTTTCCTTAAAAATCCTCGTAAAAGATAATCCGAAACCTTTAAATTAGGAGATCTGATAGCATTATAAGAGAGATCTAATTTCTTATTATCGACTGTAGGAAGCAAGTCTTGAAAATTTGAATTTTATAAATAAACATGCGCAAGCTACTTTTTAAAATTTGGCGTAAACTATGTGGAGAAACCATTCATTTGTGTGTGTTCCTTCACACTTTGCTACAAAAATGTAATATTCTCAAAACTGTTATTTGCTCTGGACCTTTGATTCGAGGCATATCCCCAACTGTTCCAAATTCGTGCAATTACTTGAATAAACAATAAATTGTTACTCTTTTTTAATGTAAATTGTAACAATTTCATTGTAATCCTGCGTGTATTTATCCATAATAAAACTCACACGTCTGCACTACACAACATTCAAGCCCAAACTGTCACAAATATCATGAAAAAAGGGCGCCAAAACTAAATGATAGCGTAATTCTTCGCCCACCCTTTTAAAGAATACATCCTGTATAAAACACTATTGGATATTCTTGATTTGAAATATTACAAATTTATTTTCCAAATTAAAGTTAAAATGTTAAATTTGTTGTAAATTATTTGTAAAACAATATTGTTAAAAGATTCCTTATATTGATTGGACCGATGCAAAAGTAATTCTATTCTTGTCAGTCAATTAAATAATTGTTCTGCAGAATTTTCTTTTTTTTCACAAATGTTTTACACTATCATTAATTTTGCCATCTGCCATCACATTCATGAAAAAAATTGAATAATATGCTAAAACATAATAAAAATATTTCCCTTTTTTGAACCTTTTTAAAAATGTAAATGTTTGATTTTTTTTGATACATTTAAGAGTTTTGCATTTTGGGTCTGTTTTTGACACGAATCTTGTTAACTTAGTAGTGCTTACATTTCAGAATTTTAATTTTTTTTTAAGTTTTTGCTAAGGATAATTTTTCACATTTAAATTATCTATTTATACACTTAATCCCGTAGTAATTTACGCTGTATAGTAAAACGCTAGATTAAAATTTAAAATAAATTGGTATTTTACTTGATTTTAGGGTTGGCGATATGAGAAAAAGCCACATTATTGAAGCTCATGTTAGAGCACAAATAATCAGGCATAAAGTAACTAAGGAAGGTGAACATCTACCGTTTTTTCAAACAGAATTAAAGGTTAGTACATTATCGTTAAATTGATGTTCTATATGTCCCTTTGTTTTAATACTTCTTTGTTGTATAGGTTGGTGGTGATGGAGAAGAAGACAAAATTTTCTTCATATGGCCTACAACAATTGTTCACAAAATCGACAGCAAATCTCCGCTTTATAATATGTCGGCGACAGATCTCCTCAGGGAACGGTTTGAGATTGTTGTTATATTAGGTAAGAAACAACATTTAATAGAAGAAAACACCGAAAGTTCTGCTATGAATATTTGAATTAAAATAACAAAGATTTATCTGAGTATTATTTAAAAAATGCAAATGAATGTTTTTACACGACAATTTTTTGATGATTGTGTTGAAAATTTCCTTCCTCCGAGTCTGAAATAAAACGAACTTACTTTAAAAAATTGAACAAAGAAAAATTACGAAACCTTCAGGAACTAAAATATGCGATTAAAAAGGCAGTTCCAACATTACTCTTCAAATTTTACAAAATATCTTTTTCTATATGAATAGGCGTGTTTTAAGTGCTATTAACCTTCAAGCGGGTGCGCGGTTATTTGTTACGGCAGCGGTTTGGCGTAACTTTAAAGACCTATTAAATATTTTTGAGATTTAGAAGACAAATTAAAAAAAAACTTGTTTATCTATCACACTTTATTTCAATTTTATCTCAATTTAGTAACAAAAGTTTTGCTTAAATCTATATAAATAAGTAAATTAAATGCTGTTCGTTGGTAAGCGCATCACTTGAGAGTGGCTGGACCGATTCGGTTATTTTTTTTTTAATGTTCGTAATATTCCGAATAAGGTTTTTAGGGAAAGAAATATTTCTTTCCCTAAAAAACCCTATTAAAAACCCCCTAAAAGCCTTATTAAATCAACCTTGGAAGAGTTGCCCGGAAAATCGAAAAATTTGTGAAAAACTGAAAGTGCTTTTGTTTATGGGATTTTTGTATGAACTCAAGACCATAACTTTCAAATTCAATTGAAGTCCAAGCAATTTTTTAAAATTTTATTCATTATGGCTCTTCATCACGCTAACATTCATTGCAACGAAATGTTGTGTGGTCCCGGCAAATATTCCTCAGACAAGCTGGACATTGAGTCTTGGATTGTCTCCTCACTTTAGCAGGACATATTTTGCAGCTTCCTCTGCATCCACTGATGTCTGGTGCCTGGTTCGTTACATGAGTTTCCGTCACTTATGTTTAAGTGGTCCCTAATTTTTTTCTCGGAAGGTACCATATTAGCTACGGTGACCATCGTAGCTCTTCTCTCTACATATTCTTTTATCAACTGCATTCCTAATTCCTGCAAATATTTTCGCCTTTTTCCTATAACTACTTTATTTACCCTCAAGATTATCAAAGTTTCTATTGCTGCAATATCTCGAAAACGAAAACAGAGTTTCAAAGTCCTTTTTTTTTTTTTTTTGATGTTGAATACATTTTTGCTTTTTTTCCTTAATTGGTTTTCGCCTACGAGCCATTTTTATTAATAAAAATAGAAAATACGAACTTTGTTAGACGATATTGTAAAAAAACTATCGCGAAGAGTGTCGCCTGTAAGTTTTTCAACGTCGGGCGCTCGTAAACTATTATGCGTACATTATGCTGCGACTAAAACAAATAATATTTGTGTTTACGGACTGCCCACAGGAACGGGATATATAGCCTTTTATCTACGTAATCAGTCTATAAGAAGCTACTAAAGATGAGATACTCGTAAAATAGATGTAAGATTTTATGACCGACAAAAGTATTAAGCGGTCTATTCGACATCGCGCGCCCGCTTGAATGTTAAAGTGACATAGACCGCCATGAAGATGTTTTATAGGTAGTTGTAATGTATATCATGAAATGTTATAAATATGTGTAATTATCATATATTATTAATAGCAATTATATGAAATTGCTAGTACAAGTTAAATATTTCATTAACAATAAAACACAAAATAACATAATTTCTTAAGGATTTTCTTATCAACCTAGTGGAAGATCCATAAAACCAAACCAAAAATTTAGATTTGTATTGCCAAAAAATATCAACAGGTTGTTTTTTCCCTTTTCTTCCGTTTAAAAAGATTTTTTATTTGAACAATTTTGAAGGGAGTGGCATAGATGGTAGTACAAGGTAGATGGAGCAAAACATCCCAATTCAAGCTCAACTATTTATGCTGAATGAAACGCTTTTTCTGTTTGCTAATTCTAGCTGTTTTTCTTCAATTGATGCCTTCAGTCGATTTAATTGTCAGTAGAAGATTATGTTGATAGTTGGTTGCGTGGAACAAGTTCATAGTGTATAGATCCCCTCCAGTCCCACCAAATGCAAAGCATACTTTTTTTCGAATGAAGGCCGTCTTTCGCCGTATTTAAATTCGCGGAAACTGGCAACCCCCATGATTTTTTTCATTGCAGCTTGTTATACACAATCTACTTTTAATCACGCGTTACCATCCGCTTCAAAAATGGAGCCTTACATTTTTTTCAGCAAAAGATCACACGAAGAAATTCGATTCAACAGATTTCGTTTACTAAGTTCGTTAGAACCACACGACAGACGAATTTATTTTTTTTCAGATGGTTTAAAGACGGTCGATTTCCCAATATTTAATCTGCTATCTCACGGATCGTAGTGCGTAGATCTTCGACTATTATGGCATTTTTTTTCTTGTCATCACTGCTTGAAATACGGCCAGAACGACGCCAGTCTTCCAGGGCAAAATCTTCGCCCCTGCATCGTGGTTTCCCCAAAAAAACCTTCTCCGTAAATGCCACAAATCATGGTTGGATAGCATTCTTACTCTTTTTAAAATAAAAAAGCATAATGTGGCAAAAATGAAAGTTATTGGCCAACATTTTAAATTGACTTGACTGAAGGCAAATCATAGCGAATCGGAATATAAACACTGTAAATATTACAGCAATTAATACTATGTAAATAAACATTATTAATCCAACGCCCATTTTTGTTTACATACGTTAAAAGGGCAACTAATGGAATATCCATTAAACAAAATCCTTTCCGGACAACCCGATAGTATTAGACAAATAAATGAAAATAATAATTATTATAATACATCTTGTTTTTTAGAGGGTGTAATTGAATCAACCGGTATGACCACTCAAGCAAGATCCAGCTTCCTTCCATCTGAAATTTTATGGGGCCACAGATTCAAAACCTTGGTTACATTCAAAAAGGATTCTGGCGAATATGAAGTGGACTACGCTTTGTTCAATAATACCATTGAGGTTGATACACCTTTGTGCAGCGCTCGGGAGTTAGATGATCATCGAGCTATGTTAAATATTGATGGATCAGGTAATTTTATATTGAATATAAATACGAGAATGTCAATTTAAAGTCCGCATAACAATGATGATGATTAAAAAGCATAGTCTATTGATTATTGCCTGCAATGACAAACGTATCGTAAGCAAACCCGCGGCGTTGTCGAATCCACGACATGATGGAATCGTTATTACTCATTCCAATAATGTCCGTTTTCCGTGGGCCAACTTATATACTAGATATAGCTTTTTTTAATTGTCTCTTTATCTAATTTGTTTTGCTGTCCACTGTAATGTTTGTGTGTTGCATATATTTTTATATAGTCTTGTTCCACATACCGCGGATTTTCCCCTTAAAATTATTCTACCATGGTATTAGTGCATAAAATAATTACCACAATTAACCTACAGTGCAGTTCATGTTAGTACACAATAACATACCATATAGAACGGATTTTTTGTTGACACGTCTCCATTAAAAAAAAATCATAAATCTGTTGATTCAATAAGAAATATTTTTTTATCGTGTCACGATGTGATACTAACCATTTAAATTTTGTTTTATAGCTGGGTTAGATCATTCCAAATTAATGCCAACGATGCCACTTGGTAAGCTTGATGGGATCGTGTGGTGCTATTTCCATCTTTGTCTAGCATTTTTTAAATTATTGGCTTTGTGTTGTAGTAACTAGAAGATTTTAATTCATCCAATCGTTGTTTGATTGGTTATTGATTATATTCTGTTTTTTTTTGCGTTAATCACGTTCATGTTTATTTTTATCTATTTTATATTTTCTGTGACCATTTATTTTAAAAGTACATTAGTAAAAGGTATACAATTTTTCTCCCGCCATTTTTTTTTTAATTCAAGGCTTTATTGTAAAAAACTGGTTATACATTTATGATTCAAAGTATTGTCCATCGTTGGCCGCTGTTTTCTCCCATCTTTCAGGCAGCATTCGAATCTCGCGATGAAAAAACTGGTCATATTTTGCGCGATCCACGAATCGATGCAATTTTTGACTTCTTCATAAGAGCAGAAGTGCTGGTCAGCCAGGGCGTGTGCCATTGATCGAAACAGGTGATAGTCAGAGGGAATAACAAATCGAGAGTACGGCGGGTGGGGTAGGACTTCCCATTTCAATGTTTCCAAGTATGTTTTGACCACTTTCGCAACATGGAGCCAGTATTGGAGTATTGTCATGCTGCAAACTCACTTTATTGTGTCTTTCGCTGTATTGCGGCCGTTTGCCTTTCAATGCTTGGCTCGAACGCATTAATTGCGTTCGATAACGATCCCCTGTGATTGTTTCAGACAGTTTTAATAGCTCATAATACACTACATCGAGTGGTCCCACCAAATACAGAGCATGATCTTGAAGCCGTGAATATTTGGTTTGGCCGTTAGCGTGGAAGCATGACCCGATATCCAATATATGCTTTTCTACGCTTTTTGGTTATCGTAATAAATACATTTTTCGTCCCCAGTCACAATACGATGCAGAAATCCCTTCCGTTTTTGCCTTTCAAGCAACTAATTTCAAGCAAACAAACGGCGTTCAATATCTCTCGGTTTCAACTTGTATGGCACTCAATATCCTTGCATCAGGCTCATTCTCAGGACTGAGGAGGCATTTTGATATTGCTTGTTGAGTGCCTCCCAATAATCTTACCAACTCTTCTTGGCTTTGACACGAGTCATAATTAAGCAACGCCTCTAATTTTTCATCTTCAAAAACTTTCGCTATTCCAATTCTATGCTGGTCTTCGACGTGAAAAATCAGCCCTCTTGAAGCGTTGAAACCACTCTTTCACTCATACATACTCCACACACTTTCACTCATAGTGGCTTCACTATAATTGTCCGAGAGTTTTCGGTGAGCCTCAGCCACAAATTTCTTCATATTAAAGAAATAAATTAACACTTAAACTTAATGATAAACACAAATTGACTACTGGTACTATGGGGTTATGTTTACAAGATGCCCAAAGGTATTGCATGCCGTCTAAGATGTATTTATTTCGACGGCTACTTACCGCTAGCGCCATCTATAGGAAAACGGTGGAAGCAAAGTTGTATACCTTTTATTTTCATAATAATTAGTCTAAAATGTTTTTGTTCATATAACACTTCGCTTACTAACATTTCAATTGTTTCATTTCTTCAACATTCTACTTTTTGTTTAACATTCATTATCATTAGGTAGTAGACCTATATATATCAAAAGTGAATATTTAATCATCAAATTTTACAGAAATCAAATTATCACATATAATTTTTTTTTAATATTTTAACAATATTATATATTACTACTATAAAAAAGTAACTATAAAGCCTTGCATATTAATTTTCATTTTGAATACCATAATTCATTTTCAGTTGCTTTGGGTTTGTATTTTGCCAAAAACTATTTGTATATAGGTTGTGTTATTTGAACATAATATTATAATAAGTACTTCATTTTATAAATTTTGTCAAAAACTATTTATATATAGATTATTATGTTATTTGAACATAATATTATAAAAGTTATTGATTGATTTGCCCGTTACTTTGTGATAGTTCATTTTTAAAATTTTTGAAAATGAATCTTCAATTATTGCATTGCAATTAAAAAATTCCTAAGATTTTCATTGTGCGATATTTGTATCCATGTGAGTTTTAATTTTTGTTATTTTTACTTCAGTTCGTTAATAATTCCTAATTTGGTTTTATTTTTTTTCATGCATCTTAAAAATTTAACTTGATGCTCGATATTTTTTATTCTCCCATTAGGGGTGGTTATAATTTTTCTGGTATCCTATATTTCTCCTATTATTTCCTAGTATATCCACGTATATATATATATATATATATATATATATATATATATATATATATATATATATATATATATATATATATATATATATATATATATATATATATATATATATATATATATATATATCTTTATACGTTCCGTGAACTATCGAAAATAATGACAAATGTAAATCACAAAATAGTTTTATTACCAGAAGTCAAATACAATGAAAGTTACTTTTCCACTTAGTTACCGTGAAGATTGTGACATTTGTCATACCGGTTGACGAGCTTTCCAATACTATCTTCATAGAAGGTTGTCACTAGCGCATTGAGATAGGCTTTCACAGTATCTAAAAGCTCTTTGTTGGTGCGGAAAGGCTGTTAGAGGTTGAAAAAAAGCAGCCCTCGTACTTTCGAATTTTTGCATTAAATTCCAGACAGGAGTATTACAGTTTTACTAGTGGTAGCGCAAATGTATGACCAGACTCGGAGAACAACCAAAAAATGGTAACACAAATGCGTGATCCAGTTCGAAGGACCAAAAAATCATAGCACAAGTGTGTGATCCGGTTCGAAGGGCGGAAAATGTGGCACTAAATGATTGGATGTGGACTGTAATTAAATTGAAAAACGATACCCGTTCTTAAATGATTTATTTTAAATTTGTATGTCAAATAACAGCAACTTTGTCGTTGTCAATTCAACAGTAGTCTATGCCTTATGTAGTTGCTATATCGGTATAACTGGTTGCCAGGTTAATATAGATCCCTTTCGTTTACATTTATGATATAGAAAATGTAAATACCTAACCACTGGAAAGGTGCTATACAGGCTACACGTCGTCATCTGGTCAAAAAGAAAGGTGATCCCTCACCACGATAAAACGTAAGCACTCATGTCTCGGTTTGTTACTGCGAAATTCCATGTCACTGAAGCGTAGCAGTGTACTTCCATATGCCTCGTATCAACCAGATTTGTCACCCAGCAATTATTTCGTCTTTCCAAGCCTGAAGAACTGACTTGCTAGATGAATATCTACTTTAAGTGGTGAAGTCAAAAATTCTAAGGGTATTATAAAGTTGGCGCATGTTTAATCCAAATGTATTGAATAGCAAGGTGACTACGCAAAAAATCTAGCGTTTTTTTTTGTCAAGCCGAGAGCTTGTTGAACGACCCGAATAAAGGAAAAAGATCGTGTATTATATGTAACCTAAGCAATACAGTTAAACGACAACCATTTCAACCGGATTGATAGTCACATGGACATCAAAACCATGCCAAACATCCACGAAGATGTTCTTGAAAACGAAGCTGAAAGTTGTTCGAGTAGTTGCATCGAAGTCATTTTAGTTGTAGTTCTGATTCGGTTTTATGTATTTCTTAATTTTGTAGTATATTTATTAGTATTATGAAAGATTCATAGAATATACCTACAATATTAATCAATAAAGTTACTGACTGATTTCGTACTGACTTTTTCAAGCTTCTTAAAATATATGTTTTTGTTTCTTTCAGATCACGTCCGATCAAGTCTATTCCCGTCCCTTCGTACCCATTCCAGTGACAGTTTACTAAGCATGGACTCCATGTTCGTAGACGATGGTCACATTGAAATGAAAATTCCCCAACGTGTCGAGAGCAGTCATGACTTCAAATCATACCCAACTAAGTCAGATGGTGGAAACTTCGCCAGAATAGAAAGTCATCCCAACATGAAATTTCACGGGAAGAACGGTTATAAAAAAGACACTATCATTAATATGGACGGAAATGTCAAGAACGACAACCATTTCAACCGGATTGATAGTCACATGGACATCAAAACCATGCCAAACATCCACGAAGATGTTCTTGAAAACGAAGCTGAAAGTTGTTCGAGTAGTTGCATCGAAATGAAGATCCCAACGATTAATGTTACTTTGACTGAACCGGAAGAAGCAACTCCTTTGATGAATGGGGGCGTGACAAATCATAACACCATACAGGTTGTTTGACGATAAAAAAAACTAGCGAATTTAGTTCCAATGCGAGAAAATTGTTGATACAGTTTGATCGTCAATGAATTACCAAGAGTTGTTCATGTTGATATAGAGATGGACAAACATAGAAGTTTGAGATTTTAAATGAATTAGGTTTACCAGCATTACAATTTTGTTGTACTGGAACGTTTGGAATTAATGTATTAAAGTACTGAAAAAAAAAATTATTAAAAGGTAGTACATATTTGTAATCTATTATCGACACACATTTCATATTTTTAAATTTAAAGAACGTCAATTTTCTTACGTTCATACAACTTTCTACTTAAAGAAATCGCTTATGCTCTTTATTAATACGTGACAAGTTAACATTATTCCATGCTAAAATCTCGGCATCGTTTTTGGATTACCTGTAAAAAAAGTAAACTTCTTAATTAAAATTTAATTCCATTCTTATTTTCTGACCTCAAGTTACTTATGTAAGATAATTATATGCCACAATCATTAAGACAAAACTTCTTTGAGTGTCCGCTCATATAAGCTTTTTTTTTATTGGTTGCTTAACCGAGAGCTAATCCCATGCTTGGAGGAAACAACCAATAAAATAAATATTTGAGAAGAGACGCAGGTTGTTGTGTGTTCCAAATGAGATTATGAAATCTAGCAGTTGTCTAAACACCATGTGCCTTCCAATAAAATAAATATATATATATATATATATATATATATATATATATATATATATATATATATATATATATATATATATATATATATATATATATATGTTTTTAAATCATTCCGGGTGTCGATCCGTATGTATGTATGTATGTATATATGCATATTGGTATAAATTGTGTATCATCATGATCCTATGTATTGTGATGACAGCATAACCCCGTGTATCTAAATGTTAAAATTTTACAAAAACAACGCTAAAGTTTGTTGATAACAATAAAAATGAGAACTGGTCACGAAATCTTTAATGACTTCTTCGCCATTAAAACCAAAACAATATGCCACAATATGCAATAACAATATGCCACAATTTGGCATATTTTCGTTTTACAGTATTTAGCCAAAGTTTCAAAATGCTCAAAACGAAAAGGCCAAATATTAGTGGTGGAAAAAACAGGAAATTATACACTCTCGCTTTTATTGACATGCCAGTTCTTTTTGATTAAGTGTTGTTTTGTTTTATCTAAAATACAGTTTCGTAGTGGATGTCACTCTTTGATCTATATCAATTATTCCTTCATTTTCTTCTATAGTTGTCGCTATATATTTAAACTTTTTAACTTGGATTTCTCTGTTATTTCATGTTTAGTGTCATCTGTGTTTTTCGAGATTTCTATCTATTATTATTACTTTAATTTCTTAACTTTTCATATCAAATAGGCAAATTATATTGTGATTTACTTTTTTCTTCATTTTTCATTTTTCTTCTCATTTAATTCAGTACCACTTTTTCTGAACTAGAATTATTTCATCGATTACAATATCTCACTCCAGATGTGGTTGTGAATCTTTGACATATTCATTCTTTATACTCTTAATCGTATACCTACTTATGTTCCATTTCTCAAGTATTTCCCATATATTACATTTTTTTACTGAGTCGAAAACTTTTTTAATCAATTAAACAGAAGTATATCGTGTGGTTTGATCTCTATCTAATATGAAGCTATTCTGCGTCTCGCATAAACCCTTCTCAATTAAAATTTGTAGTATTTCCATTTATATAATCTCAAATAACTTCTTGGGTGCTCTTACACTCGTTTATTTCGCATTTCCTAACGAGCGGGAGTATGAGCTAGTGAGACAGTGTCCAGACCTCTGGTACCTTCATTCACTTTATTCATTATCTTTAGTTTCTTTTCTTTCTATATTTTTGCCATATATTTCACCATTTGTAAGGTTATTTGATCATGTCCAGTTTGCCATGTTTTCTTTGGAACCCTTCCATTGCTAAAGGTTCAATAATTTGAAACGTTCGCCGATCCGTAAATGATAAAACAAGTTCATAGTTGAAAAAAGAACTATATTCTTCCGTATATTCTCCCTCAAGCTCAATACATTTTTTTCAACGGTTCCCCAATTCATTTATCTCATCTCTGAAGTAATTTTCTGAAATCCTTCAAAATACTCATCTACGGCTGCTATCACTTCTTTATTTAATAAAAAACGGTTGCCACATAGGAATTTTTTGAAGTTTAGGAATAGATGAAAGTCTGAGGATGCCAGATTTGGTGAATATGGTGGATGCTCCAATAATTCGTAGTGAAACTCCTTCAATTTGGCCATTGAAAGAACACCTCTGTGAGCCGGTACATTACCTTGATGAAAAATTATTTTTTCCTAGCTAAACCAGGTCTATTCTCACGAATTTTCGTATCCAATTGATCCAAAAGGGTTGAGTAACATTATCCTATTATTGTTTTACAATTTTAACTACTTTGGCTGCTTTGGAGTTGAACAAATGAGCTTGAACAAAACCATGTCCCATTCATAGTTACAAAACGACGTTTAAAATCTATTATATTCTTTCGAAAAAGATCTAAATGTTGGTTAGAAAGTTTTACTCGAAGTCGTTTTTGATCAGAATTTAAAAAATGTGGCACCCATCTTGCACATAGCTTGCTCAAGCCCAATTTTTTTCTCAAAATATGAAACACCCGTTCAGTTGAGATGTTCATGGCCTTAGCAATTTTACTCAAAGTTCAGTAGTTGCACTTATTGGACATCCAGAACAAGGATCATTATCCAAGCTTTTACAACCACGTTGATACATACCTGCCCACTTACAAACCATTACTTTTGATAGAGCAGTGTTCCCTAATACATTTACCATTTCACTATGAATTTCCATTATCTTCAAAAATTGTTTACAAAGAATTTAATCACTGCACCATTTTCAATTTTTTCCATTTTAATAGATAACACTGATACGTTTTATTTAAGCTACTGTTTTTGTACGAATGAATTGACAGATCGACTTAAAACTTCACATATGTTCATATGAAGGATAAAACAAAATGTAGTATATATATATATATATATATATATATATATATATATATATATATATATATATATATATATATATATATATTCCAGCCATCCTGTCATTTTGTTATTTCCTTATTAATGAAATTTAAATACCTATATAAGTTAAAAAAAATTGTCTTTTAAAAAGATATGGATTGTGTGAAGAACAAGATGTGCTTTTATCCAGAAATATAATGAATATATAATCAATGACGATGTCCAGAGTATATATGTAGATGCATTTTGGTGGTGTTAATGGGTGACGTTACTTAAAGTAAGTGGAAAGTATTTAAAATATTTAGATAATTTTAAATGTACCCCACTCTTTAATTTTATTAATGTTAGTATTATTAGGCTAATGATTATTTTGATGCGTATTTTGTCGCGTAAATTATAATGTCGCATTGTATTTTAGCATTAAAATTATTGCAATTATCCTTTGTCCATCTCTGATAAACTAATTCAACAATACTCGAATGAGAAATATTTCCTATTAGATCATAAGAACGATTTTTTACTCCAATATGGCTCAATATAAAAATGTGTAACTTAAACTGTGAAAATTAATATAAAAATCAGCTTCCATTTAAACAACTAAAAATGTCCTCTATATCTGAATGCTGTTGAACTGCAAAACCCCATTACAAGTTTATAAAAGTATTATTAGTAGTTTTATGTTTTTTTAAGTCTATATTGATCTATCAATGTCAATTAATATAAAAATATGGTGTACATGTTGATGTACCTATTAGATTACTTAATATTCTCAAATTGTTAATTGTCCCAAGAAGCACACTGACGTTATTAGATATCAAGTTGAATTTACGTAATATTGACATTTAGTAAGTGACGGTTGGCTATTTCCACTTTTGATTGTTGATCCTTATACTTGATTGAATTTGGTATTTAGATTTTCTCCATTTTTGGCCTTGTTTGGATCATTAATTCAATTGAGGTTTTTAAACCTCGGTTTTTTAAAATAATATTTATAAAATATCTTTTATGTCGAAAAATTTCATTTTACATATCAAATAAATCAGAACTGCAGTAATGAACTTCAGAACTTCATTTATATATATATATATATATATATATATATATATATATATATATATATATATATATATATATATATATATATATATATATATATATATATTTTGACATTTAAATGTCAACATTTAAATGTCAACAATAAATACTACATGAATTTTTACAGAAATACTTTATTTAATCATCAAATAAGTATGATAATATTTAAATAATTTTCATACTTATGTTTTCAGGTAATCAGGAATATGATGTTATGATATGTATTGAACCATTAATTGTTTTTAATGGAAAAACTGTTCGCGTATATTTTATAAATATTTCTCTTTTCATCAATGCCTCACTTAATTCTGAAATAATTCAATAAATATGAAATCAAAAAAAGAAAAGTAATTTTGTACTCACCAATGCAGGACAAATTTAGGAAAATTAAAGCAATTAAAATTATCACACTTACTTTTGAAACCATATTGTGATAATATTTCTAGTTCTTTTACGTTTGAGAAAATGAAAATGTGAACTGAAACTCCTGCTTATATAGTTTTCAAGATCAGATTAAATGTCATATCATGGTCAGTTAGTGCAAAGCGCAAATAATAAAAGAATACTCAGATTAAAGCTCTTTTTTTAATGTTTTTCATTATTTACATTATGATAGAACAGAAAACAATTAAGATAAATTTAAAATGAAAAAAGACTATCATGAATATTGAAAACCTGTTAAAACTTTTTCTACTTTAGTTTGAATACTTTTTATCTTACAAATTAAAAAGATTTAAGTTAAAAATAAAACTTTTGAATTTATGGAGCGTACTAATATTTCTATAATATAATTCTAATATTTATAGAGCAAATATTTCTCTATTAACCTATTTACGGACAAGTTATGAAAAAAGAATAAAAAACGCTTGTTTTTGTAAAAATGTCCTCTATATCTGAATGCTGTTGAACTGCAAAACCCCATTACAAGTTTATAAAAGTATTATTAGTAGTTTTATGTTTTTTTAAGTCTATATTGATCTATCAATGTCAATTAATATAAAAATATGGTGTACATGTTGATGTACCTATTAGATTACTTAATATTCTCAAATTGTTAATTGTCCCAAGAAGCACACTGACGTTATTAGATATCAAGTTGAATTTACGTAATATTGACATTTAGTAAGTGACGGTTGGCTATTTCCACTTTTGATTGTTGATCCTTATACTTGATTGAATTTGGTATTTAGATTTTCTCCATTTTTGGCCTTGTTTGGATCATTAATTCAATTGAGGTTTTTAAACCTCGGTTTTTTAAAATAATATTTATAAAATATCTTTTATGTCGAAAAATTTCATTTTACATATCAAATAAATCAGAACTGCAGTAATGAACTTCAGAACTTCATTTATATATATATATATATATATATATATATATATATATATATATATATATATATATATATATATATATATATATATATATATTTTGACATTTAAATGTCAACATTTAAATGTCAACAATAAATACTACATGAATTTTTACAGAAATACTTTATTTAATCATCAAATAAGTATGATAATATTTAAATAATTTTCATACTTATGTTTTCAGGTAATCAGGAATATGATGTTATGATATGTATTGAACCATTAATTGTTTTTAATGGAAAAACTGTTCGCGTATATTTTATAAATATTTCTCTTTTCATCAATGCCTCACTTAATTCTGAAATAATTCAATAAATATGAAATCAAAAAAAGAAAAGTAATTTTGTACTCACCAATGCAGGACAAATTTAGGAAAATTAAAGCAATTAAAATTATCACACTTACTTTTGAAACCATATTGTGATAATATTTCTAGTTCTTTTACGTTTGAGAAAATGAAAATGTGAACTGAAACTCCTGCTTATATAGTTTTCAAGATCAGATTAAATGTCATATCATGGTCAGTTAGTGCAAAGCGCAAATAATAAAAGAATACTCAGATTAAAGCTCTTTTTTTAATGTTTTTCATTATTTACATTATGATAGAACAGAAAACAATTAAGATAAATTTAAAATGAAAAAAGACTATCATGAATATTGAAAACCTGTTAAAACTTTTTCTACTTTAGTTTGAATACTTTTTATCTTACAAATTAAAAAGATTTAAGTTAAAAATAAAACTTTTGAATTTATGGAGCGTACTAATATTTCTATAATATAATTCTAATATTTATAGAGCAAATATTTCTCTATTAACCTATTTACGGACAAGTTATGAAAAAAGAATAAAAAACGCTTGTTTTGCATTTTAATTTAAAAATAACATTTTGATATAGTTTTTGTGGTCAAAATATTGTATTATTAAAAATCGACATGTATATGCACGCATATACGTACCATTGGCTTAAACTAAGAATTAAATTTTTAAAATAAACTTTTATTTATCACTTAATTTTATGAAAGATTTCAAAACAATCAGTGTGCAGATGAGCTTTGCATTGTTTGTTGCACTGTTTGTATCTCCGTCTTGCCTTTTCAGGATGTTTTATTATCACATGTCACACTCTGTCAAGCCTTACTTCATTTACAACAGGTTCTTTTGGAGGTCTTCCGATGCAAAATCATAGGCAACTCATTCTTTTTCTTCGAGAGACTTTGCATTTTCTAAGGGGCACTTATTTGTCCTATTGTCTCTTATGGTACCTGTTGCAAAACATTGCATTTCATATAATTCATCGAATAATGTATTGAATGAATATGCAGTTGGTTTTCTAATGGTGTCAAAAGACCTAGAACTACTTGTCCTCCCAATCCATAAGAAGATTTTTCTTTCTCAGCATTTGTTTCTACGTATGGTATAAATGTGTAAAGGTATCCACTAGATGAGCATAGACCCCACAACTTGAACCCAAATCGGATAGGTTTTCTTTTTATAAACATTTTACAGGAATGCCTACCAAAATACACTACAATTTGCTCGTCAATAGCAGGGTTGTACGAAAATATTTCCAATTGCTTGTTAGGAATGTTCATAGCATTAAAAAATGGACGCAGTTTGGCAAATTTATCAGTTTTGTCTAGACTTGCGTTGTCTGACCAATGCAAGTTTCTTTTGATACTTCGAAATTTGTTTCCACTAATACATTTTCGTACAATATCAACACCTTTGTCTTCGTTTTTGCTTCAGTAAAGATCAGTTTGTGGTAAAATATGATAACCAGAAAGGATTAGAATACCAAAAAAAACATTTTCAGATCATTTTTGTAGAAACTAAAATCTACTCCACTCTCATGCGCAAGTAATTGTCTGATAAACGTGATGAACTTACGTCGTTCGTATGTTTACTTTTTGTTCGTATATTGTGCCAATGGCGCGTATAAGCACCACTATTATTTTTAGTCAAAGTTATTGTTATCGAAAAATATCTGAGATAGTTCCAGTATGCCACATTACTTTAGAGTAGTTTAGTAAAAATGACATATAAACATAAAAAATGTAAGCAATAATTATTGTAATTATTGTAATAATTATTGCAGTAAGCAATTATTCCTCATTGTTTATATGTCTGTGCTGTTAGTAAAAGTTATCAGAATTTGGTATGTTTTAAAAAATATTTCTCAGGAAAAAAATATAAATTTGTAGCTAATATAGTAAATATAATTTCTGCGATGGAAAATTCGGCATATAACGTGCTTTCTGTGTTGGCGCGTATTATCAAAACAACAATTCGTTCATTGCGGCTGGCTGGTCGTCTTTATAGGGCCATAAACGAGGCACCAAGCACCGGCGTAGCCAAGGGGGGGGGGGTATATAGGCCCCCGATATAGGCCAAATATTAGCTAATATTATACCGAAAAAATACGAGGAGTGAAGAGAGTTAAATTATTACATTTGAATTGAATATATACCCGAACTAGTGGACGTTGCGCACAGTAGCGCCATCTCTTGTCGAGTAGTCGAACTATTTTGTATCGTATGGAAACTTTGCTTGTTTTATATACTTCAAACTACCCCCCCCCCCCCCCCCCCAAACTAAATCCTGGCTACGCCCGTGGCACCAAGTGTTAATAAAGAAATTGATAACAAAGTTTGAAACTGCTCGGTTAGAGGAAATCCATCTCAATCCATACCGAAGCGAAGTAGACAATATTATTTTTGCTAAATAAATTTCCAAACAATATACCATAATGTTATAATAATAAAATTGTAATACCTTAAATCGACTTCTATTAATTATACTTATAAAAATTAACACCTTATAGAAAATATTACGAAACATAACCTTAAAAATATATTTAGTAGATTGGTACGTACACGCACCATTGGCCAAAACTGTGTTAAACTTGTACATCCTAATAAATCAAAACTAATATTCATCCGTAAATTCTCTCTAATTTCAGATATCTTCTGAATAAGGAGTTGAAACGCAAAATATTACTTATTTGCTAAGAGATATGTTAAAAGTTGTTTTCTCACAGTTACGTGTGTCTATTTTATGCATATCTCAATTCCGTCATTTAATACTGAAACAAAATGATTTAATACATAAATCAAGTATAAAATTAACCATAGATCTACAAGAGATGCACACTTCGGTTATATTAATTTTAAATTCTAAAACTAAAATATTTTGTCGTAATAAAAATTTAAAAATAAATACATTATTGAAGTATCTTAAAATACAAATATATAACAAAATTTAAACTCGTCAAACTACTTATATACGAATCAAATTAACTATCACGATTAATATTGGGCTGTTCCATAAGTTCCGCAGTTTTTTTTTTATTAAAAAGTTTTATTGAAAATAACAACAATTGTAAAAATAAATTAATCAATAATGTATTTTTCGTTATTGTTCATAACCTGCTTACCAATCTATTGATGCTATTTCGATAGAAATCGCCTGGCCTGGATTCGCAGTTGATAAACCAGTTTTTGAGGTACTCACCGTTGGCGATGGTTACGCTCTCATTTGATTGGACAGCGAGCGGAAGAGGTGCTAATCGGTCTGAAAAACCTCCCATTTAAGAACATCCAGAGCGTTCTTGATTATGTTTGCTGTATGAGATTATACATTTTCATGGAACAAGATGTCGTTCGAGTTGTTTCATTTAAATAACCTCATTTACATGCTGTAGGTGGGAGAGATAGCCTTTCTTGTCTCTGACCTACTCTTTATTTTGTGACCTTCTCCTCCATGTCACAGTATACAAGATCCTGTCAGTTCACAAGACCTCCCACCAAACGCAGATTAGAGATGGCCTCTTTGAGATTGAGTTCTTTCTTAACTCTCGACTTTGGCCTGTCTCCTGTAGCCACCCATTCCATCATTTCCTTATTGACGTTAGACGCCATTTCTGACCTCATATGGTAATTCTGTATAAACTTACAAAACACTTCCACTTACAAAACACTTACAAAACAATTAATTTTCATTTAAATTTTCTTGAAAACGGAAATCATCTAGAACCTTCCTTATTTGTGATTCACATGAAAAGTGTGAGTACATGAAAAGTGTGAGTACATGAAAAGATTGCCTTCTTTGTCCTTGGCTTTGACAAAGTTTTTCATTAGTCCAAGCTTAATATGGAGAGGCGGAAGAAGCATTTTTTTTTTTGGGGTAACAAGGGGGCATATTTTATGTTTAAAGTACGAGGTTCAATAGAAGTTCTATGAGGCCAATCTTTATTACTGTAATGTTCTTTTGTTGCCCTACTATCCCATTGACACAAAAAATAGCAATAATTTGTACCAAATTTCTCCTTACTCCTTACTTTTGAACTCCAAAGTCAGATACAAATAATTTCAAATAGCCCATGATATAAACGAAAAGCAGGTACTTGAAAATGGGACGTTCTCGACCATTTCTGTGAAAAGGTGTTTTAATAACTGCCTAAATGAAATGCAAAAAGATCATACTTAGCGATTTTACAAAAATCATGTCGACGTGTGTATTGGATTAAACATTTATTAAATTAATATTAAACATTTTATCGAGATAAAACAACATAGCTTAGATATCTTCTGAATATGGTGTTGTTTCGCAAAATATTATTTATTTGCCAAAAGATACGTAACGTAATATATTATTATATATCAAAAAACTCCATGTATAAGCCATCCGACGAGAAGTCGGCGAAAGTATGAGTTGTTTGAGTGTGGAGAGGGACTCCCTAATCTTGGAGAGAGCATATGCCGCTACCCTGATGAGTCTAACCACAGACGAAACATGTGCTCTCCAATGTAAGGGATGGGTGGGGCTCGCTGCCGGTCAAGCAACTAACCAATTCTCATTATGGCGGAGACGCAGGCTGTTGTGCGTTCCACATGAGATTGTGGAACCCAACGGTCGAGGGTGTATAACTCCCCTCCAATTCAAAATTTAAAGAATACTCTTTGTTGAAGTATCTTAAAATACAAATATATAACAAAATTTAAACTCCGAAAGTAAAATCACTTAGATACCAATCAAATCAACTATAACAACCATTTATATAATACATGAGACATTTTTGCACAATTCATATTTCTTTAGGTACTACAGGTACGAAGGTAGGCTAGGCTAGGTACAAAAGTAGGCTAGGCTAGATACCTCGCCTAAGATACTGGACCGGTCACGGGGTGTGGATACTGAAAGTTCCATTAGATATTAATGGACAGCTGTGAATATCTAAAAATAAGCAGCCCCGAATCAAGGCAAAAAAACTAAATCCACTTAGCATCTGACTTGTCCTGTCTGTTCATCAGTGGTGCGGCTGAATTTAAATTCTGAAACTAACCCCTCCAGTCTTAACCACTGAACCGTCATGGTTCAAACATTTAATTCAAAGTACAGGATGAAGCTGATTCAAAGTACATGATTCTAGTAATTACAAAATGACCCCAAGAGGTAGACAATCCTTTGCCAGCTTTGTTGGTACAACCGGACTTTCGGATTCTGGGACGTCCGGGCTTAAACGCAAATTCTTTCAGAGGGAGTCGGAGACCTCTGGCCAACGTCTGAAACCGAAAACAAAAACTTTCTTTGGAACGGTAAATATCAATTATCTCCTGCATCCAGGAAAACTACACGAATTGGGGCGAACATTGAATCAGCAAAAAATACAAATTTTAGCTTTGCAAGAAACCAGATTGACAGATGATAACACCTTGGAATTCGGCAACTACAGACTTTTTAAAAGTAAAACGAACAAAAGAATACTCAAAAATACACCACATCTCGGTGTTGCTTTCGCTATCTCAAGAAACACTCTTGGTTCTATAACTAATGTCCAGCCAGTAAATAATCGACTTATGACACTATTCCTCGAGTGTGCTAACAAAAACTATACATTAATCAATGCACGCCTCCCAGTTAACGAAGAAAATAAATCTAATCCTGAAAAAGTAAATAAGTCGTGGGAAATTCTGGAAAAGACATCCCTAAAATTCCCTCTAACCATGTGAAAATCCTATTGGATGATTTTAACGCCCAACTAGAGAAAGAAAAAAAGTACAGGAAAACAGTCGGCAATTTTCCCGCTCATAAATGGACTAACCATAATGGTAGAATATTGGTTGAACTATGTTCGCAGTTTAATCTAAAAATAATGTCAACCCATTTTAAGAAGAAAATAACACAACAAAAGACTTGGAGGTGCCTAAACACGTACATGGGTGAATTTCAAATTGACCATGTTGCCATTTCGAACCCCAAATATAAAGAGGTTTTGAATGTTCAAGTCAGGAAAGGAGCTAACATAGACACGGATCACTACATGACTAGAATCAAACTTAGCTAAACACCTCGAAAACTTATTCAAAAGAGACTGCTAATACCAAAGTTCGACCCTACGAAAATAAAACCAACCCTAACAGAAGAGCTTGAAAAATTGCGTTTGGGCTTGCGAGAGGTCAACACGTGCGCTAAATAAACTCTTAAAATCTAGTATTAGTGTTATAAGTTTCGAATAGGGAATTGGTAAGTGGGCTTACTAACACTCCTTTGTACATAAATACCTTTTGAATCTAGTAGACAACTTATCTAGTTTTTTTTTCTCCACCTTACATCACATTTTTAAAAACATAGAGTAGTAGTTAAGGGGTGAAATGGGGGAAAATTCAGGAGGGCTATGCCCTCCTGATCTTACAAGTAAATCAGAAAATAATTCACATAAAATATTGCAAGAAGTTAGTAACAATCTAAATGGAGAGCCACCGAAAGAAATTGGTAGTCAGTTAAAAAAAGCAGTAAGAAATGCTGACAAATACACGTATTTAGATAAGGGACCTTTTGAAATCTACATAGAAGCGTCCTTTGAAAATAAAAATATTGGTAACTATAATTATTTAGCCATTGCTAGAGAGATATTTGACCTAAAACTAAATAATATCAGAAAAGTTAGTAAAAAAGAGAAAAATCGCATTAGTGTTGAATTTGCTAAATATATGGACGCCAATGAATTTCTATCTAATGATGACATTAAAAAAAAAGGATATGATATGTTTATTCCTATCAAGAATATTTCTTGCAAAGGTATTGTTAAATTTATTAATACTTCCTTTTCAGATGAAATGTTAAAAAACTAGTCGCAAGTTGTTAGCAAACAGATAAATGTAATCGAAACAAAGCGGTTTATGAGGAAAAAATTTATTAATAATACAAACTCACAATTTGCTAGTATTAGCACAAATATTTCCGAGGGTAATGCAGATAATAATAAAAATGTAGAACTAATTCCGACAGAGACGGTACGATACACGTTCTCGGGAACCACCTTACCTCGAAGTGTCATGATATGTGGTATTGAACATAGGGTTTTCCCGTATATTATGCCGGTCTTTCAATGTTTTAATTGTTTGAATTATGGACATATTAAAAAACTATGTAAATCCAAAAAATCAAAATGTTTAAAATGTGGAGAAGTTCATTTGGAAGAAAATCCCTCTGGTACAACCAAATGCATATACTGTCAAAGTATAGAACATACAAGTACAAGCAAATTATGCCCGGAAAGGGAAAGACAACAATTGATTAGGGAATCAATGTCGTTAGACAATATTTCCTTTTTTGAAGCAAGTGAAAAATTTCCAAGATTGTCAAAGAGAAACACTGTACAGCAAGACTCATTCATCAGAAGGTCACAATAATTTCCCCCCTTGCTTCATCGCTTAAGTGATGATGATGTAATACCAATAAATGCTAGGCGTACTGTTCACATACAAAGTACTCCCCCTAAAACTTCTTTTGCTCAAGCGTTGAAGGCAAAAAGACGAAAACCTAATTCCCCTGTAGGTTATGATAAAGAAAGTCACCTAAAAGCGTTAATTAGTCCGAATGGACAAACTGCGTCTTCATCAAGGTCACCTACATATTCATTGAAGTCACCTGCTTCTACTTCAACCTACTATGTTCCTCCTTCAATCTCAGATAGTGAAAATGAATCATCTCCGGAACCCTTATGGAGGATATCTAGAGAAAATCTTCATATCTTACATGAAATTATGAATACGGCTAATAAATTAAATAAGAATGATATGGAGTATGTTCTCCAGTTTATGGCGAGGCTCATCAACAAACCCGGTAATAAGAATTTTAGTGATGATTCCTTACACCATAACAGAAAATAGACATAAAAAATGGCTCTAAAATCGTTTGTTGAGAAAAACAACAACTTAAGAATAGTGCAATGGAATATTCGTAGTATTAGAGCAAATTATGACCAGTTAAAAATCCTAATTTTCGAATTAAAACCACATGTAATTCTACTTAGTGAAACATGGATGAATGATAACTTTTATTTCAAAATAAATAATTATAACACTTATAGACAGGATAGAATGGATGCATATGGCGGTATTTGTACCCTTATCAGAAAGGGTCTGGATCATCGATTAATCCCTGAAAATAGCGATGTATCAGAGATTATGCAAATTCTAACTATTCATATAAGCTCCTTAAATATATGTATCTCTAACATTTACAATCCCGCCGGACAAACCATAAATATTGATGAGTGGAAGTACTTCCTCTCCAATACACCAAAGCCCCATATAATTATGGGAGATTTTAACGCCCATACCCAAATGTGGGGTTGCAAAACTAATAATATGAATGGCCGAACAATTAAAGAATCTTTAGAGCGTGAAAATTTTATTATATTAAATGATGGAACTGCTACGAGGTTAGGCGAATTCAACCATAACTCATCTGCTTTAGACTTAACCCTAGTGTCGGATAGTTTTGCTTGTAATTGCCAATGGCAAGTATTTGAAGATTCTGGAAATAGTGATCATTTTCCAACTATTTGTGATCTTAATAATGGGTTGAATTCGATGGGGACAAATACAACAAAAAGGAACTTTAAAAAGGCTGATTGGAATTTATTTGGAGATAAAATTGAAGAAAAATTTAAAAGAACTCTTTTAGAAACTTCTGCTCCACCTTAAACCGGGATACCCCCATAAAAAAAGTATGGAAGACGGTCAAAAGTTTTAAAAATCATTTCAATAACGACAATAACCAACTTCCTAACAAAGAAACTGCGAAAGAAATTTTAAATATGTTAACTACTGGTAAGGCTGATTCAGATTTTAACTTGATCCCATGTAATGTGGATGTTTCATCGGTAATGTTCAATGAATTTCATAGTGTTCTTTCTAACAAGAAGGACAAAGCAATGGCGAAAGACAGCGTCTCATACTCTATGATTCAAAATCTTCCTGTTATTGCAAAAAAAAATCAGTTGATATATTCAATTCCATATTAGAATCTAGTAAAATCCCTAGAGAATGGTCAGAATCTATTATTTTGCCCTTTTTAAAACCAGGAAAAAATGCTAACAATCCTGGTAACTACCGGCCTATTGCCTTGACTTCTTGTATTTGTAAAATAATGGAAAGTATTTTAAAAAATAGAATAGAATGGCTTTTAGAAAATAAGGGGGTTTTCCCGAAACTTCAATATGGGTTTCGTAAGGATAAGGGTTGTAATGAAGCTATAGCTACCTTAACTCATTCAGTATTAAACGCATTTAGTCAGAAAAAATATTTATTAGCTGTGTTTTTGGATCTTAAAACGGCCTATAATAATGTAAATATTCATCTTTTATACAACAAAATGATCAAACTTCAAATTCCAATCTGCTATGTGAACCTAATCTTCAATATTTTGACATCTAAAGAAATGTATGTCAAAGATAACAAAGGCGAACATAATGGCCCCAAAATTAATACTCAGGGATTAGCCCAAGGATCTCCCTTGAGTCCTCTACTGTTTAATATATATACTCTTTCTATACATGACTCCGTGACCGGCAAGACCAAAATTATCCAGTATGCTGATGACCTCGTGTTGATGATTAAGAGTGAGAACCCAAATGCAGCGATTGTTGAAATGAATAGGAACCTCGAAAAAATAGCAAGTTGGATAAGCGAACACAATTTACAAATTTCAAATAATAAATCTGCCGCTATCATATTTAACCCTTGTCGGAAAAATGTTGAAACAGTGATAGACATCAAAGTTAAGAATAACGTAATTGGAATTAAAGATAACTTTAAATACTTAGGAGTAATATTCAACAATCGCCTCAATTGGGCGACGTATATTCAAAATATTGAGACCAAAGCCCAAAATGGCATTAATGTCATTAGAGCGATAAGTGGTATTTATTGGGGAGCCGATCCAATTACCCTCCTCAACATGTACAAAGGAATAGTAAGACCACATTTTGACTATGCATCATTTATCCTTAAACCATGCAGTAAAAAACTATTATTAAAACTGGATAAAGCACAATACAAATGCTTAAGAATTATCACGGGGGCAATGCAATCTACACCAACCAATTGTTTATTAAGTGAATGTGGGGAAATAGATCTTGAACACAGGAGGAAAACACTATTAAAACAGTATTTGCCAAAGTTAAAAAAAGCGACCCATATAATAACTACAATATGATTAATGAATTCTCCCCGAAATATAATGACTATACATGGGTATATACTGATGGATCCTTAAACCCAACGAATAACCAAGTTGGATGTGGAATATACATCCCAAAGGTAAAATATAGCTATGTCATGAGACTATTTGATCACACCCAAATATGCACAGCGGAAATTATCGCAGTGTATAAGGCGGTTGAAATCTGTATGGGGGAAAAATATCAGAAATGTATCATTTTTACCGATTCACAAAGTGCTATTAAAAAAATTAGCAGGCAAAAATACGGGATAGGTGACAATATAGCAATGATGACCAAACAGCTCATTCTAGATGCTACAAAACAGAATTTTGATATAATTCTAGCCTGGATCCCCGGTCATTCGGGCATAACAGGAAATGAACATGCTGATAAGTTAGCAGAAGTAGGAAGGAATTTAAACACTCCAGCCAATTTTAAAGTGGATAAAATGGGCATATACCCGCATTTTAAACAAGTAATACTTCATCATCATGAATTGCACTGGAGGAACCTTTTTCAAACTAAAGGGAAATGATATGAATCAGTTCAAGGGAAATTTCCTCGTAAGCCACCTTTTGTTGGAATACCCTTTATAGGAAGAAGGCATTTAACAACAATTATTAGATCAAGATCGGGTCATTGTTTGAGTCCCCAACATTTACACAGAATAGGATGCAGGGAAAATGAATACTGCATATGTGGTCAGGTAGGTGATTTACATCATATCTTCTTTGGCTGCCCAATGAACCGTATACTGAACTTTGATTTATATCTCAAGTTGGTGGAATTAGGTATACCTACCCCCATTTCATTGCCTTTCATATTGAAGAAATTGAATCATAAAATCATTAACTTAATAATGAAATTCTTAAATATTTTTGAAATCAGAATCTAGTTTTGAATATATTACCAAACTTAATATACAACATTTTTACCTCAAACGTGGTTTGACGGCTTCTCTATCATTCCGATAAAACATTTAGGATGCGTGTAGCTCGGCAGTTGCTCCCGGGCCAGAAGAGCTCCTAACCTCTGTTGTGTTGTTTACTAACCTGTCTAGCCCACTAAAGAAGGGAGTAAAATACAGTTATGAATCAGATGAATACAAAAGAGAAAAAATAAAGTAGTGTTGACCTCAGCTAACTCTGTTCGTATCAATACAAATGGAGTAATACCTGCGCTGGCCAAATACTGCTAAGGTGGAGGCCATAAAATAGAAGAAGAAGGAGAACAGAAGAGCTTGATAAACAACCAGCACAAAACTGGCAGGAATTGAAAGAAAAAATTATTAAAACAGCCTTAAAGTTGGTCCTTTTACAAAAACGTAGAAAACATCCATAGTGGGCTGAAGTTTGCGAGCAAGCAGTATTAAGGCGAAGTAAACAGTCAAAAAATAGCAATAAACTATAACATCTTTTTGGAAGTAAGAAAAGAAACATCGAAGTTAATTAGATAAACTAAAAGAAAATATGAAAACATTCAACTTAAGGTAATAGAAAAAGATTTCCAAAAAAACAATACCGGACACTTTTACAAAACACTTAAAACTAAATGAACAGGTTATCAACCCCAAAGTTTTTGCTTCCAAAACGAAAACGGACAATTAGCTCTAATTAACGAATATAATTGCAAAGAACTTGCGAAATATTTTTAACAAATACTAAACTATCCTGAGCCCTTAAACAAATTACCAACATTAAACCCTAAACAAACAAACCCTTCATTACCACCGAATGAAGATGAAATAATTAGGAAAATCAAGCGGCTTAAAAATAACAAAGCTGCTGGTAAAGATGGCATCACTGCTGAACTTTTGAAATTCGCTGGTCCAGGTACAATCAAGGAAATAACCAAAATTTTACAAGAAGTTTGGCGAACCGAACGGATTCCGGAAGATTGGAAAGATGCTGTAATCCATCCACTACACAAGAAAGGAGATGGAATGGATGTAAACAAGAGAGAGAGAACAAACATCCCCCTACAGAGGGATATCTCTTCTCCTAGTTTGTTACAAGATTATATCTCAATATCTACTAGATAGAGCAGAGGGACAGTTAGAACCTAAAATTGGTGAATATCAAGCAGATCCTGCCCTGAACAGATCCTGAATCTAATCTGACTAAATCTGAAAACGCTGGAAATGATTAAAAGCAACATTAACAAGGTCAAAAGTTAAAGTAATGGGTGACATCTCAAAGCCTTTCGAAATTAAAACTGGAGTGAGTCAAGGGGATGGACTCTCGCCACTCTTATTTAATTGTGTTCTAGAAAAAGTAATATAGGAATGGCGTGAAAAAAAGTCTTCCCTGAATATTGACCAGTCCATTAAACTGGGGAAGACCAACATTAAAATAAATTGTCTGGCGTTTGCTGATGATCTAGCAATTTTGGCTCAAGATGTATTAACGACACAGAAACAGATTGAAATCCTAAAAGAAACAGCAGAAAAGGTAGGACTTCAAATTTCCTTTAAAAAAAGACAATACATGACCTGCAACAGTCTAAGAACACCATTTCTAACAACAAAATATGCTAACATCAGACGAGTCTCTCAATTCAAATATTTGGGTGAAATAATCAAGGAAAATGGGTTGGAAAAAGTGGCCAATAAATGGAAGCGGCATTGAGACTTACACAAAATCTTTACAACAAAAATGCATATCTAAAAACACAAAACTGAGACATTACAACACAGTTATTAAGCCAGAATGTCTATATGGGGCAGAAACGCTCATTTTGAATAGAAAGAGAGACATCGGGGACATTGAAAAGAAGGAAAGACAAATCATAAGAAAAATAAACCAAACGCCCCAAACGAATAAATAGCACAACATACCAACTTCGAGAAAACCAAGAAATCAAACAATACACAGATATACATAGCGATATAAGAAAAAGAAGACTTAAGTTTTACGGACACATAAAACGGATGAATGCGAGTAGGCTAACTACACAAATAATCGAATTTTATGAAAATAAGAGTAGAGCTAAAGTAGAAATAATTAAATGGATTGCTGCAATAAGAGAGGACCTAAGATCAGCAAATATTACACAAAGTGAAATTCAGGATAGAGGCTGTTTCAGACACAAGGTTAACGTTTGGAAGGTTGGCCAGAGAGAAAAATGTAGGAAGACTGGAACAACTTGGTCTGGCGAAAGGAAAAAAGCTCATAGCGAAAGAATGAAATTAGTATGGGCGCAAAGGAAGGCTAACAACAACAAACACCTCTAATTGTACTTCGCGAGGTCCACTAGGGCCCATACGTGAATAATAAAAATAAAATAATATATTTAATGACAAAACATAAACATAATGGCTTAAAATAAGAACAAAATAAATTTGTACAAAAATAGTTAATTTTAATATAGAACCTTTAGGACTTTTGGCCATAGCCAGGAATTGCATACTCCAACTCCCCTACGGCCAAAAAAAGCCAGAATGAACTAATCGAAGATTAAAATCATATTTATTTGTTGTTCTGTGTCAGGGAGTCGGCCATAAGAAATGTATACCTCACCGTCAAACGATAAACAAGGATTTTTACCGAGAACTGCTTAAAGGCTTCAAAAAAGAGTCACTGATGTGAGACAGAACATAAACAACACCTGGGTGTTGAATCAAATTAATGCACCTTTCTACACAGCGATTTTAATTAACGAGTTTTTGACACTTCTAAAATTATAAGAGTAAAGAGAGAGAGAGAGAGAGAGAGAGAGGCTTTCTTTTTTATTCTGTTTCACTTTGTAGCTACATGTCTTCGAATAAAATCAATGCTTTTTGTAAGGTATTACCATTAACAAAAATATGTTTTTTAATACGTCTTCCACATCCAAATTTAAAGCTTTTTCTACCTTAAGACAATGGAAAAACAAAAAACCACTTGATAAATCACTTTTAATAATTAGAAAGAGATTAGAACATGGCACAAGATTAAAAGACCACGCTAAACTAAACATAAATAAAATTTTGGAATTATAAACCCCGTGCTTAAAAACCACATATTTTCAATTAGAAAATGATTATTATCAACAAAATTTCAGAATAGCAATGGGTTCTTCTCTTTCTCCTTTGATGAGTAATATATTTATGGAGGAACTCGAGAATGACATATTAAGTAAATCTCTTAAAAAACCACTAATATGGTTTAGATATGTTGATGATATTGTTGGTATATGGCAACATAGCATTGATGATCTAAATTTTTTTTAAAATATATAAATTCTCGAGAACCTACAATTAAGTTTACTTAAGAGATGGAGAGGGAGAATAAATTGCCATTCCTCGACACGTTAATATTAAAACAAAACAACACATTAGAAAGTACACTTTACAGAAAACCGACAACAGAGCTAGATATCTCAATTTCTTTTCCAATCACTCAAAATCGGTCAATATAGGTGTAATTAAAAGTTTATATGACAGAGCAAACTTGTTTGTATCGACAGTGATACAATACAAAAAGAAACAAATCACATCAAAGATTTTTAATAAAAAACAATTACCCAAAAAATTTCATAGATAAATCGTTTAAAACTTTTCATACGAGACAAAACAGACAAGTTATTAATAACAATAATAACTCTCAAACAATTAACCTCACAATTACAACCTAACCATACATCCGCGGTATTTCTGACACAATTAAAAGAGTAGGAAATAAATACAACATAAGAACGACATTTAAAACAAAAAATACTCTTAGATCTATATTAACAAAAACTAAACCAAACAACACACAACAGAATACCAAAAATGTGGTTTATAAAATTGCCTGCGAATGTGGCAAATTTTATATAGGTGAGACATTTAGACCATTAGATGTAATAAAAACTGATGTAAATAAAACTAAAAAAAAATGAAATAAAAACGTTTTTTTTCTGGTTATGGCTCTCAATCTTACTTAGATATTATATATTTATTGCGTGAGCATACGTAGGTGGATCCCCATGATTATATTATTGTTGTTAAGTCATTAAATATCGATATATACTAGAGAGTAAATATGTCACAAATTTTGATAAGATATTGATAATAGATAAACATCATTGAGTCATTGATCGAATTATTACAAAGTATAAAAACCGAAATTTCCTTTGAAATTTCACATTCGATTAAACGCCGAACAAAAAATATAATCAAAATGGGTCTCAGAATTATAGCGATTATTTTAATATCACTCCTGATTTATTTATCCTTAATAGGTGAGTAAATAATTATTTATTCTTCTTTTTGTATATATTTAAACTGTATTATTTTAGAATTATGTGATGCGAAGAATGAGACATGTATTCAATATTATCGCAAACCTATTTACGAAAGGAACAAGAAAGTAACTGGTTCATTGTGCATCTCAACAAGTTATGGAAAAATCATCAGAAAATAAGAAAATCTATGAAACGGCAAAAGCTTTTGTTTTTGGAAATCTCATTTTTGTATGTATTATATATTTTATTTGTTATACCATAGAGCTCCGCCTCAAGCCAAACTACTGTTTTGCCTTTTTGTGGTTTGGAAATATGCACTAAGTTCAAAAAATATGGTCGTATATACTTTCGGGTAAAATTGCTCTTCGATCAGCATACGTTCTATGGATTAAGATTTTCTCAAGAGATTTATTTATCAGGCTCACTCAATCAGACCCCCAATCATATTTAACGCATTAGCCTGCTGTTGAGGTAAAACATTTGATGAGAACCGAAATGGAAAAATCATCGATTAATTTATTAAAGGGAAAAACAATAAACTTTTTTCATCCATTAGTTAGGCCATCGAATATGAATGTAATGAAATGAATTTATGATGGATGTAATCCATGTAGTATGTAGGATGTAAATGAATTTAATTTAATTTATTTATTCTTTTATTTACTTTTATGTACTTTTGTGTAGTTTTGATAGTAGAGTAGTGATTTTTATTTATTTTTAATTTTAGTTATTTTTTATTTATTTTTGTTTTTAATTATTTTATGAATATTTTATTTATGATTATTTATATTTATTTATATTTATTTATATTTATTTATTTTTATTTATTTTTATTTATTTTTATTTATTTTTATTTTTGTTTATTTTTATTTACATTTATATATTTAATTTATGTTGCCTGTTTTTATTTGTGATATAATAAAAATAATTAATATCTTTCATGTTGCTTTTACCTGCAAGCTTTTATATAATTTATAATTTATATTTAGATATATTCATAAATAAATAATAATTTATTACATTGGCTGGTGGATAAATGAAAAGAAAAAGCAATTAACTAACAAGAAACTAACTTTCAAAATCTTACCATATACTTATTTCAATATGCGAAAAGGTTTAAGTGAACATGCAGTCTATCCAGGCAGTCTATACATATATGTAATAACCGTGGCTCTGTGACCATAACCATTTTGACATAACCAACGACTCGAATAATTTTACCCTTTAGTTCAGGAATCGATTGTGGATTCTTCTTATAGACCTGGCCTTTTACGTTACCCCAAAGAAAATAGTTCAACCTCGTCAAATCACACGATCTTGGTGGCCAATTAACACCGTTTCTTGCAATAATTCGTCTAGGAAATTTTTCTCTTAATAAATCAATTGTTTCATTAGCAGAGAAGGTGTAGCGCCATCCTGTTGGAACCACATATACTGCAGACCAATATTATGAAATTCAGTCCACAAAATTCTAGTTGTCATCTCTTGATATCGAACACCATCAAAGTTAGAGCTTCACGAGCAGCAATATGAATGAAATACGGCCCAATTACACCTCCTTTCCATTAAACCAATACAAATTAGTGAAATTAATTAGTTAATTAGTAGAAATTATTAATTTAGTAGAAATTATTATTAATTATTAATTATTTCATTAGTAGAAAATCCAAACTATCGTTGGTTAACAAGTTAACAATCTACAAAGTGATCTTTAAACACGTATTGTAGTTACGGCATACAACTGTGGGGTATTACGAGTGTATCCTAATAGAAAACTTTAAAGATTCCAGTCCAAAATCCCGATAATAGTTTCTGATGCTCATTGATTCGTGATAAATCAAACTTTATATCGCGATCTAAAAATAAAGCTTGTGCTGGAAGCCAAGTGCGCGAGTGTGAAATATCATCTATCGCGACTGGAAGTGCACCCCAACTCCCTTGCTCTCAGGCTCCTTGATTATAGGCAAAAAGACGCAGAGACTGAAACGCTGTGATCCTTTAGAGATAAGCTATAGAATTTAAGATAACATTAAGATTATTCTAGTTATAAAAAACCCAAGTTTCTATACATGTCAGGGCCGGTCGCATTGGCGCGGACGGTAAGAGCAGCGGCCTGCTACTGCTGTGCCGAAACCGCATTGGCGTGGTAGTTGGGTCGAATTCAGCGCTCGGATGGTTATTTTTCTTTCTTTCTTCTGTCTGTTTACTTCCTAAATGTCTGTGATTGTTTCTAGGCAAGAGTGTAAAATCCGACAACAAATTACCCTTCAGTTACGTCAGTTAAAGGCTGGGTAAGGCCAGATGCCTTCTGAGAAGTGTTCTACGTTGGTCACTCGGTTGGTCAATTATATACAATATAAACATTTATATAAAATTAAATAAATATCTCGAGTATTAGTTCCGCTCATATCGTGACACGCGACGAAATCGTTACACGATAGGTCGAATCGTTACAACATTATAATTTCTCGAGTCATCATCGTTATCTTATTAACTAGATCAGTATTTTTGTGTATGCAATAAGTCAAATGTATGCAATAAGTCAAACTTCAGTACACTACTATTGTTTAGAGCTAGATTATTACATTTCATGTGGTATAAAGGCAAATTAACCTTGAGTAAAAGCCAATAACCAGAGAATCATTGAATACATATGGTTTTAAATTTTCTTGATAACAAAAAAAAAAAATTCTTTTACTTCTGCTTCCTGTGGTGTTACAGTACGTGAATGAGCCCTGACCTCGTTCAACTTTCGCCTTCATCTAGATCATTTTTAATGTGCAGTAGTTCTTCAGCATCTCTTCTTACATTGCCCTGCAATCCTATTCTTTGGTATTCTCGTTTTCTGTTACCGACTATTCGTCCTTCCATGATTCTCCTTGACATTCGGCTTTCTGACATTCTAGTCACGTATCCCGCCCATTTGAGTCTCCGAACCTTCATAGTCTACAATACTTACAACTTTTAAATACTGCAAGCATCTTTTCTGTTTTCTTCGTAAAGATCCACGTTTCGACCCCTTAGTGACTACTAAGAGAATGAGTGTATTATAGACCATTATGTTCTTTAGAACTTTTAGTACAGAACTTTCTTGTTCGTTTGTATGAGTTTATTGATTGTGTCAAAGCAACATTTAAAGTTTTTCATTTTTTTTGTAGAATTTTTTTTTTCTGGTGAAACACATACAATTTTTTATATATTTCAGAAATTGCCTATTTTGATCCCAGACAAAAAGCGTCAACGATAATTAAGTTTTATTTGTGTTTTTTAGTATTTATTTATATTTTAACTAACTAAATGTAGTTAGTTAATATATTTGAAAAGGAAACGGGTTGACATTGTAGGAACATAACACATGACATTTTTTTATAGAAAGTTTTCTCTTTACTTTCAAAATATCCTTTAGTTTCGGCAATTACCTCTTCATTGGAGTGAAATGTCTTTCCAGTGATCATTTTTTTGAGGTCTGAGAACTGGAAATAGTCGTCAGGGGCCCGCTCTGGCGAATACGGTGGATAAGGAAGCAATTCGAAGTGCAATTCATAAAACTTAGCCATCGTTGGGCAAAACGCATGTCTTTTAAACGCATCAATAACGTTATGTAACATTCGCTATTGATGGTTTTACCTTTCTCGAGATAATCGATGAACAATATCCCATGCGATCCCAAAATACAACGGCCATAAGCTTGTCTGCCGGTAGTTGTGCTTTTGGTCACTTTGGACGGTTTTACCGGCTGCTGTCCACTCAGCTGACTGCCGATTTGACTCCGGAGTTTAGTGATGGAACCATTGTCATCCATTAACATACTCTAAGAAAAAATGAATCATATTAATAATATTATATTTTTTTCTGAATTTCATTATATAATTTCTCAGTTACGAGTTTCAATTTTATGTATACTACATAGAAATCCGAACACCCAGTTAAAATGATTACATTTTAATAATATTTTGTTTAAATCTTTACCATAGCAAAAACAATATATGATTAAATTCTCAACCTGATCATTTTGGAATTTCTTTTTTACGAGAGTTTTTATAATTACCGCTGCATAGGCAGTTGATTAAATTTGTTATTGCAGTAAATATCCAATTTTAGCAGAGTGTGTTGCTAAACGCTGTTTTCAATTGTTTAACATGCCTCGTCAGCGAAGAAATGCGAACTTTCGTCAATTTACCGAATTTGATACGGGACGGGTAGTTGGACTACGAGAGGCTGGTCTCTCTTTTCGGAAAACTACTCACAGAGTAAACCAAAGTCTAGATACAGTGGTATGGCTTTAGGAAGGCTGTACACATCGAGCCAGGGATACAGCACCACACAAAAGAACAAAAGAATGCTATTGTCGCCGCCTAAGGCTGTTGGCTTTAACAGACCGCTTCCTTATCACTGGGGCAATTGCAAATCAGTGATTGAATGGGAAGTGTTTATCGTCAGATATGAAGTTTTGGACTTTTTTTCATATCGTCCGTATTGGGCGCTACCTCTAACCCTAACAGACCATGAAGTAGTGTAGTGAACGACTATTGTGGGACCACAAATAGAACATAATAGCATTTAGTGACAAGTGAGAAGACGACGTGGTAAACAGTTTTTTTTGATCGGCATGTTCATCACATTGTTGGAATTATGGTGTGTGGTGTCATCGCTTAGGTCACCTCTAAGTGTTATCAGAGGTTATCAGAGGAAACGTGACCGCACTTCGTTATGTCCAAATTTTGGACCATCATCTCATACCATACTTAAACTGACAATTGACATTCCCAAACCGAAAATTTTAACAAGATAATATCCGGCCACATGTAGCAAGAGTCACACTGGACTACTTCGACCATGCTCAAATTAATGTACTGTCATGGCATCCAACATCTCTCGATTTAAGCCCAATCGGACATATATGGTACATGATCGGCAGAAGGCTATTAAATTTACAACAACCCCCTAGGTCGCTTGGAATGAGGTACCCCAGGAATCCACCTGGTATTAATCATCTCATCAGATAAAACTAACTTAGATAAAATTTAAAATAACAGCAGTTAAAGTTTATGAGGTTGGACTGTAATTTTAATAGTTTGCTTACTTTGATCTTATAATTATTAATTATTATTCACATTAAATCATTTTTACTGGGTGTTCGAATTTCTATGTCACGTAGTATATATCTGAATTAGGCCATTTAATACTGAAATTAAGTGGTTTACTAGATAAACCAAGTAAAAAATTGACTACAAATATTTATATACTATTACTTACTTTAGAGTCTATTTATAGACGAATATATTAGTGATATTAATTATCAGATTTAAGATTAAAATATTTAATATATATTGTAAGACACATCGTCAAAGAGGAAAAGGAAACCTCACAAATCACGAGACATAAAATGAAAGGATTATTTTTTTAACATATATATATATATATATATATATATATATATATATATATATATATATATATATATATATATATATATATATATATATATATATATATATATATATATATATATATATATATATATATATATATATATATATATATATATATATATATATATATATATATATATATATATATATATATATATATATATATATATATATATATATATATATATATATATATATATATATATATATATATATATATATATATATATATATATATATATATATGTATATATGTATATATATATATATATATATATATATATATATATATATATATATATATATATATATATATATATATATATATTTATATATATATATATATATATATATATATATATATATATATATATATATATATATAATATAGAGATAGATATGCATATTTCCCCAATAATAACTGAGATGGTTTAACGGCAATTGCTGTAATTGGGCGGTTAGTTGGGTATATGATTTTGACGAGCATGGTGGTGGCTTTCAATCATTGCAGCTTTATCTACCTGGAAATAAAACTAACCTCTCTCTCTCTGTTTACTATCTGCTACTTTAGATTTATCAGATCGATACAAATCATATTTTAACACGAGGCTATTCACATATTCAACGAGAGACACTCGTTAGCACATCAATTATAATAGCCATGATAGCAATCAACATGTATTCAAATAGAGACCTTGTACATAACTTTAACAATGATAATATTAAACTCGCCGAGATTTACCACTAACCACCAAATCACTTTTTGAATACTTCTCGACGCACGTTTCGCTAACTGTGGTATTCAAGTGATTTGGTGTTTAGTGGTAAATCTCTTCGAGTTTAGTGTTTCACACCGAAGGTTCCAATAGAAGAATTGAATGATAATATTATCGGCCAATAATCAAATATCAAACTGGGTACTGCTCCTGAGACTAAGGGGAGAACGCGCAACAGTGCCAGCTTCGGGTATAAACGGCGTATCAAGGGAGAATGCACGAAATACCCACTCAAAGAGTTAAACACAACATAATGGATATCCAATCACACCCTACGGTGCAACCTCTGGTACTGAGTTTTGCAATGGGTACAAAGGGAGAGCGCGCGATGTATCCGCTCCAGATACCAGAAAAGCAAAACAGCATTTACCAACTTCATAGTATTTAAGGAAGAGCGCGCGACAATACCATGATAATTGTATCAAGCAATAATGAAATTATCATTCTGGGTACTGTTCCTAACACTGAGGGGAGAACGCGCAGCAGTGCCAGCTTCGGGTATGAACGGGATATTAAGGGAGAACGCACGAGAGACCTACCCAAAGAGCTAAACAGCACGCAGAACGCACGAAATACCCACTCAAAGAGTTAAACACAACATAATGGATATCCAACCACACTCTACGGTGTAACCTCTAGTATTGAGTTGTGCAGTGGGTATAAAGAGAGAGCGCGCGATGCACCCGCTCCAGATACTAGAAAAACAAAACAGCATTTACCCACTTCATGGTATTGAAGGGAGAGAGCGTGACAATACCATGGATATCTCCCTCAACTAAATTTTAAATCATATGAATATGCTGATGCCAGTACTCAAACAATGTTTTGGATATTCACTTAAAGAGAAATGATTTAATGTTGATGAAATCATTAATCGAGAACCACTGTTTGAAATATTATTTTAAATGAACAGTAACAGATTTAATTCAACTGTGCTTGAATATTTGGTAATAATCAGAACAGTATCCCGTGAGAAAAATAAATAGAAGTAATCTTGAAATACTTTTCGAAACTACTAAAATCAATAGAAGACAAAGTGTTCAGTGAAAAACTCATTTAATATTAATGAAAACATTAAATAGAAATAATAGAGCTTTAAACACATCTCAAAACTAATATAAATCGATAGAAACTAAAGCGTTCAGCAACAAACTCACAACTAATAAAAGTTAAAACTTATATAGCAATAATTTAATATTACTGAAACCATTAATTAGAAATAATATACATAATAGAGCTTTAAATACATCTCAAAACTAATATAAATCGATAGAAACCAAAGTGTTCAGCGATACACTCACCCTTGGAATTATTCGGGAACGACACGACACGGCACTTATTCACAGTATAAATGAAAATGTTGGTTTCCAATACTGAAATGAAACCATCTCTAAAGATGCTCGACCATTATCGCACATCGGGTGGTAACTGCCCTTAAATATTGTCGTAGCTTTTAGATAAGATGAGCGAACACATTGAATGTAAACACAATAATACAACCCAGTGTCCTTAAGCGGAAAAAAGAAATATAGTCGGCATCTGGTCAATGGATGGGCATCTGGTCGAAGGTTCAAATTCATGTGGATTTTCTTCCGCCCACATATAAGTATTGTGAGAATTAAAAATTCTATTGCATGTGACCACAGCTTCGTCTGTAAAGAGAATATTCTGTACAAAACGGTTTTAAAACATTTTCTAAAACTCGTTGTTCATTTTCTACAGTTCTGGTGCTCTCCTTTTTGCAGTCATGTTTGGAAGGCATGAAAAGTATCTTTTCACATAATCTTCTATGCAGGTTTGTAAATGTTTCTGTACAAAGAAGTACTCTTCCGGGAGAACACTCTGCATATAATCTTCTAGCTTCACAGGCGCTCCCATTCGCCTTCCCGTACATAAAATGCATATTCGCTATTTCGTCGATGGGTTAATGGGCCACTTTGCAGTTTAAACATTAAAAATCTAAACTTTATTACATAATAGTCTAGTTTCAAGAATCGTCAAAGACCAAGATCAACAGTGACAGCCGCCTACTTAATTATTAAGATGCATTTCGATATCTATGTAATCGTGCATCGATTTAGAAAAAGTCAGTTTTCTGATATACGGTCTATCCTAACGAGATGAAATAAGAAAGAATTTAAAAAATTAAAAACTATTACAAACAAAAAAGTTATGGCAATATTGACCAAAGAGGCGCCACAGTATGTTACGCCCCTGACTAAAATAATCAATTATTAACACAAAAAACGTTGTTCCATTCCAACTTATTGAAGTATACCGAGTTTCACGAGTTTAGCATAAACCGTTTCGAAAATATTACGAAAAAACCATCTTCAGAGAATATCTTCCCCTTAAGAAGCATTTTTACGGTTTTCCATCTAACTTTAATGGGGCACATGTAAAGTTATCGAGATATATATATATATATATATATATATATATATATATATATATATATATATATATATATATATATATATATATATATATATATATATATATATATATATATATATATATATATATCGATAACTTTACATGTGCCTCATTAAAGTTAGATGGAAAGTATATATATATATATATATATATATATATATATATATATTATATATATATATATATATATATATATATATATATATATATATATGTATATATATATATATATATATATATATATATATATATATATATATATATATATATATATATATCGATAACTTTACATGTGCCTCATTAAAGTTAGATGGAAAGTTAGATGTGTTTAAAGCTCTATTATTTCTATTTAATGTTTTCATTAATATTAAATGAGTTTTTCACTGAACACTTTGTCTTCTATTGATTTTAGTAGTTTCGAAAAGTATTTCAAGATTACTTCTATTTATTTTTCTCACGGGATACTGTTCTGATTATTACCAAATATTCAAGCACAGTTGAATTAAATCTGTTACTGTTCATTTAAAATAATATTTAAAACAGTGGTTCTCGATTAATGATTTCATCAATATTAAATCATTTCTATTTAAGTGAATATCCAAAACATTGTTTGAGTACTGGCATCAGCATATTCATATGATTTAAAATTTAGTTGAGGGAGATATCCATGGTATTGTCACGCTCTCTCCCTTCAATACCATGAAGTGGGTAAATGCTGTTTTGTTTTTCTAGTATCTGGAGCGGGTGCATCGCGCGCTCTCTCTTTATACCCACAGCACAACTCAATACTAGAGGTTACACCGTAGAGTGTGGTTGGATATCCATTATGTTTTGTTTAGCTCTTTGGGTAGATCTCTCGTGCGTTCTCCCTTAATACCTCGTTCATACCCGAAGCTGGCACTGCTGCGCGTTCTCCCCTCAGTGTTAGGAACAGTACCCAGAATGATAATTTCATTATTGCTTGATAAAATTATCATGGTATTGTCGCGCGCTCTTCCTTAAATACTATGAAGTTGGTAAATGCTGTTTTGCTTTTCTGGTATCTGGAGCGGGTACATCGCGCGCTCTCCCTTTGTACCCATTGCACAACTCAGTACCAGAGGTTACACCGTAGGGTGTGGTTGGATATCCATTATGTTTTGTTTAGCTCTTTGAATGGGTATTTCGTACGTTCTCCCTTGATACGCCGTTTATACCCGAAGCTGGCACTGTTGCGCGTTCTCCCCTTAGTGTCAGGAACAGTACCCAGTTTGATATTTGATTATTGGCCGATAATATTATCATTCAATTCTTCTATTGGAACCTTCGGTGTGAAACACTAAACTCGAAGAGATTTACCACTAAACACCAAATCACTTGAATACCACGGTTAGCGAAACGTGTTTCGAGAAGTATTCAAAAAGTGATATGGTGTTTAGTGGTAAATCTCGGCGAGTTTAATATTATCATTGTTAAAGTTATGTACAGGGTCTCTATTTGAATACATGTTGATTGCTATCATGGCTATTATAATTGATGTGCTAACGAGTGTCTCTCGTTGAATATGTGAATAGCCTCGTGTTAAAATATGATTTGTATCGATCTGATAAATCTAAAGTAGCAGATAGTAAACAGAGAGAGAGAGGTTAGTTTTATTTCCAGGTAGATAAAGCTGCAATGATTGAAAGCCACCACCATGCTCGTCAAAATCATATACCCAACTAACCGCCCAATTACAGCAATTGCCGTTAAACCATCTCAGTTATTATTGGGGAAATATGCATATCTATCTCTATATTATATATATATATATATATATATATATATATATATATATATATATATATATATATATATATATATATATATATATATATATATATATATATATGTATATATATATATATATGTATATATATATATATATATATATATATATATATATATATATATATATGTTAAAAAAATAATCCTTTCATTTTATGTCTCGTGATTTGTGAGGTTTCCTTTTCCTCTTTGACGATGTGTCTTACAATATATATTAAATATTTTAATCTTAAATCTGATAATTAATATCACTAAAATATTCGTCTATAAATAGACTCTAAAGTAAGTAATAGTACATAAATATTTCTAGTCAATTTTTTACTTGGTTTATCTAGTAAACCACTTAATTTCAGTATTAAATGGCCTAATTCAGATATATACTACGTGACATAGAAATTCGAACACCCAGTAAAAATGATTTAATGTGAATAATAATTAATAATTATAAGATCAAAGTAAGCAAACTATTAAAATTACAGTCCAACCTCATAAACTTTAACTGTTGTTATTTTAAATTTTATCTAAGTTAGTTTTATCTGATGAGATGATTAATACCAGGAGGATTCCTGGGGTACCTCATTCCAAGCGACCTAGGGGGTTGTTGTAAATTTAATAGCCTTGTACCATACGATCATGTACCATATATGTCCGATTGGGCTTAAATCGAGAGATGTTGGATGCCATGACAGTACATTAATTTGAGCATGGTCGAAGTAGTCCAATGTGACTCTTGCTACATGTGGTCGGATATTATCTTGTTAAAATTTTCGGTTTGGGAATGTCAATTGTCAGTTTAAGTATGGTATGAGATGATGGTCCAAAATTTGGACATAACGAAGTGCGGTCACGTTTCCTCTGATAACCTCTGATAACACTTAGAGGTGACCTAAGCGATGACACCACACACCATAATTCCAACAATGTGATGAACATGCCGATCAAAAAAAACTGTTTACCACGTCGTCTTCTCACTTGTCACTAAATGCTATTATGTTCTATTTGTGGTCCCACAATAGTCGTTCACTACACTACTTCATGGTCTGTTAGGGTTAGAGGTAGCGCCCAATACGGCCGATATGAAAAAAGTCCAAAACTTCATATCTGACGATAAACACTTCCCATTCAATCACTGATTTGCAATTGCCCTAATGATAGGGAAGCGGTCTGTTAAAGCCAACAGCCTTAGGCGGCGACAATAGCATTCTTTTGTTCTTTTATGTGGTGCTGTACCCCTGGCTCGATGTGTACAGCCTTCCTAAAGCCATACCACTGTATCTAATTTTTGGGATATTATATATATATATATATATATATATATATATATATATATATATATATATATATATATATATATATATATATATATATCCACACCCGGAACCATTAAATTGCCAGGCAAGTAACTAGCCCGCCTGACCTGACATGACCTGACATAAATCAAGTCAATCATACAAAATTGACTATAGGTCAAACCAAATTTAAAGCTTTCTCTACATTAGTATAATGGAAAAGCTAGCTCGAATGTTCTGATTTCAGCACTTCATTTATCAAAAATTCGTTATATATCTGGTGACAGGCAGTGCAATAGGCTATTCTTATACTTCAATCGTATTAATAATATTTTATTTTTTATTAATACTGGGTACTTATATGCATATTTATATACATATCATAATTGAGTCATTTAATAATAAAATTACGTGGTTTACTAGTTAAACCAAGCACACAAATTTCCTTTATAATTACCCTTCCTTTATAATTACGCTTTCCTTAGGCACGTTGGGCTATTTATAAACCAATCTTCAAAAAGTTCTCCTGTGGTGTCGTCATGGTAGTCCAAAGATGAATGTTTAATATTTTTGGAGGACAACCTAAACAATTTGGAACCCATTTATCATCGGAACCAGCATGTAAAATTGTAATTATTTTTCCCTTGTTTGCTGGGGCTTAGGTTTGGCATTTACTTGATGTATCTACCCATCCTTTTGCTGGCGTCTCATGTGTATCGAACTATGTTTCATCAAGGTAGATAATGGAATGATTTTCTAATCTGCATTTTTTTATAGAGTTTAAGTAGTCAAACCGCAATCGTCGCAATCGTTCTGATTCCATTAATATTTCCAAACTTATTAGAGATAATATTTTCATCTTTCCTTAGTCGCTGTTGCAATGAATGCAGTGCAGGCATAGTTTGTTCTTCATACATAGCATAAATTTTACTTCGAATTAAGTCTTTGTCGCTTTCGTCAACACCTTTGCTTTTACGAGAATTACTACAAACTTTTTTGGCTTTAATGTTCTTTGTCACAATATCTTTAACTGTGATAACGGCATTTTCGTTAATGAAGACGTTGTCGCTGCGGCTGCATTTACATTAAGCCCCCTATTCAATAAAGAAACATATACATTTTTAACAATTTGCTTACCACGCCCCCACATAACTACAAATCTGTCTGTAGTAAACTACAGACAGAAACTACTGACAAACCGCCCCTCACGCTATAATAGTCAACGAGCTATGATTATACAACTTTTGCGCGCATTTTTTATAATTTTGTATTACTAACGGATCCAGGTATGTTCCACTTTTTTCATGATAATTGAAATTATATTGTAATAATGAGCTTTAAAGCATAAATTTGTGATAAATATAGTAGAAATGAGCTTTTATGGCTAAAATCTTATTCGTAGATATTGACGTGGTCTCAAAACAAAATGGCGTAGTCTGACAATTGCACGCTATTGTCAACTATGTATTTTACTTTTGTTTGTTCTCTTACAGATGTGTAACAAAAAGGAAAAAGGGAATTTGGGACCCACTTCAAATGCAGGCTGCTTTAGAAGCTATACATGCTGCAAGGAAAATAAAAGTGGCGGCAAGGTCGTTTGTGCTTCCAGAATCTTCTACAAGAGACAGATGAAAAAATGTAGAATACTAATAATCACTAATAATCCTCGATTGGCGCGGAAGGCACCGTTTCCAAAACATGATGAAATGAAGCTGATCATGGCTATTTTGGCTAAAACATTTTTTGGAATTACACAACAACAGCTATGCAAACTGGCTCATGAATTTACTGTTACAAAGAACATTAAAAACATTATTTCAGCAGAGAAAGGCATGGCAGGTAAATGCTGAGTGTACACGTTGCAGGAGGAATCCTGAGATCTCTTTGCGAGCTCCGGATCCAACGAGCATGAACAGAGGTTTATAATAAAGGATGGATTAACGAAGATCTTTTTGAAAAATGGCTTCGTTATTTTGCCAAACATATTAATGCAACTACTCAAAACTCCACCCTCCTAATTCTTGACAATCGGACCAGTCACTTGTCACTGAAAGTTTATTAATATTGCAGCGAAAATGGAATCCACATGCTATCATTACCTACGCATACGTCCCATAAGATGGAACGTCACTTTTGATGGTCCACTGAAGGCAGCTTATTACAGAGAGTGTGACTTATATATGAAAAAGCATATTTGAGAGTAGCTCAACGTATTCGGTGACGATGACTTTATATCAATTCTTATTATTGAAGACTTAACATCTCGAAATCAAACTTTAATGAATAATGACATAGCAACTGCAGCATTTACTACCACATATGTTATGAATGAAACCGAAGCTATTGCAGTTCTTCGCGTAGTATTTGGCAAATCTTAAGTCCAGGGTCTCAAAACATTCAGAAAACTAAAAAACGTTCCAAGAAACAGCACTCGAAAATATTGAATGTCACTCCATTAAAGGCGGAGTCGGAAGAAAAGGAGAGGGATGGAAGTTTAAAACAGAATAAAGACAACAATAACAAAAACGGAAAAGCCTTAGCAAACAGAAAAATTATCAAGAGAAGAGTGTCCCTTTTCAGCAGCGATGACGAAGTTCTATAATATTGATGCTGAATGACATATTTGCACTATATGTGAAGAATTCGGCCGGGACAAGGAAGTATGGTTTCGTTGTTGCAGTTGTTCTAGCTGGATCCACAAAGAACGCAATGGTCGCATCCTCCATAGTCTTTGCCCAAGATATATGGAGTGGTCCACAACCTCTAAATCGCTTCCTAAAATAGAGATTCTTCTGTCGTCAGAAAATTTGTTGAAAATAACCTAACTCTTTTTCAAGTTATTTTTCAGTCCAAATGGTTCTCCAGCCCTTTGCAGTTCTTGTATATGTTTTTATAGCTCATCTGAGTATTGTGACAGGAGAACTATATCATCTGCAAATATAAGATGGCTTAAGTATACACCATTGATTTTTGTTCAATCCTGTTCCCAATCCAGATTATGGAATACCTCTTCAAGGCAGGCTGAGAAAAGAACTGGCGATACAGAGTCACCCTGCCGTACACCCCGTACACCAAGATCATTCATGTTAACTGTCGCTGTAGCTTTATTATACATGGATCCCAATTGGTTCATAGGTTGGTAGGTTCTGTCTATCCCCTGGTTAAGCAATACATCCATTATGGCTTGCTTTGATATTGAGTAAAATACCTTTTCATAGTCAATAAAAGCTAAGCACGGTGGCATAGTGTATTCATTATACCTTTCTATACCAATTGGACAACCTAGATATTGTATTGTACATTGTACTAAATCGGCTTATAAATTCTGCTTGGTCACTTGGTTGTGCGTCATTAATATTCTTTTAGATATTATCTTGGTGAAAACTTTGTACATTACCGATAGGAGGCTTATTAGGTGGTAAGTTTTTATATCTGCCTGTGCTCCTTTTTTTTATGAAGAAGAATTACTTCAGCATTTTTCCAGAGGTTTGGTATTTTTTTGGGCATTTTAAGTACAATTTTGCCAGTATTTTATATAAAGTTCGACCACAAGCTTTTAATATTTCAACCGTTACTCTGTCATTTCCTGGAGCCTTTCCATTCATCATTGCTTCTATAGCATTTGTCACTTCACCCAACAGAATATCTGGCATTGACTGGTTCTGATCTTCATATAACTTTGAATAAAATCTTCTGATAACCTTTAACATATTCGTACTCTCCTTGTACACTATTTGTGCTACAAATATTTGTGTTCTTTTATTTCTCAACTTGTGTTTAGCTTTGTAAATTCCTTTGTTTTCTTCTAGTATTTTTTGCAATATCTGCATGTTGAACCAATGAGTTTTCGCTCGAATACATTTTCTCAAAGTTTTGCAAAGCTCAACGCACTCGACTGCCAAAAAGACTCCCTGCATCCTCATTGTCCGCCGTTTCTTCATTAAATCAATAGTCTCAATGTAAATTTTTGACTGTTAGAAACTTTTTTCTGCTGGTGCTATTATAGCAGCCGTTTCAAGCACATTGTAGATTATTTTTTCATACTGATCTGTTATTTCCATCTCCTCTGGGTCTTGCAACACAGCAAACCGATTCGATAAAGCAATTTTAAAATCGCTGCCTCTCTGCAGCAGCTTCCCAGAGTTCACTCTGACCTTCTTTGATCATACCATTCTTGTACGTTTTCTACGACAGTTTATCCTAACGTTTGCTCATGCAATTGCATTAAAAAGGTTAAGGACAGAAATTGTTTTACCGTTTGACATGGTGTAGTCAATTTCATTTATGAGACCAGATGAGTTTTCCTATGTCCATTTTCTACTGATTTTTGTCTTATAAAACAAGTTCATAATATACAGTTCTTGTCTTTCAGCAAAATCAACTAATCTGTCACCTCTATTGTCCCGCCCACTACTTCCATATGGGCCAGTTACAGTTTCACTAGTTCAGTACATGTTTTGTACCTTCACGTCTCGTTGTCTAAAATTTGGACTACAGAATCATAAAATACCTCAATTTCCTCATCACCATAGCTTATAGTTAGTGTATAAGCCTTGACGATCTGATGCTTAAATGCGTACTGTTTCAGGTATGGAAAAACATGTATTAGTTTTTTTCCGGGAGTATATCAGGTTGTCGAATTAGTCCCTGTCGGGATTTTGCAGATGTTTCACCAAAATCTCATTTGGCATCTTCGGTGCTTACTGTCGCGTGGTTCGTGACTTTCTTAGAAGGATCTTCTTCCTGGATGTTAAGTTGACCTGAAGGCCTTGACTTTGATTCTTTGATTTGTTCCGGATGTCGCGACAGAGTCGTTTATCTGGAGGGTTTTAGTTGCCGTTCTTTAGGCAGGATTGTGATGACCGAAGTGAGGGGTCATACTGGGGCAACGGCCGGCAATGAAGCTGCCGAAGCTATAATTAGCGGATTGTCCGAAAGGGACGCCATCCCTAGGAATTTGTCCAGTAATCTGGACAGGAATGTCTGAATCTCTGGAATATCTGTCTCCCGGTAGATTTGCGTATTTCTTACAAACCATGGAACTTTGACAATGATGCGAAGCGTACGTGATTGAAAAGACTGAAGTCTTTTAATCGAAGAGATTGGGAAGAACGGGAACCAGATCAGATGTCCATTGATAAGGACTGATCGGACCATGTTTTATACAGGGTTAGTTGGTTGTCAAGCGTGAGCTTACTTCTTCTATTGATTAGGGAGTACAGTATACGGAGCATGCCGTATGCTTTTCCGGTAGCCTTTTTGAGATGCGACGTTTACGCAAGGGCCTTGTCGAACTCGAGTCCCAGATAGTGAGCCGTTATAGCCCACTTGATAGGGATTCCTTGTATACGGATATTCTGGCGGATAATAGGCTATCTTCGGGTTAAAAAGGCAGCCCTGGGTTTTGCTGCGATTGATTGCTAGTCGCCATTCGACCAGCCATCTCATGCCTTTCAACGTCTGCCTTTGGAGCCTGGATGTAATCACCCAGGGAGCGAGGGCCGTCGTATAAAAAGCCGTATCATCAGCATAAAATGCAGTTTGCACGTGCGGAATCTTTGGAAAGTCCGCCATGTAGACATTGAAGATTACGGGGGCAAGAGCGGACCTTGCGGTACTCCCGCTTCGATTCGCTGGACGGATGAAAGAGCACCATCGTCGAGCACTTGGAAAGTGCGTCTAGTCAGAAATGATGGCAAAAGCTTGACTAGATCTGTTGGTATACCGAGTCTGAGCATCTTGACTATGAGTCCGAGGTGCCAGACTCTGTCAAATGCTTGCGAGAGGTCTAGAAAGACAACTCCCGTGTGTCGCCTTATGTCGAACCGCTGCCTGATCTCCGTCGAGATAGCGCCGCCTGATGGACGGCTGCGTGCTCCCTCCGGAAACCATTCTGTGCGTCCGGCAGAATATTCTTATCAACAAGAACACATAGAATTGCTCTTTCGGCGATCTTACCGAGGGCGCTAAGCAAGCTAATCGGCCTATAGCTACTTGGCTCTTGTGGGTTTTTTCCTTTTTTGAGGATTACGATGATTTGGGCATGTTTCCATAGAGATGGAAAGTGCTGGAGTCTGAAAATTGCGTTGACTATGTTAGTCAACTACACAATTTGCTTGTTAGGTAGCCGTTTCAGCTGCATCGGTGAGATGAGGTCGCGACCAGGAACCTTTCTGACTTTCAAACCTCAGATAATATCGTGTATTATCTTCGGTGAGACAATTTGGCCGATCAAGTAGCCGGGGTTAGAAGTTCCTTGGCAAGAAAGGATCTCTTGTTTGAACTTATCAACTTTATTCTTCTTTTCGACTAAAGGATGAAGAGAAGTCATCTGTTTTTGATAGGTTACGGCAAAGAGCTCCGCCTTCTCCGCCCCGGTGACGGCGTGAGAATCACCCGTCCTTAGGAGGGGAACCGGCGCCTTACCCACCATGAATTTGGCTGTTTTCCATAGCGATCGATCAGCCGTGCCGATTGACGCCAGGAATTCATCACCTGGGGCCCATTGGGACTCTCTCTTGGCTTCGTTTGCACGAAGCCGGAGTTCAGGGTCGCCAGTCAAGTGAAAGCGTCTGTAGAGCCGGTTTTTTATACGAATTTTCTCTTGTACCTCGAACGGGATGCCCAAGGTAGTCCGAGTTGATTCTGGAGCGGTTTTAGTAACCGCTTGCGTGGCTTCTATTATATCTTGAGTTAATTTTTCGACCGCATCTTCGAGCTGCTGAATGCTACCAATACGCGGGTTGGGCCCGCTGTCCTGCAAATGCTGTTGAAAAATGCTCCAACAGATATTAGTTTTCTTTCTTGGCGGGAAGGTATCCACCTTGGTGCCGATTGTTAGCACTACCGGATAGTGATCCGAGGTAAGCTCATGGACAACCTGGACATCGCATTGATTCGTTAGATTCTTTATAATAAAGAAATCTAAAAAACTGCTATAGCGGGAAGGTTCGTCTGGAACAAGGAGTTTCAGCCCGTATCTTTCCGCCAAAGATAATAGGTCAGCTTCTCTCTTGTTTGTCAGATCCGAACCCCACAAACGGTTATGGGCGTTGTAATCTCCTCCAATGATGAATGGAGTGTTGTTATTCAGGAACCTGCAAGCTTCACCTGGATCGAAGTCGTGGCAGGCTCTCTGGTACCATAAAGATAGGTTTACAAGATTACCTTTCAGAGCCACCTGCACGGACATGACCTCTGAGGTAGTAAGACCCGTTGGGGGCGGCAGGTTGTGTCTGATTCCTCTCTTAAGGAGAATCATCAGACCACCTCCCGCTCCGCCGAGCCTGTCCTCCTTATAACAGTAGAAATTCCTCACACCGAACCTTGAGCTCAGTTTAAGGAAAGTCTCCTAGATCAGGGCCACGTATATGCTATGGTCTTCCAGAAACGCACCACAGAAAACCACAAACGAGTTCCAATTTTTTCCCATTCAGAGAATTGGAATTCCATGTTACAACCCTCAACGAATTTCTATTATTCGTTGCTGGTTTGGAACATGGCTAGTGCAGAATTTATCTGCTCTTGAACCATAGCAGCCATCTGCTGCATCATTTGCTCCATCATTACCGTGAAGTTTTGTAATTGAATCCTTGGAGCCTCCATCCTAGGAGCGGACTTTGGGGAGGTGATCGGCCCGGATGCCGGGGATTTACTATTGTTTCGTGATCCCCCAACAAAAGTTGGGGGCGGTATTTTTGGCGGAGGTTTAGATAGTGCATTCGTTTGATTTTTCTTCCCCTCACTCTTGTTCGAGGGTCTTTTGGGACAGGCTTTTGAGTTACCCGGATGAGGACCACCACAGTTAACCAACTTAGCCGGAGCGTTCTTCGGCTTTTTGCACTCTTTTGAAGCGTGGTTGGCCGCACACTTCGTACATTTGGGTGGCACTTGGTATTTCATTGCCATGTGACCAAAGACCTGGCAGTGGTAACACTGGTCTCCCCGTTGGATTTAATGTTTTCCACCTTTATCTTCTGGTGGACCAGGTACTTGATGTTATGGATCCCCTTTTGGTCTTTGGGGAGGATCACATACACTAGGGCAAGTGGTTGCCCCTTTTTGTTTTTTCACCTCTGAATTTTCGAGGGGGTGAAACCTAGCTCGACGAGCTCTTCTCGGATTTCCTGCTCCGAGACCGTTTCCACGATGTTCCGGAGCAGTACATGAAGTTGCTTTTCGCTCTTCGTGAAGAAGGTGTGAAAAACGATGCTTTCTCTTTCGAGGAACGCCGTCAGCTTGCGGTAGTCACCGGCTGTCTTTGGCTGAATCTTCACTCTTCTGAAGACCACTCACTGAATCACCTTCATATAATGGTATTTGCTGCGCAGTACCACCGTTAGCACTTTCGGTTCAGTTCGGCCTTTGCGACCCGCGCTTTCGCTTCAGTAGCCGCGTTGGCTACTGGAGTCGCTCTTGGGGCACCGCTTGGACCTGCCTCTGCGGCAGTCTTATTCCTGAGCACTTGGTCTTGGTTATTTTCCTTGTCAGAGGATCGTCTTATTCGCTTTGTACGTCGCCTTTTTTTTTGCCGAGCACGTTTCGAAGTCCAAGTCGGACGTCTCTCCGCCGATGAAGAGAATTTCGCCTTCGCTCGTTTCGTGAGTTAATTTGGGGGTAACGGTATCCGTTTTAATAGGGGAAAGAGTGCCTTTTGGAGCTTTAAGTAGCGGGAAGTCGCTATCCATCCAATTTCCCGTATCCGTTTCGACGTTAATTTCGACCGTCGCGTTGGTGCGGACGGTGTCTTGCTAATTTTTGTCGATCTTTGCCGCCAATACGGCTATTTGATTTTCTAGATCTTTTATGAGCTCTTTGAGCTCGAAAATCGTCTCGTTGAGATGATTATCGCGGCGCGATTGTTCAAGCTCCTCCTGGAGCCTGGCTATTATCTCGTCGAGCCCGAAGGTCGTACCCGATGCCCGTAAGGTCATATTAGTCTGCCAATGTCACCAGCAATCTTCCGAACACCTTGAATTTCTAGGAATTTCTAGGAATTTCAGGAAACTGTGGACTTCCCCTGAATCGAAGTCGTTACAGCTTCTCTGGTAGCATGAAGATAGGTTGACGAGATTTCCATCTAAAGTCACTTGCACCGACATGACCTCTGAGGAAGTAAGGCCGGTCGGCGGAAGAAGGTTGTTCCTGATACTCCTCTTGACGAGGATCATCAGGCCACCGTCCGCTCCGCCCTGTCTGTCCTCCCTGTAGCAGTAGAAGTTTCTTATTCCGAAGCGTTCGCTTGGTTTAAGGAAAGTCTCCTGAATCATGGCCACATCGATGCTGTGATCTTCTAGAAATGCGGTCAATTCCACTTTTTTGCCAGCTAGGATTCATTACTGTTCCTAAACATGGCTAATGCAGTGTTTAACTGCTTTTGTACCATTACAGCCATCTGCTGCATCATTTGCTCCATTATCTGTGTAAAATCAGGTAGATGGAGTTTCGGTACTTCTGTTTGAGAAGCAACCTTCTTCCTGGGAGCCTTCCGGATGACTACCGGAGGGACCTTTTCGGCCTTTCCGGATGGTTTGGTCACCGTTTTGTTCTCTGACTTTGGAACTTGTTTAACGCAACTAGGACCGGCGGTCTTTTTCCTCGGCGTTTGTTCAGTTACTTTTTCTTCCTCCGAAGAGTGCCTCTGTCTATTCAATCTTCTTCGCTTCAATTTTTGCGGCCAGGGAAGCCACCTGGCCTTTCAGTTCTTTAATGAGTTTTTTTAACTCGTAAATTGTCTCATTGAGACCGTGATTGTCTTTGCGCGCTAGCTCCAGCTCAGCCTGAAGGCTGGCGATCACTGCGTCAGGCCCGAGATTCGGGCCCGCCGAATCTTGTGCCATATCACGCTAACAATGTCTAAAAAATATTTAAAAAACACTTTAAAATGAACCAGAATAACAATTTAAAAGTGTTAAACAGAAAATCAAAAGTATTTTAAAATATTAAAGGCTTATTAAGCCCAAAGACTATCCTATCACCTACCGGCTAGGAAACTCGAGGCGTCGGATACAGTTGGGGTACCCCTGCAGCAGCAAAACCAGCACAGATCACTGCACACCGCTGCGAATACCGCACTAAGAACTGTTGAAATTCGGTTAATTCAAAAGAAAAAACCGTTAATGACGTCACCGGGGTGCCGTCAGCACAGTGATTAACAGCCAATGCCAACTTTTGAAGAGCTCAGAAAAACACGTCCGCACTCTCTGACTAGTTGGGTTGGAATGAGAAGGATCGGTTTCCCGTACGCTATTTACATGTTCTGGCCTGGTTCTTAGTCGATAGCGATTGGCTGGCGCTGGCTCCGCCTCCTGAGGTGCTTGCGTCGTCTTTGTTTCCACTTGTGCCTCTTTGTTGTGCTTGTTGTACTGTCTGCTGGTCTAAGAACGCTTTTCCACGTTGGTGGCAACCGTAGAGCGTCATCTCTCTTGTTTAGACTTTGCATTTCATTTATGTTAGCTATCTCTTTGTATCCATCAAAGTTCATTTTGTGCCCTGATTCTACTTGGTATCGGAATAATGCCGATGTTGTTTGCTTATTGCGTATGCTTGTTTTGTGTTCCTCGATTCTAGCAGATCTTTTTCTGTTTGTTTGTCCGATGTAGGTCTTGTTACAGCCTGAGCGTTGACTGACTGTGCGTTGAGATATCTGTTTGTGTGTGTTGATTTTCCGTAGACCGTGCGTCATAGGCGCCCTTCTGTTGTTTTTGCGACTCGAACGTCTATGAACGGAAGTTTGTGTTCTTCTTTAATTTCTAGTGTAAACTGTATTTTTGGATGTTGGGAGTTCAGATGTTCTAGGAAGTTGAACAGCTCCGTTTTTTCCGAATTTACAACAATATGATTGTTCAAAACAGTGCTGGAAGTCTTCTTCTGTCAGCTCCTTTAGAACGCGCGCCGCTTTTTCTTTTACAACTTCAACGGACTCAAATATTGTTCCTTTTAATGCAGATTTTACATTAGGAAACAGATAGAAGTCGCATGGCGCAATATCCAGCAAATAAGACGGATGGTCTAACACTGGGATGCTGTACTTGGCTAAAAACCTCTTAGCAGACAATGCGGAATGAACCGGCGCATTGTCTTGGTTAAGAACCCATGACATGTCCTTCCACAATTCGGCCCGTTTTTTCCTTATTCTTCCACGGAGCTCAGCAAGAATGTGAAGATAGTAATGTTGATTAATAGTTTGACTTTCAGAAACCTAGTGTAGGTATATAATCCCATGAATATCGAAAAAAACAATCATGATTGCTTTCAATTTTGATTTGCTCATTCGAGCTTTTTTGGCTCTTAGTGAATTTGGATGGTTTGGCGCTTCGTTTCAAAATCATAAGTATAAAACCACAATTTGTCACATGTTATTATCCTTTCCAATAAGTTTAGGTCATTTTCAAAGGCATTCAAAGTGTTAGTACAAACATTTTTGCGAGCTTCTTGTTCAAACGTAAACATTTTAGGAACCATTTTGGCACATACTTTTTGCATATTAAAATTGTTATGTAAAATTTGCTGTACACATTCTTTGTCAATTCGTACAGTTTCAGCAATTGCACGAATGCTTAACCAACGGTCAGATCAAACCATTTTAAATATTTTTTCGATAGTGTCATCCGTTTTTGACGTGAAAGGGCGACCCGGTCGTGGATCATCTTTAACGTCTCCTCGGTCATAATATAACCATACATTTATAAACATTCATTACCATACACTTCTTTCAATACATTATAAGTTTCAGTAGCGGTTTTTCTAAGTTTCAAGTGAAATTTCACAGAAATCCATTGCTCTATTGTTACACTTAATATTTTTCCAGCTAAATAAAAAAACAACTCGAATGCAAAGGAAGGATAAACAGCTGTTGGTCGCTGGCGTTTGGTACTTCTTCTGTAGCAGCGTCGATATCGTTATTTAATGGCCATACCTCGTATTTATATATATATATATATATATATATATATATATATATATATATATATATATATATATATATATATATATATATATATATATATATATATATATATATATATATATATATATATATATATATATATATATATATATATATATATATATATATATATATATATATATATATATATATATATATATATATATATATATATATATATATATATATATATATATATATATATATATATATATATATATATATATATATATATATATTTATATTATTTAACTTTCGATCAGTTAATAAATTTTTATTTTTTTATTGTTTTGTTAACGTTTCGGTTCAATAATGAACCACCCTCAGAACAATTCTACAATAAACCTTATTTTTATAAAAAACATAAATTTACATTTAAAACCCGCCAATTTCTAATTAAACAATTAATTTCCCAATTTTTTTAACTAAGATGTGACATTATTTTTAAATTTTTAATTGGCATATATCTGACCCTTCACCCTATCACCTTTAAATCTTTGTTTTTTATTATAACCTAACTGTTTTGGTTTTGTTATGTGTAATGGTATTAGATGCAAAAATTAAAAAATTATGAAAATTTATTATTTAATGTCATTAATCTTACATCTTCTCTGTACAACGTATCTGTATCATTTCTAAAATTAATGGTATTATTTGTTTCTTTTTTATATAAATCATTTTCTTTGTCTTTCTTTTTTTATATTGTTTTTCAAACTCTAGAATGTTATGTCATTAAATTTAAAGTTGTGTTTATTATCTATAGCATGTTTTGAAAGGGCAGTTACGTTTGGTTCTAGATTTCTAATGCTTTTTTTATGTTCATTGATTCTGTTTTTTAAATATTGTTTAGTTTGGCCAATATATGATCTTAGGCAATTTAAGCAATCAATTTTATAAATTAAATTTTTTGTTCCATTTTGGGTGTTTGTGGTTTTAATTTTGTAAATATTTGTTTAGTGTTATTATTGGGTATTTCTGCTATATTTATATTAAATGGTTTAAGAACTTGTTTATTTTATTATTTATTTCCGATATGTATGATAAAGGTATGTAATTTTCATTTTAAATTTATTTGTTATGCTATTATTATTATATATTCTATGTATTCTATTTTTAATTATTATTAATATATTGAATTAAATTCAATATACCTTAAACAAATTCAATATATTCCATAACAAATTAAAATCATGAAGAAGAAAAAAATAAAACCACACATTTTTTAGATATTAATATCACGTATGTTAAGGATGGCAATATCAAAACAAATTGGCATATAAAACCAATATGATCTGGAAGATATCTCAATTTTAAATCTTATACACCAAATAAATATAAAAAAATGTTAATTATTTAATTGATAGAGCTATTATTTTAACTAATCCAAACAAAAGACCAAAATAAATAAATAAAATCAAAAAAACACTTAAAGATAATAACTATCCAAAAAAAATTTACAAACCGGTAATTAAAAATAGAATAAAAATAATATATAACAATAATAGCATAACAAATGAACCTAAAAATGAAAATTACATACCTTTACCATACATACCAGAAATAAATAATAATTAAAATCACAAACACCCGAAATGGAACAAACAAATTTAATTTACAAAATTGATTGCTTAAATTGTCCAAGCTCATATATTGGCCAAACTAAACAATATTTAAAAAACAGAATCAATAAACATAAAAAAAGCATTAGAAATCTAGAACCAAACGTAACTGCCCTTTTAAAACATGCTATAGATAATGAATACAACTTTAATTTTAACGACATAAAAATTCTCGATTTTGAAAAACAATATACAAAAGAAATATAAAGGAAATGATTTATATAAAAAAAGCTAGTAACACCATTAATTTCAGAAATGATACAGATAATTTAAGTTTTATATTTAATAACATTCTTAAATAATAAATATTCATAATTTATTATTTTTGCATCTAATAACATTACACATAATAAATCCAAAATAGTTAGGTTAAAATAAAAAATACCGTCCCACAAACACCAGATTTACCAGATATGACATCGTGTGACTTTTTATGTTTCTCGATTGAAAAAACTATTTCTTGGACGCCGTTTTGAGTTCATAGTCCATTCAAGACACTTGCCTGGCCACTTTAAGGGAAATATTAGAAGTCGAGTATAAGAACTGTATTGAAAATTACTCCCAGATGAATTAGCTCTATTTTACATATTTCTATATAAAATTATTTTGTTTGGTCTATCCAAGTGAGTTAAGAACCCACTCATTCACAACTTACCCGTTACAATCACAATAAATTTAAAGTCGGTCACTCACTGAACGATATCGTTTAAGTTCTCATTGAGGAACATAATGAATACCATTATTTGCAGGCAAATTTCTCTAATAATAGCAGCTAATGTTACAATTAACTCAACATAAATCATATTAATAATTAAGAATCATATCGCTCTCATAATAATATCTCTATTTCCGTATCGACTTTGCTCTCATTTCGGAACTAATCTAGTACATAATTGATAGATGTTTACATTCTGTCAAATAAATACCGGAAATGGTTCAATAAAACTCAAAACATTTGTTTGATATCCAAATTTATTTTAATCTTCAAAATATCCCGCATTTGATGCGACACCCTTATGCCAGTGACTAATTCTTATAGGTATTTTCTTCTATGATTATTAGCACTTTATACGAATTTGGATTTATGACTTCTATGGGCGGGAGTGGGCTTAACAGTCCCACCCCGAAAAATAATTGTTAATACGAAATCTGATGCGAATTATACACTGTGTCCTTCAAAGTAGTAGTCATGGATACTATTTAGCTACTTTTCATAGCAGTGCTGGAACTCATATATTTTAACCATCTTCAACTAGTCGGGTACGGACTTTTCAACGTACTCTAATATTCCAAAACGTTTTCTTTTGACGGGAATTTTTCAATCCTGGGAAAGAAAAAAATTACCAGGAAAGAAGTCTGGTAAGTAAGGGTGCTGTGAAGCCACAGTAATGATTTTACTTTACGGTCGTATTCAATACCACGTTCCAGAAAATGGAGATCATCTTCAATATCCAATCGCTGTCGCGTCATACCCAATTCATTGATCAAAATTAAATGAATGGTTGTGTGTGTTAAATTCAATTCTTCTTCGATCTTCGATAGATATATTTAAAATTTCCTTTTACTAATGCTTTACAATAAATCTGAGTTCAAACTAAGTTAACCATTTTTAATAATATATTTCTCTGGAAATATTGGATAATATATCAAATAAAAATGTTTGCAACTAAAGGAAACACTATGTAAGATATCAATTATTTTTATTAAGGTAATCAGAAATGAAAATAAGCAATACAGAATTAATTAAAAATAAATAAATTAATGTAATAAAAATAAATTAAAATAAAAATTTTTATAAAAATAAATAAGAATAAATAAATCAACATAAATGCAAATAAAAATATATAAATAGGTAAAAAGAAATAAAATTAATTAAAAATATCTTTTGAACTTATTTGCAAGTAGCTATTCGCAAACCACAAAAAGGCTAAAGGATAGTTTGATTTGAAACGAAGCAGTCGAATTAATGTCAGGACTTAATATAAAAAATGAGATTTCCAAAACAGGTCTGATTGTTCTATAGATTTCCTTATTTTCTGGTGATTTTTTAATATTTTGTAAATAAGCAAATTGATCCATTTATGGTTCTCTTTTGCGAATCATGAATATGCTTGCGCTGATATTCAATGCATGTCTTATTCCATTCACCACTTAATTCTAAAATAAAACAGTCTAAATACATACAAAAAGAGAATGAAATAATTATGTACCCACCTATTAAGGGTAAATACATCAAAAGTATTATTAAAATAATCGTTATAATTCTCAGCCCCATTTTGATTAAACTTCTTGTTTGGCGTTTTATCGGATGCAAAATTTCAAAGGAAATTTCGGTATTTACACTTTTTAATAATCCAATCAATGACTCAATGATGTTCAGATAACCCAATTATCAATATCTTATCCAAAATTTGCAATGTATTTATTTTGTAGTATAATATCGATATTTATAAATTAATATATTATGAATTAATAACATATCAACATAAGGAACCTCGTACGTAAATCAAATCATCGGAAAATATCAGACTAGTTTCTATAGAGAAAACTCTACAACGAGATCGAGAAACTCGATCTTTATACTTCGTCAGGCCTTAGGAAAAACATTCTGGCTTGCGCCAAGGTGTTATTCTATCATCCTTCTATTCAATATAATCCTTGAAAAAGCACTAAAAGGCTCCTTCATTAACACACGAGGCATAATCATAAATAAAAGCATCCAGATACTGGTGTATGCAGATGATTTGGGATAGCTAGGTCAAAACACTTAAAGAAGCTTTTGAGAAAATATATTTTTTGGCTAAATATAAATATAGAAAAAACTAAATTCGTGACAGTTACAAAGAAAATTCTCCTCTTCTGGATTTGGTAATATTAACAGACATAATAGAATATGTAAAGGAATTCACATATCTTAGCTCTGACGTAACCAACACTAATGTTATCAATTCAGAAATTGGACAAAGAATATTCCTGGTAAACAATGTCTACTACGGGCTAATTAAACATCAGATGTTATGTCTAGAAAAACAAAATATCTTATTTATAAAACACTTATTAGGCTAGAGTTGATGTACTCATCAGAAACCTGGATATTGACGAAATATTGCGAAAACCTCTTAGGGTGCTTCGATAGGAAGATGTGCAATAAAGACATATATAATAGAAATTATTTTATACCTAACAGGTATATTTATACTTGTTAATTTTTATAATTTTTACAATTTTCAGATGTAAATATAACTGTTATAAATATACCTGTTAGGTATAAAATAATTTTTATAATTGTTATACTTGTTGGCACGTACGCTAAACTACGTTTTTTTAAATTTTCTTATATGTCCCATTATCATAATGTTGTTCCATTTCTATTATACATGTCTTCATTCCACATCTTCCTGCTGAAGCACCACAAGAGAAATATTCTCTCAATATTTCGCCAATGTCCAGGATTCTTACGAGTACATGAGTTTATAAATAGGACATTTTATTTTTCTCGACGTAACATCTGATGTTAAATGTTTAATTAGCCTGTAGTTAACTTTATTTGCCAAGAATTTTATTTGTCTAATTTCTGAATTCATGACATTGGTGTTAGTTACGTGAGAACCGAGATATGTGAATTCCTTCATATGTTCTATTCTAGCTGTTCCTATTACCAAATCTAGAAGAGGCCGATTGGGAATTTTCTTTATATCTATCACGTATTTAGTATCTTCTATATTAATATTAAGCCTCATTTTCTTAAAAGTTTCTTTAAGTGTTTTGTCAGCTATAACATCCAAACCATCTGCATACGCCAGTATCTTTAGTGTCTTTCTGTGCATTTTCAAGGGCCATATTGAATGATAGACTATCACCTTGAAGCAAGCCAAAATGGGTTAGAAGTGGGCGTGATGTACTTCTCGGAATCTTAATTTTGGATTGAACACTAGGTATAGTGTATTTAAATAGTCTAAATAATCTAATGATAGCATCCTTGCACCCGAACAGCTCGGGTTTAGAAAAAAGTACTCGTCAGAAGACCAACTGTTATGTATCAGGGAATACATAATAGAAACACTGTGAAGAAGTCATGGTACAGCCATCGTCCTACTCGATGTCGAAAGAGCTTTCGACAGAGTATGGCACGATAGACTGGTACATAAGATGATCGAGATGGGATTCCCCAAGTGGATCATTGAGCTCATACCTAGGAGAACTAAGTTTCTCTGTGAAAATGGGTAAAGTCAAATCGGCCAGAAGATGGATGGAGGCTGAAGTACCGCAAGGAGCGGTGCTAGCGCCCCATCTCTACAATGTATGCACTAGTGATATTCCGCAGAGGAATAACACTAGGGTAGCCCTGTATGCCGATGATACGGCCATAATGGCTAGGCACAAGAGACCGGACCAGGCCGTCAGATACATCCAGGAACACCTGGACGATCTGATGGAATGGTTGATAGCCTGGAAGATCAAGGTGAATATCATCAAGACACAGGCTATCTACATCTGACAGAGAATGAGCAGACCCGGTCACCATCTGGAAATAGATAATAAAGATAAATAAACAAAAGAGTGGCATGGAAGGATACTCTAAAGTATCTAGGTGTAACTTTCGACAAGAAGATGTCATGGAGGCAACATGCAAAGAACGCACGGTGTAAAGCCATGACTGTTGCAAAGATAGCTTACCCGCTAATTTGCAGAACCAGCAAATAAGACGTGAAGCTGAAGATCCTAATGAAAGATCATTAGTGAGAAGCGTCATGATGTACGGATCGATCGCGTGGGGCTACGCGGCAAAATCCTACATCAAGCAACTGAAAAGTTACGAGAATGAGCTAGTGAGACTAGCTCTCGATGCCCCTTGGACATCTCTAATGTACAGATACATAGAGAGATGATGTGGACTCCCTATAGGCAGTGCATGCAAGAAAAGGCGGAGAAAGCCTTTCTGAAGATACATGACCACCCAAATCAAGAACTGCGAAGGTTAACGGACTATCGTCCGGAAGACTTCGCAGCTTTGGGTGACAGACGGCACAGAAGACCGAAACTCCAACTTTTGGAGGTTGACTGTTGCCCAACGAGGGATTATCATCGAGGGAAGGGACACCATGTCCCAGTTTGGAAAAAAGAAAGAGGTTAGTGAAGTGGTGAAGTAAAAGTTTTTTCTCTTTCAGGTTACCAAGGTAAGAAAGATGCTTTTACGCCGAAACACCTTCAGTATCATCGGCAAATGAACTAATATCTCAAGACTGCACCCCCCTCTGGTACTAATCCCCCAGAGGGGAGTAGTGCGAAGCGCTTGGGCCACCCCGTCCGGCGGTCAAGCAGCGGAAACACCAATGGAAGAGAAGATAATGGTTTTGTGAGTAACGTTACGACTACGGAAAGGTATCCCATCTACCTATAGTGAAGATACGGGATTATTTTAGAAAATAATTTCGGATGGATGGAGGGCGGGAAACGCGAAATAAAAATAATCTAATCAAGTGTGAAGGGATGTTAAACTATTTTTTGTCGTATTTGTCGTATTCATAAGTTATTCCTAATGCTTGACGAAGTATAAAGATCGAGTTTCTCGATCTCATTGTATTTGCTCTACAAAAACCATTTTGATATTTTTCGATTATTTGGTCTGCGATAGCTCATTCTTGCGAAGCTATTCTGCGATAGCTTAGTTATTAGATTCTTATTGCGAGAACATACATAGATGATTCCTCATGTTGAAATTATATGTTATTAATTCATTAAATATCGATATTATACTAGAAAGTACATATGTCGCAAATTTTTGATAACATTTTGATAATAGTGTTATCTGAACATCATTGGGTCATTGATCGGATTATCAAGAAGTATAAAAACCGAACTGTTTTTTGAAATTTTACATTCGATAAAACGCCAAACAAGATTAATCAAAATGGGGCTGAGAATTATAGCGATTATTTTAATAGTACTTTTGATGTATTTACCCTTAATAGGTGAGTACACAATTATTTCTATCTCTTTTTGTGTATATTTAGAGTGAATTATTTCAGAATTAAGTGGTGAGTGGAATAAGAGATGTATACAATATGACCACATAAAAATGAATGGTTGGCAAAAGATAACAACAAATGGTAGTTTGTGCGTGTCAATAAAATATTGAAGGCGCCAGAAAATAAGTAAATCTCTAAAACAACAAGAGCTGCTTTGGAAGTCTCATTTTATATATCAAGTCCACACATTAATTCGATAGCTCCGTTTCAAATCAAACTACTCTTCAGCCTTTTTGAGGTTTGCAAATGGGTACTTAATTGCAAACAAATAAGTTTAAAAAATATTTTCAATTATTTTTATTTCTTTTTATTTATATTTCTTTGTATATATTTTTATTTGTATTTATTTACTTTTTTTGTTTATATTTTTATTACATTTATTTATTTATTTTTATTTGATTCAGTATTGCCTATTTTCATTTCTGATGACTTTAATAAACGTAATTGATATCTTACATAAAGTTTTCTTTACTTGCAAACATTTTATATTTGATATATTATCCAATGTTTTCAGAGAAATGTCTGATTAAAAATGATTAACTTAGTTTGAACTCAGAACTGTTGTAAAACAATAGTAAAGGTGAATATTAAATATATTTATAAACAAATAATAATGAATTAACTTTTCAATAAATAATCCATTCGCAGATGGACATACAAAGAGAAAAAACAACAAAGCAATTTAAAAACTTTTAAAATCACATACATAAAAACACATAAGTGAACAGGCAGTCTGTTTATAGTATGTTTATAGTGAGTGTCGATCAAGCAAACACATTTCCATTCCTTGTTGTGCTGTCAGAAGTTGTTGAAATGACTCTGTGTACACTTCTGTGTATTATAACGAGCAGGACGCACTGATGAAAGATTTTTCTCTTCAGTCAATGTGGAAGTTTGTTTTTAAATATTATGTTGAGCCTGCCAAATACGTGGCACTCACATTTAATACGCCATTCCACCTTATCGGCGGTATCACCGTCTATTAAAATCCTCTACACAAGTATATGTAGTGATCAGCAACATCCGAATTCCTCCCCAAAACAGAAATTCTTCTATCTTTAGCAAATGTATTGAATATGATCTAACTCCTTTTCAGGATTCTTCTCAAGCCAAATGATTCTCCCGCTCTTTGCAGCGTTAGTATATGTTTTTGAAACTCATCTGAGTTTTGTGAAAGGAAAATTATATCATCTGCAAATCTAAGATGGTTTATGTTTGCACCATCGGTCTTTACAGAATCCTATTCCCAATTCAGATTACAAAATACCTCTTCAGGGTAGGCTGCGAAAAGAACAAGCGATATTGTAGCTTCATCATACATTGATTCGAATAGATTTATATAGGCTCTGCTTACACCTTGGTTAAGCAATGCATCTATTATGGTTTCATTTGTTTTGAAGTTGAGTCAGATGTATTTTCATTGTCAATGAAAGCCAAGCATAGTTGCATGGTGTATTTATGTCGCCTTCTATGGCCTATTGGACAACCTGAATGTGATCCATTATACTGAATCCACTTCTGAATCCTGCTTGTTATCTTGATTGTGAGACATTCTTAATACGTTCTTAATACTCTTTTAGTTATTAACTTGGTTAACACTTGTACTGTATATTACTAATAGGAAGATTAGAGAGCGGTAACTATTTAAATCTTCCTGTGCCTTTATTTATATAAAATAATTAATTTATATACAATGCATGAATTTATATAGAAGAATTTTGGGTATTGTTGGGTAATAGTTGGGTATTTTTTGTTCTTTGAGTACAATTTTACCAGTATTTTATATAAAGTTTGTCCACCATCATCACGCATAATTTTGCATCGTTTTAATTTGCATCTTCAAATTGATTTTGTTTGTCGCTTTGTTCTCTTCAGGTGATTGTTGCACTATCTGCATGTTGAACCGGTGCGTCTCCTCTCGAATACAATTTCATATGTTCTTGCAAAGCTCAATATAGTCAACCCTGCTAAAAACATACCCCATATTCCTCATCAAACAAATTGATGATAATTTATTCATATTGCTCTGTAATTTGTCTCTCTTTCAGGTTCTGCAACACATCAAAGCTGGGTTCAAAATCGCTGACTCTCTACAGCAGCTTCCTACCCACTTTGCCCTTCCTCATTCCCATAGTTCCTAGTTTGGTACCTTGTAGAAAAGTGTGTAGTTTATAGAAAACAAAGAGAAATTAAATTTATTTCTTCCTTATAAGAGAATTAAAAAATTAATTTTTCGAAAATTACATTATCAAACGGCCTGGCCACTCATCTACCACAGCACAGCTTTCGAGGATATTGAAGCTGCTATTATTTTGAAATCAGCTTTAATATTCTATATTAATCAACATGGATAGATTACTAGAGCAAAAACATAATTTGAAGCGTCATTATTCCATATGTTGATAAACTTCAGATAGGCCTCGGACCGCGCGTAAAAGCAGTAAAATACGAGGCCTTGAAGGAAATGAAAATACCAACTAAGCATATTAGATTAAGCTGGATGACGATGTTTAACTCTAAGACAGTAAGGTAGAAATATTTGAAATCGGAGGAGATTTGTGACAGGAGGATGGATTGACACCAGTCTAATATAGTATTAAAGTTATCAGCAATATCAGCGTCATCCGATAGGAGTCGCTGTCAAACGAACTGTGAGTTTACACGCTTCTAGTGCCAAAATTAGTCAATATACCCTGGCAAATCATCATGGAACTTGCAAATCATAGAAATTTATTATCAAAATCAGTTTTCAGTACGCTAAAACTTAAAGAGCACAAAAAATTTATTCTGCACATAATCGCCCAACCGAGCGATGCATTCCCCGAATTATCGACAAATTCCAAACGCATTTACGCTTCTCGATATTAAAACAAAAACAAGACCAAAAACTGTGTTCCGAAGAAAATATCGCCGCTATTGCTGACAGTATTGACGAAAGTCGAAATTTATCAATTCGTTGCAGTTCGCAGGAAGTTGGACTTTGTTGTTCGGCTACGTGGAAAATGTTGCGTAAAGATCTTGGTCTGGTGCCTTACAAAATTCAGCTTGTCCAAGAACTTAAGCCGCAATACCATCGTTTGCGTCATACATTCGGTAAATGGTTTTAAAATCAATTTCAACTTGACTCAGAATTTAACTGCAAAATGTTGTTGATTGCGTAAAAGGGTATATTAATAAACAAAATTGTCACATTTGGAGAAAAAATAATCCGCAAAAGGTCCAATATTTACCTTTGTATCCAGGAAAAAACACTTTATGGTGCGGATTGTAGGCCGGTAGCATCATTGGGTCGTATTTCTTTAAAAATCAAGTTGGAAAGCACGTTACCATTATTGAAGATCATTACAGAGGAATAATCAATGATTATTTAATACCGAATGTATGTGAATGGTATTGACATAGAGTAAATATGGTTCCAACAGGATGGTTCCACATGCCATACAGCCACAGCAACAACCGATTTATTGAGGGAAAAATTCGGTGAGAAAATTATTTCAGACGGACCTGTTAGGGCCGGTTCTACAATGCAAGTATAAACCAACTATAAACGGCGAACAGTTATACTCGAAATACTTTATAGCAGTTATTATTTGGCCTGTTGCCTACAACGCCTGTAGTTATATCTAAAATAACGCCGAGGTAGTTCTAATATGTCAAAATAGTCGGTGGGATTGCGCCTTCGTTGACAGTTGAAGGCGTGGGAAATTATAGCATATTATAAGTCTAACCTAACGTGAACGGTTTGGAAATTATATTAAATATTATTGATTGATTTGTCCGTTATTTTGTGAGGGTTCATATTTTAAATCGAATAAAATAATTTTTTGCTTTGTTATCTATCACTTTTATTTTTAAACTTGTGTGACTATAGTTTCGTAGAACGATTTACAGCACAGCGCCAAAAAGTAAAAAAGTAAACAATTTAGAAGCAATTGAAATTTGTAAATATAATAAAGACCCGTCTAGACAGCTATTAAATAATCAGACAGATCTCCGGAATTCTCTACTATTTAAAATATTGTAAAGAAATTAACCCCAATAAAAGTGTAAAATTAGGTACACAGGATAAACAGCTGTAATACCTTAGTATTAAAGTAGCGTTTGAGAATGTAACATCGTTTTACGAAACTATACTCACACAATTTAAAAATAAAAGTGATAAATAAGAAAGTATAAAATTGTTTTATTCAATTCATAAAAATATTATTTCATCTTATTAAAATGTACAAATAACTTCACGATTGACGAAATTGTTCTGTTAGTCGATTTGGTTGAAGTAAGTAAAGACATTGTCGGTACGTATAAAGTTGTAACAACTAAGTAACAATGACAGTGATCCTCGCATTATTCTATTCTATAGTGCAAGAAACAGACACCCTTTCCAATAGTACCAAAGATATAGAATGGAGACTGACTGAAGGAAGGCTTAATGCAATTTGTAGTACAGGAAGAACTGCCAAAATGTTGCGTAGCAAATGGGATTCGTTAAAGGAAAATCAATAAAGGAATATGCAGAACAGAAACAATATATGTACGTAAAGTGGTGGGGGCCCAACGAGAGAAATAAAGTTAGATGGTGTTGGAAACAGGGTGATGGCTTGTTGTTGGGGCAATGGCATTGTATTATTCTGATGTTGGTATGGGTTATTTTATATGTTTTTAGTCAATCAGTTATTTTGTCTTGTGTATATATTTTATAGTAAATACAGATTTGTCAGTTACAAAAGACACTGCAAGTCCCATCACTGAGGCTTTTGTGGAAGAAAAAACACTGCAATACCTATATTAGATAGGTGTAACACTTACATAGATCAAAGTAAATCAGTTTCTTCCAAGTTGCAGCAAGGACGCAGTGGGAAAGTGTATAAAGAGTTGGCCAGAAAAAAGATCTAGTTCATTGATTTCCAAATGGCACTTCTGGAGGAATCAGAAAGGAAAGAAAAATGCTTGGAAGAAAAAACACCACTTGGAAATGAAAATATTGAATGCTTAACTCAAAAGAGAAGAAAGTAACAGCCATCTTAATTAATTTTATTTGCCTCAGTGTATGACCAACCACACAGACATTCTATGTTTATAATTATACTTTATTAATAGATGTAAATATTACATAACTAGCTAGCATCATAGATAACGAATAAATAGTTAGCATTAAGGGGTTTTATTTATTTTAGAAATTGATGTATTATCACGAGGCTTGAAATGAAACGTTAAAAAATGTACATCCTTTTTTTTTATTTTGATGTCTATCAACAACATAATTACGTAAATAAATTTATTTCAGAAAATTTCCAATTTACAATCCTTATAGATAAATATTTATTTGTTCTAAGCGAACAAAATAGCTACATAGCTAAACAGGCATAAGGAGACAAAATTACATACTATAATACAAAGTAAAACAAACAATACATTGTTTTCAGTACACAACATAATTAAATTATATCAGATTTGAAAAATGGTTTTGAATCAGTGATGTTCGCATTCTGTTGTTTTCACGGACATCATGATTTTGAACAATAGGAGGCTCAAGTTGCGGCTCATGTAAGTCGTGTTCGACTGGTGGCTCTTCTTCATGTTCATCTATTGCAAGATTGTACAGAATAGCAATTGCAACTATTATCGCCTTGGAATGTTCCAATGACACACGCATACCATTAGCCAGAATAAGTAATCTGCGTTTCCAAACTCCATAACATCTTTCTACACAATTTCTTGTTCGGATATGGGATTCATTAAAAAGGATTTCCGCTGGAGTATTTGGGTGTTGTAAAGGTACTATTAGGACGTTGGTATTGCTGTACCCATTATCACCTAAGATTATTGATGTGTGGAATTCATAGTTCTCCAGCCTCCCTTTAATTCTGCTGTTGCTGTAGATGGTTTGATCATGAGTTGATCCAGGCTACCGTGCAACAATATCCATTATACGTAGGCGTGCATCACATATTGTTTGAATAGTCCATGAAAAATACCCCTTCCTGTTACGGTACCTTTCTGCTTCATTTCCACCTGGTGAAATTATGATAATAATGAGTGCAGTCGATAGTACCGATAACATGAGGAAACCTTGCAACAGCATAGAACTCTTCCTTTAACTTGTGGCGATCTGCTGCTGTTTCTGGGAACTTTATGTACCTTCTATATAATGATGCAATCACTAAAGTTACCTTGGTGACAATTATACTTGCAGATGTTTTGCTTACCTGCAAAATCCTGCGAAATCTCCAGCTGCAAGTAACATACTACCCGTAGCGTAAAAACGCAATGTCAAAAACAATTTTGTTGCAGGTTTCATCGCACGATTACAATCTGTTGAAGATTTAATTTCATCTTCAATAAAACTGAGCAACATTACACAAGTTCGTTTCTGTATGCGAAAACGTTTAAAAAACTCCAGGTCGTCAAACTCCACGAAATAATTGGGCCTAAAAATGCATTTTACATTAAAAATCGTATAACTATATATTTATGTTTTTTCATACCGATGTTTAAATACTTTTGGCCGTCGAATTAAAACTACGTCTTCAAAACCACTTTCGTCCGAATCAAAAATGTTTAAATTTATGGGATCCATATCAATTATTTATTTTACTGTTATAATTAAAAATACATAAAACTGTGGAATATAACGAAATGACAGGTTATGTTTATTAATAATAACAACTGAAGCTGGCCAATAGAAAGCAAGAATAACTATATTCGGAGTATATTCGCCCAAATTTAAGGGGATAACTATAATCTGTCGATTTCTACCGAGAATAGCTTTGTTCGGCGATTGTAGAAGGGGCGTTTCAAACTTTATTCCAAGTATAGTTTATACCAGGCATATACTTGCATTGTAGAACCGGGCCTTAATTGACCACCAAGGTCATGTAATTAACACCTTTAGATTATTTTCTGTCTATGCCGATAAACCAGCAACTATTGATGCCTTGGAAGCCAACATAATTCGGACAATTGCGAACAATTGGAAATTGGATTGACAGTCCGAAATTGTTTTTAAACTTTAATACCATTGAATATTATTCCAAAAAAAATTAATAGTTATCATAAAATAAATAGTTAATAGACATCTAATTTGATGAGCGACTTAGATAGGTGGGACACATGATGAGACTACCAGAAAGACGAATACCAAGGAAAATTACGGGGACGAATAGAGGGTAACAGAAAAAGAGGTTGACCAAAGATGCAGAGATAGGACTATGCAAAATTGGTAAAGGGCTGCTAGATACAGCGCTTGTAGGTCAATCTGGATAGAAGCTACTATTGAAGACTGTCTAAGCTCTCATGTTGTTGCCTACTCCACACACACACACACACACACACACACACACATACACACACACACACACACACGCACACGCACACGCATACGCATACGCACATGCACACGCACACGCACACGCACACGCGCACGCACACGCAAACGCAAATGCACACGTACACGCACACGCACACGCTCACGCTCACGCTCACGCACACGCACACGTACTCGCACACCCACACTCATACTCGCACCCACACCCACACAAATCTGACAACGAATTCCCCCTCAGTCACGCCAGTACAAGGCTGGGTAAGGCCGAATGCCTTCTGAGAGGTGTTCTACGTTGATCACTCGCCAGTCGGTAGGCTTATGGTTAAGCACAAACCAAGGGTTGATAGCTTGAGTGGGATGCTGACCGGGGTTATCTTGTTTCGCAAGGAATCTTATAATATCAAACAGTCTGATAAAAATTTCTTGCCATTTTTCTGTCCATTTTGAAATTTGATCATCAGATAAGCAACATTTTGGTCAATTGTGTGTATTTACGTATGTGTATTTACGTGTATTTACGGTGTATTTACGTTCTCAAACAAACGACAGCAGAATTTATTACTTATAAAATTTACCGTATGCTATAAAGTAAATACTTCTAACTAGCAGGTAAACAAAAATAAAAATTATAGTATTCACGTGGTTGTATGTATACCAAGAATCAAACATTTAGGCCACCGATTTATAGTTTACATACAATTTTTCGACAAAGTTCAAAAATTTAACAATCACAAATCACAACACGCACTTAAAGAAAATCATGAATTGTTGAGTCAATGTCAATTGGACGACGACTGATAATCGAGCAATGAATAAGACTTTCAAATTATTGATTGATTTGTCCGTTACTTTGTGATAATTTATAAATAATAGTAAATAGAAGTGATAGATAACAAAGTAAAAAAATTGTTTTATTCCTTTTTAAAGAATAAAACTTTCTTTAAATTTTCAAAGCAATACCTACGGACGGACTTTCCCAAAGGGGTTGCCCGCGCCGTGTCCTAATTTGCAGGTGTTATTAGACAATATTGAACTCAATTCTTTATATGAAAGAATTAATTATCGCTGAATATTCGTCGTGAACAATCCGAACACAAAATAAAACCCGGGGAATTAGCTCCAGGAAACTTTCAGGCGAATTAGGATTATCCCACACTACCGTTAACCAGCATTTGTGAGGCATAGGAATGGTGCCAAAGAGCTATAGAAGTCACCGTAGCAAGACACGCGTAAGTACCTCAAAAACCCAAATACTTTTATTAAATCCTAGTACTAAAGGCATTGTAAGAAATTGTATGGTATGTTACAAAAAATGCATCCTTCGTAACATGGGTTTCCATGTTAAATGGTTACATGTCCACCAGTTGTCGCTATGGCAGGGCCGGGTACACACGCATGTACCGGGTGCAATGACAATATTGTCGGGCGAGTAAAATTCGTGGCGTGCAAAGTGTGTGATAATAAATATCATTTACTTTGTGTTAACATCAAAGAGCCAATATCTAAAGCCATAAATGACTATAAAAATTTGTTTTGGGTATGTGATGGATGTCTGTCAGTATTTGAGGTGAATGTTGACCTTAGTAATAGATTAAAAAGGTTGGAACAACATACTGAGGAGTGTAAGGTGAACACAGAGAAATTATTAAATAATTCGCAAAATAATGACATCTCGACTCCACAAGGAAAATCATGGACAGATATTGTTAAAAAATAAATAAATCCTCCGTTAATAAGTAGACCGAAAAATAAGCAACAAAATAGTACTACGACGAGGAATGCGATCACGGAAAAAATTAATCCGTCCAATTTATCGGTAGAAATAAACAAATTAAAATCGATAGGTCAGGGATCCATTATGATTCAGTGTAAGGATGACGATTCTCTGAAGAAACTGAAAATAACAACAATAGAAGAATTATCCAATAATTATGAGGTAGAAATACCTAAATATATTAACCCCAGAATAATTGTGGTTGGCGTTCAAGATAAATATATTGCAACTAATGAAGACTTTTTAGAGCGCATAAAAAATCAGAGTTTTCTTAAAAATACAGATCTGAATATTGAAGTAGTTCGAAAATATATTCCTAAAGGAAATAAACTGTGTAATATAATACTGGAGGTATCGGCAGAGATCTATAAGTGCATGTTGAGTAGTAAAAGAGTTTTCTTTGACTGGGACAGTTTTCCAGTCTATGAATATTTGGGAGTGCTGCGATGTTACAAGTGTTGGAGGTATGGACATTAAGCGGCAAAGTGCAGTCAACAAGATGTTTGTCCTTTATGTAACAAACATCATAAAAGCTCAGAATGTAATTCAAATACAAATGAGTGTACTAATTGTAAATTTGCACATGCTGTCCTGAAGATACCACATATTAAATATGATCACACAGTGTTTGATTAAAATTGCGAATGTTATAAACGAGCTGTTGATAGAATGAAGAACAGAACTAAGTATGCATACCTAAGTATGCATACCTAAGTATGCATCCCTAAGTATGCTAAGTATGCATGATACCACTTGATTGCTTCAGTGCGTCCACTAGCAATATAGATATATTGCATATTAATATACAGGGAATGACGACCCACATGTTGCAGCTGAGGCAGTTTGTAGCAGATAGAAACCCATGGATCTTGTGTGTTACTGAAACTCATGTAACACGAGATGTAGAAGAGAACGAAATTAACATAACTGGATATAGGGCTGTTGTCTGTTATTCGGATAGTCCTCATACGGGGGGTGCTATTATTTATATTAAATCTGGCTTGAAATATTGGGTGGTTTCTGTCGAGACAGTTCTAACCAGTTACTGGGTCGTAACAGTTAAGATACAGATAAATAAGCTGTTTTTCTTGGTAGCGGCCTGCTATAGATTGCCTAGTGCCTCTGTAGGTGACTTTTTAAACTATTTGGAAGACAATCTAAGTGACAATGAATTTCAAAGAAATAAAACCTTTCTTCTGGGTGATACAAATATCGATTTATTGAAGAACACAGGGGTTTCAACAGCAAGGGAAGAACAGGAGCGGGTTTCACACAGATTGTTACTAGGGAAACCCACAATAGTGGTATCTCACAAACACTGATTGATCACATAATTACCAATGATTTTGGAGCTGTGGAGCTTGTTAGAGATTTTCCGATGATAAGCGATCGTGAGATTATTGGTACCGAGTTTAAACTTCAGGATATTGTATGTGAAACACCTCAACATACGTATGCTCGAAATCTGAATGAGCAAGCAGTCTCGAGGCTGATTACTGAATTAATGGGGAATGATTGGGACTACAATTTCATTGACGTTAGTAAATTATATGTTGATTTTATGCAAACTCTTCATGATGCTATTGATATGTCTGCTCCCTTAAAATTAGTACAACCTAGAAAGTTCCCTTGGATGACCAAAGAACTAAGAAATGCTCAAGTTGGGAGCGACAGAGCGTATAGAAAGTTTTCTTTCACAAAGAATGAACATGATTGGAGAATTTATAAGCAGAACAGAAATATTGCCCTGTTCATGATGCGACTTGAGAGGAAAAAGTACTTTAATAATAATATCGATGCTTGTAGGGGGGACGGGAGGAAGATGTGGAGAACAATAAAGGATTTGCTGGGCAATGGTAAGGGGCGTGCCGATTTTTTGCGAATCGACTTTGATACTCACTACGGACCTACGGAGGAGAACTTCAATAACTTTTACTTCGATAGTTTGAATGAAGTAGAACAGAGTATCGAAGAGCAGGACTGGAGCAGTGATGTCAAAGTATGCAAGACTCACGATTTTTCTGAGTTTGAATATGTTACTCTAAACAAATTAAGAAAAGTTGTGTTTAGTTTAAAAAGCCGAGGTACGGGTGACAATGAAGTTATCGTAATATAAGGTTAATGAAAAAAAATGTTTGTGTCATCGGTTATCCTTTATTGTACTTAATTAATACAAGTTTTGAAACGAATACATTTCCTGAGGACTTAAAAACCAGCATTATTGTACCAATTCCAAAAATACCAAAGCCTAGTATACCAAGTGACTTTAGACGAATTAATTTATTACCTGTTGTTGATAAAATCATTGAGACTATAGTATGTACAGAGTTGAAAACATATTTTGAAACCAATAAATTGTTATTTTCTGCTCAATCAGGGTTTAGGACAAAACATTCTTGTGAGACGGCATTCAGTATGTCTGCGCAACATGGAGGAGAGATATGAAGGTCGGAAAAACTGTGCTTAGTGTATTTATAGATTTAAAGCGAGCATTCGAAACTATTGACCGGGATATACTGTGTAAAAAATTATTAAGTTATGGTGTAAGATCGAAAGCCTTAAAATGGATCAAGAGTTATTTAACAGACAGATATCATAGGACGAGGGTTGAGGGAAAAGTGTCGGCAAAGAGGGAAAGTGCGTGGGGAGTTCCTCAGGGTAGTGTTTTGGGCCCGTTGCTGTTTTTGATATATATCAACGATATTTCTACAATATTGGATAAATGTTTTATTAGTCTTTTTGCAGATGATACTCTCGTATCTGTGTCTAGGTATAATTTGCCTGAGATGGTTGAAACCATGAATAGTGAACTGGCAATACTATTTAGATGGCTATGCAAAAATAAACTTAAACTAAACGAACTGAAAACAAGGTGCATGGTGATAGGGTCTAAAGCAAACTGCAAAAGACTTAATGAGTTAGGGTTAAAAATAAATATAAATAATTGTGATATTGAAATTGTAAATGAAATTAAATACTTAGGAGTACTGTTGGATCCTCAGCTAACATTTTGTAATCATGTCAGTTATCTATGTAGAAAGATTGGGAAAAAATAGGGTTCTTTAGTCGTATATCGTCACATTTATCACCATGGTCCAAGAGGCTTGTATATAATACTATAGTTTTACCCCATTTTATCTATTGTATGTCTGTGCTGATATCATATAATAAGGAGAGTATTGGTAGACTTCAAATACAGCAGAACAAGGCTATGCGTGTACTATTGAACTGTAATAGGTATACACCGATAGAGGTAATGTTGCGGTCCTTGGATTGGTTTTCAGTTGCGCGGGCCATTGAAGGGGCTAACATTCGATTGATATATAAAATAAAACATAATTTGTTGCCCCATTATTTGAATACTTTTTTGGTACAAAGAGTAAATATGCATTCTTACGATGTCCGTTCTAAGAACAATTATGATGTACCAATTGTGAGAACTACTGCTCTCCAGAAGACATTGTTTTGGGAAGATGTTTGTCTCTTCAATGCTTTGCCCGCCCACATAGGGAGCGCTCCTAATGTGCATGTATTTAATAGACTTAAATTATTATTTGAAGCAATAGAGTGTTTTATCATTTGAACAATGTTGGTTATTGCCTTTTGATTGTATTTTCTTTAGATTGGATTTTTTAGAATTTTTTTTCTTTTATTTTTTTTTGTATATTGATTTTGTTTTGTTACTATTAGCTGCATAAAGTGTGTATTTATTTATTTATTATTTTATTTCCATGGTTGCAGAAGAAAATTCAAAAGAATGAAACTCTTTGGATTAGTGAGGGCCTTAAGGGCAGGGTATATTGCCAGTATCTAATAAAAAAAACCCTGAAGAACATTTTCGGCTAATATTAACCTAACTTTTTAGTTTTAGTTAGTTTTCATCTTCACGTTTTCTTGTCAACATTGTTCTGAAAAAATCGATTTTGGGAGTGTAGTCACGAGGTAGTAATCTTTGTACATCTTGCACATGATACGGGTGATATCCTAGCACATCTGTCCATCTTACTTACACTGGTGAAATCCATTTTTGAGCACACAAAAGTATTTTATAGTGGTATGAGTTTTTTGAAATGTGGTCTTTTTGCAAAAAAAATAAGCAATAATATTTTATGTAGAAAGAAAAGTGCCAATTGTTATACCATTTTAAATCTTTACTAAATGGGCCATCTTCAAGTGTCAAAGTTAGCTGATAATTTTTTAAACCACAACTTTTTTTTACTAAATTAACAACGTTTATTGTTTGATTTGTGACTGCGATTAATAGCATGGCTAGTTAGCATCACGTTATAAAAAATAACACTGAAAAATTGAGAGATTTGTAAAGTAAAGTTTTGGGATTAGAGGCGCATCAGCAACTGAGACGGCTATTTAGCGACTGGACCTACAGCTTAACGTGGGTTCCGAACCACGGTCATCAGCTACCGAAAACCCCGGTCAGCACCCCCCTCGGGCTATCAACCCTTGGTTTTGTGCTTAACCGAAAATATCTCGAGAAGCCTACCGACTGGCAAGTGACCAACGTAGAAAACCTCTCAGAAGGCATCCGGCCTTACCCAGCCTCGAACTGGCGTGACTGAGGGGTGATTCCTTGTCAGATTTTACACTCTTACCTAGAAACATTTACAAGAATTTTAGAAAAACTTTTTTACCTAGTACAGGATTCGAACCCGGTCCACATTAACTGCCGTAACGTAAGGCTAACGCCTTAGGCACCACAGCTAATGTGGCTCCTTGGGAAATTTGTGATCACTGTACCTAAAGCCTAGGGTGTCGAATTTCAAGATTTTTAAAATTATGCCTATTATCACATGGATTTTCTTACTTATTTTTGTCAAAACTGGTATAACCTGACCTTTTGCCCAACACTCGCTTGACGTTGAGTTTCGGGGACACCTTGTATATATATATATATATATATATATATATATATATATATATATATATATATATATATATATATATTGGAAAGATGCTCTAATCCATCCACTACACAAGAAAGGAGATAGAACGGATGTAAACAACTATAGAGTGATATCTCTTCTCCCAGTTTGTTACAAGATTCTATCTCAATGTCTACTAGACCGAGCACAAGGACAGTTGGAACCTAAAATTGGTGAATATCAAGCAGGTTTTCGACCGGGCAGATCCTGCCCTGAACAGATCCTGAATCTAAAGTTGATCCTAAGACATCAAAAACTGTACAATAAAAATCTCGTCTGTACATTTGTGGATTTCAAAAAAGCATATGATTCTATAGACCGCGAATCTTTATTCCGAATCTTGAAAGAACAAGGACTAGATCTGAAAACGCTGGCAATTATTAAAGCAACATTAACTAACACAAGGTCAAAAGTTAAATTCATGGGTGACATCTCAGAGCCCTTCGAAATTAAAACTGGAGTGAGACAAGGGGATGGACTCTCGCCACTCTTATTTAACTGTGTTCTAGAAAAAGTAATACAGGAGTGGCGTGAAAAAAAGTCGGCCCTGAATATTGACCAGCCCATTAAACTGGGGAGAACCAACATCAAAATTGATTGTCTGGCGTTTGCTGATGATCTAGCAATTTTGACTCAAGATGTATTAACGGCACAGAAACAGATTGAAATTCTAAAAGAAACAGCAGAAAAGGTAGGACTCCAAATTTCCTTTGAAAAGACACAATACATGACTTGCAACAGACTAAGAACACCATTTTTAAAAACAAAATATGGTAACATCAGACGAGTCTCTGAATTCAAATATTTGGGTGAAATAATCATGGAAAATGGGTTGGAAAAAGCGGCCAATAAGAGTAGATGCCAAAAAATGGAAACGGCATTGAGACTTACACAAAATATTTACAACAAAAAATGCCTATCTAAAAACACAAAACTGAGACATTACAACACAGTTATTAAGCCAGAATGTCTATATGGGGCAGAAACGCTCATTTTGAGTAGAAAGAGCGACATCGAGGACATTGAAAAGAAGGAAAGAAAAATCATAAGAAAAATCCTAGGGCCCAAACAAATAAATAGCACAACATACCGACTTCGAGAAAACCAAGAAATCAAACAATACACAGATATACATAGCGATATGAGAAAAAGAAGACTTAAGTTTTACGGACACATAAAACGGATGAATCCGAGTAGGCTAACTAGACAAATAGTCGAATTTTATGAAAATAGGAGTAGAGCTAAAGTAGAAATAATTAAATGGATTTCTGCAATTAAAGAGGACCTAAGATCAGCAAATATTACACAAAGTGAAATTCAGGATAGAGGCTGTTTCAGACACAAGGTTGACGTTTGGAAGGTTGGCCAGAGAGAAAAATGTAAGAAGACTGGAACAACTTGGTCTGACGAAAGAAAAAAAGCTCATAGCGAAAAAATGAAATTAGTATGGGCGCAAAGGAAGGCTAACAACAACAAACGCCTCTAATTGTACTTCGCGTGGTCCACCCGGGCCCATACGTGAATAATATATATATATATATATATATATATATATATATATATATATATATATATAATATATATATATATATATATATATATATATATATATATATATATATATATATATATATATATATATATATATATATATATATATATATATATATATATATATATATATATATATATATATATATATATATATATATATATATATATATATATATACATATATATATATATATATATATATATATATATATATATATATATATATATATATATATATATATATATATATATATTTATATATATATATATATATATATATATATATATATATATATATATATATATATATATATATATATATATATACATACATCTAATATTTTCACGGATGGTAGATAATGTTTCTAAATCATTCCGGGTGTCGATACATTGATTCTGTGAAGAGTCACGACGTTTCGCCAAAATCGCATTTGGCATTTTCAAGTCTTATTCACTTCCACTGGAGAATCCAACTGACGTGCAAGGGTCGTTTTGCTCGCTTTTATAGTCGGCCGGCGACTGCCCAGATTATATCGGGGTAGTTCGGGATTATTTGCGGTGCTCGGCAACGCTGTCGGGCGTCCGTTTATCGATTTTTCTACCTCGCCGCCACGTTGCCGCGTTTTTTCTTTTTTCAGAAGGAATTTCCATACTTTTGGAATGTTCGAGCGTCGTTTCGCGTATTTAGCTGACCTCTTTTTTCTATTTCAAGGGCTTCTCTGGTTGTTCGGACCTTGTAGTTTTCAATATTCGCTATTTCTTTGGCTCCTTCAAAATTGATTTTATGTCCTGTTTGTAGATGGTGCTGGAACAGAGCGGACGTGATTTGTTTGTTTTTTAAGTCGTTTTTATGTTCTTGTATTCTGCCCGATATTCGTCTGTTTATTTGTCGTATGTATGCTCTGTTCAGTCGGAACAAGATATACTATATATCCCATGATTTCCAGTCTAACTTTTTCCCTGGGGTTTTTTAGGATGTTTGCAACAGTTTTGTACGGCTTGTAGGCTGTTCTGATCTTATGTTTACTTAGTAGTCTGCCTATTCTATCTGTGGTTCCTTTTATGTATGAGAGTAAAACCTTTGGTGTATTTGGTTCATGATCTTCTATTGTTCTTCGTGTTTGCGATCCTGACGGAGAAAGGCCTTGCTGATACAATTTTTTGATTATCCATTTTGTCTAAGGGCTGAGAAAATTTTTGGTAGTTCCTCGCTTGGTGTATCTGGTACCACCATGCGCCATCACATATCTCTCGGGACCGATTTCTAGCCTTTCAGCCGTCATTAGCTGAGCTCCAGATGAAAGCAAGGAAAACAGTGAGGAGGGACGATCGGGGCCATTTGTGATGGCGGGTCGTAATAGCACATAACTCGCGTCATCATACAGCGAATGCTCGTAGCAGTCAGGACTGCCCGTGATAGATAGCGTAACGGGCCCATGTAGGGAAATATTACAGAATGGGCAGTTGATATGATCTGGCTCCGATCGTCTCTCCCAACTGCTTTCCTTGCGTTCATCTGGAGCTCAGCGGATGACGATATAAGATAATTATAGGGAAAAAACAGAATTCCGAAAAACAGAAAAATAAAACTTTTATGGTACAAAAACAAAATCTTTGTATATACTTCTCTTACGCATAATATTTTAGCTTAGAAATTATAATAATGTGAAAACTGCACTAGGGATATATAATATCTTTTATTTGATCAAGATATTTTTGATAAAATTGTTCTTCATACTAATGAAGAAATTGCGCGAAACATTAAATTAATAAATAACATAAAATCTTACCATCGCAGCACATATATAATAGAAATTATACACTGGATGGACTTCTACATTTTTTAAGTATGAAGTGTCATTGTAGCAATGTCTCCAAATCATTTTAAATTTTTAAAACGTTTTTTTTTTTTTCGAATCTGTTTAGCTTCGAAACCAGACAAATATGGTGTAAAAGTTATGATGAATGATGCTAGAACGTGGTATGTGGTCAATTCTATACAGAAAAAAAAGTAATGAATGAGGTCCTTCATACTATCTAAGAAAATTTTCAGACCCTATTCGTGAAAAAAGTAGTAACTTTACTGTGGATAAGTGATTTTCATCTGTGGAACTGTTCAATAAAATGATAAATGAGCATAAAATTATTATGATCAGAACGCTTAGAAATAATAAAAGAGAGTTGCCTCTTTCTTTTCTTAATGGTACAATAAAGGGTTTATGAAAATTTGCATGCCATGTTCCAAAAAATAATAGAGTGGTTCTGCTAATATCCACTATGCATTACACACAAGAAATAAATAGTGGTACTAGAAAACCACATATTCTAATGGATTATAACGGTACGAAAGGTGGTATTGATATATTTGATAAACTTTGTCATTCCTATACCACCTCACGATCAACTCAAAGATGGCCAATGCATTTTTTGTGTCATGTTAGATCACAGTGTCATAAATGCTGCAATCGGGTTAAATTTGGCTCATAGGATATCAAAATGAACAGGGAAACATTCCTCATTGAACTAGCATTTGAACTAATTGAGCTTGTAATACGAGTCAGATTACAAATTCCAAATCTAACTAAGACGCTGAAAATCTATATTCGAGATATTTTGGAAGTTCCAGAGACTACAAAAACTGAATGAGAAGTGCATTTTGAAGATGTGTATTTTGTGGAGAAAAGGACGGAAAAACAAAAATGACATGTGACAAATGTAATCGTGTCATATGCAATGTCCATCCAGCAACCGTGCTGTAAATGTGTCTAACAAAATAAGACACTTGGAAACTCCAGCTAACACTAATTTATTCAAATACTTACTTGTAATTTCAATTTTAATAAAAAGATAAACCTGGTTTATAAAGTGTATTCTTTTTTCAACATTTTTTTAATGTTATTAAACAAGAAGTTATGTTAATTTTACCATTTTTGTGTACATCTATATAAATAAAAATGTAAGTGTTCGTTTGTTCAAAATCTTGAATCTCCGAAAGTTCATCACCGATTGCTTTGATAGTTTGACACAATGTTGAATTCGAAAACGCGCGTGTTTTTATATACCTATTATATAGATGTCATACCTGTGACAGGTAAAAACATTTTTAAACTGCGCCATCTGTTGGGCGTAAATGCAACACACGCTATAGTAAATATTTTACGACGATAGGAGCACCATCTATTGAACGTAACAGTAACACACGCATATCTAAACATTGGTTATGCCGGACAGCGTGCTTCTTGAGAGCTGGTGTCACTTAGCATTTGCAATGTTCAATTTTGATTGAATTATTTAACCAGACTGAACCACAGCAACGCGTGCCCGGGTACAACAACTTTATAATAAATGTTTATAAAGCGAGTAATATTTTATTTCAAAAAATAACTATAGGTCACACTGACCCCACCGTGCCTTTTATGTCTAAAAAAAACGCCAGCCAATGAAGGTTAAAAATACCAACAGATCGTTTTTTTTTTCAGAGAAAAAAATTGTTAAAAATAGTTAATATTTCGCGACACATCTTATTAAAGATCGGCCTAAAAAGTTCTCGAGTTTTCATCGTCATGTTAGTAACTAAACCAGTATTTTGGTGGATGCAACAAGCCGGACTTCAGTAAACTACTATTGTTTACTGCTTGATTCTTGCATTCCACGTAGAATATTGGCAAATTATTCTTGATAGAAGTCAATAACTGATCAAAGAAACAGTGAACACATGTTTGAAATTTTCTTGATAACAAAAAGTGTTTAAAATGTATTTCTTTTTGTTCTTGTTCCTTTGACCTCCTTCAACCTTCGCCTCCATCCAGATCGATCTCCAGCAGCGCCCTGCCAGTTTTTGATTTTTAAATGGCATCTCGTACTAATTAAACCATCTATCTGAGACCGACCGACTGGCATGAAGTATGCAAAATTATAAAGGGATTTGGTTAAATAATAAAAAATCAGTCGGTAATGACAATCTGCCAACACACTTAATTAAAGATACTTCAAATTATATATTTAAGTCATTATCATTTATAGTGAATATTTGTTTTTCAACTGATGCATATCCGGAATTACTAAAGAATGTACTATGTAATTACTGTGTAATGTAAAGAAATAAAGCCAGTTTATAGAAAGGGAAAAATGGATGAAAGTCTATTTACCGAAGAAAGACAGCGTTAACCATAAGATTTTATGGACAACATTGGACGGTTGTGGTGTAAGAGGTAATGCCTTACATTTAGTGAAATCATACTTGGAAAATCGTATTCAACAAGTTGTGGGGAAGGCTGTTTGTGGCAGCGCTATTTTATCAAAAAAATATTATTACAAAGGGCGTTCCACATGGATATATTCTGCGGCCGATATTGTTTATCCTATATACTAATAATATGTCTAGTGTCATGGATGATTATGGCACATTTATGTATGCCAATGATACAGCCCCGATATTTAGTGAGAAGATTCTGAGAGAATGTTGGCGAGTGTACACGGGGTTTGCGATACTTTCGATCGATACTTTCGTTCTCACGACCAGGAGATTGGATTGGAAGGCCCATATTGAGAGAGGCAGTAAGCCAGGCCAAATATTGTTATGTCTTAAGAGTAATTTCTAACATTATTGGTACTGATGCAGGAATGTCGGCGGATCATGCTTTTGTTGAGTGTAGGATGCGCTGTAGTTTAATATTCTGGGGAATTCCTCTGAAATACGGATATTTTTTTTTTGCTTCAGAAAAGATGCCTTAGATCAATTTTCAATATGAGATATACTGACAGTTGTGGCCAGGTTTTTAAGGAACAAAGAATACTGATCTTAATCGGTATGCATGTGCTCAACTCTTTTATATTTGCTTATAATAACAAAGAACTTGTCTCTTCGGTATATGGACATTCGGTATATAAAATGACATTTAAACAGTGGCGGTTAGTCCATAAGGGCACGTGAATGGGTACCCTTTTACATTTCTTAGTATCATACACACACTTTGTTGTGTAGAGAAACAAGTGTAACTGAGAGAAACCAATTTTTTTTTTAATTTTTTTATTTTTAGGTGGGGCACGTGCCCGCTTGTGACAATGGCGCACAACCGCCACTGTATATAAGATTACTTATAACGAGTACATTATTTTGGCGAATAGTAACTACAATATCCAATTTACATTATATAGAATAACGTGTATAATATAAAATAAAATATATACAATAATAAATTGAAGAATCAGAAATTCACATTTGGGCTCATACGTACATACCTTGAACAATTTTAAAAACAATCTGCATATTTTAAAAGGGGATTTTTATAAAAATATATTGATGACCAACATCTTGTTGTTTTGAGACACTTGATTTGATTAATTCTTTTATTTTCATTCATTTTTTAACTCCTTCCATGTTTTTATTTATTTCAGTTCTTCATGGTAGAGACCACTCTATTCCATACTTCCTACTACTTTACCACAATACCAAATTTATTAAAAAGGCAGAAATCAAAGACAAGCTTAAAAGTGACAATTTATTTTATTGGACTGGTTATTAACAACATGAACACTTTTACACAAATAAATTAAATTAATAACTTAACCTGAACACCGTGTAGCTTGAGATTTATTTGAGAAAAAAAAAACATTTCAAACTTTTTTAATTGCCTTAAAGCAAAATTTTATTCTATTCCGCTTCAACTTTTTTATTTCGTGTTTCAACTCTTTTGACGGTTCTAAACTTTTATCACGCAAGAAAAAACATGTTTCATCTGTTGCAGATACTGAACCTGGAATAATATGTTCACTATTCTACTATCACTACGAAAAGAAGAAAAAAAATACTTACCAAATTGTGGGATATCGAAAACCAGAAGGATGGCTAATAACACTACAACATAAAGTACAGTTATTTTGGAAACCATTTTATAAAGTTAATAAAAACCGTTCAATAAATGCCGTCTTTTTGAATGTCTGATTCTAAATGGGAGTATTGCTTATATATGTAGGTGTATAAATCACACGGCAAGATATAAAAATACACATATATAAATCATACGGTTTTTGATTATCGATTAAATAAACATTTTATGATGCGTATGTGCAGTCCCAATATTCTTTGACCTTTTTTTAGATATCATTTTAAGGTCTATTTATATTTATCATAGGAAATAGGAAGTTTTTGAGAAAGTTCATATGATTTTAATGTAAAAAAATACTCAACATGCATCAAGATGATACACAAGATGAACATCAAGATGATACTTCTAAAAATAGATTAAGATGCTACTGAAGATCATGTAAACTTTCGATATTTTCGAACGATTCAAATAATTTTGGAAAAAGAGCTATTTAGCGACTGGACCTACAGCTTAACGTGGGTTCCGCCGTTAGGCCACCCCCCTCAGGCTATAAATCCTTAGTTTTGTGATTAACCATAGTCTGTCGAGAAGCCTACTGACTGGCGAGTGACCAACGATGAATACCTTCAACAGTCCAACTGTTGGATTTTTCACTCAAAGCAGAAGGTTGTTGACTGTTGGACATCGCCATAATCATCAAACTGAAATTGCCTGAACTGAACTGAAACTGAAACTGAAGAAGTTGGCACAAAAGGTGAACATATCTTTTATGTCCGTTCATAACATTATGATTGATATTATAACCATCGCCGCACAACTGGTTCTGAAAGAGCTCAATTTTGTCCAATAGTTTTTAACCAAAAACTCAACGACTGTCATCGGCAAAGCACCCTAGTCGCCTGATATGACCCCATGTAGCTTTTCTTGTTACCGAAGCTAAAATTACCACTTCAACGAAAACGTTTTGAGTCAATTGAGGCACTAAAACAAAATTCGCTGAAGGAGTTGAAGACCATACCTTAATCAGCCTACGAACAATGTATGGATTGGGTCAAGCGGTGGCATAGTTGTAGTGCACTCGATAGAGCCTGGGACTTAAATAAATTATTTTTTTGTGTTTTATTTAACAATTCTCTGTACTTTTTACACATAATTTATATACTTACTTCTTGAACGACAGTGTGACGCCATATCGCCTGTACTTTTCTCCGCCTGCCCTGAAGAGGTATTCTGTAATATGGATTTGGATCAGAATATATTAAATGTGCATACTCAATCCATCTTAGATTCGCAGGTGATATAATTATCTTTTCGCAAGACTCAAAGGGGCTATAATGGCACAAACAAATGATGCAAAGGACTGGAGAACCATTTAGCTTGAAAATAAATCTAAAAAGAGTCAGATTATGTTCAATAAATTTGCTAAAGAAGAAATTATTTCTATTTTAGAAAGGGATTTAGATATTGTGGATCAGTGTATATATAGTAGACAGAGGATTTTAGCAGAGGGGAATATCGCGAGGGGATTGAAACGGCGAGATAAATGTGGCGTGCACGCTCATCACAGTGTTTAAGAACAAACTCCTATTTTGCTTGAGAAGAAAAGCATTTGATTAGTTGGTCTTACCCGTTATGGCATAGGGAAGTAAAATTTGGACACTCACATCGATAGTATTATTTCTTGCGGGATCATTCTTTTCTCTATTATTTTTCTAATATATTCCATATTTCTCTATTGCTAGCTCTTTCAAAGTCCTTCTGTATGTCTACAGCATATGCAATAGAATTTCCCCTTTTTGGTGATCTTTTCTGTTATCTATTTCAATGTGAAAACCCATTCATGTATTTATCTACCTTCTCAAAACCCCACTTGATCGTATTCTAATGTAGATTCTATTAAATATATTAACCTTCTCTTCAATTTGGCTGAAATGTTTATGTTATAGTACCCCACTAAATACTTTGCGATTTTGCAACCGGAAAAAAGTTATACATTTTTCAGAAAACCGACGATGTTTTTTTAGTCATAACTCTTCCAAAAATCGATGATGGTTTTAAAGTTATAAGATGTTTTTGAAGTTATGTTTATGAAGCAATTCTTTTTTAATAAACTTCAAAACATCACAAAAAAATATTTAATTCTTAGTTTTAAATTTTTTAGTTTTTTGGAAAAAATCAAGAATTTTTCAAAGTACGCCATTTTTTTTTTTAAAAGCATCCATTAATTATACGTTTAATACTGACAGTCCCATCATGAGCCAAATTTTATGTTTATTCAGATATTTTTTTGGAACTTTTTTAAAATTTAAAAAAAGGTCTTTGGTCAATTTCTGGAAGCGTTATGACTATTTAAAAAAACGCCGGTTTTTTGAAAAATTCATAACTTTGTTCCAGTTCAGTAAAAAAATTTAAAAAAATCACAATCAGAAAATATTGTGTGTGTCAAGTACACTCAACCGCTGTGTTCCACAATCTCATGTGGAACACACAGCAACCTGCGTCTCGGCCCAAATGAACATTTTTGTTAGGTACTTGACCGGCAATGAGCGCCAGCCATCCCTGCAATTGAAGGACACATGTTTCGCCTCTTGATGTTCAGGCTCGTCAGGGCACCGACACATGCTCGAAGGCGGAGACGCAGGTTGCTGTGTGTTCCACATGAGATTGTGGAACCCAGCGGTTGACACTCAACTACTGTTGTCTCATTGGACGCTGTCCAAAGAAATCTAATATTACATATATACGCCATCCGACGGGAAGTCGGCCAAAGTATAGGTTGCTGACTGTGGATGGGGTCTCCCTATTCTTGATGGGAGAGCATGTGTCGATACCCTGACGAGCCTGAACACCGAGAGGCGAAACATGTGCCCTCCAATTACAGGGATGGGTGGCGCTCATTGCCCATGCCTTTTATCTCTATATAAAAATACGGCCGAACTAATTAGACAGGATATTTCCAGTATTCTAAAACATTTCACAGCACCTTCATCAAATCTAATCCGTACAGAACATCAAGAAACTAAACAAAGCAAAGGAAATAACCATACCACCTGCCGACAAGGGAAACGCCTACTATAGATACTGATAAATACGAAAGAAAAATCAAGGACCAGAGACCCTACAACGTATCTGGAAAAAACGACTAAAGCCAAAATCAAAGAATCTCTAATCGACGACAGAATCAAGAAACAACTCATTCCGAGAGAAAAGTCAAGTAGATGCCCAAAACTACATGGCCTGCCAAAGATCCACAAAGCTGGGCCCCCCCTACGTCCGTTCAATTGTCACCGCTTTCAACTCGCCGTTACAAAATCTAAAGAAATTTTTGGCCAATATATTACAACCTATAACAGAAAATACCGATTCATACATCAAAAACTCTGAGCATTTCACAGAGACTCTAGACAAACTCACAATAGACCAAAGGAACATCATGGTCAGTTTCGACGTCAAATCTTTTTATCCGAGCATATCAATAGAAGAAGCATTAAAATTAATAGTGAAAAATACAGACCTTCATAACCACGTGATAGATTTGTCCAGACATAGCTTAAACAACACTTACTTCATGTTTGACCAAGTCATTTACCGACTAACAGATAGTGCAGCAATGGGTTTATCTCTATCACCAGTAATGGCCAACCTCTTCATGATATATTTTATTTGAGAGCGCGAAATATTTTCATGAGAGCGCTAACCTCAAACCAAAACTGTGGGTCCAATATGTCGACGACATTTTTGTAATCTGCTCCTTGGATAAAAACAAACTTACCAAATTCCACAGCCATTTAAATTCCATCCACCAAAAAATACAGTTCACTTTAGAAATCGAAGAAAACAAAAAACTCCCCTTCCTAGATGTCTTAATAACCAAGTCCCAAGATGGACGCTTCTCCTACAGAGACGCGAAGTGGGATTCACTTCTTTTCTCTGTCGACACGTCAAATCCGAGGCAGATCTGGCGTCTGGCAAGGTCCTTGGTGGGGAAGTCCCGACGGGACATTCCCCCCTTCAAGTCGGATGATGGCGTTTCTTTCGCCGTCTCCGACTTGGAAAAAGCTGAAATGCTGGCGGAGTCTTTTAGACTCCATATGACCAGTCCGAGGCTGATCGAGGCGCAGGCGGAAGAACGGGCAGTCGACCGCGCTTACGCGCGGCTTTCCGACAAGCCTGAACTTTCGTATCTGCAGGATTACCTGATTTCTCCAAAGTCAGTAGTGGCTATCATTCGTAGTTTTGCCCCAAACAAAGCTCCGGGCTGCGACGGTATCACCGTCAAGCAGCTCCGAAAGCTTCATAGCAAGCAAATCACAGAAATCACGAATATCGTGAATTCCATTCTGCGTTTACAACATTTTCCCGCTTCATGGAAGCACGCTAATTTAGCAGTTATTGCGAAGAAGAGGGGCGCGAACCTCTCTTCTGACTTCAGGCCCATAAGCCTTCTAAATAATCTCTCCAAGATAGCCGAAAAGGTCATTCTTTCCGCACTAAATGACTTTACCTACAGCAAAGGTATAATACCTAACGAGCAGTTCGGGTTCCGAAAGGGACATTCGTCCCTGCAGCAATGCGCAAGGCTTGCTGGCGAAATACACCAGGCTTTTCGATTAACAAAGTGCGTTGGCGCTGTGTTTCTCGATATTTCCAAAGCCTTTGACAAAGTATGGCACCGTGGTCTTATTTATAAGACCATGGAATTAGGTTTTCCTAAAGACCTTACCATACTAATCCGCTCTTTTCTGTCAGGCAGATCCTTTCAGATAAAGATTAATTCATCCCTTTCAACGAGAAAGCCCATAGAGTCGGGCGTCCCGCAAGGTTCACCCCTTTCTTCGGCTTTGTACAACCTGTACATAGCCAAAATTGCGTGTTATAGTGACGTTATGCGTCGGCTATTCATAACCGACTGCAAAAGCAACTTAACGTTGCAATTTCCTGGCTTAAATTCTGGCGCCTGCAGGTCAATCCTAAAAAGACCCAGGCGATTATCTTCACCAGAAAGCGCCCTAAATGCGCAGCCAGACTGCTGGTTGACAAAGTGCCTATTCCGTGGTTGCAAAAAGCAACCTATCTAGGCCTACATTTTGACCGCTCTCTTCAGTGGTTTAGTCAAATCCAGCTAACTTTAAGTAAGGGGTACGGTATCTTCAAACTCGCGTACCCCTTAATTTCCAGGTCGAGAAAGCTAAACCCTTGCATCAAAGTAAATATTTATAATACTTTAATTAGATCCGTATATTTATACGGTCTAATAGTGTATTTTTGCTTCAGAACAAAACCTTGCGTTTGGCGCTCAACGCTCCATGGTTTGTTCGAAACACCCAAATTCATGCCGAAACCGGAGTCCCCATGGTTTCGCAATTCTTTGAAAAAGCTTATGAGAAGTTTGTTCTAAAAGCTTCTCTAAGCGAAAACCCGCTCGTCCGGAAAATTCCGGAAAATTTACCCGGACCTCCCGGGTAAATTGAGCCATAAAAATCCCCAATGTCATTGTACGGGCGGCAAGCAGAAGGGAATGGAATATCGGTTCCTGGCTTGCGTGGCCGGTGCGAAGGTCGCTTCGACTATAAATAACAGAATGATGCACACTCCCCGGCGTCGTCGGATGGCCACCGATCGGTCACTCTTTTTCGATCGGTCGGACCGCCATTCAGCGAAAACTCCATCGAATTTCCGATGGAAGTAAAAATAATAAAAAATAGAAATCTAGCTTTTTTTGTTCTTTTTCCTTTCTTGTTAACCTCAAGAAGTTCGCCAGGACTTCTAAAATTGAAATACTATCCTTCTTGTCTTTCTATTAACTTAAATGACAGCCGGAATCTTCAATTCCGCGCCCATCTTAGGGTTTGAATTTCATTATAAACTAGTAAGAGCCTCCGGGCTAACTAAAAAACCTGGCTGAGGAAGTCACAGTCGAAGATGGACGCTTCCAATACACAGTTTAAAACCGGAAACCAACCCACACGAACAGATACCTGAATGCAAGATCCCATCACCATCCAGCACAACTTCAAGGGGTTGTCAACACCTTGATATCTCGGTCTCTCCGACTATCCGACGACATCAACGAAGAAAAAGAGCTCAAAACAATCACCGACGCTCTAAAGCAAAACGGTCTATAACACAAAGAAGACTATTAAGTATTAAAACAAATAAAAAAAAATACAAAAAATAAAGCCAAATAAATATGAAAATAGGCCCGTAACAGTTCTGCCGTATATCAAAGGTGTCACAGACCGCATTGGACGACTGCTTCGAAGACATAATGTGTCAAGCACATACAAGCCACATAAAACAATAAACTCAGTCATCAGAAGTCCCAAAGATCAAATCATTCAAGAAAATCCGGGCGTATACAGCATATCGTGCGGGACTTGTAACATGGCATGCGTCGGACAAACTAATAGAAGAATATCAGCCCGGCTCGAAGAACACAAATTAGCGGTTAGAAATAAAAAACGCCTAAAGAGAAGAGATGATGCCCTCAATCTGCCAGATACGTGGAAACCGGTAATCAACCGACAGACCGAAATTCACCGGCCGAAGTCGGGAGAGCAGGGCGCGGGGCCAATACCAGAAACAATAAGAAGTACGCACCACTACAATCTGCGACCCAGAAGAATATAAATATTACGAGACGGTTTCCGAATGCCACGGACGGTGTGAGAATGCCAAGTATGACCTGACAAACGGGACACAAACGATCGGATATACTCTTAGACTAATAGTCCTGTCCAGAATATATTCCTCCACTCACGAAACACTACGGACTAAAACACATACACACACACACACACACACACACACACACACACACACACACACACATATATATATATATATATATATATATATATATATATATATATATATATATATATATATATATATATATATATATATATATATATATGTATTTATATATATATATATATATATATATATATATATATATATATATATATATATATATATATGTATATATATATATATATATATATATATATATATATATATATATATATATATATATATATATCCAAGCATGGAGATGGACCTAAGCAGGTAAGAGACATTTTAAGTAGATCAAGGATAGATAGAGAAAAAAGATATGATTGGCTTAAGAGAAACTAATATAAAGGATTTTTGAATTGTGTTGGCTTCTGATTGATGAAAATTTATTATAAATAATACATAAAAAATACATAAAACATCATTACATTCACAACAGCATAAATTAGTTTATCATAGCCTTATATACAGACTAACCAGTTTCCTTTATCAGATGCAGATTTTAAACCTATTTGATAGCTCTAGCGAAACGCGTAAACAAAAAGTGAACATTTTGGCGAGAACTCTTTTATTAGACATTAATAATTCTGGATGTAAAAAGTCAACTTACGTTATGCTCATACGTGAGAAGAATGCCAAAAGATCGACTGCCAAAATTTAGTATCGATGAACATCGGACAATGTTGTGACACGTTTTAAAAACGAATATAAACTTAATAAAAAATTATAAACAACAATATAATTTAATAAAACGACGGAAATAAAAAAGAAACTTAATTTTATTTTATTACATTAATTATAAACAAAATAAACATTCATTTAAAGATATAGTAAATATATAATTTAATTTAGCAGGGCAAGGAACCGTTTCGGATTATTGTAGTGCCCAATAGCAAAATTCAAAGGTGGGCCCCTTGCCTTGTGGATTCTTCTCATAATGAAACAAGCATGTTTTAGGGTTAACAGACATTGGTTTATTTAAACCTGGAACAATGATTCAAAATACAAAAAGGAAAAATAAAATTAACAACACATACCATATTGTGGGAGACCAAGACTCGGAACGAGATTTAAAAGCACAATAATATAAAAAACTGTTAGTTTAGAAACCATTTTATAAGATTACATAAAGTCGTTCAGTAAACACCGATGTCGTCTTGAATGGTCTAATTCTAAACTGGAATGATGCTTATATACACAGATTATTCTGCGAGATATGAAAGGTATTGCGAGTTTTTGATTATTGATATTTTATCATCCATTGTGTCTAACACCTATTGAATGTTGGATGTATATGTATCTTATTTCGAATTTATGATTCACAAGTGTTTCAGTTACATCCGATTGACAATTATTGTGAATTGAAACACTGATTTTTTTTAATTCAAAATTGCATGCATTAAGTGCTTTTCAGTAATTTTTTCCATCTATTTGTTTATAAAAAATGTTTCAATAAGAGTGTCAGAAACGTAATGGCAGCAACACTGTTTAAAATATAAATGTCACTCATAGACTGCTTTGTTCAGTATATTGTGTGCAATTCACCATAAAAAGATACATGATACATGAATTAAGTTGTCTGGTTTCAAAACCCCTTAAATCAATTTTTGGACTAAAATGAGTTATATACGCTATCTGAGAGAAAAATCTGTTTTTAATCAAATTATTCAATAGTAGTGTCCAAAAGTGACCTAATTCTATATAAAATACTATAGAAAAACTCGCCTGAGAGTGAAATCCCACTAAATCCACTTCTAAAGCGTTGCAAGCAGCGCCTGATCCATTCCAACCAATCACAAGCTTAGGTTTTGGCACACTTCACAGTAATATTTTAACATGTTTTACGGACCGACATTTATAAAGTTAGTCTTAAAAATGGAGTTGCACTGTCAATATTATTGATTTTTGCTTGAATATTTTGTTAAAAATAGATAAAATGCCTACTTCGGAGATAAAAGAACTGATTTCCAGTCTATCAAGAAAACGATCTCGAAATCAGGAAGACTGGAAACGAAGTGTTAGGTATTTTCAGTTTAACATTATTATAACTTTTTATTGATGCACCTATTTTTAAATGTCAACGTACAGGCTGTTAATTTGCCTGAATACCCAAAACGTAACCACTGCATAAAATCCTACAGATGTAGCATCTTGAAAAAAGAAGATGTTTTGATGTTTAATAAGGCGTTCTATTCTCAAAATCATTCGGCAGATTCGACAGGAAAATTTCATAATAATCTTCAGGAATATACAAAAGCCAAAATGTGCAAGAAACAGAAAAGGTGGTCCATTTCGAAAGTTTTCAACTACATATTGGGTCCAAACAAGGGGGAATAAACGGTTAGTTCCTGTGTGTAAGAAAACGTTTGTCGAAATTTTGTTTAGTGGTGAAGACGGAGTAAAAGGAGTACTAAATCGACACTTTCAATGTTCAGAAATGGCTACTGAAAGAAGAAAAGGAAATACAAAGACAAATAAATTTTCGAAAAGAAGAGAAGAAATTATTCAATTCATTAAAAGTTTAAGCTATTGGAGTATCATTACTGCAGAGCGAAAATTGCTTGTCGCTGCTTCCTGGCCACTAATATCTTATCTAAATATTAGAAAAATGTGGAAGAGAAAGGTGGCAGAGAAAAATATGGAAGGAGAAGACACTTATTGTGTTATTTTTAATACATGCTTCAATATCGGTTTTGGATCCCCTTGCACCAATGTTTGCTCTTTTTCTCTAATTTTCTCTAAGTTCGAGGCACTTGAACTTAGAGAAAAAAACCAATAATGAAAAAGATGCATTTACTCAAACAACGCTAACAACATCGTATCGTATACATAAGCTCAAAGCTAAAGTATTTTTCCAAAAGCTAGAAGAGAAACGGGACAGCCTTCGGGCAATTTCTTTTGATTGTCAGAAAAATTTGACACAACCCAAGATACCCGATCAAAGCACCTATTACAACAGATATATATTTACAGCTTTACTGCTGTGACTGGACATTCACATGCTCCCCTCCCAAAAGATATAGTTATAATTTTTACATGGACGGAATATGAACATGCAAATGGTGTCAATGCAATCGCGAGCTGCCTCATTTTCACATTAAATTACAGCAACTTAGATGGAGTAGACAGAGTACGATTTGTCGCCGATAGATGTGGCGATAAAATAAAAATATTATTTTGTTGTCTATGTGATTGAAATCGTTAAGTAGTCAAACCAGCCTGATTAAAGCAATCGAGTCAGTATTTCCGGTGGTTGGACACTCCTATATTCCCCCTTATAAAGTATTTGCCACAACTGAAAAATAAATAAGAAAGAAAGAAGCTATTGTAACGCCAGAAGAATACATAAACATTTTTTCAAACTTGGCAAAGATGTCCTTGATAGTGACTGGAAAGGTGCTGATCGACAAATTCTTAAGCCAGTATCACAATAGCATTCGAAATTCAACCAGAGCAAGGTTCATTATACGATGCAACAACAATAACGCCATCACCATTTGAAGTGTGTTATTTTACCGTTCAAACACAGGAGTATTCAAAGGAGTTTTTAAGATAAACCAGACAGCTTTCAATATCCAGCTAAAAGAAATTTCCACCGGAGTGAAACCGAAATATCTGAAGATGAGGGACGTAAACAACCTATTAAATTATTATTTATTAAAATTAAGTTATAAATATTATTAAAACTATATATTATATTAAACTATACATTATTATTAAACAGACAAAAGGAGTAGAGAAAACTGGAAAGTCTGGAATATTAAAAACATTTTTATTTACCATTTATAAAAAAAAATTGTAATTTTTTGAATAAAGTTTCCTTTTTTTGTTCAATAAAATTGGATTCATTTGTTTCATCTTTAAATCACGCCAAAGACATTTTGTTTGGTTTTAAATTGCGTTTAATCCATAGTTTGGCAGCAAACGCCACCAAATACCAGTTTTATAGCCAAATTACGATTTTATAATTATTTCAAAAGACATGTTTGTTGAATTTTTGAAACGTGATTAGACCGTGATTAGGGTCTGAAACTCAAGTGTTTTCTATAGTAAGTGTAGTGAAAGGATTTTTGGGCAACAAGAAAGATGAAAACTATAAAAACCTCATAATATGAACGAATGAATGAATTATTGAATGCCTATGAAATACTAGTGTGTCGCATCTTCTTAAAAATGCATTTTTTACACTCCTATTTGGATTTTTTCCCGAAAATTTGAGTGCAAAAAGTGACGAACAAGGAGAGAAGTTTCACTAGGACATCAGGACAATGGAAGCAAGATACCAGTAATGCTGGAACCCATCTATGTTCGGCGACTACTGCTGGTTTTTAAAAAGAGATGATACTATAGAACAAGAGGAAAAAGTTGGAACCCATATATGTTTGCAGAACACAAGAGGAAAAAGTGAAAGTTTCTATCGCTGTACGATATCTCATGCAATATATTTATTATTCACATAATCTTCAGTAAAGTATTTGCATAGATTTAACACGTTTTACATGTTTATATTAAATAAACATAAGAATATAAAAATATGTTTTTTCCCCACCATCGACCCTCTGTAACAAATAAACTGTACGTGTTCAATAATTAGGTTATCATTTTCAGATTTAGGACTGAAAAATACTTCATATACACCTATTTTCATCAATGTTACCTCAAAAAAGTTTAAATATGTTGACATTTGTTGAGAGTTGTCGGTGCTATGAAGAGTCTGAATATCAAGAAACGAAACATATGCCCTTCGATTGAAGGGATGGGTGTGGCTCGTCCCCAGTTAACCAACTAACAAAATGCTCATTTAGGTGAAGACGCAGGTTGTTGTGTGCCGTCCATTCTGTGAAGAGCCACGACGTTTCGCCAAAATCTCACATGTATGGCATGGCATTTTCAAGTGCTGTCCGCTTCGACTGAAGAGTCCAACTGACGTGCACGAGTCGTTGCGCTCACTTTTATAGGCGGCTGGCTACTGCGCAGATTGTATTGGGATAGTTCGCGGCGCTCGGCAACGCTGTCGGGCGACCGTGTACACATTTTCTTTCCTCGTCGCCAAGTTGCCGTGTTTCTTCTTTTTTCAGAAACGATTTCCATACTTTTGGAATGTTGCGAGCGTCGTTTCGCGTATTTAGCTCACCCCCTTCTTCTATTTCAAGAGCTTTTCTAAATGTTCGGACCTTGTAGTTTTCAATATTCGCTATTTGTTTGGCTTCTTCAAAACTGATTTTATATTCTGTATGTAGATAGTGCTGGAACAGAGCAGAAGTAGTTTGTTTGTTTTTTAAGTTTTTGTACTTACTGTTCAGAATACAAGAATATATATATATATATATATATATATATATATATATATATATATATATATATATATATATATTAATATATTATATTGTCTATAAAACTTATTATTATTTTATATTGACTATGAAAAAGCATTTGATTCAATATCAACGCAAGCCATAATTGACACATTGCTTAACCAGACAAAACTAGACAGAGCCTATGTGAACCTACTGGGATCCATATATGAGGAAGCTACAGCTACAGTACAGCTACAGTGTACATGGCTCACCCCGTAAAACGGGGTGAGCGGCAGGGATACTCAATATCGCCACTTCTTCACTCAGTCTGCCTTGAAGAATTATTCCGTAATCTGGATTGGAAACAGGAGGGAATAAAAATCAATGGTGGACACCTAAGCCACCTTAGATTCGCAGAGGATATTATTCTCCTCTCACAAGACTCACATTTGTCTCCTCTCACATTTGTTTTGAAAATAAACCTAAAGAAGAGCCAGGTTATATTCAACAAATTTGCTGTCAACAGAATAATTTCTATTTTAGGAAGCGATTTGGAGGTTGTGGACCACTACATATATCTCGGGTAAAGGATTTCAATAGAGGGTATATTACCCAGTAAGTGGAACGGCATGTTAAGTGTGGCTGGCAGGCATTTAGCAGGTTCATAGTGTTTAAGAACAAACTCCCACTTTGTCTAAAGAGAAAGGTTTTTTATCAGTGCGTGCTACCGGTTTCGACCTACGGAAGTAAAACATGGACACTTACATCACAATCAGATCAAAAGCTTCGAGTAGTGTAGAGGGGAATGGAAAGATGTATGCTTGGCATTATAAAGCGAGTCAGAAAAACCTTCATATGGATCAGAGAACAAACGAAGGTATGTGACATTATTGGAAGGGTGAGAGAATTGAAATGGAAGTGGGCAGACCATATAGCGAGGCGATGTGACGACAGATGGACCAAAGTAATCCTGGAATGGATACCGCTTGATCATAAACGCTCACGATGAAGGCCGAAACACAATGGACCGATGACATCATCAAGATATTTGACCCGAATGGCAGAGGAAAGCTCAGGACTGCGTAAGTTGGAGATATGCTGGGGAGGCCTTCATCCTGCATATGTCGGAAAGTAACTCTTTAGTTGAATAAATCTAATAGAACAATTATTACATTGTTCTTAGTGAAATTGAAGCAGTTGCATATATAAAAAACTATTTTAATCATTTCTACAGCTTATCGGTCTCTCTTGTTGTAAACTCGTTGTTCTCACTACTTTCTTTGTTACCATTAGTGTTCTTATTATCTTAGTCAAAAGTATTTAGTTTGTCTTCCTCTTTTGCTGTGAGTGTTATAGTTTTTGCTGCATATGTTACTATTGGTTTTATTACTATCTTGTATATTCCTAGTTTATTATTTGTGCTTAATCTCCTGTGTTTTATTAATTTTTTTGTTGCTATGGAATCCGCTATATTCTTTCTGTACCTTTTCGTCTATATCGAGTCCCTCATTTTTTCTATCGATTTTGACTCCCAAGTATTAAATGTTTTCACTTTTTATAGCTTCCATACACTAAATTTCTCAATATCCTATAATTTATGCTGTTGTACAAATGCTTTGGTTTCGGCTCATTTATTTCCAACCCCTGTTTCTTAAACTCACCATTGATTGTTTCTATTACGCGCTATGCTTTCCTCTGCTCCCTACACATTATAGCAACATCACCCACATATGCCACTATCTATACAAGGTATTTATTTAGTGTTCCTAAATTTTCGATTTTCTTTATTATGTTATCCAGCACTATTATAAATATTAGTGCCTTTAACGCGTTTCCTTGTCTAACTGCTTTTAGATGTATTCACTGTCATTCCTTGCAATCTTTCTGCGAACTTTGATGTTTTTTTTAAGTTATCCACGAGTTGTTTTCTGTTCATTTTATCGAAAACCTACTTAAAATCCACAAAAACTATATATGTTCCATGTTATAGTTCATAAATGTTCTCCATTATGTATATTAGCATCTACTGTCGATCTTCCTTTTCTGAAGCCGCATTGAATAGAATAATATTACTCGTTAATCGCGATATTTGGATTAATCGTAATTCCATCAATAGAAAAAAATCTAAAAGTTTGTTACATTTTGATATAAAGTTGACAAAACCATTTACGGTCATAAGTTGCGAAAACAGGATCTGCGATAATATTTTATTTTAGTGATAAATCGAATCTCATACAAAAATATATAATCAATAATTCGTAAATAATAATTCGTAATCTAGAAAAAAACGTCTAACAATAAATCTAAATTAAAATAATCATAAGTACTTTCTATATCCGGTATCCGTTTTTATAAATCTTTTGCAGTTTGAGTAATTTGCGATTAAACATAGGCGAATTATAAAAAAACACTGTATTTATTTACATGAACAAAATAAATTCATTATCGATCGAATTCTATATAGCAATATAAAAACATGTCAAACGATTATAAAACAAATAAACTAAATAAATAAAATAACATTGAACTAGTTCAAGGTGATACAAAACATTAAACGGAAATGAATTGCCGGAAATGGATAGCTGAACTTAGGAGACTTCAAGTGCCTTTACTTATTTCTCGGCATTTTTTTGATAAAAGTTGAATGTGGGTTTTCGGAGAATATTAAAAATATTCAAAAAACAAGGGAAATTTTTCCTGTGCTTCACGTAAAATTTGCTCAATCATTCAGTCGCCACCAAACGTTAACAAATGTATCGAGAGACCAGTTCCTAGCCTTCAGCCATCATTAGTCAGGATCAAAATGAACGCTCGAAAGTAACTGAAGGGTTGACCAAGGGTACTGACAGCAGTGGTTCCTAATAGTAGTACTTTGTAAAACTGTTCAAGAGCCATCTCAGGTCCCATTGGTATGTGTAAAAATTTCCGGTTCAGAATTGCTGAAACCACTTTTTACAAGTACTGTATGAAACAATATCTCCCAAAGCCTCACAAATCATGTCCGATGCTTCCCCAGCATTTTTTCAACAGAAATGCGAAAGGAAGGCATTACCCCAAATATTGCTTTTCGAATTAAGTCGCTTCGACAACTAATTTTTCAGGTTAAATTAACAGTAGGTTCGTATATTATAACTCCTTTTGAAGCTGAAAGATGGTGCTTTAAAAGAAATATACGGCGGGAAAAAAATCTAATTCGAATAGAATCTGCATAGGGAATGCGATGAAACACTAAGAAAGCCAAGAATTAAGTTGATGGTCTAATAAAATAGCCTCAAATACTTAAAATAGCCGTAATACTGCTCTCAATAAAATATTTTAATTACTCAATTAAGAAAACGAAATCTAATTAGTATGGGTGTCACACAGTGTAACAGTCACACAGTAGAAAAAAATCTGTCTTTGTTTGAGATAGAGTGACAGTCATTTTTCAAGATGAGATCATTCTTAAGTCACGATATGATGATTATCTTCTCTCAATCCATAGTCATACAATAACATAGGATATTTATATGAAGCATTAAAAAATATTTTAGACATTCTGCGGATTATTCGCATAGGCCCGTGATTTAACGTAGTTCCTCAAGAAAAGTCTAATGATATTAAATCACAAGAACTTTGTGGCTAGTTGACGTTGCCGAAACGCGAGATAACCATGCCATCAAATTTGTCGTGCAGAAGATCCATTATTCCATGCGATGTGTGAGATGTAGCGTCGTCTTGTTGGAACCACATGTCGTTGAGATACATTTCTTTCAATTTAGGCCACAAAAAATTGGTTATCATCGACCTGTACCTCTTGCCGGTGACAGTTATGGTGGTGGCCAATGACCCTGCCGGACCAAAATCCACGCTAAACAGTGACTTTTTCTGGATGCATTTCTGCTTTTTCTGGAACTGATGGGTTTCATGTTTCTATCTCCCCAAATGCGACAATTTTGCTTGTTGACATAGCCATTCATCCAAAAATGAGCCTCGTGGCTGAAGATGATTATCCGTCCTAAATCAAGGTCTACTTCCAACTACTCCAGAGCCCAGTCAGCAAATGCTCGATGCTGCCTATGGTGGTGTATTTTCAGTTCCTAGGTCAATTGAATTTTGTACAGGTGCGCGCCCAAGTCCCGACGCAAAATTCGCCAAGTTAAGATCTGCCAAAAGGAAAGTTCTTGAGCGCACCTGTGAATTGACTGTCTGGAGTGATCCCGTACACTCTCATTCACTGCAACAATATTTTCTGCAGACCTTACGTTTCGACGACGTATGGGTGTTGTTTGATTGTTTATGAAATCAATTGATTCGAATTTGTCCAGCAAACGACGAATAGACGACTCAACAGGATGATTGCGTGCAAAAGGATGCATTGCGTTTTGATAGTAACGTTTAATGATTTGTACGCGCTGTTCAACACTGTAACTGTCCATGATGATTTGCCCAATATTAATTACTATAACCTCCAAATTTGACAACTGTAGATTCACCAATGTGGCCACTATATACTGTCAAAGTTAGAGCGTTCCTGTTGGAAAACCCTGTATTTTTAGCATTGAGTTATCAAGTGCAAAAACAGCAAAAAAAGGACATTAATTGCTAAAGGGTTTTAACCCTGCCCTAATGTAATGAGCAACCTGGTGGGGTAATAGTGACCTTTCCGTGAGTTGGATGTTTCAAATCCCAAAAAAAGTACCCACAAAAGAAAGAAATGTATTAAATTAAATTATTACACCATGGAAGATCTTCACCACGATGCTCAATGAGAAAATTAACATCTTATTTCCGCGATCCGCATAACGAAAAGCCGGTGGTAATCTCTCACCAAAATAGCCTCGCCCCAGGAAACTGCGGGGACAGATGGTTGAGCAGTGCACCCAAGAAAGATCGGAGGGAATTGATCACATTAGTTGGGACAAAATTTGATACATCTGTCTCCTTCTAACGTACTCCAAGATCCAACCACATTTTGGTCAGTAACATTTTAACGAAGGAAAAAAATACGGCGCAAAATCGGGTCGTCAAGTAGCGCCACCACTAACGACGCCGACAAGATAAATCATTCAAAGAGGAATAAAATAAGTTTTTACTTTGTTATCTAACACTTTTATTTTTAACAAATTTGTGTAACTATAGTTTCGTAAAACGATTTTACATTCTCAAACACTACTTTAAAACTAAGGTTTTACAGCTGTTTATCTATTCTATGTACCTAATTTTATACTTTTATTGGGGTTAATTTTTTACAATATTTTAAGTAGTGTGGAATTTCGGAGATCCGTCTGATCGCTTATTAGTTGTCTAGACGACTCTTTATTATATATATAAATTTCAATAGCTTCTAAAATGTTTAATTTTTTGCTTTTGGGCGCTGTATGAAAAATTTTCAAATTTGTAATCTCGGGAAATATATGTTCGGTATCTATGAAATGGTTCGCAAAATTAGAGTGTTGTTTCTTTAATATGTATAAAGATGTATGTTCTTTGTATCTGGTCTGAAAAACCAGGTCTGGTCCTTTTTAAAAAATGAACTATCACAAAGTAACGGACAAATCAATCAATAATCATTCAAAAAGATTAATTGTCATTACAGACTATTTAAAATTTACGCTTGTTTTGTTACGTTACAAAATCTGGACTGTTTTTCAAATATACTCAAGAAAATGAACTTAAGCAATCTAAATGATATTGTTTGAGCAGTTGGAATTAACTTTTTGTGGAAAATACTACTGTAATCGAAGAAAACAGTTAACGTAACGTTGATTTTAGACCGACTTTGATGTGGTTTTTCGGCTTTGCTTAATTTTTAGCACGATATTGCTTAATTTTTTTTTTTGGGTCACATCGATCCACAATATCACAGGCCCAACACCAATAACACAGGTCAACAAATTTAATGTTTTTTGAGGTAACAATGAAAAAACTAGGCGTATAAGAACTATCTTATAGTCCTGAAGCCGAGAATGATAAGCTAATTACTGTAACACGTACAGTTTTTTTACAGAAGGTCAGTGGTGGACAAGAAATGTAGATGACATATTTTTACAATCTAATATTTATTTAATACAAACATATAAAATGTGTTAAATAAAGACATTACTGAGGATTATGTGAATAAAAAATATATTACATGAGATGGCATACAACGACAAAAACTTGCACTTTTTCCTCTTGTGCTCTGTAGTATCATCTATTTTTAAAAACCAGCAGTAGTCGCTCAACATAGATGGGTTCCAGCATCACTGGTATTTTGCTTCTATCGTCCTGATATCCTGGTGAAAATTCTCTCCTTATTAGTCGCTTACTACACCTAAATTTTCCAGAAAAAATCGAATTGGGACTGTAAATAATACATTTTTAAGGACATACGACAGCCTAGTATTTCATAGACGTTCAAGAGTTCATCTATGAGGTTTTTATAGTTTTCATCTTTCTTGTAGCCCAGAAATCCTTTCACTACACTTACAAAACACTTCCGAGCTACCAATTCCTTTTCAATTCTAAAAGATGCATCAGAAGCATCTAGAAGCTGCATCACTTAAAGTAGCAATCACTTACATAGTCAGTAGGTTCTCTCCACACTATAGAAACAGCAAACGGCATACATTTTTTCTTTTGACGCGTCCAATGCAATAAATTTACGTGATAACTCACACTGCAAACATGACGAGCCCAACTTTTATCTTGATCTCCAGTATGGAACTTAAAATATATAAGACAGGTTTTTTTGACTTCCTCGGTTATAGATCTAGCTTGTGACATTAAAATAAATTGTCCACATTATTAACAAAACTTATCCGCTGGATATTTGCAAAATCGGCGACTAGAACTGGCCATTTTATATAAAATCGAGTTAAACACTTGACTGTACTGTAAAAGAGACAGAAATAAACTAAACTATAGAAAACAATAAAACTGCCCTTAAAGATTCGTAAAATACTGTGGAAATACCCCTCTTTACGGTCTTGTGGTAATTCCTACATTGTTCCAAATTCTTACATTCTACCAAAAAAGATAATGGTTTCAAGTATCTTAATGAAATATTTCGTCAATTAAGTGATAAAACTAAAAGAAGGCATATTTATTGGAGCTCAAATAAGGAAGCTTAAGGAATGGAATGGAATTGGCAGCTTGGAAGTGTTTTGTAAGTATAGTGAAATAATTTATGGGTAACAAGAACGATGAAAACTATAAAAACCTCATAGAAGAACTCTTGAAAGCCGATAAAAAACTAAAGTCTCGCGTGTCCTTAAAATACATTTTTTACACCCCTCTTACGATTTTTTTCCGGAAAATTTGGATGCAGTAAGCGACCAACAAGGAGAGAGATTTCATCAGGTCATCAGGACGATGGAAGTAAGATACCAGAGACGATAAAACCCATCTATGTTGGGCTACTACTGCTGGTTTCCAAAAATATACGATGCTACAGAACACAAAAGGAAAAAGTAAAACTTTTTGTCGCTGTATGACATCTCATATAATATATTTGATATATATATATATATATATATATATATATATATATATATATATATATATATATATATATATATATATATATATATATATATATATATATATATATATATATATTCTCAGTACTGTATTCGCATAGATTTACATGTTTATATTAAATAAATATTAGATTGTAAAGACGTGTCGTTCCCACCGCCGAACGAACCTCTGTAAAAAATATGTGCGTCTTACAGTAATTAGTTTGTCATCTTCGGATTTAGGACTACAAAATATTTCATATACACCTATTTTCATCAATGTTACCTCAAAAAAAATTAAATTTGTCGACCTGTGTAATTATCAAAATTAATTCACTTCAGAAAAATCCACTTGAAAATTTATTTTTACTCGCTAATGGAATTGTGTTGGTTTCTACTTGATGAAAATTCATCACAAATGTTTGGTATAAAACCTTTCTGTCAACATTTCCATTTTTATTATTAATATCTTTGACGCGTTTTTGTCAGCAAAGGTATAAAATGTGTATTTTTAGTATTTTTAGGAAATCTCCTCAGGTGATATTTCTTGCCTGTACAAATTCAATAAATGCTTGTTTTGTTCATTGAAGGAAATTTACAGTTGAATTAGAAAAAAAAACAGTTTAAATTTTCTGTATTTAACAATTTTACTGATCTCAAATAAACATAGTTTCAAGATATTTTGTAAACCTTCTCATACAGATACACCAGTACATAAAAAACCATTACATCCACAACATAAATTAGTAGCTAATCATAAATTAATTATTCTACTGGAACTTTCGGTGTGAAACATTAGACTCGATGAGAGATTTAATAATAAATTAAATCATATCACCCCCGAAACGCGCGTCGACAAATTTAAAAAGTGATTTGGTGTTTAGTGGTAAATCTCTTCAAGTTTAGCTGATCATATGTTTATAATCAGATTGACCAATCTTTTTCGGACGCAGATTTTATTAAGATACAACACCATTAAACAAATTGGGCTAAATATTCGGGGAGAATAATAGATAATATTTTTAAAAGAAAACTCTACAAAAATTCTGTCTCCAAAAATAACTTTAAAAGAATTAAAAAGATAATTTGTTTTGGTAATTATAATTACAAGAAAAAACTTTGTTTTGTTAATAACAATTACAAGAAATAATTTTGACTAACCGCCTGGAAAAATTGGAATATATATTATTTTTGGTGAAGCTATAGCGCTGGTGAAATGCGTCAAACATCTATATACATAAAAATGTAAATGTTCGTTTGTTCAAAATCTTATCTCTCCGAAAGTTCTTCACCGATTGCTTTGAAATTTCGACACACTGTTGCATTCGAATACGCGTGTGTTTTTATATTATATAGATGTCACACCTGTAACAGTTAAAATATGTTTTTCAAACAGCGCCATCTGTTGTATTTTACGGCAATTGGAGCACCATCTGTTGAACGTCACAGCAAATCACGCAATAATAAACATTGCTCATACCAGACAGCGTGCTTCTCGACAGCTGCTGTCACTTAGAATGTTTAATATTTCCGATTGCATTGTTAAATTGAATTTTCTTAAATCATGATTTATTTTCATTTTGATTTAATTATTTAACCGGATTGAGCCACAGCAACGCGTGACCGGGTACAGCTAGTTAATAATAAAATTGATATTTTGACAAAAAAGTCTTTTATTAAACATATACTAACGAACTATATGATTCAATAAGAAACGATATTATTCATTTTGGATTTTATTTTAATGGGGAATCACAAAATTTTTACCACTAATATATTACAAATTAGTCATCACACAGCAATGCAAAAAAGCTTCTTCCAAAGATAAAATACACGCCAATAAGCAAAAAAAACAGTTTTGGAAACAAGTAAAATTTAGTTCATGGCCTTATTAACATTTTCAAGTCACAGTTTCATTCCTAGCTGTCTTAACTAATCTTTCATCTGGTGAGTATTGTAAAGGATCTAAACCATCTCTTGCAGTTACACAAACAGTGGGCGTATGTGGACATTTGGCATGACATTTTTTGGAATGACATTTTGGCATAACCATGGCTCAATCTCACCAATGACTCGAATAATTTCATCATTTAGTTCAGGAATCGATTGCGAATAATTCTTATAGCCCTGGCTTTTCACGAAGTCAACAGGTAAGAAAATAGTCTAACGGTATTAAATCACATGACCTTGGTGGTGAATTAACATTACCGTTTCTTTCAATAACTAGCCCAGGATTTTTTTTGTCAATAAATAAATTGTTTCATTAACAAAGTGAGGTGTAGCGCCATCCTGTTGGAACAACATATCCTCCAGATCAATATTATCCCATTCAGCTCATAAAAATCTAGTTATCATCTCACGATATCGAACATCATTCACAGTTAAGATTAAATCAATAATGGATTGATAAATCAATCGTGGATTTTTCCCATCCCAAATGCGGCAATTTTGTTTATTAACATAGCCACCAATTTCAAAGTGTGCTTCATCTGAAAAGATGAAGATGATTTCTTGAGAAAAATCATCAGTCTGTTCTTTGACCCAATTGACAAATGCACGACGTTCTGAATGATTCAGTAGCTTCAGTTCCTGTGTTATTTGAACCTTATATCCCTTCAGAGCTAAATTCGTTTGTAAAATACGCTATGTTGTGGATTCATTGAGTTCTAATTCACTGACTAATGGAAATTTCTGGATCTGCAGCAACACTTTCATGTACCAAATGAAGATGCTTATGTCCACGACCCCTAGAACTACATATTGCTCTGCTTTTATGTTATACCGAACTAGTTTTTTGAAATTTTTGTACAATTCGACTGATAATGCTTTCAGATGGACGATTGTATAAACTGTAAATATCACGTTTTTTTTTATCATTTTTCACTGAACGCCCATTTTTATAAAATAATTCAACAATTTAAATGCGTTATTGTATTATGTTTTTATACATGTCATACATTACACTTGTGAAATGAGACTAAACCTGGGCCAATTTACAACGCCATCTATGTTTTTTTTTCAAGAATTTAAAAAACTGCTTGGTTTGAAAGACTCCTTATTTCTTGCCAATTTACATACACTATTTATAGCTACCGTATCGGTGAAGAACTTAAATTCTGTCCAAAGTTATATAAACTTTTTCACGGTATTACCATAAAAAGACAAAAAATGTTCTATCAACGTACATTATTTGGTAACAAAAATGAATAATTTTCTTATCTTATGCATATATTATTAGCATAAAAACCAAAACATATTATTATTTTCAAGATATCACAACAGAATATAGAATGTTTTAATTGTCTATGAAAATGGCCAGATTTACTTTGTCAGTGATACTTAAATTAATATTTTTATTAATGGTTGTTTTAATCCAGAGTAAGTAAAATTTTTAGTTATATTAAAAGTAAGTGAAATATTTTCTATTTTCACCTTTTATTAATACGGATTATAATGAATGTCGGCAAATACATATATGTCCAAAAGTTTGAAATATTTATAAATATGATATCTACGTCTCTGATACTCTAACAATTTTGATGGATAGTTATTTTAGACAGTTTTTAAATGAAAATAACAAAAGCATTGTTTTGCTGATAACGCATTTTTTTCTATTTTTTGCCCATTCCGTTGATGTTAGGATTTACACATTATTTCAGTTCTTTTTCAATTTTCAATCAATCCGTTTAATAATGCCTAAAAACATGATATCTCATTTTAACAGATCAAGAGTAATTGCTTTATTATAACAACGCTTTAATGATGGCCTTTAGTAATATCGCAGAAATTGTGTTTCCCAAAATCGAAAATTTATAAAAAATTCCAAGAGACAAATGAGGATGAGTAAAGGATCGCCCCAGAATAGGTTGAAAAATATATACAACAGCTGCACAAGAACGACATATACCAATGACAGCTCAAAGAAATCGTCTGGAATCTACAAGTGGTATATCAAGGGAGCTTGTTAGGTTTGAAGGGGTAAATGTTTCACGACAAACGATAATACGCAGAGTGAAAGCGGTAAATTTGCATCGCAGAAAACCTTTACGTGTTCCTAAACTAACCCTTCAACAAAAAAATGTAAGATTGCAATGAGCTCAAAAAATGGTGGGTCATAGTCCTAACTAGAATAACGTGATGTTCTCTCATGAGACAAGAATTGGCTTGGTTTCTGATTCACGAAGAACATTAGTTTGGAGAGCTCCAAGTCGACAAACCCGACTAGAAATAGCAACCGCGTATCCCATTTGAAAGTGGGAACCTGATCATCAAGGGGGTGGTCTTATGGGGTGTAGAAGGAAACCTCTACTGGTCCTGGAGAGAACAGTCACTAGTGCTGTGTACATCGAGAAAGTTTTAAATCCTGTTGTGCGTCTTTTCCGAGGTCACTGCCACTGCAGACGGATGTGTTTTCATGGATGACAACGCACCTCCTCATCGAACAGCAGCAGTACAAAATGTTCTTGAAGGGGAGGGAATAACCAAATTAAGGTGGTAAGCAAATTCCTCTGATATGAATGTCATTGAAAATGCTTGGGACACCCTGAAAACATGCATCAAGAAACAAAACAATCCTTCTCTTACCCTACGAGAACTAAAAGATGGTCGTGAAGAATAAGAGAGAATTTCACAAGCCCAAATTGATCATTTAATCAACAGACAGACATTTAACATACAAACCCATGGAGAAATTACTGCTTATTAGTTTTATTGAAAGTTGTTCTTTTAATGTTTAAATGACTTTTGAAGGCAATTGGTACATTGTAATTTTTTGACTCCAAAATAATAAATCAATTTTAGATACATCGGCCATTTGGTATGAGTTTTATGGTACCAGTAAGAGTTGTAATAAAATGATGATTACGTAAACGAGTAAAAGAAAAACTTAATATCAATAAAAAAAGTGAAATGTTTGAATATTCCAAACTTTTGGACATATGTGTAGATTAATATATAATAGATCACAAATCTATCAAAAAGTGTAAAACGTTTTAAGGGTGCTAAATATTCTTATTTAGAAGGCCCATATTACTAGGGTGTAACAAATATTAGCGATTTGCCTTTGTTTATAAATAAAAGATTCAACTTTTTGCTCCAAGAAATAAACATCAGTTCATCAGCATTAAAGTGATTCTACCGCGAAATATTCAGTCGACGGTTTTTAACAAAAGCGTTAAAACAAGTGGCGAAATTAAGGCAATTTTAAGACATTATTACAATAAAGGCTTCAAGGTTTTGGTTCACACAAAATTTTTCGATCGACCCTCGTAATATCATAATTAGCAACATTTATAATATTGAACATTAAATGTAGTTAATCAATGTTTTAATGTTTTAAGTATTTCTGAGTGATCTTCAATTTAACAATAAAGGTTACTGTCCTCTTTAAAAGCCGTACATTTGTGTTCTTCGTCTGATGTCGCATCTATTGAATAACAGAGACAATAATATAATTAATATGTATTTTTAGTGTTAAATTTTGTTTTGATAATACTTTAAAATATTTTATTGAACATATCAACTAATAATAATGAGTATTACACTAATAATATATTTTAGAAATATTTTATTTGTTCTAGAAAGTATGGGAAAATCTAATACATGCATTTATTATAAAAATTGGGCTAATTCCTCAGAAGCAGGCTCCTTATGTTTCCATAAGATATAGTCAAACATGTAAACATAATGCTAATCATATAATATTCATTAATAATTATAATAATGCTAATAAAAATTTAATGACAATAACCCTACCCTGAAAGTGGCATTTTATTGCATTGTAATAACAAAATCAATAAATGTGAAAAAAATGTTCTAATATTTTTTTAACCTGCCCCATTGCGCATAAACCGAATAACCGCATAAAGTGTGGCTCGATGGTATCCGCAGTAGCAGCAGATACCGACAATCATAAATATGAAGTACAGTGCGGTTCAAGATATTTCGTTGCCATTCGGCAAAATGTTAATTGCCCCAATAAATTTCAATAAAAATATTCGTAGTTTCTTTAAAGGAGTCAGAGTCGAAGTGGTTTAACTTCTGAATAATTTTGAAAAAAATAAAATATTGTTAAATTATGTTCGTTCTGAATTCAAATATCTCAGCCTAGGCTGGTCGATATTGGTCGATATTATAATGCCAAAATGAGAAAGCAGTTCAGCTCCTCTCACTTAGCATAAGATTTTACGAACAATGTGGCATGTCTGCAAGAATACTGCACGTTGTCCTACTATGGCAATCGATTTTAAGATACCAAGGTTCTTCAAGTTTTTGGAAAATATCTTACTTATTAGACCTTCGGCGGGTATATCGAAAGGCACTATCTCTACCTTATGTAATTTCCACTGGTTTTTCAAATCGTATGCCAGGTTTTCATACTTAGTGGCTTTCTCCAACTCGGTTTTCCTGATATTATGAGAGAGCGGCACTGCGATGTCAATTATAAACGCTCTTTTCTTCTAATCAGAACAATGTCTGATCTATTATAATCGACCGTTCAATCTGTTGTGATTGGTCTATCCCAGTATAGAATTGAATCGGATGATTTCAGTACGGCAGGTGACTACTTATAATATGGAGGAGGTGCGTTATCTAATAGCGAGTACTTTAATGCAATTTGCTGATGTATAATTTTCGTCAGCTGATTATGTCTTCCTAAATAAGCATTAGGGGCAAGAACTGCACACCCACCAATAAGGTGTTCAATCGTTTTCCCCACTGTACTGCACTTTCTGCATCGGTAGACAACATCCATGTGTAGTATATGTCTTTCGTAGTTATGTGTTCTTACTACCTTAGCTTGAATAGATGTGTCAAAACCTTCTGTTTCTGGGTACAACAGCCCATCGGTCAGCCTTTTCAGAGACAATGATTCATCAATGGTATCATCCTCGAGTGACTTTGGATACCGCCCATGCAGTGTCTGTTATTTCCATTCTCGGACACAATCCGTATGTGTTGTCCTACCATCAACACGGTTTACTTTATCTAGGTTCAGCGGGGTGAAACCTCCGTCCTCCTTATCAACCAACTTCATTAGCGGGTTGCTTGAATTAATGAAGCACTCTCTTATCTTACTCTCCTGTTTCAGACAAAGATTCTAAATCTTTACGAGGCCTCTCCTTCCCAACTTTCTCAGAATGTATAGTCGCTTTATAAATGAATTTGTATGCAGACATCAGAATGTTGTCAATGTTCGACGTATTAATCTATCCAGTCCATCAAGGTCTGTTTCTGACCATTTAACAATGCCAAAAAAATAGGTCAGAGTTGGCACCGTCCATCCATTGATCGCTCTAACCAGGTTTCCACTGTAAAGTTTGATATTTAAAAGTTTTGTAAGCCTCTTTTCGTACACAGTAGAAATGTATTTCTTTAAGTGGCTATGGTTAAATTTCTCGTTTTGAGGTATACCTAAATATTTATAGAATTCTTCTGGTGCCAATTGTATGTTACAGTGTGCTGAATGTTGGTTATTGACTATTCCTTTCTGAATGCTAATGGTAGAGCATCTGTCCGGAGTCAAGTCCGAATGACATTTTGATATCGCTATTAAATTCTTCGAGCATTTTTATTAAGGAGTTTAGTTTTTCTCTAGTTTCTTCATAGAGTTTAAGGTCATCCATATATAGTAGGTGCGAGAGCTTTCGTGGATTCCTCATGTTTAGTTTATATCCTATATTACTGTTGTTCAGTAATGTGGACATAGGGTTTAGGGCTAGATAAAACTAGACTGGAGAAAGGGAATCTCCCTGAAAAATTCCTCTCTCGATATTCGCAGTTGTAATGCATTGTTGACCGATAAAGAGATTTGTTTTCTATTTCCCCATCAGGCACGTTAAGGAGTTAATGATGGGAGGATTTATTTTATAAATCTTCAGGACTTCTAGTAACCAATCGTGTGGAACACTATCGAAGGCTTTCCTGCAGTCTATATAGCAGATGTTTAGGTTGCGTTTTCTTTTCCGCGCTTGTTCGAGAGCTACAGCATCGATCGTTAGCTGTTCCTAGCATCCCATACTTGCTCTTATACATCATTTCTGCTCTTCTTCAAAAACATTGTTTTCATCACAATGTTTGTAAATTTTTTCATTGATTAGGGCTGTCAACAATGTATACAATACTGACAGACATGTGATGGGTCTGTAGTTATTGGGTTGCTTAGAAAAAAATTCGAAAATAAATTGGGAAAGTATCAGGATTTATCATTACCTCTTTAAATGCACTAGCAAGTGGGCGATGGGCAGCCGTAAAGTCTTTAATCCAGAAGTTATGTAGTCCATCTGGTCCAGGAGCTTTCCAATTATGAGTCTTCTTGACGGCGGTGTAAATGTCAATCGCCGTGAAGCCGTTAAACTCCATTTCCGGAAGAACAGTTTTTCATAATCCTCTGATCTTTTCCAAACCGATTTCCAATATTCTGCAAAGGAAGACATGTCGACATTCTCAAGTTCTGACCTACTACTGCCTTGTTCAAGCTCTCTATAAAATTTCTTTTGGCTATTTATGAATACTGAATTTTGGAGCTTTCGTTTTTGTAACTCATTATATCTTGCTAGCTTACCCCTTTAGATTTAGTGTTCTGTCTAAACCGATCTTTAAGATCCAATAATTTTTCGGAAAAATGTGGATCGTCAAAGCCAATGCCAGATTTATTGGCAATTGTTTTTGTTTTTTTCGTTACTTTACTTGATCGTTACCAGATATTCTGAGATGACGTCGACTTTCCTCCAGAAATCATCGATACTGTTTTCAAAGAGTGTTTTCCAGGCAGGCGTATTTTTCTGGAAATTATGCCTGCTTGCACTGGCGGTGTATGTTTTTTAGCCTGAAATTTCGATCGTAGTCACTGCTGCACAGTACAACGCAAGATGTATATCGCACAGATCTAGTATCCCAGCCAGATGTGATTCCAGAACTTCCTTGATCTGCATTAAAGTAATACGAGCTTTTGCAATATTTCGCAGTATTGGAATTTTTGGCCTATTCAGTGGATTTGACCCGATAAAATGGGCCAATAAAAATAAAATTATTATTATTATCACAAACATGATTCATCGATCATCTCAGCCTAGGCTGGTCGGCTGGTTTACAATGCCAAAATGAGAAAGCAGTTCAGCTCCTCCCATTCAGCTTAGTACCTTACGAACAATGTGGCAAGTTTGTAAGAGAACTGCTCGTTGTCCTACTATGGTAATCGATTTTGAAACACCAAGAATTTCCAGATTTTTGGAAAAGGTTTTGCTTACTAGGCCTTCGGCGGATATAACAAAAGGTAACACCTCCACTTTCTAGAGTTTCCATTGACTGTTATTATTGATTAATTGATTGATTGATTGATTATTATTCTGCTCATCCTTACTGTAGAATCTCAGCTCATGCTGGCCGGTATTTCAATGCCAAGATGAAAAAGCAATTCAGCTCCTCTCACCCTAGCATAATATCTTACGAACAATGTGACACGTCTGCAAGAGCACGGCACGCTGTCCCACTATGGCAATCGATCTCGAGATCCCGAGGCTCTCGAGGTTCTTTGAAAATCTCTTACTTATCAGGCCTTCGGCGGATATAACGAAGGGCACTACATCTACCTTACTCAGTTTCCACTGGTTCTTCAAGTCGTATGCCAGATTTTCATACTTTGTGGATTTTTCTATCTCAGTTTTTCTAATGTTGTGAGATAGTGGCACTGCGATGTCAATTATAAAAGCTCTCTTGTCCTTTTTGTTGATTAGAACAATATCCGGCCTGTTATAATCAACCGTTCGATCAGTAGTGATTGGTCTGTCCCAGTAAAGAATGGTATCGGATGATTCAAGTACAGGATAAGGCGAGTACTTATAATATGGAGGAGGTGCATTTTCTAATAGCGAGTATTTTTTTGCAATTTGTTGATGTATAATTTTTGCCAGCTGATTATGCCGTCCTAAATAAGCATTAGGAGCAAGGGCCGGGCAACCGCCAATAAGGTGCTCAATTGTTTCCCCCAAAGTACCGCATTTCCTGCACTTATCGACAACGTCCAAATGCAGTATGTGCTTTTCATAGTTTTTTGTTCTTGTTACCCTATCTTGAATAGATATCGCAAAACCTTCTGTTTCTGGGTACAAGAGTCCATCGGTCAGCCACTTCAGAGACAATTGTTCGTCAATGGTGTCATGTTCGAGTGACTTAGGAAACCTTCCGTGCAATGTTTGTCCTTTCCATTCTCGAACACAGTCCGTGAGCGTTGTTCTGCTATCAATACGATTCCGTTTATTTAGGTTCAGTGGGGTGAAACCCCGATCCTCATTTGCAACCAATTTCATCAACGTACTGTTTGAATCAAGGAAGTGTTTTCTCATTCTATTTTCTTGATTGAGACAGAGATTTTTTACGTTTACAAGGCCTCTACCCCCCAACTTTCTTGGGATGTATAATCTTTTCGTAGATGAGTTTGGATACAGGCATCGGAACTTTGTCAATGTTCGGCGCGTCAACCTATCGAGCTCATCAAGGTCAGTTTCTGACCATTTAACTATGCCAAAAGAATATGTCAGAGTTGGCACCGCCCAACCGTTGATCGCTCTAATGAGATTTCCTCCGTTCAGTTTGGTGTTTAAAAGTTTTGCAAGTCTCTTTTGGTATAGAGTGGAAAAGTTATTATTATTATTATTATTATTATTATTATTATGTCTTTAATATTTCTAGAAGATCACATTTTTTATAAGTATTTTCGAAGTATAAATTAACATATAGTTCTAAATTTCCAATTTAGTGTTATTTGCATTAGGAACTTTATTTTTTTGACTGTTATGATAACTAGCATTGTCCATTACAATTACGCTTTCCTTACGCATATTGGGCAAAAGGCTATTTATAAACCAACCTTCAAAAAGTTCTCCTGTGGTGTCGTCATGGTAGTCCAAAGATGAATGTTTAATATTTTTGGAGCACAACCGTAAACAATTTGGAACCCATCCATCCTCGGAACCAGCATGTAAAATTGTAATTATTTTTCCCTTGTTTGCTGGGGCTTTGGTTTGGCATTTTCTTAATGTATTTACCCATCCTGACCTGGCGTCTCATATGTATCGAACCATGTTTCATCAAAATAGATAATGGGACGATTTTGCAATCTGTATTTTTTTATAGAGTTTAAGTAGTCAAACCGCCATCGTCGCAATCCTTGTGATTCCATTAATATTTGTCTTTTATTAATGGGCCGATATGCAAAACTCATTAGAGATAATATTCTCCGGAGGCTAGTTCTGCTGCAAAGAATGTTGGTTTCATCTTTCCTTAGTCGCTGTTGCAATGAATGCGATGCAGGCACGGTTTGCTCTTCATACATAGCATAAATTTTGCTTCGAATAAAATATTTGTCGCTTTCGTCAATACATTTGCTTTTACCGGAATCACTACGAACTTTTTTGACTTTAATTGGCTTCGTCACAATATCTTTAACTGTAGACAACGGCGTTTTCGTTAATGAAGACGTTTCTGCTGCGGCTGCATTTACATTAAGCCCCCTATTCAATAAAGAAACATACACATTTTTAACAATTTGCTTAGCATCGGACGATAAATGTTTTCTTTTAAAATTAGCACTACCGGAGGCACAATGCTCATTATCTTCCAAGAACGCCACATTTTTAGCACATTTGGAATAATAAGAATACGATCGAAATTATAAAACTGCACTGTTTAAGAAAATAATGCGAAACTACTAAACCAGATATAAAATATTATAAACCATGGTTAATGATCTCTAATAAAGTCATCATCTAACGTGACATTCCCCTGGAATCCGTCAAAAAACTATTCACCGATTTAGTGTTAAGTGCAGTGAAAGAATATCAGTGTACCCTAATGTGTTATTTACCCAATCAAATCTATCAAACGTTAATTATGTGCGTATATTGAAACGTCGGTTGCCGTACGACCTGACTGCAGAATTTAGATGGGCCTAGACTTTAAGACAAATGCAATAACAACATTCATTGTTTGATTTGTGACTGCGATTGATAGAATTAATGCATTTGCGACAGATGCATTTGAACCTCCGGATTACAAAATTGGATACCATATACCATTTCCTTGTCAAACTTTGTATTATTCCAATATTACTTCTATTAATTTATTTAGTTTCGAATCCTGGTTAAAATAATAAAAAATATTTTTTATAAAATCATTAAAAATTTTTAACAAAATTGTTATTTATTACTAATCAATTTTTTTTTAATTAAACTTGAAATTGATCCCAGTGAGATTTATCTAATGAAAAATATGATTAAAACCCACTCTGAATATGATTCATTTATTCAAACACGGTGTATTTCACTCAGTAAAGATTTTAATAAATGATTTATGGCATTGTGTCAATATCTTTTTTATTTCTATTTTGTTCATAAATATTTTTAGTGATTATATTTAACTGCGTTTACCAAGATTAAATTACTTTCTAAACCGGTTATTATATCCTTTTCAGGAATATATTCAGTATTAATAAGGTGTTATCAGTTTTTTGCTTTCCGGAAGTTTTTTGAAAATTGATAATATTATACAATCAAAAATGTCATATAATATTAATAATGTAAACAAGTTGACTAAAACACATGATAACTATACAAAATACTTTAATATCTTTATTTACACCGCCTCTCTAACTGAAAACGTGAATGGATAAATCTTCGAATATCTTTGAATGCGATATCTTTGAATGAATTTACGAATTTATATAGTAATATACATAAAAAATATAATTTTATACAGTAATTATAATTTAATACATTAATTATACAATAATTTTATACAGTAATATACATAAAAAAAAAACAATAGTTACGCCAGCACAACCACCTTTGACTCCACCACTCGAAAACCAGGTCTTTACCTTAAAAAAGTGTCGTTGTTATTATGGTAGAATTTTACAGGAATTATTCACTATGAGGCGAATTCTAATAAATAGTGAATATTATTGTGGTCAGCTTGAACCAAAACTGATTAATCTAAAATGGGTTATTATAACGTAGAAGAATTAGACTAGAAAGTATTTAAGTAATGTCTGAATGATTGTGGCGTGTTTATATTTCTTTTTCTACATTTTTAGTTACATAAGAACAGATATTTTGATATTTTTTGAGTTTTAGATCGTGGCGAAAAAACCCAAAAAAAGAAAAAAAATATAGGAAGTATTTACTAGGTCGTAAGAAAATGTAATTGGGCTTTTTGAGTTGCTAAACACAAAAACTGATTTGGTGTTTAGTGGTAAACCTCTTCAAGTTTAGTGTTTTACACCAAAGGTTTCAATAGAAGAATTGATCTATTTATTCACTGTTTAAAAAAATCCTCGAGGATAGGTCGTTGTTGTCGATGACGTCAACCCATCTTTGACAGATACTCAGTAACACTGTTAATTTTCGATACCACGATGAATCTTTGGATGCCGTACTTTACTTACTTTATTAAACTTATACCTGGAGAGTATTCCTCAAAGTATAGGCCGTTGCTTTCAATAACCGCAACCCACCTCTGAACCAGTAACTCTATTCCTCTTCGGTACCACGATGAGTCTATGGATGCGACGATTTCGATTCCTCGAAAAAAGTGTGCTATTGACCGGAACAAGTGGTAATTCGATTGAGCAAGGTCAAGGCTGTACATTCAGTGAGAGAGAAGTTCAAAGTCCAAGTAATTAATTATTAAGGCGGTTGTATGGGAACTGTGTGGTCTTGCGTTGTCTTGCTACAGGACTGCTTTGATCAACCGTAAAAGATCAAAACTGAACATTTTTCGACCACAATAGCTTAAACTCTTTTCAATAGCTTCAACTCTCTCAAGTTGAGCTGAGTAGAATTCTGAATGTATCGCCCTAACATCAAGAACCAACTCAAAGTGAATTATTTCTTCAATATTCGATCAATTTTCCACCAAAATCTTCAAGATTAATCCCTGAACTTTCTGAACCAGAGCTGAGTTGTGTGAATTGATACGGCAATCTCTGGTACGTTCTCCGTCTCCTACGCAAATCTCTCAAGCGGCACCAGTCACTCTGAGTTTTTTTAAATAATGTCTTCAAATCGTCTTAATTTCGCGACTTCTTTCACTAATTTTAAGATTTTTGGATAAAAACGGATTGAATATTTCGCAGTAACTCTAAACGATTACCTTAATGCAGAAGAAAGAGTTTTTATTTGTTGCAAAACAATGTGTTGTATATATATATATATATATATATATATATATATATATATATATATATATATATATATATATATATATATATATATATGTTCAAAAATAATGATGAAGTGGGATCGTGGAGAAAGATATTAAAAACAAAGAATGCTTTGTCGTTTCCTCATCCCTCATTCAAAGCGCCAGCAAGCATCTTCCAGGACCTGTTTCTGGCCTTAAGCCGTCATCAGCTGGGCAGGACTTGGCCGATTTATATGGTCATGGTTTTAGTCGTTCCCTTCATCCGCTCTCCAGGCGTTCAGTTTGAGCCCAGCTGATGACGGCTTAAGGCCAGAAACCGTTTCTGGGAAATGCTTGCTGGCACTTTGGATGATGAATGAGGTAATGACAAAGCACCAACGTGGACCGCCGTTTCTTTTGTTTTCTTTGTCAATTTGTCAAATGTCTTGTCCAAATTCTTGTTACATCAAATACATGTTACATTTAATATTTTCACGGATGGTAGAATATGTTTCTAAATCATTCCGGGTATCAATCCGTTGATTCTGTGAAGAGTCACGATGTTTCGCCAAATCTCATTTGGCATTTTCAAGTGTTGTCCGCTTCGACTGATGAGTCCAACTTACTCCAGTCCATTCCACAGTGACAAAGTCCAGTTGGACTCTTCAGTAGAAACGGACAACACTTGAAAATGCCAAATGACATTTTGGCGAAACGTCTTGACTCTTCACAGAATCAACGGATCGACACCCGGAATGAATGATTTAGACATTTTGCAGGATAAAGGCCTCCCCAGCATGCTTCCAACTCGCGAAGTCCTGAGGTCTTCTCTGCCTAAGATGGCTTAAGTATGCATCATTGATTTTTATTCTACTCTGTTCCCAATTCAGATTACGGAACACCTCTTCAAGGCAGGCTGAGAAAAGAACAGGCGATATTGAATTACCCTGCCGGACACCCCATTCTACATTATGGCTTGCTTTGATATTAAGTCATATGCCTTTTCATAGTAAAGAAAAAAGCCAAGCGTTGATCTTTGAAGCTTGTGATCCTTTCTTATGAAGAAGAATTACTTCAACATTTTTCCATTGTTGTCCCAAGTTGGGTATTTTTTGTTTCTTGAGGCATTTTGCGTTCAATTTTGTCAGTATTTTATGTAAAATTGGACCACCAGCTTTTAACATTTCAACCGTTACACTATCCTTTCCTGGAGTCTTTCCATTCTGCGTCTCCGGTAAAATGAGCATTCTGTTAGTTGCTTGACCGGAAGTGGGCCCCACTTATTCCTTACATTGGAGAACACATATTTCGGACTCTCTCGTCAAGAATAGCAAGACCCTATCTACAGTCAACAACCTATACTTTCATCGACTTCTCGGCGGATGGCTTGTACATGTAGTTTTAGATTTCTTTGGAATGCATCCAATCAAACATCAGTATTCGGTAATTATTCACCCCAACTGCTAGGTTCCACAATCTCAAGTGGAACATACAACAATCTGCATCTCCGGCAAAATGAACTTTCTGTTAGTTGCTTGATCGGAAGTGAGCCCACCTATTCACTACATTAGAGGGCGCATGTTTCGTGCCCTCGTGCCCTGTGCTGTTCGTTCTGTTGGTAATTAGACTGATTAGGGAACATATGCTCTCTCTCTTCAAGAATAGGGTCTCGTCAGACATTTACAATTTTTATTAATAATACTAAAAGAAACTTTATATTTATTACTAAATTATTATTTATTTATAAAAAGTAATGAACTGATTTCATTATTAACACGTGCTTCGAAAAAAATATGTGCTAATTCATTATAAAATGTCATTTTATATTGTGTATATGTATGAGAAGTTTCACGCTACAAGATAAAAAATGTATATTAAAAAAATATGCATTCTAGACTTAAAGGTAAATTCTGTAAGAAAAATAACTTTTTAACTTCAAATTCAGAAATGTCATACATAGTAATCTCTCTTTTTAGCTATAACTCTATCTCTTTTTTTTTTTAGCTGGTTGCGCGACGTTGCAAGACTTTTGGTCGAGTGTTTGGTTATTAATAATCGAAAGTTGGAAAAAAAGTTTAACTTCAATTATTTAAATGATTATATCGGTAACACGAAATCATTCATACCATAAGAAAATATCCCTTTTTTAAAAAAGTAGACGGTGAATAATTTTAAAATTTTGAGCATAGTACAATTACGTATATTTTATCACAATTACTGAATTTCAAGTCTTATATTTGAAAACGTTTCGTTTTTATTCCCACAGATTCGCTCGTACTTCCTTAATACTGAAGAAGAAATGTTTATTTATCAATGCAAACAGTTGAAATCGGATTAAACCTCTGAGGAGTGAAGTATAGTCCTTTATTTATAAACAAAGGAAAATACGTAAATACTTCTGTTACACTCTAGTACATTCTGACCCACCGTATTCTTTTGAAGTTCCATGGTAATCAAATTACCATCTTTTAAAATCAATGGAACATTCTTCGTGCAAAAAATAATATTACTGCTATCAAAACTGCACTCAAAGAATATTTTTCTTCAAAATCCGCCCCCCCCCCCCCCTCCCCTAAGTTTTACAAAAAGGAAAGGAAAGGAAAAGGAAAGGGTTTACGATTAGAGGCGCATCAGCATCTTAGGCTATTTAGCGACTGGACCTATAGCTTAACGGGAGTTCCAAACCACGGCCATCAGCTACCGACAAACCCAGGCCAGCACCCTCCTCAGACTATAAACCATTGGTTATGTGCCTACCCATAAGTCTATCAGGAAGCCTACCGACTGGCGAGTGATCACCGTAGAACACTTCTCAGAACGCATCCGGCCTTACCTAGCCTTTAACTGGCGTGACTGAGAGGTAATTCGTTGTCGGATTTTACACTCTGCCTAGAAACAATCACAGACATTTGGGTGTAGATATGTGTGAACGTGTGTGTGTAATGTGAGTGTAGGGTAGGAAGTAAGACGGACAAAAGAATTAAAGAAAAATACCACCTTAGGATTGCCAGGTAGGCGAATAATCCACAAGACCACCGCGACCGGCTTTACAAAAAGGAAAATTAAAGTTTGTCAGAGAAATGTGCGAAGTTATATTATGGATTAATACTGTATTAACTCTTAACTAAAAAAAATAACATTACCAATAAACGACATTACTTATGGGTACCCCTTAATACTTAAACCGTAAATATTAGAACAATAGTAGTTGTATAAAAATATAAATATGAAATTAATATACATAAGAAAACACTAAAATAATGAGAAATAAAGGAACTATTCTAAATCTCTAATATATGATTTTCTTTAATTTGTGAAAATAAACAAAATTGTATAATGCGTAAATTGAATTTAAAAAATTATGACTAGTTTTAATATCTGATATCCGGTTTCATATATCCTTTCCTGTTATATTTTTAAATTTAACTGTGATTAAACATATCAAATAAGATTAATAATTATACAATAAAATAATACTATTTATTGATAGTAATCGCTAGTGATTATTTGTTTTCATGTTTTTTAAATTGTTTCATGTGTGAAGCACAGGCAAATAAATAAATGAATCATATGGAGGTTCGATTATCAGTCATTAGATTTTAATTCAGTTAAACTGTAATATGATCAATTAGATAGTCAAGTACATGTGTTGTACTTGTGCTCACTTCCTAAATATGAATCAGAAATATTTTAATATCTTAACGATTAATTACGTTACTATGATAAAAAGTAAGGTGACTTTTTAAATAAAATACAAATTATGTATTCATCTAAATTAATGTTGTCTCCTTTAAACCCCTTCTCTTAATCTCCTCTCACTGCAATACACTTATTCCGATTTCGAATTCCGAACGATTTTCCTGCCGTCGAAACAATTTTTATACCCAACTTCTGGCATTTCCTTCAAATCGACAGCGAAGGAATGGATTCTATGGACACAAAGTAGCGTCCACGAAGTCGTTTATTTAATCAAAGGTACAGAAACAAATTACACGGTACTTAAGCGAATAATTAGCGAATCTATTTCGGTGTGTATGTTATCGCGGCGGAAAAATCATGAATTGAGGCGATTAGTTTCAACTACCGGTTCAATCCATATTTTTTTCAAAATATCTTTTTGAAGTGAAAACTTCTTTAGCCGCGTTGAAATGTTTAATTTGTGTATACTGTGTTGTTTAAATTGTGTTTTACATAATCATTATTTTAATTGTTTAATTGTAGAATCACATATGCTACTATTTTTATGTAGAAAAATGAATAACAAAAACAAAGCATTTATTTTCGAATATTTCCAGTATTCGTATTGGAATTTAATTATATAATGAAATTTTAATTATTCATACCATTAATTATTTAGAATTTCAAAAAAAAACTCAGTTATTCCAAAGTTCCAAGTTTTCACTTCTGTCGGCAGTCCCCATGACTGCCTACTTTTATTTTGTTGTCGGAAGTTTTCAATGCATTACATCGCCTAGCAAGACCGTTTTGTCCAAAAGTGACTAAATCCAGTATAAAAATGCATCCAAACTCATGGGTTTAAATAAAAATTGGCTCAAACCAATGTTCACATTCTAAGCGCCACGAGCGCTCCTATTGACGGTGGTTCCAGATAGCATGGTGGTTGGCCAAGTTTATGTAAAGTTTATCTAACTTCCCGTTCATGTAGTTTGAAAATTTTAGTGTACTTCTTATTTTTATCGATTATAATGGAAATTCACCCTAATATTGAACTTAAGCGACCTCGAAAAGTGAAGAGGATTGTGGAAAATTGGAAAAGATCCAAAAAAAAATTGAAAGCTACGTTGTTTCATTAGATTGTTAATCAGACTTATTCTTTGTTGATTATATAGCTACAAGACTAAACCATAATTTATATATTCGAAATATCTGCTTTTGTATTAGTAAATACACATGTGTCCAAAAGTTTGGAATATTCAAACATTTTACTTTTTTATTAATATTAAGTTTTTCTTTTACTCGTTTTCGTAATCATCATTTTATTACAAATCTTACTAGTACCAAATAAGACTTGACATCAAATGACCAATGAGTGTAAAATTGATTTATTATTTTGGAGTCAAAAAATTACAATGAACCCATTGCCTTCAAAAGTAATTTAAAAATAAAAAGAACAACTTTCAATAAAGCAGTACTTCCTCCATGGGTCTGTATACATGCCTATAGGCGATTTGGCTTGCTGTCGATTAAATGATCAATTTGAGCTTGTAGAATTATCTACCATTCTTCACGAGCAGCATGTTTTAGGTCTCGCAGAGTAAGAAAAGGATTGTTTCTTTTTTATGCGTATTTTCAGAATATTCCAAGCATGTTCAATGACATTCATGTCAGGGGAATTTGCTGGCCACCCTAACACTTCAAGAAAATGTTGTAGTGCTGCTGTTCGATAAGGAGGTGAGCTATCATCAATGAAAACAAACCCTTGCCCCTTGCGCCTCAGAACAGACACACAACAGGATTTAAAACTTCCTAGATGTACATAGCACCAGTGACTCTTCTCTCCAGGACCAATAGAAGTGTCCGTGTACTCCTCAAAATACCACCCCAAAACATAACGTTCCCATCTTCAAATGGATACGTGATTGAGCTGTTCCTAGTCGGGTTTGTCAACGTGGAGCTCTCCAAACTATTGTTCTTTGAGAATCAGAACCCTAGCCAATTCTCGTCTCATCGGAGAACATCACTAACTGGAATAGTTAGGACTATGATCCACCATTTCTCGAACCCATTGCAATCTTATATTTTTCTGTTGAATGGTTAGTTTGGGAACACATAAAGATTTTCTGCGATGCAAATTTACCGCTTTCAGTCTCCTTTTTTTCGTTTGTCGTGAAACATTTACCCCTTCAAGCCTTACAAGCTCCCTTGATATACCACTTGTAGATTCCATGACGATTTCTTCGAACTTTCTTTGATATTTGCCGGTCTTATACAACTGTTGTACATCATTTTTCACCACTTTTGGGAAGATCCTTTAGGTCATTTGTCTCTTGGAATGTTTTATAAATTTTCAATATAGTACTTTAGGAAACACCTACAATGACCACGATATCACTTTGATTAAAGCCCTGTTGTAGCAAAGCCACTAATCTTGATCTGTTAAAATAAGATATGTTTCTAGACATTTTTAAACGAATTGATTGAAAATTGAAAATAACTGTAATAATCTGTAAATACCAATATCAACGGAATGGACAAAAGTCGAAAAATCTGTGTTAAAAGCAGAACAATCCGTAACAAGCAGAAAATTTACCAAGGTGATGTATTTTGATTTTGCTGGAATCAATCACAAGATCGCACGTGATTAGAATGAAGCTTTCCACAAGTGATCTATCGCTTTCATATATAACTTGAGTGTTTAAGTCATCTATGCTAGAAACGATTAAATTATATTTGCGTTTTTCGGGGTCGAATAGATTTTAAATTGTTATTTAACAGTTCGATTTGATTCTCAAGAACATCAATTCAGTTAGAGTTATTTTTTAGATCAGTTAACTCTCTCGGAAGGGTCTGGATTGTATTATTCTGTTGATAAATCGTACTGTACAATTCAGAGACTAGCTTGATAACGTCTTTAATATTAGGTTCAGCTTTAGACGGGATAGAAGAAAATGTGCTTTCACCAAAATCAGGACCAGCGGTATTTACTCCGTCAGGAGTGAAGCTACGCCGGTTCGTGAGAGAATTTATAGGTCTTTTGGAACAGAAAGGGACTGCGCTGGATTTCTCTCTGCACGCAACGCAATACCAAATCTTCTTATTTTATAAGCAGCCTTCAAAATCTGCCGCTGTTAGTTGGGCACAACTTGAATGGAACCAACCACCGCAGCAACTCGAACAACCAATTCTGTACGTTGTCTTGCCAATAGTGTTATTGCAGCCGCGACTCAACCTGCGAGCCATGACGATAACCATAAATTGATTAAGGGAATCAATTAACGTTGAAAGTTCGAAAACTCACCGACTAATAGGAAATCACAAAACAAAATAATTCAAATTCCGATCGGTCACTGTATGTCGAGAAACAGAAATAGAATATATTGAATATACTTGATTACGCAAGTGTCACTAAAAGGAGATTTTTCGTTGCACCGGAAACCGGAAAAACAATCTTGTTGCGAGCACCGAAACCGAGCGTGACCCTCCAAAACCGTAGCGTTGAGCCGACTCCATGTATTGAATGGCAAGTTGAAAATCTCAAAGATGTTTTGTTTTCTTTGACATGTCAAGAACTTTTTGAACGACCCTTAAACTCTACATAACCCTGAACTCTAATAACCCTGAGCGGCTGTTGCGCATATATAGGGTTTTCTCTTAAGGGCTCTCGAACTTTAAATGTAAAACAAGTTGTGTATGAGATATTATATTTTTTTTTTAAATTGAAAGGGTATTCGATTACATTATATATGGAATATGATATCGGCTAAATGGCTGTCGCGCGCTGGGTGGCGCCAATCCGAGACGTGCAATTGCGAGACGACCGCATAAATCGGGCTCGATATCATTGATGGCATTACATCGAATTTTAAGGCATGATTCGTCTGCGACTTATTCGCATAGACCCATGAGTTAAGTTCCAGATGAAAAAGTCTAATGGAGTTAAATCACACGATCTCGATGTTTGTCGTGCAAAAGATCCATTGTTGCACGCAGTATGTGGCACGTAACGCCGTCTTGTTGGAACCACAAGTCATTAAGATCAATATTTCTCATTTTAGGCCAAAAGAAATTGGTTATCATCGACCTGTACCTCTCGCCGGAGACAGTTATGGCGGCTTCATTTTGGAGGAAGTAGGGGCCAATGACCCCACCGAACCAAAATCCACACCAAATAGTGACTTTTTCTGAATGCATTTGCAACTGATGGGTCTCATGTGGATTTTTATATCCCCAAATGCGACAATTTTGCTTGTTGACATAGCCATTCATCCAGAAACGTGTCTCGTCGCTGAAAATGATTATGCATCCGAAATCAGGGTCTACTTCCAACTGCTCCAGATCCCAGTCAGCGAATGTTCGATGCTGCTTATGGTCGTTTGCATTCAGTTCCTCAGTCAATTGAATTTTGTAAGGGTATGCGCCCAAGTTGACGGACAAGTTCAGGTCTTCGCCAAGTTCAGGTCTGCGAAAGGGTAAGTTCTTGGGCGCAACGAGGAATTAACTGCCTCGGATTATCCTGCTCAGTCTCGTTCACGGCAACAATATATTATAATCGTTAAATTTGACAACTGTAGCTTCACCAACATAGCCCCTATAAGTTTAAGCGTCCCTATTCGAAAACCTTATACTAAATTAAGAAACCAGATTTTTTTCTCGTGCACAAAGCAATAACCCCATAATGTTAACCTTTTTTCTTTTAAAAAGTGAGATTTTCAATTTTTTTTTCACATTATACTACTTATGTATAAAGATGTACAGTCCTTACAAGCAAAGAAAAAGATATATGAAAATGTATTGTATCGCCAAGGATATTTACCATTGGCGGCTCGTGGGTTTTTAAAATGGGAGAGCCTAGAAGAAAATAGTGCTGCTGAAGATTTTTTTTTGCTTTCCCCTTCCTCTTTTTTACTTTTCGTGCTATTGAAACCCTATACAGGAGGTGAACCAGGAAAATGAGTTAAAGGAAAGAAACTGAACGAAAAAAAATGGTGTTTTGCTCTGAAAAATTGCTAACTGTGATAAGTATGGAAGGGCGGCGCCCCAACGCCCTCTCTCACGAACCGCCACTGATATTTACATTTCATTGGAAACAAAAAAAAACAAATTTTAAAGATATCTGTCCCTTTTTTATTTCGTTTTTTTTTTAATCTAATATGATCAATTATAAATACAAATTTATACACAGTTGAGAATATTTTTTTTTTCTTTATTTGAGTTTTTCGCCACTATCTAAAACTCAAAAAATATCAAAAATACCTGTTCATATGTAAAGAATCACTGGGTAAAAACAAAAAAACCAAACGGAGACAAATTTCTCAGTGATTCTTTTTTGTAATAAATTTGCCTAACGAACAAAATTTTAAAGATATAAAAATGTTATAAAAATTTTTATAAACTTTTAACGTTGACGTTTCGGAGGGTACTCTTCCCCCGTTTTCAAAACTAAACTAAAAAATAAATTATATTAATTTGTAATATATAAAGTAACGAGTGAAAGTAAATATATTTTTTTTGTGTAAGTCAACGATACTTACATTGACAACAAAAAAAAACAAAATTGAAAAACCCAAATAAAGGAAAAAAATATATGAACACGCCACAATCATTCAGACATTACAGTTGAGAATGATTAACAGAGTAAATAATAAAAATATATCCTTATTTGGTTTAGTATTTTTCTAATACTGTTTCCTTCCGTAAAAAAAGACATATAAAACGAATTATAATATTTTACAATGATAATATAATATCAGGTATTTGCCATTTATAGCTATATTATCAGGAAGGAACCTGTCTCAATTATAAAATAGTAATCGCATCGTATCGTAATAGATAAGAGAGATTGAATATTTTCCTACAAGTTATTGCGAATAACCTAAAATATTAGTATTTTAAATATTGTTATTATTTTAATTTATATATGTCTAAGTGAAACACAGGCCTACTTATTTGTTTAAAATTAAAAACAAATGTATTAGATTTGTCATTTTGTGTAACTGCCATATTATAATAATTATTATTAGTCAAAAATTGTAATCACGAGAGTTCACTGGGAGACTAGAGTACAATATTCGATGTACACAAAACTTAAAGTCAATTTATTTAAAACAAACGATTACAAAATGTAATGTACAAAAGGCTTGACCACATCAACATCATGGTCAACTGTTAAAATGGAAACTTATATAGAGCGACTATAAGCCTCAACGTTTTGATTGATCTCATAAATTTCATCTGAAAAATAAATGCCAGAAATGCTTCAATAAAGCATACATTTTAATCATTTACAGGTATTTTGTTGTCTTCAAATATAAGCCCTATTTGAGGCGATACAATTATGCCAGTGGGTAATCCACTCGTCGAAACACTTCTTATATTATTGCACTTTTTGGTGTGGCCTTCAGGTGCTTCTGCTAAGTTTATTTTATGGCTACAATCTACGTCTTAAACGATGTGGTAATTTGAGTAATTGCTACAAATCTGGGATTTTTGGCGAACATTATCTCTAAATCGCATTTCCCAGAAAGCATTGTGTGTAGATTTTTAAAACCACTGTTCGAACCCTAATGGCTTAGAAACCTAGGCTTAGAAATCCTAACGGGATTCCATCGGCTTCTCGGCTTTTCCCTGGATTTTTTATTCACTAAGTTTCATTCAGTTATGGTTTTCAGTTCTTTTCCGAATGAATACGTGAATAATTATTCTCGTATGGGCCCTGGTGGAGGACGCGAAGTACAGTTAGAGGCACTTGTTGTTGTTAGCGTTCCTTTGCGCCCATATTGATTTCATTCTTTCGCTATGAACTTTTTTCCCTTCATCAAACCAAGTTGTTCCAGTCTTCCTATATTTTTTTCTCTGGCTAACCTCCCAAACGTTAACCTTGTGTCTGAAACAGTCTCTATCCTAAATTTCACTTTGTGTAATATTTGCTGATCTTAGGTCCTCTTTAATTGCAGCAATCCATTTAATTATTTCTACTTTAGCTCTACTCCTATTTTCATAAAATTAAACGATTTGTCTAATTAGCCTACTCGGATTCATCCGTTTTATGTGACCGTAAATCTTAAGTCTTCTTTTTCTCATACCGCTATGTATATCTATATATTGTTTAATTTCTTGGTTTTCTCCAAGTCGATATGTTGTGTTATTTATTTGTTTGGGGCCTAAGATTTTTCTTATGATTTTTCTTTCCTTCTTTTCAATCTCCTCGATGTCTCTCTTTCTATTCAAAATGAGCGTTTCTGCCCCATATAGACATTCTGGCTTAATAACTGTATTGTAATGTCTCAGTTTTGTGTTTTTAGATATGCATTTTTTGTTGTAAATATTTTGTGTAAGTCTCAATGCAGTTTCCATTTTTTGACATCTACCCTTATTCACCGCTTTTTCCAACCCGTTTCCATGATTACTTCACCCAAATATTTGAATTGAGAGACTCGTCTGATGTTACCATATTTTTTTTTAGAAATGGTGTTCTTAGTCTGTTGCATGTCATGTATTGAGTCTTTTCAAAGGAAATTTGGAGTAATACATTTTCTGCTGTTTCTTTTAGGATTTCAATTTGTTTTTGTGCCGTCAATGTAACTTGAGCCAAAATGACTAGATCATCAGCAAACGCCAGACAATCAATTTTGATGTTGGTTTTCCCCAGTTTAATGGGCTGGTCAATATTTTCTTTTAATTTGTCTAATTAGCTTCGATGTTTCTTTTCTTACTTCCAAAAAGATGTTATAGTTTATTGCTGGTTTTTGACTGTTCCAATATTTGAATGCTTTACTTCGGCTTAATACTGCTTGCTCGCAAACTTCATCCCACCACGAATGTTTTCTACGTTTTTGTAAAGGGGCCAACTTTAAGGCTGTTTTAATATTTTTTTCTTTCAATTCTTGCCAGTTCTGTGCTGGTTGTTTATCAAGCTCTTCTGTTAGGGTTGCTTTTATTTTCGTAGGGTCGAACTTTGGTATTGGCACTCTCTTTTGAATAAGTTTACTATGTTAGCTCCTTTCCTGACTTGAATATTCAAAATCTCTTTATAGTTGGGGTACGAAATGGCAACATGGTCAATTTGAAATTCATCCATGTACGTGTTTGGGCACCTCCAGGTCTTTTGTTTTGTTATTTTCTTCTTAAAATGGGTTGACATTAATTTAAATTAAACTGCGAACATAGTTCAACCAATCTTCTGCCATTATGGTTTGTCCATTTATGAGCAGGAAAACTGCCGACTGTTTTTCTGCACTTTCTTTATTTCCCTAGTTGGGCGTTAAAATCACCCAATATGATTTTTACATGGTTAGGGGGAATTTTAGAAATAGTCTTTTCCAGAATTTCCCAGGACTTATTTACTTTTTCAGGATTAGATTTATTTTCTTCGTAAACTAGGAGGTGTGCATTGATTAATGTATAGTTTTTGTTAGCACACTTGAGTGATAGTGTCATAAGTCGATTATGTACTGGCTATACATTAGTTATAGAACCAAGAATGGCTTTTGAGATAGCGAAAGCAACATTGAGATGTGGTGTATTTTTGAGTATTCTTTTGTCCATTTTACTTTTACCTGGTTTCTTGCAGAACCAAAATTTGGATTTTTGCTAATTCAGTGTTCGCCCCAATTCGTGTAGTTTTCCTGGGCGCAGGAGAGAGTTGATATTTACCGTTCCAATGGAAATTTTTGTTTTCGGTTTCAGACGTTGGCCGGAGGTCTCCAACTCTCTCTGAAAGATTTTGCGTTTAAGCCCGGACGCCTCAGAATCCGAAAGTCCGGCTGTACTTTCCGGAAAGTCCGGTTGTATATATATATATATATATATATATATATATATATATATATATATATATATATATATATATATATATATATACCGGATTTCTCACGGAAGCCGTTCCTTAGAAGTTTTTATGGTTAGAAAAAACTTAAAATTCTTACTTTTTGGACTTCGGCGTTATTTAAGATTTTCTTTTATTTTAAAATATTTTTAGCACTTCCGGTTATCCCGGAAGTCGCCAATAACTTCTTAACTTTAAATGGAACACTCGGTATATTATTCATTTTTTGGAATTCTGAGAAAATTTCATGATGAGTTCTACCTGGTTTCCCTATACCTATTTTGAACTGCTTCTTAAATATCTTGATTATTTTGCAAATTTTGAAAGATGTATCCAAATTTTCAACACTGCGCCTTTTACCCATTTTCGACTGGTGCTAAGCGCTTCTGGAGTAGATCTACATAGAATCTACATTGATAATTAATTTTCCTTTGAACAGGGTGTCCAAAATTTCATGAACATTATTTTCGAAGTTGAAAAAGTTTGTTCTTTCAAATGTGACACTCTGTATAATATTGTATGGTCGGATGCAGAATTTGATTCTGCATCGATTCGCTATAACTTTCCCAATACCTGTTTCCAACGGCTTTCTTGTTAATCCATATGTATTTTTTATCAAGAGCCGATGAAACTCCAAAAGGCTTATATAGTAAGCCTTGATTTTGACAGGAATAGAAACAATGTTCATATTATATCAAAGCAGTATCAGTTCACAAATTCGTGAGGTATCTACTTACAGTTTTAGTGATTTTGTTCATTTTTTTAAGTACAGTTGGTTTTTTGTTTAGTTATGGACAATAGAGTGGCATATCAAGTGTACGATGAAAATTTGAATGGGGCTAGATATATATATATATATATATATATATATATATATATATATATATATATATATATATATATATATATATATATATATATATATACATATATATATATATATATATATATATATATATATATATATATATATATATATATATATATATATATATACACATTGTAAAATACATGCTGAAATTACATGTATCTATACCATCAAATTCTTATTGATGTGAAAGTTTTTATGTTATCTTATTTCAGTATCTCTTCAAAAGAGTTTTCCAATAAAAGTGTCAGAATTTTGAAACGCAATAGCGGCAACACTGAAATGTAAATGTCTCTCATAGACTGCTGTACTCAGTGTCTGTTAAATCAGGAATCAATCAGGGAAGATTCAACGCCCGTAAAAATTATACGTATGTTGCTGCTAACGCCATAAGAATATGCTAAAATATTTTTTTCGGCCTGAACTGATAAATATGCATATAAACAATGTTTTCTTTCAAAAGGACGATGTGATGTGTCACACATTTCACCAAACAATCGATTTGTTGCAAAAAATGTTTCCTGGATGCGTTATTTCACAAAATGCTAATGTAAATTCGTCACCAAGATCGGCATTGGATTATTTTTTATGGGATTCGACAATTCTTGACCTTAAATGAAACATCCAGACCACCATTGAAAATATGCCACTCAATATGTGTGGAAGAGTAATCAAAAATTGGGTCTCCAGAATACATTTCACCAGACGAAGGGGACATGTGAACGATATTATTTTCAAGACAATGCCAGTATTTGTTCTATAATCATATCACTTGTAGTTATCGTTGTGTCCCATTTAAAAATTCTGGCACTCTATTTGGGCAACACCTTATTCATAAGCTGCCTCTGCCCATTTCAATTATTCTCCTTTGATCAATTATTAACCGTATTACTTTTCTTTCCAAAATGTTTAGTTTTTTTTTATTTTTCTTGGTCAATCTGATTGTTTCAGTTAGTTATATTATTATAGGGTTTACTAACGTCCTATACATTCTGAATTTGGTTTTGTACTTTTTTAATGCGGAAATTGCATGGTTGGAGAAGTAGAAGAAATAATTAGTACTTGGGAATATTAATAACAAACAATTAAAAACAAGATATAAATGAAAAAATATGGAAGGGATATGATACATAAATCGGAAAAATACACAACTTAAATATCGACGAAATAATAGCACATATATCATTGAACCTTCTTTTCATGAACGATAATTTTTAGGTGTAATCTCAGGTTTTATACGTATGTCAATATTATGCAGAAGAAATTCTCAGAAATTCTTTAATTATGAAGTATAAATTATAAAGTATTTTATACGATGTTAATGCAGTAAGAACTAAAGCTGCGATGTATTTTGATCTTAAAAATAAACTAAACTATTCAGACTAATTTTAGATAAATTAAAACACTGCCAGAGAGAAATCGTTATCTTCAGAACCAGCTCAATTTATATCAATAAATTATATTTATTATAATATAACATAATATTTAAGAGACGAATGCTCTCGCTTGTTGCCACTGATCCACAAATAAATAACTGAAGGGTTTATTAAAGTGAACAAATGAATACTGTAAAAACTACTATATGCTATATTCTTCAGATCACTTGTTTTTCCCTTTTTTAATTTAATCAAGTCCATATTGGACGGATCTTTTTTGTCTTGACAATTAGCTATATTAATGACAGGCTACAATTTATGAATGCAGGTCAGCCATTGGTACAAGTTAAAAAAACAAATATTGACAATTGAATGATAGTGTATGGCATGATAGTGTATGGCACACCATATTATTCTGAATATCTGCCAAATGACCATCTGCCAGAATGACCATCTGGCCAAATGATCATTGGCATACCCGTGGCTTTATCTCACTAACGACTCGAAAAATTGCATCCTTTAGTTCAGGAATCAATTGTGGATTATTCTTAAAGACGTGGCTTTTCATTTCACCCCAAAGAAAATAGTCCAACGGTGTAGAATCACATGATTTTAGTGGCCAATTAACATCACCGTTTCTTGCAATAACTCGTCCAAGACATATTTATCTCAATAAATTGGGAAGCAGCATTCTGAAAGAAATACGGCCCAATTACACCTCCTGGTCATAATAACAGTGACCCGTTTAGGATGTAAAGGTTTCTCATGAATCAGTCATGGGTTTTCCTCATCCCAAATGCGACAATTTTGTTTATTAACCTAGCCACCAATTTCAAAAGATGTGTCATTCGAAAAGATGATTTTTTGAGAAAAATGATGTTTGTTCTTTGATTCAATTGACAAATGCACGACCTTTTAACTAATCCAGTGGCTTTAATTCATGATTTGAACATTAAATGCCTTCAGAGCTAAATCCTTTCGTAAAATGCGCCAAGTTGTAGATTCACTGAGTCCAAATTGTTGTGAACGTTGACTAATGGAAATGTTTGGGTCTTCAGCAACACTTTCGCGTACCGAATCAATATGCTCTTGTTAACAACCACTACGGCTATATATGGCAAATTTTTAAACAATTCGATTGATAGTGGTCAGATGGGCGACTGTGCAAACCGTAAATATAACGTAATTTTCTAAAAACATTTTTCACTAAACGCCCATTTTCAAAAAATGATTCAGCAATTTTAATGCGTTGTTATATTTTATATGACGCCATTTTTATAAATGTCATACATTACACTTCTGAAATGAGACTAACCTAGGCAAATTCACAACGCCATCTATGTTTTGTTCAAGAACTAAAAAAAAAAACTGCTCAAATTGAAATACCCGTTATATAATTCATCAATACCACATTGAAATATTACGCCTTTACGCTTAATACATTTCATCTCCTTTTAATATAAATGCATTTATTTGTATCTGATTTTTGGTGACCCCTGAGTCTCAATCTTCCATCATCGTGAATTTTTTTTGTGAATTTCCTCTTAATTAGTATACAATGCTTTGAGAAGAATTACCATTTGTCAACACATTTATTGACTAAATCCTCTTATTTTGATCTGTACTATCACCAGTTGCTCTATGGCGGATGAGCCATCGGACACCCTGTATTTCAAAGAATAACCTTTAGGTAAAAATATTTTAAACAGTGAATATTTAAGTACCTTAAAAACGCAATTCTTTTATTACCCCCTACTTCAATGCTTTGTACGGATCATATACTCTTGATCCGTAAAATTGGTAATGAAATAATGATCCAATTGTTACTATATCTGATTCTGCCATCCATTGTTATACAGCATGAATGAACGGAGGGAAGAATCATAGTGACATATAAAATCATTTAAGTATTATCAGAATCCAGATAAGTAACCAATGATTAATAAACTACGAATGAAAGCATGAATAGAGATTAACAGACAGAAGTGACAAATCAAAAAACAGTATAAATACTAGAGGACTGCGATTCCGTTCAGATGTTTTTGTTTTTTTAACTGCACACAACTAAATATCTTCGACTATAAACATGGCAAAACTACTATTTTGCTTTTTATTTTTAAGTGTATTATTGTTTGGTGAGTGTAGAAATCACGCAATATTTTCTATCCCCGACATTCTACCAAATTGACTTTGAATTATGAATCACAATTAACGCATTATTTTTGATTATTTTTTTTAAATTCAAATATATTTAATTTAGAGTTATTTAATGTATGTTTTTTTAGTGACAAATGCGAATAAACAGAATATAAGTATTGTCATACAGTGGAAGGAAGGACATAATATGGAAGAATACCGTTTCAAATTGGCAAATATCAAATCGTCCGATAACACAAATGATCCCAGCGATAAATATTATAAAACATTAATTGATGTCCTAAATAATGTGCACTTTTTGCTTTGTCACTAATCTGTTATTTTTCGAGTTACAGATATTAAAAAGATTACTTTTACTTTATTTTAAAAATGTTACTTCAACAAAATAGTATTTCCAGTTTTAATGATTTTTAACCTGATGAAATGATTTAACCTGATCCAATACAGATCTATAACAAAAATTTATTAATAGCTTAAATAACGTGCATTGTTTTTTTTTTTTTTTTACTAATCCGTGGTGTATTAAGTTATTGCGTTTTAGGAATATTAGTTGTTATCGTAATTAATTTGTCTGATGTTTGTGACATTTCTATGTAAACGTTATATATGAATTCTCAATATTTAGTATATAAGAAGAGCAATATATTTTTTATATAAAAATGTCTGTTTTATTCTGAAGTAACAATACAACAGAATATTTAGGTTATGCAGAATGTTTAGGTTTAGCATTTTTAGTATAGATTATTTTGAAACATACCTTATCAAAACAAGTAGGGTAAAGTGAGGTAAAATCGGGACGCTAAGGGAAATATTAATATATTAATAGAATAAAAAGTATTTGAAACATTATTGATTAACTTTATTACCCTTCGTTTAATTTAACTTATTAATCACTTATTTGGTGAACGATATCGTAGTAGGTTTTATTATTATAAGTAATAAAAAAATAATAATTTTCAAAAGTTAACTTTTGACAGTTTTGCCCCATATCTAGTCCAAAACCATGTATACTCTCATCTTATACCCGACTTTACCCCTTAACAACGGAAGGAATGGAACTCATCCAGTTCACCTTGTTTCCAGCCAGTACAGCCTTCATGGATTCATTTCTTACATTTAAGACATTGCACCCAATCATCACTTGATCGCGTATTTCCGTATATTTCGGTGCAATAAATACACGCATCGTCTGAAACCTTTATATTTTTGGAATTTTTAGGATTTCCACTAAGTTTCGGGACAGTTTTTTGTTCGTTTTTTTGGCGTTATTTTCTTCGAGCTCTAATTTATAAGGCCATGAAGTAATAATAGCACTTTTACCTCGACGAGCATTTCTAGTTGTCTTTCTTGCAACATAAGGCTTAGGTGAAATATCAGGCGGTGAAGAAGCTAAAGACTACCTGCTGGTCGCTTCGATTGAGTTGGTTATAGATTTATTGGTAAAGCTTCTGAAATTTGATGCTACTGTGCAAGCTAATCCTGTGCTTACTAATCCTAATCAAAGTGCGCGATATAGTTGAAGCCACAGGCTTATCACAAGGTACAGTGTTTTCAATTTTGCACGAAAAATTAGGTGTGAAAAAAAATTCGACAAGATGGGTGCCACGTTGGCCCGTATCCAAACATGTATACACTACTACACTACAGATAAAGGAATAATCAAAACAGTGGGTTTTTGAAGGCGAACGGGCTCCGAAGAAAACAAAGACGATGAAATCGACCTGCAAGGTTAATACCACAATTTTTTGGGATGCACGCGGAATAATCTACACCGATTACTTGGAAAAAGAGAAAACAATAACTGGAGAGAATTGTGCGTCGGTATTCCACCGGTTGGGTGAAGAAATCAAGAAAAATCATCCTGATTTGAATAAGAAAAAAATCCTCTTCCATCAAGACAAGGCACGGGTGTACGCTTGTACAGCTTCAATGGCCAAAATCATGGAAATACAGATCGAATTATTACAACATCCACTGTATTCACCGGATTTTGACCCCCAGTGACTTTCCCAACTGAAAAAAAATGACTCAGCGGACAACGGTTCACATCGAACGAGGAAGTCATCGGCCAAACAGATGCCAAAATTGAGGACCTTCGAGAAACGCTTGAAAAAGTGTATAGAGCTAAAAGGCGATTATTTTCAAAAATAAAAAATCTACTTAAAATATTTTGTTTTTCTATATTTTTCTAAGGAGTTATTGAACGATCCTCATAGTTTCAAGGCATCTAATTGTTGTTTTATTTGAATTTAAAGATTGGCCGCACTAAAAAAATCACTCTATACTGCACTCCTTAGACGTTTAGTCCGATTTTAATGTTGTGCTCCAACAAATAAACATTCCTCCTTCAGTATTCCACTACGAAATATTCTGTCAACGGTTTTTAACAAAAAAGTTAAAATGAGTGTAATAACTTGCAAAATTAGGGCAATTTTAACACATTATTTTTAAAAAGGCGGAAAGGTAGGGAAGATGCGGAGAGGAGTAGAGAGAGAAGAAGCGGAATCAATTCGCACGGCTCAACGGAAGGTAACATACACATTTGTCCAAAAGTTTGGAATATTTACAAATAGGATATCTACGCCTATGATACTCTAAAAATTGTGATGAATATTTATTTTAGAACGTTTTCAAAAAATAACAAAAACATTGTTTTGCTGATAACACAAGTTTTTCGATTTTTCCATTCTGTTGATACCAGTATTTACACATTATTTCAGTTCTTTTTCAATTTTCAATCAATCCATTTAAAAATGCCTAGAAATATGATATCTCATTTTAACAGATCAACACTAATTGCTTTGTTCCAACAGGGCTTTTATCAAAGTGGATTCACGGAAATTGTAGGTGTTTCCGAAAGTGCTGTATCGAAAACTGATAAAAAATTCCCAGGTATAAATGACGTAAAGGATCATCCCAGAAGTGGTAGAAAACGATGTACAACCGCTACTCAAGGCCGTCAAATACCAGTGATAGCTCGAAGAAATCGTTTGGAATCTACAAGTGGTATATCAAGGGAGCTTGTTAGGCTTAAAGCGGTAAATGTTTCACGACAAGCGATAACACGCAGACTGAAAGTGGTAAATTTGCATCGTAGAAGACCTTTACGTGTTCCCAAATTAACACTTCAACAAAAAATGTAAGATTGCAATGGGCTCGAGAAATGGTGGATCATAGACCTAACTGGAATAACTTTATGTTCTCCGATGGGACGAGAATTGGCTTGGTTTCTGATTCACGAAGAACATTAGTTCGGGGAGCTCTAGATCGACAAGCCCGACTAGAAACTGCTCAACCACGTACCCCATTTGGAAGTGGGAGTGTGATGTGTTGGGGTGGTATTATGAGCGGTACACGGACACCTCTACTGGTCCTGGAGAGAAAAGTCACTGGCGCGGTGTACATCGAGGAAGTTTTAAATCCTGTAGTGCATCTGTTCCGAGGTGCAGTAGGTGACGGAATTGTTTTCATGGATAACAACGCACCTCCTCATCGAATAGCAGCTGTGCAAAAGTTTCTTAAAGAGGAGGGAATAACCAAGTTAGGGTAGTCAGCAAATTCCCCTGACATGAATGTCATTGAACATACTTGGTACATACTGATCGTCTACAGGCATGCATACAGAACTGGAGGAACTACTGCCTATTAGTTTTATTGAAAGTTGTTCTTTTTATTTTTACTTTACTACTGGAGGTAATTAGTACATAGTAATTTTTTGACTCTAAAATAATAAATTAATTTAACCCACATTGCTCATTTGTTATCGAGTTTTATTTGGTACTAGTAAGAGTTGTAATAAAATTATGATTTAGTAAACGAGTAAAAGAAAACCTTAATATCAATAAAAAAGTGAAATGTTTAAATTGTCCAAACTTTTTGACATATGTTTAAGTCTCAAAGATAAGAGAAGATCAAGTACTTCCATGGTCTCTTGATGCCGACATTTTAGAACAGCTGTGGCTACAGATCCTAGAACCAACACTAGAAAACTTTCAGGTGAATTAAGAGCTTCCACGCTTTGGTTAACCTAGCATTTGTGTGGCATACGAATGATACCAAAAAGCTTTAGAAACATCTCTCATGTACTGTGGCCGCAGCAAGCCACACTATTTGAAGAGTGTAAAACTCTCCTCAAAAACCCTACTGATTAAAATTTATTAAACGGGTTGTTACCTGCTATAATTTTTTTTTCTTACGATTTCTAATGACATACAGTAGAGGGTTCTGCTCAGGCAACCAACTCTTCCTGTACTAAGACGGGAGAGATTTATCAAAAAGTCATTTAGAGTATTTGGTGCAATTTTGAAGTAATAATTCGCTTTGAATTGGTTCTCGATAGTAGGGTGATAAATTCAGAACTTTACTCAACTCAACATGAGAAATCATATGCTGTTCTAGACGAAAAATATCCAGCTTTGGCCAACCGTCAAAAAGTTCTCCTGCAGCAAAATAACGCAAGAGTACACACTTCATATCTGACCACCTCAAAAATAACAAATTGGACTGTAAACTTCTTCCTCACTCAGTAAAAAACCCCGACCTCGCTGCACTGGATTACTACTTGTCCTTGCTTGCTTTTTACGAGGAAAAAAATTCAGGTCTAAAGAAGAGACAAAAACAGGCTGTGTAATTTTTCGCTTACAGAGACTCACAATGATATCGAAGAAAAACTGAGTTATTGGCTTAAACATGGGTTGAGGTTAACGAAAATAGCAACCTATACAGGGTGTCCCATAACTTATCCATCATAGAGCAATTGTTGATAGTAGAGATCAACATAAGAGAATTTAATCAATAAATGTGTTGGAAATGTTAAGTATTAAAAAGATACATGGTATTGATAGTTAAACAAAATTTTCGAAAAATGGAGATAATTTTAAAACGATTGAAGATATCAGGTTCAAAATCGGGGTAGTTGTGGTTGCAAAAGTCACAAATCTAAATTTGATACTAGTTTGAGCCTAGTTCCTAGAGGGCGCTTGCTACCTACTTTAAAAATAATTAACTGGCTCATATTTGTTACCTTATAAAGCTGGGAATATTTTGACTTCAAAATAGGGAAGAGTCATAATTTCCACGTAAAAAAAGATCACTTTGATCAATATCGATATCTCACGCCGTTTGCGAAATATTTGTGTTCGAATATTCCATTCGACATCTTGTCGATGGTTGAGAAATCTGCAATTCACAAAGTGTGCCTTGAATATGAGGCAAAACAAACATTAAAATATCAAAAATACGACGAACTATATTTAAAATAACGATGTTTTGAAATTTACTTCAATAGGTGTTGAAAGTGTTCACGGTTTACCTCAATACACTTTCGCTGGCTCTTTGTTATGTGACTCCTCACATTTGAGAATATATTTTCTTCGTTTCTAATAACATTAGCCTCTTGTTGAATTTTTTGTAAAAGTTCGTCTCGTGTATTGATTTTATCATGGTTAACTAAAGACTTCATATGACCCCACAAATAAAAGTCGAATTAATGTCTGGGCTAGGATACGGGAAAGGAAAATAACCACAGCACCCAATCTATCGATGTTAAAAATATTGGTTCATAAGATTTGACACTGCAACAGTAAAATGCAGTGGCGTCCCATCTTGCACGAATCACATGTTTTAAGTTTAGAAGTATACCGTCCAAAAGGTTTAATAAATTACATTATTATTACATACAGTCTATTAAATAAATAGTTTATCTTAATAAACAGGGTGTAAGGAAAAATACTTCATATGAACCCACAAATAAATGTCTAACGGATTAAAGTCTGGGCTACGATGTGGCCAAGGAAACTCACCACCGCGCCCCATCGTTGATTCAAATGATTTCGCACTGCAACAGTAAAACGCGATGGCGCCCCATCTTGCATGAACCACATGTCGTGTTTTAAGTTTAGAGGTATACTATCCAGAAGGTCTAATAAATCATTTTCTAAAAACTGCACATATTGATCTCCATTCAGTCTTTGCGGAAACTCAAATGGGCCGATTAAAAAATTATCGATAATGCCGCACCAAATATTAAGTAAAAATTCGTGCTGGAAATGTAGCTCTCTTGGTCGGTCGGATTGTGCAAGGCGTAACAATGATTATTTCGCCAGTTAAAAATTCCACGTCTGGTAAAACTTAGAGTAGTAGATTTTAACAAAATTCTGATCTAGCCTGTAAATCCGTTCCTGTAAATGCGTCCAAACGCCTAGTGCTTAGTTCAGGATTTTCCGCGATACCAATCAAAATGTCCTCTTCTTGTTCTACCGTTTCGTTCGGTCGTCCACCACGTTTCGGTCGTCCACCACGATTGTATAAAACGAACCTGCTTGGCCTAACTGATTAAACGCCTAACTAACTGAAAATTCTGTCAAAAATTTGTCGATCTGCGATGATTTTGGTTGCATAGAACCCTTCATAGCTTCTAACTGCAGAGCGACTATTGTAATTTACTTTTACATAAAGGCAGAGCATATCCCTTAAATCACGGTTAGGAAACTGATTAAGTGTGGGCATTTAATCAAATTACAAACAATTACATTTGCAAATTATTTAATACCAACTCAAGATTGGACAAACTTGTTTCCACCTATGTTTAATAGGGAGATAGAATACAGTGACAGTTATTATCGAGACGTAATAATGTGTACACAACATCCAAGGCACACTTTGTGAATTGCATATTTTTCAGCCATCGACAAGATGTGCAATGGAATATTCGAACACGAATATCTCGCAAACGACGTGAGATATCGATATTGACCATGGGTACCTTTTTTACGTGGAAATTATGACTCTTCTCTATTTTGAAGTCAAAATATTCCCAGCTTTATAGGGTAAAAAAATATGAGCAAGTTAAATCCTCATAAAGTAGGTAGCAAGCGCCCTCTAGGAACTAGGCTCCAGCTAGTACCAAATTCGAATTTGTCGCCTTTGAAAACCCAACTACGCCGATTGTGAACCTGATATCTTCAGCTGTTTTTAAATTATCTCAATTTTTCGAAAATTTAGTTTCACTTTCAACACCCTGTATCTTTTAATGTCTGAATGATTGTGGCGTGTTCATATATTTTTTTCCTTTATTTGGGGTTTTCGCCACTATCTAAAACTCAAAAAATATCAAAAATACCTGTTCCTATTTAAAGAAAGAATCACTGGGTAAAAACAAAAAACCAAACGGAGACAAATTTTTCAGTGATTCTTTTTTGCAATAAATTTACCTAACGAACAAAATTTTAAAGATATAAAAATGTTATAAAAAATTTTACAAACTTTTAACGTTAACGTTTCGGAGGGTACTCTCCCCGTTTTCAAAACTAAACTAAAAAATAAATTATATTAATTTGTAATATATAAAGTACCGAGTGAAATTAAATATATTTTTTTGTATATGTCAAAATATATTAGTGAAATATTCATTATATTATTTATTATTATTAAAATTATAATAATATAATATATATTATTATTATTATTATTATTATATAATATATATTATTATTTATTATTATTTATTATTCATTATATTATAAATATTCAAATATTCACTATATATAGAATATATAGTGAATTTACAGATGTAGAAAGATCACAACTTACACGACATTTCAGTAAACCACCTCATTTTTATGGTCTACCAAAAATACATAAAACTAATATACCACTTCGCCCTATAGTTAGTAGTATAGATTCCCCATGTTAAAAATTTTAAATCCACTTTCGGGTAGAACAAATTCATATATTAAAAATACTTCAGATTTTTTAGATAAAATTTCGAACATAAAATTACAAACCAAGATTTAATGGTTAGTTTTGACGTGGTGAGTTTATTTACTAAAGTACCAGTTGATAAATCACTTTTAATAGTTAGAAAGAGATTAGAACATGACACAACATTAAAAGACCGCACTAAACTAAACATAAATACAATTTTGGAATTATTAACTCTGAGCTTAAAAACCCCATATTTTCAATTAGAAAATGATTATTATCAACAAAATTTCGGAATGGCAATGGGTTCTTCTCTTTCTCTTTTGATGAGTAATATATTTATGGAGGAACTCGAGAATGACATATTAAATAAATCTCTTAAAAAGCAATTAATATGGCTTAGGTATGTTGATATTTTTGCTATATGGTAACATAGCATTGACGATCTAAATATTTTTTTACCAGATGTAAATTCTCGAGAGCCTACAATTAAGTTTACTTTAGAGATAGAGAAGGAGAATAAATTGCCATTCCTCGACACTTTAATATTAAAACAAAACAACACATTAAAAACTACAGTTTACAGAAAACCGACAAACACAGATAGGTATCTCAATTTCTTTTCAAATCACTCAAAATTGGTCAAAATATGAGTAATTAAAAGTTTATATGACAGAGCAAAACTTGTTTGTACCGACAGTGATACACTACAAAAAGAAACAAATCACATAAAAGACATTTTAATAAAAATCACTCACCCAAAAATTTTTATAGATAAATCGTTTAAAAATTTTGATACTAGACAAAACAGACAAATTATTAATAACATTAATAATAACTCTCAAACAATTAACCTCACAATTCCTTATATCCGCGGTATTTCTGACATAATTAAAAGAGTAGGAAATAAATACAACATAAGAACGACATTTAAAACAAAAAATACTCTTAGATCTCTATTAACAAAGACTAAACCAAAGAATATACAACAAAATACCAAAAATGTGGTTTATAAAATTCCCTGGGAATGTGGCAAATTCTATATACGTGAGACATCTAGACCGTTAGAATTTAGAGTAAAAGAGAAAAAAAGAGAAAAACCTTCTTAGAAAGGACGATTTTAATAAATCTAGAATTTGTCAACACGCACGGGAATTGGGTCATAAAATCAATTGGAATAATTCCAAAACGGTATTAAAAGAATCGATAACAAAATACAGAAAATTAAAAGAAACCGCTATAATTAATTTAAATAAAAATAACTGTATTGCTATGCCTTCGGTAGATTTAAATTCAATATGGTTCCCGATTCTAAAGAATGCAATTAAGCACATTTAAATATTTGAATACACAATCAGTACAATAAACAATCACACAGTAAACATTACCTATATATATTTTTGGTAGTATGTCACTGTCATGAAAATCTATTGTTGTCAATGTAAGTATCGTTGACATATACAAAAAAATATATTTACTTTCAATCGATACTTTATATATTACAAATTAATATAATTTATTTTTTAGTTTAGTTCTGAAAACGGGGGGAGAGTACCCTCCGAAACGTTAACGTTTAAAATTTGTAAAATTTTTTATAACATTTTTATATCTTTAAAATTTTGTTCGTTAGGCAAATTTATTACAAAAAAGAATCACTGAGAAATTTGTCTCCGTTTGGTTTTTTGTTTTTATCCAGTGATTCTTTCTTTAAATAAGAACAGGTATTTTTAATATTTTTTGAGTTTTAGATAGTGGCGAAACCCCCAAATAAAGGAAAAAAGTACCCTGTTGTTGTTGTTTGCAAATGTTAGTCGTTACCATTTGTCAACACATTTATTGACTAAATCCTCTTATTTTAATCTCTACTATCACCAGTTGCTCTATGGCGGATAAGTCATGGAATACCCTGTATTTCAAAGAATAACCTTTAGGTAAAAATATTTTAAACAGTGAATATTTAAGTACTTTAAAAACGCAATTCTTCTATTACCCCCTACTTCAATGCTTTGTACGGATCATATACTCTTGATCCGTAAAATTGGTAATGAAATAATGATCCAATTGTTACTATATCTGATTCTGCCATCCATGGTTATGCTAATGAATAAACCGAGAGAAGAAGCACAGTGACAAATAAAATCATTTTAATATTATCAAGATCCAAATGAGTGACTAATGTTTAATAAACTACCAATAAAAGCAAGTACAAAGCTTATCAGAAGTAATTGCCAAACAAAAAAGCTATATAAATACTAGAGGACAGCTATTCCATTCAGTTGTTTTTGCATTTTCAAGAATACACAAGTATATGCTAATAAATATGGGAAAACTACTATATTGGTTCTTATCCTTGAGTGTATTATACTTAGGTGAGTGTTTTAGCAATCATACAATATTTTCTTTCATCTTAAAATCCTAGACATCAGGTATTCTACCAAATTAAGTTTGAATAGTGAATCACAATACACGCAATATTTTTGATTATTTTTTTTAAATCTATAACAGTGTGTCAAATATTTCTAAATATATTTAATTTAGGATTATATAATATATATTCTTTTAGCGACAAATGCAAAGGAACAGAATGTATGCATTACCCTAAAGTTGAATGATATGGAATTTGGTAATATTACTAGAAAATACTGTTTCGAGTTCAGATTGTCGAATAACACAAGGGGTCCCAGGAATATATATTATAAAAGATTAATTCAAACGATAGATAATGTGCACTTTTTGCTTTCTCACTAGTCCGTAGCATTTCTAGCCATACACATTTAAATATATTGTTGTTTCTTCAACAAAATATTGTTTCCAGTTCTGACTATTTTTAAGCAAATCTAATTGAATATAGATATATAACAAACAATGTATTTACATCTTAAATGAAGTGCACTGTTTTGTTTCTTCAATAATATATTGTGTATTTGTAGCGTTTTAAGTATATTAGGTTTTATTGTAATTAATTTGACTGTTTTTGTGACATTTCTATTGTAAACGTTATTTGTATGTTCCCATTATTTAGTATATAAGAAAGGAAATATATTTTTTTATATAAAAATGACTTTGTTTTATTCTGGAGTAATCCTATAATATAATATTATTTTTAATGTAGATTATTTGCAAACTAATCTTATGAAAACAGGTATATAACAAAAAGTAAAGTAACGTATTAAGTGAAATGCAATTCCTTGTTTCCTCACTAATCCATCGTGTATTTCCGCTTCAATGCGAAAAGAGGCTCTTGTAATTCCTCTTTCTAAAAAATCTAATCCATCTGAGCTTGGCGATCTACGGCCAATAAGCCTGTTGCCGACTATGTCAAAGATTCCGGAGAAGGCCGTGTATAATCAAATTAATGATTATTTAACTTATATTAATATAATTTCTGCTACACAATTTGATTTTAGATAGGGCTATAGTACAGAAACCTCTTTGCTTTCTCTATGTGACGATGTTTGTCGTTCTATGGATGATGGAAAATCGACCGTTCTTGTTTTGTTGGATTTTAGTAAGGCATTTAATACTCTATTTATTTCTAAATATAGAAATCTTAGCTGTAATAAAACATCACTTAATTTTTTGTATATGTACTTGAGCAATCGTACTCAAAGAACATTTTTAAATAATCTGCTATCTTTAAGCTTGAATACAAGTTCCGGTGTACCTCAAGGATTCGTTTTGGGTTTATTTCTAAATTTACACCTTCGATTTACAGGCAGTTATTGTAAATTGTAAATCCATATTTTTTGCGGATGACACACAGCTGCCTGCACAACATGTCTGCAAATCATTGCCTACATTTGAACCCTGCCAAATCTAAAATGTTTTGGCTCAAATAAGAAAAGGCTGTTTTTGTGTTTTTAAATAAATCTATACATTAATCAGCAAAATATCCAGATTGTAGATTGCGCAAAAATTTTGGGTTAATTTGATGACGAAAGATTACGCTTTTATGATCATAAAACTTATTTGACAAGACAACGTTGTGCTAGCCTATGTAGTCTCTGCTAGATATGTACTATTCTTTAATATGAAAGAGATACTATTTGAAAGTCTTGTAATATCGAAATTACGTTACTGTATCACTGTGTATTTTCCTTGCTTAGATGTCGTAACCCGCTATCGTCTCTAGAAGATACAACATTCTTGTTGCCAATTTGTATACATTTATTAGTATTATTATTTAGTTACTATTCATTCTTACAGTTATAAGATCGTTTTTGTCACATTTCTATTGCAAGCATTATTGATGTATTCCTATTATTTACAAAATAAGAAGAGAACTGAATGACACTACTCAACTACGCAACTTTATCACACTACTATAATCAATAAGTAATGCAACTTTATAAATAAAACACAAAGTATTTATTTATTTATTCAAATTAATTTTGTTTCCTTCAAAAAATCCCTTCTCAGAGCTATACATTTATACCAACGCTTTTTCTAGTCTTCAAAACAGTCTTTATACCATAGTATAAAGAATATTTTTATACTCTGTATAGACTGTTATACCAGAGTATAAAGACTGTTCGAGGAAAATACCAGAGTATTTCCTTCAAACCCCCAGCGAACTCTCTTGCTATGAAAACCAATGGTAATTAACCCATAAGGTGTGTTGACGGGGACGATGCGAGCCATACCGTAATATTTAATGACTATAATTTAAAGCTCAAGTTAAACTGTAAATCCAGTTCCCATATATATTTAGATCCGAATATTAATCACATCTATAGCCCCTACATCATATAGCTTGTTAGTGTTTTTTTATGAGAGGTATTCTACGTTGTTCACTGTCCAGTCCATAATGTTCCAGTTGTTCTATTTTCCTTTAGTAAAAATGTGTTGAAAAATGTTAAATTCTGTAAGCTGCAAAGCTGCGATGTATTTTAATCTCAAAAATAAACTAAGCATGGAAGGACAATTTAGGCTGATAAAGAAAAAATAGCGTCGCTAGAGGCAAATCTTTACCTACACTACCAGGTCAGTTCATAATGATCCATGATATTTATGTGAAAGTACAATAACAGGAGACGGATGCCTTCTAATTGTCACAATTGACAGACAAACAAACTAAGTATAGTTTTAAGAACTACAAGTTATAATCGAAGAACCAGTTGCTGCAACTTCAGATGAGGTAAGACTAAAAATAAATCGTCCGAAGACTAAAAAAAAAGACGAATACACAAGATATAAAACAAAAAGGGATTGCACTCTAGAGAGAGTGCAAAAGATAAACCATAAAACAGAATAAAGAAAATATAACCAGAACAGAATCTGCATGAATGCGAAAAATTTAGCATGACTTAGCAAGTTGAAATGGATACTTAGAAATTCCAGGATACCTCAATTCTAAAAAGTGTTCTTTCAGTCAACGTATCCTTCCAATTAGGACAAGCTGCTGTCAGTCTTGGGTGATTATAATGACGAACTTGAACACAATGATGGAGTGTTAGAATAATATTTGCTAATGGAACAGTCAACAAATGAATCTGGAGTAAAACCAAAATCATGGACCCTGAAAAATATATCATAAAGTTAAGGTGGAATTATTTCAGATCACAACACGAGACTCCCCAGACAGGGATATAAAGGGTCCCCAGACAGGGTCTTTAAAATTGAGCGTTTTTTAATTCTAGTTCAACCACAGAATTTGCGTTGATTTCAAAAAACTTTTTATTGATAATTGAAGCATAGTGTATGACATTTACATATGATAGACAATATCTGCCACAGTCCACTCTTTTGTGATAACATTTTGACATAACCGTGGCTCTATATCACCAATGACTCGAATAATGTCATCCTTTAGTCAGGTATCGATTGTGGATTGTACTTATAGACCTGGCTTTTCTTTTTCACGTAACCCCAAAGAAAATAGTCCAACGGTGTCAAATCACATGATCTTAATGGCCAATTAACATCACCGTTTCTTGCAACAACTTGTACATTAATTTTTTCCTTCAGTATATCAATTGTTTTATTAGCAGAATGAGGTGTAGCGCCATCCTGTTGGAACCACATATTCTCCAGATTCAGTTATCATATCACTATATCGAACACCATTCACAGTTACAGCTTCACCAGCAGCATTTTGAAAGAAATACGGCACAATTACACCTCCTGATAATAATGCACACCAATTGACAAAACCAATTGACAAATGCACAATGTTTCAAATAATCCACTGGCTTTAGTCCCTATGTTATTTGAACCTTATATGCCTTCAGGGCTAAATCAATTTGTAAAATACGCTGTATTGTGGATTCACTGAATCCAAATTGTTGTGAAAGTCGACTAAAGGAAGCTTCTGGGTCTTCAGCAACATTTTCATATACCAAATCGATATACTCTTGTGAATGACCACTATATATTGTCCTTTTTTATCTTTCACCGAACCAGTTTCCCGAAATGTTTGAACAATTCGATTGATAGTGTTTTCAGATGGACGATTGTGCAAACCGTAAACATCACGTAATTCTCTAAAAACATTTTTCACAGAACGCCCATTTTCATAAAATAATTCAACAATTTTAACGCGTTGTTGTATTGTGTACAACTCCATTTTTATAAATGTCATACATTACACTTCTGAAATGGAACTAGATCTAAGCAAATTCACAACATCATCTGTCTTTTATTCAAGAATTTAAAAAACCGCTCAATTTAAAAGACCCACTACAATGGCACATCATCATCCAAAATTGAAATCCATGAAGGGGAGACACAATGAGAGAACAGCGATTGTGGAACCGAGATTGAAAGTTCTGACAGAAGATGACTCTATAAGGACGTAGGTGAGTGATAATCACCATTCTTTTCATTTAAATCTCTCTTCTGCTTTAGTTTAAGTGATTCTTTATTGTCAAATATTTTCTCTTTCCCAGATTTCTTAAGCAAACAAAAGAGGTGAAGTCTAAAATTATGATATAATATAAGCTCTATAATTTTTTTGTAGCTCATAACGTATGTGGTCATCAATTTATGTGGTCAATTATTTGAAAGATTAAGTCCTTGCACTTAATAGCATTTAGCACCTTTTAATACAGATATGTCTATTTGCATCTGATTTTTAATGATGACCTCTGAGTATCAATCTTCCACAATCGTGAATTGTATTAAACCAGATCAAATACTCTTGATTACGGAATCATTTCTATTATCTTACCAGCTTAGACATTATCTTACAGTCTTAGACAGGTATTTTACCAAATTAACTTTGAATTGTGAATCACAATAACGTATTTATGAGTATATTTTAAGGTATAACAATATATCAAGTGTTTCCAAATACGGTTATTTAATGTATATTTTTAGAGTGACAAATGCCAAGAAGAAGAATATATATATATATATATATATATATATATATATATATATATATATATATATATATATATATATATATATATGTATATTTAATATTATTATTATTTTTTTATTTATTGGGGTTATAATAAATATTTAAATATTTATATAAAATTATATAAGGACGACGTCGAACATGGGTGAAGTTCCTTAGCTTTTTAATACTTTTCTCCACGGGCCCAGTTCACAATTTTTCGATCATACCTGGTACTTACCCGAGGTTAGACGGATCACGAACGGTTTCGGACAGTCTGACTGCTGCAACCGTTTACCGCAGGATGGTTACGGATAGTTACGTAACAAACGGCTATGTCAATAAGCAAAATTGTCATTAGTGTGAGTCAAACCCATAAGTGATTCATCAGGCCTCATTATATCCCGAAAGAATCACTTTTTGGTGTGGATGGCGAACGCTATCGTGCAATGTTATCCAATTTTGTCTTTCCGAAAATTGATGAAATTTATGTGGACGAACTTGCCACGCAGGACTTATTGAGCAATCATTTCGGAGAATCGGTAATTTTTCGTAATGGCCCTTGCAACAGGCCCCCAAGATCTTGTGATTTAACACCTTTATATTATTTTCTTTGAGGCTATGTTAAATCACAGGTTTACACCAACAAACCCAAGGCTCTTGATGAATTTGAAACCAACATTTGAGCAACCATAGTCGCCATACCATCTGATGTGCTCCGCCAAGTGATCGAAAATTGTGCCAATCGGATCAACCAGTACAAGAAGAGTCAAGATGGTCACTTGAACGATATTTTGTTAAAATCATAAATGACATAAAACATACCATCTAATAAAAAGAATGAGCACCATTTTCTCCGTCTCTGCTCCGATTTCTGCTCCGCCAAATACACATTTGTTCCTCAGTATTAAAGTGATTCCACTGTAAAATATTCAGCCGATGGTTTTTAACAAAAACGTTAAAATGAGTAAAATAATTTGTGAAATTAGGGCAATTGTAAGACATTTTTTAAAAAAGACGAAAATTTGCGAAGTAGAGGGGAAGGTGAGGAAATACTCCGCACCGCTCAGCTCTGGTTTACAAAGTTCCGAGAGGGTGACATGAGTCTTGAAGATACGAGAAGATTAGATCGTTCTCGGTCACTCGATGCCGACATTTTAAGAGCGGCTATGGCTGCAGATCCTAGAACAGGTACTAGGAAACCTTAAGGGCAATTAACATTATCCCACACTACCGTTAACTGGCATCTGCGAAGCATAGTAATAGTGCCAAAGAGCTGCAAACGCACCCCTCATAAATTGTCGTCACAGAAAGCCACGCTAGTTAAAGTGTATGTAAAATTCTCCTCAAAAACCTTACTGATTTTCAATTTATCGAGCGATTACCTACGATGAAAAATGGGCTTATCTGAACATTTCTAATGATGTGTAGGTTATATCCGAGCAACCAGCTCTTGTGTTTGGTGGAATTTTGAAGGAATAATTCACTTTGAGTTAGTTTCTGATAGTAAGGCTATACATTCAGAACTCTACTCAGCTCAACTTGAGAGAACAAATGCTGTTCTGACCAAAAAATATCCAGCTTTGTCAACCGTCAAAAAATCATTCTTCAGCGAAACCACATACCACATATCTGACCATCATATCTCACCATCTGACCATCATATATATTCATATCTGACCAACTCAAAAATTAACGAATTGGACTTTAAACTTCTCTCTCATCCTGCATAGAACCTCGACCTCGCTCCATCGGATTACCATCCCACTCCATGCTCACTTTTTACGAGGAATAAAATTTAAATCTGAAAAACAGGTAACAACTAGCTTTTCGCTTTCAAAGTCTCATCGTGATACCGAAGAGGAATAGAGTTAATGGCTCAAAAATGGATTGAAGTCAAACAACAGCCTACATTTTCAGGAATAAACCTTAGGTATACATATTTTAAACAGTGAATAAGTATAGAAATAAGAAAGTTGAAATGCTTTGAGCAGATCATATAATCTTGATTCGTAAAATTAGCAATGACAAAATGGCAAAATTGTTACTATATCTGATTCTGCCATCCATAGTTAAGCATAATGAATGAACCGAGGGAAGAAACATAGTAACAAATCATTTTAATATTATCAGAATCCAAATAAGTCGCTAATTATTAATAAACTACTAATTATAGCATGTATAAAGCTTATCAGAAGTAATTGACAAATCAAAAAAGCAATATAAATACTAGAGAACAGTTTTCCTGCTCAGATATCTCCATTTTGAAGAACACACAAGTAAATGCTTGTTATAATAAATATGGGAAAATACTATTTTGTTTCTTATTAATGAGTGTATTATTCTTAGGTGAGTGGATTGTACAATGTAGGGAAACAGATATTCTACAAATTAAGTTTGAATTATGAATCACAATAAAGGCATTACATTTTTAAATTTTTTTAAACTATAACAATGTGTCAAGTATTTCCAAATAAGTTAATTTCGTGTTATTTATTGTCTATTTTTTCAGTGACAAATGCGAAGGGACAGAATGTCTGTATTTCCTTAAAGTTGGATGATACGGAAATTGGTAATATTACCAAAAAATACTGTTTAGTGTTCAGATTGTTGAATAACACAAGTGGTTCTAGACATACATATTATAAAACATTAATCGAAACCAGAAAGAATATGCACTTCTTGCTTTCTTATTAATCCGTTTTATTTCCAGTTATACGTATTTAAATATATTAATTATTAATTCAACAAAATATTGTTTCCAGTTCTGACTATTTTTAAACAAGCCCAATCGAATACAGATGTATTAATACCCTAAATAATGTGCACTACTTTGTTGCTTCGCTAATCCCGTGTGTATTTAGTTATAGCATTTTAAGAATATTATTATTATAATTAATTTTACTGTTTTTTATGACATTTCTATTGTAAGCGTTATTTGTGTATTCTCAATATTTAGAATATAAAAAGGAAATATATTTTTTATATAAAAATATCTGTTTTATTTTGAAGTAACTATATAACAGAATTGACAGACACAGATTAGCAGAGATTATTTTCAAACAAATTTTATCAAAACAGGTATAGAAAGTCGCATTGGTGCCAACGGTAAGAGCAGCGACCTGCCGCTATTTTGCCGAAACCGCATTGGCGCGGTAGTTGCTTCGATTCCAGCGCTGGGATAGTTGTTTTTCTTTCTTCAGTCGGTTTTCTTCCTAAATGTCTATGATTGTTTCTTAGCAAGAGTGTAAAATCCGACAACGAATTACCCCTGAGTCACGCCTGTTAAGAGGGATATACCTTTAGATGCCACAAAATGAGTAATTTTTCAAGTGTTTCAAAGGTGATAAGATGATTGTATCATCTTAAAGTTTTAAAATAATTTTATATGATCTTTAAATAGTGTAAATTTATTATTATTTTTTTTACAAAATAGCAGCCCAATATTTTTTTTTCGGGTGTCTCCCTTAGAGGGTGGTCTAAAAGTGCTGCACTTGTCACTCTTTTTTTATTCATCTGAAACAAAAAAAAATGCATTATATTTCTAATATATGCACGGGAAGGATAAACTTAAAAAGCAATAAAGTATTAAATTAAAATTTAAGTAAGCTTTTAAAAAAATATTCAAATGTACTATTTTTTCGATATTTTTATTCCAAAAAAGTAGTTTATTTACACGAAATCGTTAAAACTTTAGGTTTATCGTTCCGATAATGATATAGAGAAAAGCCTCTCAAAATTTCTGCGAAATCGATCAATAACTTTTTGAGTTACAGAGCGAGCAATTTTTGAAAACGCAGTTTTGAGATACTGGCGTTGAAAGTTTCAGGACGATAAAACGATTCGTTTTAGTAACTTACCGATGAATCAGCGATCGCAGGAGCATATAATTGACCTTCAGCCTCTCCAAAAAGCTGTTTTTTTCACCTGCTGCTGTTTTCGGGCTGTACGAGCTGCTTTTGTCTCGGAAAGACTTCTCCGGTTCTCTCGTTAATCGCGTCTCATCGGTGGTTTCGGAGAAAATTTTGGCATAGGTGCCAATAATTATACTTGCACTATACATACAAATACACTTGCACCATCACTATTACTTGACCCCAAGCTTTCTCCGTGTTTATCAGTAAAATGATTACCTTGATAATGTCTTTTTGTAGAATTTTTACGAGCGATATTATATAACATAAAAAAGATATCTTAAATAATATAAAAAATACTGCAATGTCTACACATCATATTCAAAACAATCATTTTATAGGTATAAACGTTGTTAAATTATTATATTCGGAAAAGAAAACTAAAAAATTAGACCTACTAAAAATATTGGAAATAAAAATATCCTTAAAAAATGATCATATAATAACTACGAATCACCAACTAAATTTCCAAAACACCCCAGTAATAGATAAGATCATATTGTATTTGAATAGTCCGGTTTTTACCTGTCAATATTTACAGCTCAGCATCTAAAGTTTGTATACACTGTAGCCTAATGCCTCAGTACTCATTCGAAGAAATGCATTCATCGTGTTGACATCGGTTAAGTACTGTATATTCGCAGAACTCTTCGTTCTCTTTCTTTGTTAGACAGTGACCCACTCACTCTTTCGTTTGTTCATCTCAGAGGCCAAGATGCTGATTGAGCTGTCTGGGTCGTGATATGCGGGCTCTGGCGCGCTCGACTGTATGTGCGTAAATATTTAATGTTTTTATCTTTCCTCTTGCCAATATACTCTCAATATATTATATTTTCGAAATATGAAAAAAATTAGATTTTTTAAATTAAAATTAAAGGCTGGGTAAGGCCGGATGCCTTCGAAGAAGTGTTTTACGTTGGTCACTCGCCAGTCAGTAGGCTTCCTGATAGACTTATTGGTAAGCACATAACCAAGGGTTCATAGCCTGAGGGGATTGCAGGCCTGGGTTGTTGGTGGCTGATGACCGTGATTTGGAACCCACATTAAGCTGTAGGTTCAGTTGCTAAATAGCCTTAGTTGCTGATGCGCCTCTAACCCTTATACTTTTATTTTTAAAACAGGTATATTTCAACAAAATTCAAACTTTTTTGTCACACGAAAACGTCTGTCTAATTTGATAGTATCCGCCTAACAAGAAAATATTAATAAAAATTAATTAGTACTTCAGGTTTCTTTGTGACATTCAAATATATATTTTTACAAGAAATGTATGAAAACACACTTACACTTATACAATTGTCCACTTATATATTCGATATTTATGATTTTCGCGAGTACTTAGCTGCCGGTAGGTCCCTTTTCAATTCCCAGCAGTAATCGGCTAACATTCCAGGACTCCATTTCCCTTGATATCGCATATATATATATATATATATATATATATATATATATATATATATATATATATATATATATATATATATATATATACATACATATATATATATATATATATATATATATATATATATATATATATATATATATATATATATATATATATATATATATATATATATAAGGAAAATATCCTGGTGGATCACCATGTTTGTAACAACTCACAGCTCTCAGATTTTTAGTGAAAAAATCCAAATGTATGAGCTTTGTAAGAGATCAAAAGTTCATTAATTAAATCTTTGTAATTTTCTAACCTGTCATTACTCAAAAAGTTTTTAATGACATTAACAAAACATTTCCAGGCAGTTTTTTCAACATCATTTATTTTTGCTGAAAGCTGTTATCCTTCATTGGTTCGCTTATTTGAGGACCTACAAATATCCCCTATTTAATTTTTCGGTGGCTAATTTTGAACAATTTCCCTTTCAGATATAAAAATTCACTACCATTTTTCTCAATCGCTTTTACAACATTTTTTATGAAGTGGAGTTTTATATGCAACGGTGGTAAACATACATCTTTAGAGTTTATTAGAGGTGTGATTTTAACAGTATTTTGTCCTGGAGAAAGTGACTTACGCTTGGACCAATCTTTCTCTAGATAGCGATTTCTTCTATCTCTACTGTCCCATTCGCATATAAAATAGCAATGTTTTGTGTAATCAAGCTGCAGTCCAAGCAAAAGAGTAATAACTTTACAATATCCACAAATTTTCTAGGAGTAGGTTTCTTTCATATTAGATCCATGGGCTACAAGTACTGAAGGAAGTATATTTTCGTTGTGTAGCACATTGCTTTCAAACTAGTTTTTGATGAGTCAATGAACAATCACCAGTAATTTGAATTGTAATCAAAATTTAATAGATTCGTTAGTGCATGAATGTCATTACTATAGGCCAAATCATCTACTTGAGAAAAATAGTCCTTCAAAGTAGCCAGTGAATTCTCTTAAATGGCTTCTATGGACTCAAAACGGCTTCCACAAATTGGTTTCTTCAATCTAAGGAACAGAAATAAGAGACACGGTGGTGAATATGGTATTTGTGGATCAGAATTTAATTTTTAACGAAAAATTCAAAATCAAATAATTATTACGAAAAACTATTGTGCGTTATCGAAATACAAAAACCATGAATTGTTTTATATTCCAGCAATATCTGTAGTGTTTCTAATACTTAATCGGCGATTACTCAGTATACATCCTTGATTTTGGTATTATTTTTGTTCATTGGTTGATGTAGAAGGTCTTTCTGAACGAGATTTATATACAACTGCTTCTCTACCATCACCAAAGCCCTTGCATCCCTTATAAACATTTAGTTTCAACATACCAGGTATCTTTCAAAACGCTATTGATGTTTAAATGATTTCGAGTTGACTTTTAAGTAAATATGAGTTTCGAGCCAAATATAGAGCATTTGAGGTACTGCTTTTCTAGTTCAATGAAAAGAAAAACGAGAGTAAAAGCCATCATGTACTTGTGGAAACTTACGGTGGCAATGTTCTAATGTAAAAAGATTTTGAGCGTCGGTTTAGATGATTCAAAAGTGGAAAATTGAAAGCATTATTCGAAGAATACGATATGCAAATTCAACAACAAATGGCTGAGAGGTTAAATGTCAATAAAAGGCCCATAGAAAATATATGAAAATTATTACAGATACTTAATGAATTGTAAAAGGAAAGAGATACTTGGAAAAGAAAATATTGGAAAAATTATGATAGAATTAGATAATATGGACACATATATAAAAAAGAAAGGAAGACAATTAATTAAAAGGTCTTGCGGAAGGCTAAAAAGTAAATGAAAAGACCAGGTTGAAGAATATATCAAAGAATTGACGGTAAAACAGTACCTAAGGGTTCTCAACAATATTAAATTAAAGCTTCAGTTATCGGATTCCTTTTTTTTGTTTTTCTTTCAATTTCAATTACACCAGCATTCTAAATTTATCTAATTTAAATAGTAATAAGAATACTAATAAGTATTAAAGCAATGCTAATAAACGAATTAACGTCATAGTGTAAAGTACACATTTAAACGTAAATGCCCGAATTAGGATCTGATTTCGGTATATATCACGTAGTGACTCAGATAGCCATTAAGAAAAGAGGACCTTATGAAATCGTATGTCATATCATAATATGTAGTAATATAGTAATAACTAGTAAATAAATAAGCCCTAAAAGGAACTGTAGCAATAATAAACAAGTTATCTATATTAAAAAATATAGTATAAACGTAGGTGAGGTCCTTCCTATCTAGTATCTTTACATTTTTTAAAGCGTAGAGTCAACTGATTAATCTTGGAACTATGAAGAATTCAATAATCTTTTTAGTTTCTTTAACTGTGATTTTCGTAGGTGAGTCTAATTTTAACTTCTGTTAAATCTTCAAAGCATATAATATTTTTACCATGATGATGAAGGCCTCTTCAGCATGCTTCCAACTCTCATGGTCCTGAGCTTTCTCTGCCATTTGGGTCCAATATACTTAAGCGGTAGTCACTCCAGAATTACCTTGATTCTTCTGGTATTCCATCGCCTCGCTATATAGTCTGTAACCTCAATTTCAAATCCTTTACTCTTCCCCTAAGGTGACATAGTTTTGTTGGTTGTCTGATCCATGTGCGAGGCTTTCGATCCCGTCTTGTAATGCTAAATATGCATGTTTCCATTGCCCTCTATGCCACCTGAAATTGTTTATGTTTATGAAATAATTGCGATGTTAGTATCCAGGTTTCACTTCCACTGTAACGGGCACAACGCATGTATCAAAGACTTTTCTTTTTAGGCAAAGTGGCAGTTAGTTCTTAAACACTATATTGGGCCTACCAAATGCCTGCTAAACACATTCCGTTCGACTCCCGGACAGTCTTCTGTCCTCAGAAAATTTATTGAACATAACGTGGCTCTTTGTCACGTTTATTTTTTAACCAAATGGTCCTCCAACTCCTTGCGGCTCCATTGACCTTTATTCCATCCTGTTTCCGATCCAGATTACGGAATATTTTTTCAAGGCAGGCTGAGAAAAGAACATGCGATATTGCGTCACCTTGCCGTACATCCCGCTCTGCATTAATTCCAACTTCAAGATCATCAAGGTGAATTGTCGTTGTAGCTCCATCATATATCGATCCTAATAGGTTTACATAAACTTTGTCTATACCTTGGCTAAGTAATGCATCCATTATGGCCTGCTTTGAGATTAAGTCAAATGCTTTTTATAGTCGATAAAAGCCAAGCCCAGTAATGTACAACATAATTGCGATCCATCGTACTGAATCTACCTCTAAATCATGCTTGTTTTCTTGGTTGTGCGTCATACGGTTTTCTTAATATTATTTTTAGATATTATCTTGGTGAAAACTTTGTACATTACTGATAGCCTCCTCCTGCCTAAGCTAAAAATACAATTTTTACTGCACCGCCCAGTGTCCAAAAAGGGCAACGTATTTTTTGGCCTTGCAGCCCAAAATTTTCGACATGTTTTTTTACATGATATCGTAAAGATAAAATTTTTGAATTTTTTTGAGAATATATTGGTACAATACCTTGACCATTGGCACCACGTTTGGTATGATATTTTTAGTTCCTTTCAAAGGACAGCTGATTTATGTTTGTGTATTTTAATAGAAATTGGGCTGGTAAGGCATTATAATCTGCCGATTTATTTTTGGATGTATTGAAAGACATAAGATACTGAAAATCACAGTATCTTTATTAACATTTAGAAAAATTAAAAATACTTTTTTTACGCTACTTTATATACTGGATACGTAGTGTCCCCTTAATATATCTGAAAATCACAAACCTGTCCATTAGAATTAGCGAATACAAAGGCTTTAAGTCCGGTAGGATGGGGGTTTATCGAGGCAGTACTTTTTCATTGGGCAGGTTCCAGTGAAAGAAATCAGCATTTCGTCCACAGACATGAATTGCGATTTATCTTGTAAGAGGCATCCATGTTGAACCCTGCCAATCAATGAACGAACTTTCCAAAGACGATCTTTATTCGTATATTATCATCATACACCAGTTTCAAAAAGTTTCTTATTTAAATGAAACGATTACGTGCAATGTTGTCTGACATCACCGGAACGCGTCATCGCTTTTGCCACTACATACGAATACTGGGATAATTTATACTAGCCATGATCACTAATGCACCTACATAAATCTTAATCTCACCATCAGTAAAATCCAAACTTTTTCCGGTTAGTTTAATAGCAGTTTTGTTGCTATTGATGGCAATGATTTTGTTTAAGTCGCCATTGATGTACTGCTGGAAGGAACATTGATGGACTGCTAATCAATCCTTTCATATTCTCTTTCATATTCTCTTGTCAGAAACTCTTTTTTAGACCAAATTGGGTTAGCTAGAGCTTTATCGACATTAAGGGTATTTCCATCTTCAGAGCCTTAACTTCCGATCCCACGACCTCATCTTTGGCCGCTTCCTCAAGAGCTATCCCTGGCCCAGCCTCTTCCGTGACCTCGTCTTCTATCCCGACCTCTTCCTAGACCTCGCGTTCCTTTGCCTCTGGCTTATGTGGCTCCGCAGTCATGTCGGCGGTAGGTAGTTGACTTTTGCAGGTTATCGTCCAAGTATTCAGTTTCGAACTCGGTTTCATGAGATTGATCTAAAACAATCGATTTTGAATTGCTTGCAGCAAGATGTCAATATTATGGAACGTATTCCGGATCACCAATATCCTCAGCTAAAGGATCGATATCGGAATTGAAGTAATTCGCTAATTTCTTTCTCAGTGATCGCTGTAATTAAAATACATCATTTAGTAACGGTTCAGCCCAATGTCCATTATAATTGACATCAATGTTTGAATTATCTAAACTACTCAGCTTTTACAAGAAATCCAAAAATAATGTTGTCAGACACAAAAGACTTTCAGACTTTATAGATATAAATAAGATTCTTTTCATTACACACCAAAATTACTAACAAAAAAACACGATTAAAACTCACCTTTCCTCCGGCGGGCGCTCATGATAACACGTGGCGGCGGAATCACCACTGGCGACGGAATGAATGAGACACTATTGGTCTGGTGGAGAGTATGGCTGCTTGCTTCGATGTCGATATCAATAACCAATAGGAATAAAGTAAAAGAAAAACAATATGCCCCGAACTTTAACTTTTAGGCGCGAAAACAAAACAAGACGCGAAAAACATACCTTATAAAATTGATGTTCTTTACTATAAAGCTTGAGCCGCAAAACCTAAAATAAATTGTTCTTTATAAGAGACACTGGGCTGGACGAAGAAATGAGTCTTAAATGAGCCCCTTGTGCATGCAAAATAATTATTTCTTAATTTTTCCATAAGTTAGGTACATTTTATTCTTTGAAGCATTTTGAGTAAAATTTTGCCAGTGTTTTATATAAAATTCGACCACCAGTTTTATCATTTCAACAGTTACACTGTTTTTTTTAGTTAAAGTAGTTAAAGTTTTGCTGAAGCCGTGCAATTTTTCATCGATTCTATAGACGTTGTTACTTTCTCAACTAGGATATCTTACATTTATTTTTCGTTGGGTATTGTTGTCTTTGACTGGTTCTGGTCGTCATATGGTGTTGAATACAAAATTTTGATAGTCTCTAACATTTCTAACCACGCTCTGTATACTGTGCAATCCTCACGCATTAATGCAAAAATTTGCGTCCTTTTCTTGCTTAACTCCACGTAATTAGTGTTTCAAAAAGTTTCGTGAAAACAATTTTAAGTATGCACCATGTTATGGACGATCGGCCGTGATGCTAATTGAAAGTTACTGGCATAGAACAACTCGAGTAATCGGAGAAAATCTTGGAATCAACCACTCCACGTTATCAAGACTATTACGTCAACTTAAAATGGTTAGCAATGCCAGTGAATGTGTGCCGCATAAATTAACGGATAAACTTGTGCTTACAGTTTTAGTGCTTACAATGTGGAGCAGGCAGGTGATGAAAAATGGATTGTGATCAATAATGTTAAGCGCAAAAGTTCATGGTGTAAGCGGAGCATCTCCGCGCCTCATCTAGCGCACACGCCAGTTTACAGCAGAAGAAGGTTATGTTATGGATTTGGTGAAACTGAAAAGGAATTGTTTATTACGAGTTATTACCTAAAAGCCAAACCATTTCGAAGGAATACTCTTCACAACTGAGTGGATTAAAAAGAGCAATCGACCTGAACCGGCCTGAATTAGCCGAAAGAAAAGGCATTGAATTTAATCGAGATAATGCTAGACCACACATGTCTTTTTTAAAACTTTTTTTAAAAATTTTAAAACTTGACTGGCATGTTTTGGTCTATCCATCGTACGCTTCCGACCTTGCACCCTCCGATTATATATTTTTTAGATCGCTTTAAAACAGATTTGATGTTAAAAATTTTACTTCTTTAGAAGACAGATAAAAATTACCTTATCAGTTTTTTAGTCAGAAACCTCAGAACTTCTATGAGAGCGGCCTTATGCAGCAATCGGAGAGATGAAAGTTCTTCGAACACATAACAATGTTATACTACATAGAATGTGTTGTTTTTAGTGCAAAAAAATCTTTAATTTTTCTCGAAAAAATATTTGAATTGAAAATAATTAAAACCATTAATAAAAAACGTCTCATATTTTATTTCGGCTCACTCATTTCTTTCTTTGGGCAAACTGTATATAATAGTTACTTTCAAAGAGGAGATATTGATTATATGCTAAAAAGGAAACTGAACATTAAGATCAGTTAAAATAACATAGATCAACAAATCTAAACTTTTTTGAGGTAACATTGATGAAAAAAGGTGTATATGAAGTATTTTGCAGTCCTGAATCTGAAAATGATAAGCTAATTACTGTAACACCAACAGTTTTTTTGTTACGGGGGATCGGTGGTGGGAAAAAAACAGGAGGCGACATATTTTTATAATCTAATATTTATTTAATATAAAGATGAACGTTTTCAGTCGATGAAAAAATATTACTGAGGACTATGCGAATAAAAAATATTACATGAGATGTCATACAGGGACAAAAATTTTCACTTTTTTCGCTTGTGTGCTGTAGCATCAACTCTTTAAAAACCAGCAGTAGTCGTCCAATATAAATGGACCTTACTTCCATGAGGAGGATGTCCTGGGGAAACTTCTCTCCTCGTTCGTCAGTTACTGTATCCTAATTTTCCGGAAAAAATCCAAATAGGAGGTTAAAAAATGCATTTTAAGGACATGTGACCCCTTAGTATTTCACAGGCTTTCAAGAGTTCATCTAAGAGATTTTATAGTTTTCATATTTTTGGTTGCCTAGAAATCCCTTCACTACACTTACAAAACAACACATACAAATTTAATTTTTTTTGAAAACGGATTTCTAAGTTGATGAAAACGGATTTCCAGTTATCTTAATCTCCAATTTGGCACTTAAAATATAAAAAATAAGCTTTTTATTCACTTCACAAACTTATTCGCTGGATTTTTGCAAAATCGACGACTAGAGCTTATTGTTAATATAATAGCATTTTATATATAATTGTCTTAAACATTTAACTGTACTGTAAATGAGACAAAAACAAACTATAGAAAACTAAACTATAGAAAACAATAAAATCGCCCTTAAAGGTTCATAGAATACTGTGGAAATATCCCCTCTACAGTTTTGTGGTAATTCCTACATTTTCCAGTCCAAAGTCAGATACAAATAAGTTCAACTATTCTATGATATAAAGAAGAAGGAGTTACTTGAAAATGTGACGTGCTAGGCTATTTCTGTGAAAAAGAGTTAAATAACTACCTAAATGAAATGCAAAAAACGATTCTCATCAATGTTACAAAAACCATGTCGACCTGTGTAATTAAAGAGATTCGCGATATTCTTCGAAGTAATTGTGCAATAAAGAGGTGCAAAGTAAAAATCGTAATAAAGTAACGAAAGTGCCTTAGCACAGACTCGATATGGAATTTAACAATAGTATTTTAGCACTACGGTTTAGAATTTAAAATTATTGAATAAACATTATTGTTTCAGTGAGCTCTGCTACCAAGAAGGAAATATGCATCACCTTTAACTTGGCTGATGAAGAAATTGGCAAATACTGGGGAAAGTACTGCTTTCAATTTAAGTTGCCCTCTAGCAAACGTGGATACTCGCTCTTATATTTCGAAAACGCAACTAAAATTTTAGATGAAGTGCAAAATATGATTTCCATTTGAATTTTTCCTTTTTGTATTTAATTAAAGGCATTTGAAAATGTTAACGTTTAATACACTTATCATTTTGCATTTATGTAAAGATATTGGTTAAAAATTGTACCATTTAAATAACGCTGTATTATTATGTAAGACACATAAAAAAAAAAAAAAAAAAAAAAAAAAAATATATATATATATATATATATATATATATATATATATATATATATATATATATATATATATATATATATATATATATATATATTTATATATATATATATATATATATATATATATAAATATATATCCTTTTTTGTGGATCGGACCTTGACGTGGTAAAGGGGTTTGAGTAGGGCAATGAAGCTTTGAGCTATACCGTCTGGAGTCTATGCCCCTGGGAGCGTCACCCCTGGTGAATAGGTCAAGGCTGAGTCCTCAGACTAACATGATCCAAAATCTGCCAACCCACATTGGACCAGCGTGGCGGATTACGGTCCATATCTTCAACATGGTATTTCAATATGTTGAAATATGGCAGTACAACCTCAAACACGGCCCTCATTCCCCGGAAGCCAAGGGGCAACTATCTACGGCAGCGGGAAGACCTGCCCCAACGCAGAGGGTGCTAAGAATCACCGGGTTAGATCAGACTGCCATTGGACTTTTGACATTACAACGCTAAATATACGGACTATGAAAACAGAGGCCCGATTGCAAGAACTGTTAATCGAACTTGACAACATACATTGGGATATTATTGGGCTCTGTGAAACACGAAGAAAGGGTGAAGAGTTAATCAAATTGGAACCACGTACTGAACACGACTCTACACTCGAGGTACGGAAAATGGCCGATGTGGCGGTATTGGATTCCTCATCAATCGAAAGCTGAAGGACAGTGTGGTAAAATTTGAAAGTACATCCGACTGACTAGCCCAATGCGTCATTCAGCTGAATAAAAAGTTTAAGCTTCAAACCGTCCAAGCTTATGCACCAACTATAAGCCATAGGGATGAGGAAATTGAGGAATTTTATGATGATGTGGCCCAGCTTTTATACAAGGAGAAATGTCCTTGGAGAAAAATCCTGATGGGTGATTTTAATGCCAGAATTGGAACAACAAGAACAGACGAAAATGCAACTGGCCCATATGGAACTGGTGAGCGAGACAATAGAGGTGACAGATTGGTTGATTTTGCTGAAGGACAAGAACTATATATTACGAATTCATTCTATAAGAAAAATATCAGCAGAAAATGGACATGGAAAAGTCCATCTGGGCTCACAAGCAAAATTGACTACATCATGACCAACGATAAAACAATATTTACAAATTGTACTGTCCTTAACAATTTTAATGTTGGAAGTGACCACCGAATGGTACGAACAAGGGTTCGGATTGACTGTCGAAAAGAGCGCGAAAGAATGGTAAGATCAAAGAAGGGCAAGGTGGATTCTGGAAAACTGTTGGAGAGAGGAAGCGATTTTGAGATTGCTTTGTCAAACCGGTTTGCTGCGTTACAAGATCCAGAGGAGGTGGAAATATCAGTTCAGTATGAAGAAATCGCCAACAATGTACTTCAAACGGCTGCTTCAATAACACTAGAAGAAAAATTTCTCAAACAAACAAGAATCTCCAGTGAGACCATTGATTTAATGAAGAAACGGCGAGCAATGAGAAATGTAGGTAATCCTTTTGGCAGGGTTGAGTACACTGAGCTCTGCAAAACTATAAGAAAACGTATCAGAGAGAACACGCGCCGATTCAATATGCAGCTAGTGCAAAAAACCCTGGAAGAAAACAAAGGAATTAACAAAGCTAAACAGAAGCTGAGAAACAAAAGAACGCAAATATATGCTTTAAAGCGTGAGGATAGCACAGTGTGCAGGGCGCGGACCCAAATGTTAGAGATTGTCAGAAAATTTTATTCCTAGTTATATGAAGATCAGAACCAATCAAAGACAACAATACCCACGGAAGAACAAATGCCAGATATCCTAGTGGAGGAAATAACAAATGCTATAGAATCGATGAAAAACGGCAAGGCTCCAGGAAAAGACAGTGTAACTGACGAAATGCTAAAAGCTGGTGGTCGGATGTTACATAAAACATTGGCAAAATTATACTCAAAATGCCTCAAAGAACAAAAAGTACCTGACTTATGGAAAAATGCAGGAGTGATCCTTTTACATAAAAAAGGAGCACAGGAAGATTTAAAGAACTACCGTCCAATAAGCCTCCTATCAGCAATGTAAAAAGTTTTCACTAAGTTAATTTCTAAAAGAATATTAAAAAAATCTTGAAGTGAGGATGGCATGAGGAAATCTTGAGATCTTGAAGTGGGAATTAATATAGAACGAGGTGTACAGCAGGGTGACGCAATATCGCCTATTCTTTTCCCGGCTGGCCTTGAATAAGTATTCCGTAAACTGTAAACTGGATTGGGAACAGGATGGTGTAAAGATCAATGGTGCAAACTTAAACCATCTTAGATTTGCAGATGATATTATTCTCATTTCACAAGACCCAGCGGAGCTGCAAAGACGCATACAAGAACTGCAAAGGGCTGGCGAACCATTTGGCTTGAGAATAAACCTGAAAAAGAGTCAGGTTATGTTCAATAACTTCGCTCAGGACAGAAGAATTTCAGTTTTAGGAAGGGATTTAGAGATTGTGGACAGCTTTATATATCTTGGGCAGAGGATTTCAATTGAGGGGAATACCGCCCGGGAGGTAGAATGGCGTGTTAAATGTGGCTGGCAGGCATTTGGTAGGTTCAACATAGTGTTTAAGAGCAGACTCCCACTTTGCGTGAAAAGAAAAGCCTTCGAACAGTGCGTTCTACCCGTTATGATATACGGAAGTGAAACCTGGACACTCACATCGCAATGAATTTAAAAACTTCGGGTGGCACAGAGAGGAATGGAAAGATGTATGCTTGGCATTACAAGATGAGACAGAAGGTCCTGCGCATGGATCAGGGAATAAACAAAAGTCTGTGACATCATTGGAAGAGTAAAGCAATTGAAATGGAGATGGGCAGGCCATATAGCGAGGCGATGAGACGACAGATGGACCAAGGCCATCCTGGAGTGGATACCGCTTGATCGCAAACGGCCGCGAAGAAGACCGAAAGCACGATGGATTGATGACATCGTTAAGTATATTGGAGCCGAATCCTGCCTATTGGCCTTCATCCTGCAGTGGATCGATACAGGCTGATGATGATGATGATGATGATGATGATGATGATGATGATACATATATATATATATATATATATATATATATATATATATATATATATATATATATATATATATATATATATATATATATATATATATATATATGTAGTGTTGGTTTTTTTGGACTGTATCCAATGAGACAGCAGTAGCTGAGTGTCATTACACACCCAACTGTTGGGTTCCACAATCTCATGTGGAACACACAACAACCTCCGCCTAAATAAATAACCTTCCCAGTCAAGCAACCAACAAAAATGTTCATATATATATATATATATATATATATATATATATATATATATATATATATATATATATATATATATATATATATATAAAACAACGGAAAATGGGCATGGAATAGTCCATCCAGTGGTTTTTAATGTTGGATAAACTGTTAAAGCTGCTGGAGAGGGGCAGCAATTTTGAGATTGTATTGTCGAATCGCTTTATTATTTTACAAGACCTGGTGAAGATGAAAATATCAGATCAGAATAAAAAAATCATTAACAATATGCTTGAAACAGCTGTTTAAATAGCAGCAGTAGAAAAATGTTTTAAACGGTCAAAAATCTTCAATAAGACCATTAATTTAATGAAGAAACAACGGACAAAGAGGAATGCAAATAGTCCTATTGACAATGTCGACTATGTTGAGCTTTACAAAACTATAAGGAAGCGTGTTCAAGAGGAAGAAACTATAAGCGTGTTCAAGAGGAGATGCACCAGTTCTATACGCAGCTAATGCAAAAAACTCTGGAAGAAAACAGGGAAATTAACAAAGCTAAACAGAAGTTGAAAGAAAATAAGCACGCAAATTTTTGTCTTAATATGTGAGGATGGTACAGTGTATAGGACACATATGAAAATATTAGAGGTTATCAAAAGATTTTATTAGAAAAATTGCAGTCTTCACGGAAGAACAAATGCCAGATATTCTAGTGAAGACACTAACAAAGGTTATAGAATGGATGAAAAGGGCAAGGCTCTATGAAAGGACAATATAACTCTAGAAATGCTAAAAGCTGACGGTCGGATTTTACATAAAATACTGGCAAAATTATACCCAGAAAGTCTCAAAAACAAAAAACACTCAACTTATGGAACAATGCAGAAGTGATTATTTTACATAATAAAGGAGCACAGGAAAGAACTACCTTCCAATAAGCCTCATACCAGTAACATAGAAAGTTTTCACTAATATAATATCTAAAAGTATATTAAGAAAATTGAATGATGCAGAACTAAGAGTGTAGGCAGAATTCAGAAATGGATTCAGTATAATTGATCACATACAGATTGTACAGCAGGCTATAGAAAGGAACAACGAATACACCATCTCATTGTGTACTCACAATTGTGCTTGGCTTTTATCGAGTGTAAAAAAGCATTTGACTCAATCTCAAAGCAGGCCATAATGGATGCAATATGATGATAATGGATGACAGATAAAGCCTATATAATCCCATTAAATTTTATTTAGCTCCTCAAGCCGAGTTGGCCCATGGCTTAGAATATAAGGTTTTTTCTATATTACGGTTACCCATCTTTATCTCGACCGCGGCACACCTTGCTTAACTTCATTTATAGAAAAAAATGTTCGGCACTATGCTTCGTGTTTAGTTAGGCCTATACTTGTTTTTTAATATAAACGAAGATCGTTGCGGCGTATTTTTCTATAATAGTAGCAGTAGTAGTATTTTTTTCTATATCGCTCCAATACCTTAGCTCCGCCCCCATAAGTGATTTTCTGTATTTCGATGTGTGCTTCTGTTGCTGGAGTTGTGTTTCTGATGGTATTTTTGGGGAACATGGTTTTCTAGACTATAGGTAAGTTTATTACGTCGTCTTTCTTAAAATTTTCCGATTTCATAATTTCAGTCGCTTTTCGCACGATCCTTGTGTTGTAATATTTTGTGTGTGCTATTTTTTGCAGCTATTGAAATTCATGTTGTGTCCTGTTTCGATATTGTATTGGAATAATGCTAACATTGTTTATTTGTTGCGGAAACCAATTGTGTTTATTGTGTTCATCTGCGGCTATCCGTCGATTGATTTGTCCTACGTAGGATTTTTCGCAATCTCTGTATATTATTTTATATATGCCATGTTTCTTGCAAGTTATTATGCCATTGGAGTGTTTAGTATATATTTGATTGTTTTTGCAGGATTGTAAACGACGGAGATGTCCGTCTCAGAATTCTTCCTGCCCTGTCCGATATCCCTTTTATATACTTTTATACACTACCTTATACACTACCTTATATATTTTTTCACTACATATAATTTTTAAAAACGTAATTCGTCAATTTCGAACCAATAAGAAAGATTCATAAAGTTCTATATAAATGATAGAAGGGGAGAAGTCCGGGCTATATTCTGAATGCACTAAAACAGCCCCCAAATATTGATTAAGCCTTTATAGAGATGTGTTGGTTGGCGTTGTTACTTTGAAATAAAACGTCCTTACTTTTGACCAAATCTGGTCTTTCTCTGTCAATTGATTCATTTAATTTTAACAATTGTAAACTTATTGGAACTAATAGTCAAATTAAACAGTTTAATTTGGTAAGAGCACTAAAACTGGTACACTGGTACAGCACACTACTTCAATCGTCTTAGATAATTTTCTTTAATGGCTTGGAGTGAATAATTTTCATTGCGCTTAAAAAACGAATTTTAAATGCAAATAAGACCCAGGAAATTTTTCATAAGCTTTCATAATCGTGAAAACAAAATGGTACTACCCCTAAAATTCACGATCGATGTCAGTCAGAACATTTGATTTTTTCTACATGTTAGATCATCTTCATCATTATCATTATCTACATTATCATTTGCATCAGCAGCTACATTGTCATCTACATCATCATCTACAACATTATAGATCATTTTTTTACGATTAGAAAACATTCTTCTTTCTATTTGGAAATAAAATTCATAATTTGACGAAAACGATCTATATTGTCTAATATTTTAAACATGTTTAAGAAAACTCTAAACTCCACTTATACCAATAAAAACAGACAAATTTCTGAAAAAAGTGGTTTTTAATTGAGATACTGAATCATTTAATATTAATAAACGCAGTACTGAAATACAAATGATCATCAAACAGGTCTTTCAAATTGAGCGGTTTTTTAAATTCTTGAATAAAACACAGATGGCCTTGTAAATTTTCCTAGGTCTAATCTAATTTCAGAAGTGTAATGTATAACATTTATAAAAATGGAGTCAAACACAATGCAACAAAGCGTTAAAATTGTTGAATTAATCTATAAAAATGGGGTTTAACACAATACAACATTGCGTTAAAATTGTTGAATTAATCTATTAAAATGGGGTTAAACACAATACAACAATGCGTTAAAATTGTTGAATTAATCTATAAAAATGAGCGTTCAGTGAAAAATGCTTTTAGAAAATGATGTGATATTTACGGTTTGCACAGTCGTCCATCTGAAAGCACTCTCAATCGAATTATTCAAAAATTTCAAGAAATTGGTTCGATGGGAGATAGTTCGATGGAAAAACAATATATGTCGTAGTCGCTGCTAACAAGAGCATATTGAAGTTGTACGTGAAAGTGTTGCTCAAGACCCAGAAATTTCCATTAGTCGACGTTCACAACAATTCGGAAAGGATTTAGCTCTGAAGGCATATACGGTTTAAATAACACAAGAGCTAAAGCCACCAGATCATTCAAAATGTCCTGCATTTATCAATTTGATCAAAGAACGAACAGATGATTTTTCTCAAAAAATCAGCTTTTCAGATGAAGCACATTTTGGAATTGGTGGCTGTGCTAATAAACAAAATTGCCACATTTAGGGTGAGGAAAAGCCACAATTGATTCATGAGAAACCTTTACATCCTAAACGAGTCATTGTTTGGTGTGCATTATAATCAGGAGGTGTAATCTGACCGTATTTTTTTCAGAATGCTATTAGTGAAGCTGTAACTGTGAATGGTGTTTGATATCGTGAGATGATACCTGGATATTTGTGGGTTGAATTGAATTATATTGATCTGGAGGATATGTTGTTTCAACAGAATGGTGCTACACCTCACTCTGCTAATAAAACAATTGATTTACCGAGAGAAAAAATCCTGGATGAGTTGTTATAAGAAAAGGTTATGTTAATTGGCCACCAAGATCATGTAATTTGACACAGTTGGACTATTTTCTAAGCGAATTTAAACTAACATCCACAAAGTGGTGGCTACCAAATGCCCTCAGTTGCTGACCCAGTCCTAAACTGAAAAATTCAAATTCAAATTCAAAGCATAGAACCATATCTCATCATTAATTATGCATTTCAGAATGTCATCATCCAATGAAAGCAACATCCACAACGATGTTTCTTTTATAAAATTCACTATTTCCTCTTCGGAATCAAACGAAAAGATACACGAGTCAGGCTTAAATTATTATTCAAAATGTATTGTATTGTTCTAAATATTCCAGTATTCCTATATCGCGACTTATTCGCCATTTACCCAGTAGATCTGAGTCTTCTTCAACAAGGTTCATCTTCAATTGCTTCTCTACCATTTGCATTTTTTTTAACGTTTTGTAATCCATTTATAAAACAAAATATAATACAAATTCTTTACCATTACATGTTGAAAATTATTTTAGTACAATTTTTTTACATTTTACAGCTTGCTTGAGAAGTAACTTTATCCGTATCCGTAACCGTTTTTTAGTAACCGTTCTTGGTCTTTAATCCGAGTTAATGCCAAAATTGTCAAACTTAGAGATGAGACAGATATGGCCATTTAATCAGATTACTATTTCAATCGCTATGTAGAATATAATAGACAAGCTAAGTTTTAAAACAAGATCGAAAACGCGAATCTGTGCACTTGACCTGCGTTCTTCTAACAAAATGTTGGATGACGTTTATACAGAAATGTGGATCAATCTTACTAATCCTTTTTTTTTAAATCGCGGCCACGAGTTTAATGTTTTTTACATTGAAACCATAAACTATACTTTTAGAGTTGACGTTTTGTATTGGCGCATTCATGTCTCTTCTTGTGAGGTAATGTATTTTGATAATATTTGTGACAATACATCAAATGATTCTAACGCAATATGATAGCTAACGCTACTCTACGCTAATCTTTCGTAACGTTCTATTCTAAATACAATACACTCTTTTGTAATGTAGTACTTAATGCCAAATAGATAATGTCGGATAACCATACACATTTTTATTGATCTTTGCTATATTTTCCATTGTCAGTGATCATTATAGCGATTAGGCATACAAGTTTGTTAGGCAATATTTTTAAAACTTTTCACCATCAATAATACGTTGTTATTTCCTATATCGTTCTATGATTATTAATCAGAACAACAATAAATAATAAATATTATGCTATCAAGATTGGTAACTTCTTAGAGAACAATTAAACAATGGAAATTTAAATGGCTCTTTATAAATGAGACTTCCCAACAAATAAAGGTACGTGAACTATAAAAAAAAAAGATAATATAAATAATATAGTGTAAAAATACATTTATTTTGTCACAAAATCTTATAAGATATTCGTTATTTTACGAATTTAAAAATTTTACAAATAGTCAGTGGGAAATGGTCTAGTATCGTCGTTGTTTACATCCGGTGAAATTTTTGATTCAAATACTCCTGCTTTAGACGTAATCTTTGGTTGCGGTGTTTTTAAATGAAAATTTGGTTGATCTTGCACAACCAAAGCGGTTTCAGAATCTGAAAATAAGCATAATTTCAGTTTGGGTTTGCAGTAATTAGCCAATGCGGAAAATAAAAATAATAATTCCCAAGAATAGTTTATTGGTTCTAACCAATCATTTGTTGAGACGATCAATTTTACATTACACAAGATTCATCTATATCAGTATTCTGTCCTCGACACACTCAAGAGATCGAGAAATGTTGGATAAATATGTTTCAGTGTGTCAGAATATATATATATATATATATATATATATATATATATATATATATATATATATATATATATATATATATATATATATATATATATATATATATATATATATATATATATATATGCAAGATCGAATTGCTTTGAATAGAAAACACTGCTGTGTATTTGGTGGAACCAGAAGAGTGACGTATACCATGAGCTTCTGAAACCCGGTTAAACAGTTAATACCATTCGCTACTGTCAATAAATGATCGATTTGATCCATGCATTGATCGAAAAGCGACCAGAATGGGCTACAAGATACGGAAAAATGATTTTGCAGTACGACATCGCCCCATCACACACAGCAAAATCGGCCAGAGACCTTGTTTTCATCAATGTCTCACGCACTTTGCATGAAACACTTCAACAATTGCGGAGATATTGGTTTGATGGCTGGACGAACTCAAAACATATACTGTTTTTCTAGGAGGGCATCTAGTGAGGGCACCTAGGAGGGCACCTAGGAGGGCAACTAGAGTAATGATATATAACTAAAATTTAAAAAACATGTAGTGTGTAAATCATGAAGTAAATGTAGAAATAAGAAGGCACATAGAAGTTAAAATAAAGATACAAACAATCCGACACAGGACAAATGGTATCATTAAAAAAATGTAGGAAATGCAAGCACTACCATATGTTTACTTGAACTTATACTGTTATGTCAAACTAATGGCATTGGTTTGGCCATTTTCAAGAAACATTTTCTACAGACAGAATGTCTAATTGGTTTGTTCCCATTTCCAGCTCGGTCCCCAACCGAGTGAGAGGGCCGTTAAGAAAAAGCCATCGTCAAAGCAACAACTCAATAAGATCAAATAGGAGGGGATTCAGTCATTAAAATGAAACTATGTGACAGTCTGCAATGTCCTATATACATACAGTTTCATACAATCGGGTCAGATGTTTTGAAGAGAAAAAAGGGTAGATTAAGGAAAAAAAATAATAGTTTTCCTACAATTTTGTAGATGCCTTAAGCATCCCTGTCCAATTTGATTATGCCCCTGATCATCAAAATATGGGGTGTAAGTTATTGATGAAAAAGACAAGATGGAACTGAAAGCCAGATTCAATGACCAGCTTGGCATGAGCATCCGCAAACTCATTTCCCTTTTTGTATATATGACCGAGTATCCATATAAAATTAGTAGTAACCTTTAAAAATAGATTTATAAATCAGTCCAATTGATTTAGTTGCCAGAGGGAATTAACATTTAGATATTTTAGGAAGAGCATATGGTCCACCTGGAAGGAAGAGATGAATATAAGTAACTCTATGATGACAAGAATTTTCGCAAGAAGGATGATGGGGTTTCGAGACAATTTAAATTTACTTATGATCTCTCCAAGAATGAGAACATAAATAAATTTTTCTAAACTTCGAACTATCTGTGCAAATAACATTAAGTAAGTCCATAGAATGTACAGCCTGAGGAAACGAAGACCTGATTAAGGCGACAGGAAGTAGTTTATCAGTTCTATTATTGGTAATCCTTCATAGTGAAACAATAAACTCGACGAAATTCACCACTGATTTTTCAGATTAAATCATCTCCTGATGATGACAACGTGGTTAGTCAAACATGCGTCAAAACTTTATTCAATCATTATTCCCAACTCTTTTATTGACCCTCAACAAATCTCTAAATACATACAAATTATTCTAAATTATTTTAAAAATAGTAGCTTCTCCCTTCTATTTCTCATTTCCAGAAGTAGTTCATGGTCTAAGAATCAAATGTGCAAACAATATAAATTCACGTAAATTAATTACTTAAAAAATATATATTACTAAAAACCGACCAACAAAGTGGTTTGGTGTTTAGTAGTAAATTTGTTCGAATTTAGGAGTATTTTAGTCGTCGAAAGACGACAGATATCTATCGACTTTTGAGGAAATATGGGCCATAAAGTATGTCCACACTTATTCAACTTTTGGTCGTCAAGAGGCATGCATCTGTTGAAAGGTTAGACGCATGCATTGTTGATCAAGAGGTATGCAACTACCGCACGTAAAAAGTCATGACGCGAAGAGACGCAGGGCTAGGGCACCGTCTCCTTCCCGTGTTGGGTATCTTGCGCTTTCGCTTCAACATCCTGATATAATCTGCAAGTTTTTGCAATAGTTTACAAATTTAATTTAAAGTAAAACAGTTTAACTTTATTACATTATATAAATTATATAAACAACATTATATAAACAAAAAATAAATAGATAGTTTTGAAAATATTAAAATTATATTATAATTGTACTGAGTGTTTAATGAATATTTTTTTAGTATATATTTTCCTGTAAAAAATTGTAATAATTATTCTATATATTCCCTTGTCCATACAGATTGTATGCATTTTTCCTTTCTTTTCCGTACTCTTATCAACACCAGCACAGCAGTACTCATATTGTCTAACATGAAAGTGAAATTACACAGTAAACAGCAGGTAAATAAAATATGTTTAACGTTTTTAAAAAACCGTCTTTACAGAACTTGCCAGAAATGAATGAAACTGAAGCAAAACATGTAGACTAAAAGGAGGCATGCTTCTTACCCTGCGCTAAAATGCATGCGCTAACGCATGCAGAGTGAACGGAAAAGTTGAACAAATTTGGACATACCAATAAGCATGACAAGCAAAACGCATGCTACCAATAATTCAAGCATCAAAGAGCCAATTATGTGGTAACGAACCGCAAATCTTTATCCTGGAGCAATAAATATTATGATAGAAAAGGGTTTTAATTTTATATTTCTAGCATTATACTTTTACTGTATTATTACTTATTATTACTTTTCGTTTCTTAGGTGATCAACATATTTTAACGATTTTTTGTTCACCTATCGTCAATGAATCGTCCTGGTAATCGGAAACAGGCATTTTTTTATTTCCTAATAGTACCGGCACAAGCTAAATTATTTAATCATCCGCCGGTAACGTACAAAGAACTTAACCCAATCAAAATAGCGATTAACCAATTGGTATCTAACAAGCACACCAACAATTTTTCCGACATTATGTCGTTAAAATAGCACGAGTAACAAAAGGAAAACCGTCTATTACCTGGCAAATCTTTCACTGCATAGAATTCGGCCAGTTCCGCTGCAGAACACAGTGGCGTATCGACAGCCACCGTATTATCGAATTTAGAATAGTTGACCTCGTAACCTTGTCGATCTTTATTATAGGAAACCACAGGTTCAAACCTATGGCCCCAAAGAACTTCACTGGCTAAGAAACTGGATCTGGCTTGAGTAGTTTGACCAGTACTCTCGATTGTACCTAAAAATATAATAACAAAAAATTAATCTAACTTGCTTTAAAATCTCATGTAAATTTATATTTTACATTCGTACACTCCAAAAGGTTTTTCAAATTGAGAGCTTTTTATAATTGTTGAATAAAACACAGAATTTGCGTTGATTTTAAAAACTTATTATTGATAATTGAAGTATAGTGTATGATTTTTAAACTTGAAAGACAATATCTGCCAAATGACCGCCTCTTGCAACTCCATAGATGTACACTCTCAATATTTTGGATGACATTTTGGCATAACCGTGGCTCTATTTCACCAATGACTCCAATGATTGTGGATTGTTCTTATAGACCTGACTTTTCACGTAACCCCAAAGAAAATAGTCTAATGGTGTCAAATCACATAATCTTGGTGGCCAATTAACATTACCGTTTCTTGTAATAAGTCTTTCAGGAAATGTTTCTCTCATTAAATCAATTGTTTCATTAACAGAATGAGGTGTAGTGCCATCTTGTTGAAACCACATATCCTCCAGATCAATATTATTCAACTTCGCCCACAAAAATCATCTCACCTCACGATATCAAACACCATTCTCAGTTCCAACTTCACCAGCAGCATTCTCAAAGAAATATCGGCCAATTATATCTCCTAACCACAATGCACACCAAACAGTGTCTCTTTTGAGATGTAAAGGTTTTTCATGAATCAATCGTGGATTTGCATCACCCCAAATGGCGTAATTTTGTTTATTAACATAACCATCAATTTAAAAATATGCTTCATCAGAAAAAAAAATGTCGAAAAAAAATTATCTGTATGTTCTTTTATCCATTTGACAAATGCACGGCGTTTTGAATGATCTAGTTGCTTTAACTCCTATGGTATTTGAACCTTGTATGCCTTCAGAATAAAATCCTTTGGTAAAATACGTCATGTTGTGGATTCACTTAGTCCAAATTATTGTGAACGTCGACTAATGGAAATTGCTGAGTCTTCAGCAACACTCTCATACCAAATCAATATGCTCTTGTGAACAACCACTACGACTATATATTGCGCTTCTTTTATCTTCCACCAAGTCTCAGGAAATTTTTGAACAATTAGATTGATCGTGCTTTCAGATAGACGATTGTGTAAACCGTAAATATGATGTTATTTTTTTTAAATATTTTTCGTTGAACGCCCATTTCCATAAAATAATTCAACAACTTTAATGCATTGTTGCACTATGAACGACTCCATTTTTATAAATTTCATACATTACACTTCTGAAATAAGACTAGACATAGGCAAATTCACAACGCCATCTGAGTTTTATTCAAGAATTAAAAAACCGCTCAATTTGAAAGGCCCCTTAGATACAGATAACTCTTGCTAAATTGACATAATAATAAATTTAATTTAATTTAATTATTTTTATTTTATTTTATTTATTTTATTTATTTTATTTATTTTATTTATTTTATTTATTTTATTTATTTTATTTATTTTATTTATTTTATTTATTTTATTTATTTTATTTATTTTATTTATTTTATTTATTTTATTTATTTTATTTATTTTATTTATTTTATTTATTTTATTTATTTTATTTATTTTATTTATTTTATTTATTTTATTTATTTTATTTATTTTATTTTATTTATTTTATTTATTTTATTTATTTTATTTATTTTATTTATTTTATTTATTTTATTTATTTTATTTATTTTATTTATTTTATTTATTTTATTTATTATATTTATTTTATTTATTTCATTTATTTCATTTATTGTATTTATTGTATTTATTGTATTTATTTTATTTATTTTATTTATTTTATTTATTTTATTTATTTTATTTATTTTATTTATTTTATTTATTTTATTTATTTTATTTATTTTATTTATTTTATTTATTTTATTTATTTTATTTATTTTATTTATTTTATTTATTTTATTTATTTATTTAGTGAATAAAATGTACTAAAGAAAAATGATGATAAGATGCTCCTTATGGATAGTGGATCCTTATAAATCGTTCTGTTACCCTCGACAATAGATAAACATGCATACTATAATTATTTTAAACCATGCATCTTTTTGCAGTTATTTTATAATCGATGCAATATATGTTGATTGAAATCTTAAACTCACCTTCTAAAATAACAACAATTTCAAATTTTTCTTGTAACAAATCACTAGCCGAAAGATGATAGAATGGAGAATCCTCATCGATCCTGTGAACTATCGTCATCGGCCATATGAAAAATAAATTTCCGTCACAGCCATCAGCATTCACTGACAACTCAGTCTGAAAGTTACTCAACATCTATAAAAGATTACGATTTTTTGAGCTGATATTACTGAATGAACATAATGAATGTTCTTACCTCTCCTTCTTTGGTTTTTTTGTTTCGAATGAGTTGTGCCCGAATGCTAGCGCCGATAATATGACTCTTTCTCATGTCTCCTACACGGAATATGAGGCATAATTGGCCATCTCTTTGGCAAATGACTGCATTTTTCGAAAATTGTAACGTCTGGGTTCGTAATTTTGGACGCGTCATTTTAGCGAAAACGATGCCCACCTGAAAAAAAAACAAACTTATACACGGGTCGTTCGAAAAGTTCCGGACTGGAAAGAAATGGGGTTAATTATGACTGAATGGCTATGATATTGAGACCAAATATGATTCGTTAGATGGCGTGCTACGAAGATTCAAATGCATGCGTTTAATTACTTGATTGTGGGGATCGAGTAAACCAAGCAAACTCTGACATTTTCTGAAGTGTTTTCTGATATAAAACATACAAAAGTCTTAGTTTCTATGTTGAAGGATTGGATTCTCCTTCGTCTTTGACGATAAAAAATCGGTTGCTGATCATACTAAATGATCGCCGACTAAACATCTCGATAGACTGTGTTCACTACATTTTCCACGATTTTTTTTACTCTCTAAGGGATGCTGGGTTTGTTGGCAATTAATCAAGAATGCATTCGAATATTCATTTCCCAAGAGTATTTAGAGGCCATTCTGCTGGACTTTTTCGACATTATTTTGGATCAGCATATGAAGATCAGCAGTGGGTAAAAGTATGCCAAAAAAAGCAAAACAATTTCATCCTCAGATATTTCAAGACAATAATATTAAATCTTAATTCACTTATAATGATATAAAACATTACAGCCCTTTAAATGATTATCGAAAAACCAGCAGTGGTACAATATGTTCACGTAATAAAAGAAACTTTTGAAATCATTTAAATTGTTCATGGTATTAAAGCAATAAATCACAAGAACAATTTTAAGTAGTTCGCAAGTTTTCATCATAACAGAGAAGGCATTGCAGAAGATCTACTGAACTAAAGAAACTGTCCAATAGTGGCAGGAATTTTATGAAATGTTAGTCGAATAGTTCACTGTCATTCCTAAATCCAATCATCAGATTGTAATGGAAAGTAATTTAGTGTTGTGATGCACAATCATCCCCCCTATTCGCCTGATTTAACTAAAAAGAATCTATTTTGATACAATTTCGGATGTACAGCAGGCTTTAACTATGGTTTTATGGGACATTTCTAGGAATGCAGGGTGTACTTCAAATATTTTGCGACCACCTTCAACATTGAATAAACATACAAAGCATCTATCTTGAATAAAGAATTATATAAGAAAATACCGCATTTTATTTGATTTCGCATCAATTATATTTTGTTTTAGAGAGACAGAAAATAATATTTACTCACCATAAACGCTTGTATTATCATTCCTGCTATACTTTGCAGACACATGATAAAAATGGCCTCAGGACATTCTTCAGTTGTGGTTCTCACACCGTAACCGATCGTATGTTGAGTTTCAATTGAGAACAAAAAACAAGAGGTGAAACCATGAATATTGAGAACACACGGTGTCCAATTGGAATCTCCTTGATTAGCAGGTAGATGATCTTCTTCCAAATCACCGTGAGTGAATGCGATCAACCACCATATCAGTGCGAAAATTAACCAAGAACCTAAAAGAGCATTTATTAGTCATAAGGCATTCTCTCCTCAAAGTTTTTGTGTTAAATTGTACAGAGCGTTCATTTAATCCTATAACCTATATAACTAGTGATTTATTTACTCTTAGGAACTTTTATTTTTTTTATATTGAATTATTTAAAGGTGGTATAATTTGTCACCAAAAATATAACTAAAAATTTCCCCAAATCTGTCATAAAATGGTGTAATAAAGTAATGTGTAAAATTTGTATTAGTTTATATGCTTCCTGAGCAACAAAAAATAGTTTTAAAGCACCTATTAAACACATTTGATTATTTAAAAGAAATAAATTTCGTTTGCACTTCAATAATAATATTTTCCATAAAAAATCTACGACATGTCCTTCTCTTCTTCTTTTTTCTTTCCATGGCATCTGCTCTGAGTTATACCAAAAAAATGTATGACTGGTCAAATGTTATGTTTATTTTCGTTATTAGAGCTAAACTGTATACATAATTGAATGAAAAAGTTTATTTATAAAGACTGAAAAAACCAATTAAGGTATGTCGTAGTTTTCGAAAATTAATGATTTCGTGTTAATCATTATCAACTTGTATTGGTTGTCCATATTTATAGGTCACGTGGATTTCGGGATTAAATTAATGTATAGTCTCTTTTTTATAATGATAAGTTTATAAAAAATATTTACAAAACATTCAACGATTACACAGGTATACAAAATAAATAAAAAATTTGTGCCGCCGAGACTTAAACCTAATTTTAAGGTATAGTGTCTAGCAAAACTCTCAGTTAAATTAAATTATTAAAAGTACGTGCAATTTTTAATTTACACACATTGATAATATTTTCTTCTCAGTATAAATAACTCGTTTATTTTTGTTGTTTGTTCAATTAAAAAAGTTAGTAAACAAAACCTGGAAGATGGCATCGTCAAAACGATGGTGTTTAAACGATCCGACACTTTTTGTTGCTTTTTGTTGCGTTGTTAAAAATCAAAGACGTTGAAAACTATGGATTCCAAACAATGTTTGTAATATTTGTAGTGAACATTTAGTTAATGGACGAAAGTAAAAGAAGTCAGTTGAATTTTGGTGTGCCTATGATTTGGAGGGAAGCAAAAAATCATTACCAGGTTGAAAAGGAGCAATAGATTGATATAGAACATAAATCCCAGAGTGATCTATATCGACCACCAGGGTCGACTCCGAACTGCATGGGGTCCATGTCACCGAAAACAAAAATTGAGGGTAAATGAGATGTAAATGGGGGTCCACGAGAGTGGAAGCCAATTTGTCACAGACAAACTGCCAGGATGATGACGTTTCAACCTACGGTCAACATTTAAATCTCCTTCACACAGACTTTGAAACTGGGTTTGAGGATATTTTGCCTATGGAAACACCACAGTGGATTATCAGTCCATGACATTGAAGAAACGGATGTCATATTACAAGAAGAACTGATGGGAATAAACACTAACGAAGAACTTAAGATACAGTTTTGAAAGGGATATCAGCAATTATAGCTTCAGAGGAACATACCTGTTACTTACCATGTATTATGAACTATCGCAACAAAGTTTTTAATAACTTTTCCATTTTCATACCTCGTGGAAAAGAGTTTCAGCGCGGTTGCCAATCTTTTTACAAAAAAAAAGAAACAGATTGGAAATTACTGACCGAGACGTATTACTGACGTATTAAAATGAGTAACACTGAGTCAGCTGCCAAAAACACATTTGCAGTTGATGAATGTGTAAAAACTCAATATTAGAAAGACAGGGGGTCTACCCAAAACACCCAAAATTGGCACGTGGTCTACGTAACGAGAAAGTTTATGGACCCCTGCTTTAGAAGAAGCCAGTTTAAGTTTTTGTAAAGTAACGAGACTTAGCTGCTTCCACCACTATAAGGACATTGATAAGAATATTTGAAAATGCACGAGTATAAGGTACTGGATATTCTAGAAGATAGATAGATATCTTAAACTTCTTGCTGTACGAAATCGACATGAAAATATTCAGCAAGTGCACAATGCTTTTGTTGCAACTACAGTTAGAATTGCTTCAAGGATGACTAATAATCGACACCTCAATGAAAGAATGGATATCTCGCATTATTATTGAATGCTTCCACTTACACCGCACCACAAGACGCATCGCTTGGAATGATGCCGAACTAAATTTCAATTGGAACTGAAATGGAACTTTTTTCGCTTTACCGATGAATAGATTTAGTTAGAAAAATGAGTTAAAGCGATTGCTTCCATAGCTAGTAAATTTAATCGAACTTGAAGTATGTACAATGCGCCTCGGATAGCTTGCCAGAAGAAGACATGCATATTCTAAATCGGTTCATGCGGCGCAAAGTTACTGAATGTTATAATTATCCTGGAGGACTTCCTCTTTATTCTTGTAACATTATTACAACAACCCCCAAAATATTATAGAAAAAAATTTAATAATTAATATAATAAATAATATTAACAATATAATGAACATTTTCGCTTTCAGAGAGTTTACCTAAAAATCCTATCGCAAAAATAGTGAGTGTCCACCTCCACTGAGAATCAACTAGAGTGGTGAAGATATCCTGCAGATATCGCAATCGTCGCTTTGAGATTCTCGATTGGAGAATGTTACAATCTCCATTTTTAAATACTGCTCGACGACGTAACTTCCGCAGGGCATTAGGCCGATATGATTTCCTGATAAAAAAAAATGTAATCAGCAAAAATATTATTCTAACATAAACCAAATATTTGTCAAATTCTTAAAACAATATTGAATACAGTCAATAACAATAGAGTCGAGTAGGGTAAAAGTCCGTGCGAGGCAAAAGTCCTATCTATAAATTTTATCCAAGAACAGCAAAATCTGGTAACGTGTACACTAATCTTTATTAGTTTTCCATGTGTTTAAGTCTCTAAGAAATTTAAACGGTATTGTGATAAGATTTGTGAACACTAATTCTAAAACAAAATATAGGCAACTTTTAGGTTATGTTTTAAGAATCTACAATAAATATGGTAGTGCCTACTGTATGGCTACACGTGACAACAGAACATATTTTTAGTTTCCGCGACATGTGGAGCAAAAGTCCGATGTTCGGGGTGAGCAATAGTCCGCAAGCGAACTTTTACCCCATCAGACCCATTTGTAATTTTTCTTATAAGTTTTATTTGTTTTAGATCATATAAAAGTAAAGCAAAAAGGAAAACATGTACGGAGAAATGATACAAACAGTTGGGCAAAGAATAAATTAAGGTATTACCAAAAGAACCGTCGCAAAAGAGCTTGGAATAGATGAATCTACTCTACGAAAGATATTAAAATCGGGGCATGATATTGATAGTTTGCGAAAATATCTGTTCGACGTGTTTTTTCAGAGGAAATGCAACGTGAAAACGTTTAAAACTTTAAGAAAAATCGCGTATTAGTATGTAGTTTTAAACAACATAAAAAACCCATTTAATCCAAACTCAAAACTAGCTGGCAAAGATTGGGCAAATAGTTTTATTAAAAAATACAACCTGTTATTGCGGGCTCCTCACGCCTCTAATTGAGGAAGAATGATGGGGTTTAACGAATTTAAAATTAATTTATTTTTTGAAAATCTATCAGAATTGTTCACAAAATTTAATTTTCCACCAAAGGCTATCACAATATGGATGAGAGTGGTATTTCAACCGTTCCAAACAAAATACAAAATATTATTAACACGAAAGGCAAGAAATTTATGGGAAAAATATCTTCAGCAAAGGGTGGGGAATTAGTCACTATTGTTTGCGCTAAGTGCGGTGGGTAATTTTGCTCCTCCCGCGATAACATTTCCTCGAAAGAGAATGAAAAATGAGCTGATGGATGGGGCTCCACGAGAATCTATAGCAATGTGTTCGGACTCTGAATATATAAATAACAATTTATTTTTAGAGTGGTTTATTTTAAGGCATTAAATTATCGCTGTTATTTTAAGGCATTAAAAACATTTTATACAGACGAATGCGATAAATGGTTGACAACAAATGCCGGTAGAAATATTACTGACTTTCAGGTTGCCAAATTATTAGGTAAAGGTTATGAACGTTGCTCAACTATGGACACGGGAGTAAAAGGCTTTGAAGTTTGTGGAATATATCCAATAAATAAACATCTGTTCTCAGAAAAGAATTTTCTCCCATCAAAGGTCATATATAAGAATGCAAATGAAGTCAAATCCCAATTAAATAACAGCAATTCTGTTCATCTAGCGACAATATCAGAAGAAACGGTTTTAACAAGAAACATCGCGATCAAGCAAACACCTTTAACACCAGAGAAGTTGGAGCCTGCGTTAGTTCAGCAACATGCAGAGAAAACACTAGTGTCACCTAAAGATATAATTCCACTTCCAAAACGAAAAGATGAACAAAAAAGAACAAAAGAAGGAAAGAAATCGCTAATATTTTTTAGCACTCCTAATAAATTAAAACTGAAAGATCTGTCTGAAGAGAAGTTAAGAAAGTCAACGAGTGCCAAAATAAAAAGAAAAATTACAAAGGATGCTACAAGTGAATCAAAAAGAATGTTAAGGTAAAGGAGACACTGTCTGATGTGTGTCCAGGATGCCATGAACCATTTGAAGACCCTCCCATGAAGAATAAATTCAGTGTAAGGTCTGCAAAAAGTGGTGGCATGAATAGTGTACGTCGTATGAAAAAATTGGGAATTTTCAATTCGATTTATAGGCATTTAAAGCCTGTGCGGATTTTTGCTCCACATTAATCGGACTTTTGCACCACATATAGGGCAAAAGTCATGTTTTGTATGTCATGATATTTTTATTTATTAATAGATAAGTTCTTCTTGTTTGTTACAAAAATGTGTTGTTTTGCGTAGTCGTTGGATGTAATGTTTGGGTTCTTTATATATTAAAATATTTTTTTCGGGTTTGTCGTTTTTATAATCATTTAGCCCTTAAGTACGTCATTTTGTCCCACTCTGCTCTACAATAAATTACATGATTATTACATACAGTCTATTAAATAAATAGTTTATCTTAATAAACAGGGTGTAAGGAAAAATACTTCATATAAACCCACAAATAAAAGTCTAACGGATTAAAGTCTGGGCTATGATGTGGCCACCAGTCATCATCTCCATTCAGTCTTTGCAGAAACTCAAATGGGCCGATCGGCCGAATGTTAATTGAAAATTCGTGCTGGAAATGTCGCTCTCTTTGTTGGTGTGGATTTTCCGGGCGTAATGATTAACGCCAGTTAAAAATTCCGCGTTTGATAAAAATTGCATTGTCAGTAAACAATTTATTTTTCAGGAACATGGGCTCTTCGTTTTTTTTTATATAGTAGATTTTGACAAAATTCTAATCTAGCCAGCAAATCTGGTAGCAATATATTTTGAACAGGCGACAAATGGTAGGGAAACAATTTCTTTTTATGGAGAACTCTTGAATCGGTAGATTTGCTAATTCATGTAGGTGCCCCCAAATGCCTAGTGCTTAGTTCAGAAATTTCCGCGATACTTACCAAAATGTCCTCTTTTTGTTCTACCGTTATACGTTTCAATCGTCCTCCAGAAATATTGAAATAAAACGAACCTGTTTGGCCTAACAATGAAAATTCTATGAAAATTTGTAGATCTGGGATGATTCTGGTTGGGTAGAGCTCTTCATAACCTTCTAACTGCAGCGCGACTACTGTAATTTACTTTTGCATAAACGCAGGCACGGTCAGGAAACTGATTAGGTCTGGTCATTTTTTAAATTATTTAATACCAACTCAAGATTAGTGAAAATTGTTTCCAACATACGTTTAATAGGACAGATAGAAAACAATAACATTTGTCATCGAGATGTAATAATTTGTACACAACTTTCAAGACACACTTTGTGAATTGCATATTTTTCAGCCGTCGACAAGATGTGTAATGGAATATTCGATATAATGAGATATCGATATTGACCAAGGGTACCTTTTAGGTGGAAATTACGACTCTTTTCTATTATGAAGTCAAAATATTCCCAGCTTTATATGATAAAAAAATATAAGCCAATTAATTCCTCACAAAGTAGGTAGCAAGCGTTCTCTAGGAACTAGACTCAAGCTAGTACCAAAGTCGGATTTGTTGCCTTTGAAAACCCAATTACCCCGATTTCAAACCCAATAACTTCTTCACTTTCAACACCTTTTATCTTTTTAATTACTAACATTTGTCAACTTTGATTGACTAAATCCTCTTATTTGCTCAAAAAGTGGCATAGTGGACCTGTGGAGAGAAATATTAATAAATAGAAAATATTCACCCATATACGTGAGTGCTCCACCCATTCCACCAACCGCCACTATAAGGCCAGCAAGCATTTTCCGAGACCGATTTCCAACCTTATAGTCGTCATCAGGCGGGCTCGAACTAGACGCAGGCTATAAGAAAAGAAACCGTTCTCGAAACATACTTGTTAGCGTCATAGAGGCGACTGAGAGAACGGTCATTCCAAGTGACTCGTACATGCAGTATGGATGAAAATTTTTTGCTTATCAATATCTCTCCCCGCATATCCACATTGCATTTTTTTAGCATGCCGGGTACCTCACCGGGCGATTTCGCCCGTTTTTTTGTTAGAGCGAACGTACGCCATAGGTTGGCGCGAGCTCTATGGAATTACAGCCGCTTTCCGAAAAAATCGATCTAATTGGTCTTTAGCTTCAATCGTTTTTCACCCAGTATACCAAGTTTACAGGAATCAATCCAACCATTGCATTAAAATATCAATTATCTAATGTTAATATAATCTTAATAAAAACTGAAATTAAATTCTCATCTCTTAAGAGTAGTAAAAACAATTGTAACATGTGTATACATATGTAATTTAGTTTTGATATTTAGGAACAAGAAAAATCAAAAGGTAATAAATCAGGTTCTGTATGATGGATAAGACTTCAATTGGATATTTTTAGCTTCAAAAAGCTGACAGTTTGTGTATGATCTGGCACTGTCATTATAAAAGATAACATTACGATTTCGATTTTCCAAGCCGATCCGAACCATCCAAGCAGTGGATTATTATTTTCTTTCGGATTCATGCGAATATATTCAGGTATTGTGACGACACGTGACGTTGTCGTTCATCAATAGTGTGCATCCACACGTAAATTCTGCAAAACAGCTATGAACATTTCTATTGGATTATCCCTCATTACAAAAAATTTAATGGGGGTTTTGAATGTATTATTGTTCAGTTAGGTCAGATTAAAAATCGTTAAAAAGAGTGACACGAAACTGTTCGGCAGATAATTTCATATTTTACTTTTCATTTAAGACTCTATCTTTTTTTAAGTCTATTTACCATACAACAATATAATATTAAGCATATCAAAACATCACCAGATTGCAGTAACTTTAAGTTCCAGTAATCTACTTAACAATATAATAAAATAATTAAACATATTAACCTTTTATTTGAAAAATAATTAATCATCTATCTACTGATGTACGTATCTAATATGTCATGTACAAGTACCACATTACAATAATCAAAGTCACTAAGCTTTAATTCAACACCAATTTGCACTAATCATTAATAATCTTCACTTTTACATCATTTATCAAAAACTAAAACATATTTTTCTCGTAACAACGTGTCGCCAGCTTTAAAACTACTAATTAAATTTTAATTGATTTATATCAGATTTGTCTATCAAGAGATAAAATATTTTCCACAGTACGAGAACATATGTGTCAAGAGTACTGATATAATTAAAAATATGATTTTTGTTCGAATTTAAAGTACTAATTGGTATCTTAATCATCAACGTTTCCGAAACACATAAACAGAAAACGTACAACAAAAATATGTCACTTTAATTTGGTCCTTCAGTTAACATATGCATTATGGAATGGAATATTTTTAGTTTATTCTTAACTCCACTAGAACAGTAAGCAGGTAAAAATTATTAATAATGAAAAACAAAACCTTTATTATATTTGTCAAGCTCGTAGCTGATTTACTATTTAAGTATAGAAAACAATGAAGGTCTAATTATTCTAGGAATATTAGCAGGTATACTTAGTCACTGTCAGGGCTTGAACGTGATACACTAGACCGAATGAGGGGAAAAATTTTTGTTGCATAGACGTTGAAATTTAATGCATGAGTCAGTAAATCTGTACGGTGCGCTCATCGATATGAAATGTTTTAGTTGAATAAATGTAAACGAACTCTAAATATACTAATTATTCTGAAACCAAATAGAAAAATAAATAAAAATACTAGGGTGTAACAAAGTCATTTGCGTTTTTCTCCATTATTTATAAATAAATTAGTAAACTTCATTCCTGATCATAGGTTTAATCCGATTTCAACTTTTTGTTCTGACAAATGAGCATTTCTTCTTCGATATTAAAGTGATTCCACTACGAAATATTTAGTCCATGATATTTAACAAAAACGATAACATGAAGTCAATAAGTTGCAAAATTAGCACGTTTTAAACAATATTTTAAAAAGGCTCCAAAACGACGTTTTCGTGAGATTTGTGAACTAGAAAGTGAAGGTGCGCTATCCACATGCACAGCTCCGCTTTGGTTCAAAAAGTTCCGGAAGGATAACATGCATAATGGAAGTAAAGAAATAAAGAAATAAAGAAATAATAGAGTCTTACCAAGAACTACTGGATAGGACATGGGAAATATTGTCTTTCACGTACATGCTACGCCTATTAGGCGATACGTTATAGTAATTGTCGAATCGCATTTAATAAAAAACTGCTGATTAAACTAAAGCATGGATCCTTATTGGAAACCTATATATGGGGCATTCCATGCTAAATCGACCACTTTTGAACCCGACTTCTTTAAGAGTAAAGTTTTGGGGTTAGAGGCGCATCAGCAACTGAGAAGGCTATTAAGCGACTGGACCTACAGCTTAACGGTCAGCACCCCCCCTCGGGCTATCAATCCTTGGTTTTGTGTTTAACCGAAAGTATCTCGAGAATCCAACCGACTGCCGAGTGACAAACGTAGAAAACCTCTCTGCCTGAGAAGGCATCCGGCCTTACCCAGCCTCGAACTGGCGTGACTGATTCCTTGTCAGATTTTACCTAGAAACATTCACAAGAATTTTAGAAAAACTTTTTTGCCTATTCGAACCCGCTCCACATTAACTGCCGTAACGTAACGCTGACGCCTTAGACACCACAGCAAATATGGCTCCCCGGCCAAATAAGACGTACGTTCAAAAACGAATAATAGTTTTTGAATGAATTTTCAAAAAAAATATAAAAAAAATATTTAAATTACTTTTCTACAAAATGTTTGAGTTTTTGACTCAGACTGAAAACAACTGGTCACGTACTTTACACTCGGAGTACGGAGAATGGGCGATATGGTGGAATTGGATTCCTCATTAACCAAAAGTTGAGGGATAGTGTCGTAAAATTTGAAAGCACATCTGACCGACTAGCCCAATGCGTCACTTAGTTGAATAAAAAGTTTAAATTTCAAATCGTCCAAGCTTATGCACCAACTATAAGCCATCACGATGAAGAAATTGAGGTATTTTATGATGATGTGGCCCAGCTTCTAGACAGCGAGAAATGCAAATACAAAATCCTGGGGTGATTTTAATGCTAGAATTGGAAAAACAAGAACTAGTGAAACTGCAATTGGCCCATATGGAAATGGCGAGCGGGACAATAGAGGTGACAGATTGGTTGATTTTGCTGTTAGGACAAGAATTGTACATCATGAACTCGTTCTATAAGAAAAAAATCAGCAGAGAATGGACATGGAAAAGGCCGTCTGGTCTCACAAGTGAAATTGACTACATCATGTCAAATGATAAAACAATCTTTTGTAATTGTACTGTCCTTAACAGTTTTAATGTTGAAAGTGACCATAGAATAGTACGAGCAAGGTATAATACGTAATACAAAGTAATAGTACGAATGGTAAGATCGAAGAAGGGCAAAGTGAATTCTGAGAAGCTGCTGCAAAGGGGCAACGATTTTGAGATTGTTTTATCGAACCGCTTTGCTGTGTTGCAAGACCCAGAAGAGATGGAAATAACAGATCAATATGAAAAAATCATCGAAAATGTGGTTGAAACGGCTGCTGCAATAGCACCAGCAGAAAAAAGTTTCAAACGGTCAAAAATCTCCAATGAGATCAAAACCTCCTCCAGAAACCTCCATCGATTTAATGAAGAAACGGAGGACAATGAAGAATGCAGACAGTCCCTTTGACAGGGTCGAGTACGTTGAGCTTTGCAAAAGTATAAGGAAAAGTATTCGAGAGGAAACACTTCGGTTCAACATGCAGCTAGTGCAAAAAACAGTAGTAGAAAACAAAAGAATAAATCAAGCCAAACATAAGCTAATAAATAAAAGGACACAAATGTTTGCCTTAATGCCTGAGGATGACTCAGTGTGTAAGGAGCGTACGGAAATGTTAGAGGTTATCAGAAGATTTTATTCAAAGTTATATGAAAATCAGAACCATTTCAGACCATATCCAGGTTGTCTAACAGACCATAGAAAGGCACAATGAATACACCATGCCACTGTGCTTGGCTTTTATTGACTATGAAAAGGTATTTGATTCAGTATTAACTCCGGCCATAATGGATGCATTGCTTAACCAAGGGATAGACAGAGCCTATGTAAACCTACTGAGATCCATGTATGAGGAGGCTACAGCTACAGTTCTCTTGGATGACTTTGAAGTTAAAATCAACGTAGAACGTGGTGTACGGCAGGGTGACTCAATATCGCCTGTTCTTTTCTCAGCCTGCCTGGAAGAGGTATTTCGTAATGTTTTGGGAACAGCAGGGAATAAAAATCAATGGTGCATGTCTAAGCCATCTTAGATTCGCGGATGATATCGTTCTCCTTTCACAAGACCCAGATGATCTACAGGAACACATACGAGAGCTGCAAAGGGCGGGAGAACCATTTGGTTTGAAAATAAACCTAAAAAAGAGTCAGGTTTTGTTTAACAAATTTGCTGCCAACAGAAGAATTTCTATTTTAGGAACTAATTTACAGGTTGTGGACCACTACATATAACTTGGGAAAAGGACTTCAATGGAGGGTGATATCGCCCAGGAGGTGGAACGGCGGGTTAAGTGTGGCTGGCAGGCATTTAGCCGGCTCAATATAGTATTTAAGAGCAAACTCTCACTTTGTCTGAAGAAAAAGGTTTTAATCAGTGTGTGCTGCCTGTTTTGACATATGGAAGTGAAACATGGACACTCACATCACAATCAGTTCAAAAGCTTCAAAAGCTTAAGTTGTTAAACAATGCAGAATATTTGCACTATGGATTTTTATAGACAGATGAATTAAATACATCTCTAATATTTACATAGAATTTGTTAATTTATTATCTAGTTGTTGATGTGTAGCTGATTTATCACAAATAAAAACGTCACCTACACTTGTTTTAGTCATATTCCAAGACTATTCATGTTTGCCTTTGTGTTATCGGATCTAGAGTAAAATTTACATAATCTGTATTAAACAAGTTTTCTCTCGAGCGCTAATTAATGACATCAAAATTGGCATTGGTTTGCTTTGTTAATAAGATTTAGCAGTTTTTGTAAAACTTTTTGCAATTGTATACATACATATTGTTTAGATTATTTAATAAAGCTTTAAAGTTATGTATTATAACTTGAATTTTGTATTTCAAAAAAGATATTACATTTTAGAAAGAAACTGTTACATTATCATTTATACTATTAATTAATAACGTAATTCACTATAAGCGTATATGGCAATTCAGTATAATTAAATAATGTTATCTAAAGAGTGAACTAAATTGAACGCCAGATTTAAAGTGGAAAAACAACTTTATAATTAATTTTATGATTGGATTTTTATTGAGTATTAAAGTACATATTGTTTGATTAAATATGAAAAATTATGTAGGATAAATAAAATAATGTCAATAAAATTATATCGCTCAACTTCACCTGAAAATCTTGGATCACAAAATTTTCGAATGCAATTTCGCACAGTCTCTCGTCAATTTCACATAAATAAATAACCCCCCAAAAAGAACTCGCACGGTGTTAAATCACATAGGCCAATTATTGCCAACATTTTGTGAAAGTACACTATCAAGAAATTATTGCTGGCCCATATCATCAAGTGGGCGTGAAATAAACTCCATTATCATGTTCCGGTAACAATCGTCGTTCACAGTTACCGCATATCCAGCCTCATGTCCAAGAATATATGGGCCTATCACACCGCTTGCTGAAAATCCACACTATACCGTGACTCGTTTGGGGAGCATTTGCTTTTCATGAATTAAGTAAGAATTTTTCGAATCCCAAATGAGATAATTTTGTTCGTTTACGATATCTTCGATTTGAAAATAAGCCTGATGACTGCAGATAATTTTTCGATCAAACTGAAAGTGAAACTGGAGAACTGGAGAACTAGCTTTAGCGTCAGATAAATTTTATACACATCAAGGCGGCTCTGGAAATATTTAATTGCCGTACACAATGCCGAGTCGATATTCTCAGATTTGCAACTACACTTACTACATACTAAAGATTAGTGAAGTGGGCTCTTGGAGAAGGATATTAAAAACAAAGATAATTACCTCTCGCTCCACGTTGGTACTTTATCATTCCTTCATCCGTCAGCAAGTGTCTCCCAAAATCGGTTTCTGGCCTTAAGCCGTTATCAGTTGGGCTGAAGCTGAACGCCCGAAGAGCGGATGAAGGAACGACTAAAACCATGACTATATAAATTGGCCATGTCGAATGGTTGCAGCCACCATTCACATGGAGCTCTGCTATCCTGCAGTAAACGGCCGCAATAGACAAACGAGATCGTTCGAGGCCCGTCCAACCTCAGGTAAGTACCATGTATGTTAAAAAATTAGTGAAGTGGGCTCGTGGAGAGAGATATTAAAAACAAAGAAAATTCACCCGCGCTCCACGTTGGTGCTTTGTCATTCCTTCATCCGCCATCCAAAGCACCAGAAATTATCACCAAAGAACGGTTTCTGGCCTTAAGCCGTCTTCAGCTGGACTCAAGCTGAACGCCCGGAAGCGGATGAAGGAACCACTAAAGCGCGGGTGAATTTTCTTTATTTTTAATACTTTTCTCCACGAGCCCACTTCACCAATTTTTGAACATAGCTGATACTTACCCAAGGTTAGACGGGCCACGAACGGTCTCGCACAGTCTGTCTGTTGCGGCCGTTTACCGCAGGATGGCAGAGCTGTATGTAAGTGCAGCCACCATTCGATATGGCCGATTTATATGGTCATGGCTTTAGTCGTTCCTATAATTTTAATATATACTGCTAATTAATGGTACACAGCAAAACTGTATTGAGTAAAAATATTGTGATTTAATCTAATTTACCTTAGTCCAAAAGTTAATAGTAACTAAGATACAGGGTGTTAAAGTTATCATTGTATTTTCAATTTTCGTCAATAACTTTCTTAAATAGTATCCTTCTTGAACGAAATTTGCTAGTGGGGGTTTGTTAAGATAAGAAATTAAAAATTTCTCGAAAATTTTTATGTAGATTGTAAATGGTGCTGTCTCCGACACTTTTCTACATTTGAACGGTCATAACTTTTTTACGCCTTGGTGCATTCGCATTTTTAATAAAAATATTATTTTGTCCACCATTTTTACATCAAAAAGGTATACTTTGTAAATGTCGCTCCGATTTACCGTTTTCTAGATATCTGCGTTTAAATTGTTCATTGCACCGTTTTAAATTGCACTTTTGAAACATAACATTTGTATTTGCTTTCCCTCACACTTGTTCAAACTGGTTCAATTTCTACTATTAAAAGCAAAAACTTGGAGCATGTTTAAAAGCCAACGAGCCGTAATAACAACGTCAAAACAAGAACACAGTTGGAACCATAACATTGCACACTAATTTTTAGGATATGTCAATGATATTTATATTGACAATGACAATGAATTTCAATATAAATATCATTGACATATTCCAAAAATAAATTTACAAATTAAAATTTTATATTAATAATTTAATATAAAACTATTACACACTAATAACGATTATAAACGTTTTAAAAGAGACTACAAACGTAATGTCATTAGAAATGCTGAAAATTTTAAAGTAATTCCAGAATAATTAATAAAGAAATATGTCTATTTCCGACAATAAATGTTCGAAGTGATTTCCATTCACCTGAATACATTTCAATACCCGTTTACTGAACGACCGACTGATTTTAAATAATAACTGTTCATTTCGAAACGATTCCACAGCATTCCCAATTTTATGTCATAATTCTTCTCGAGTATTCATTACATCGCTACTACTAATGATTTCACATATCACCAGACACTAAAATCAAGTGAATTGAAGTCTGGACTCCGAGGAGGCCAAGATATCTGACTTCCACGGCCTATCCAGCAATTAGGAAAACTTGTATTCTCTGACAGGTCTAGAAAAGTGTGCTGGGGCTCCATCCTACATGAACAACATATTTCGTCTTAGTTTTAAAGGAATGTTATCTAAATTTTCGGGTAACTGAGTTTGAAGAAAATTAAGATACAGTTCGCCGTTTAAATTAGGTGGTAATTCGAATGGACCCAATACTTAATCACCAATAAGACCACATCAAACGTTAATTTTAAATTCGTGTTGGAAATGACGTTCGAATACTAAGTTTGGATTTAGAAAATCCCACGCATGTTTTTCTGAAATTGAATACACCTCTACGTGTAAACATTGCTTGGTCTGTAAACAATATTTTGTTTTTAAACATGGGGTCGCTATTTTGCTGGGTACGACAGAAACGGGCAAATTTCAGTCTGCCTGGCTAATCAGCTTCCAGTAGATTCCTCGTGAAAAATTTTGCAAACGGTAGACTTACCTACCCCAACTCCCAGAGCAATGCGTCTTGTGTTTACTTTAGGGTTTTCGGTTATGCGAATCACAATTTCTTATTCCTGGAAACTCGGAATCTCGTTTCGGACGGAAAGAACCTGTTTCATACAGTCCGTCGTAAAAAAAAATTGAAAATCTTGAAGTGCAGCTGGTTTTGTTTTGTCCAAATATTTTCGATAAGTCCGGCGTCCATTAAAATTTTCCTGCGCTTATATGCTTGTCATATCTCGCATCTCTTCATTAGAAAACAATTTATGTCTCGGCATTTTGTTCTTGCCTTATTATTGTTATTATTATTTAAAACTATATTAACTTTTTAAATACCCACAATATTAAATATTGACAATCAATGCAAAAGTTTGATAGTAAATTTCCAGAGCGTCTTAATGATTTTGTTTTAATCATAGCCTACTTACTTTAAGAAAAATGTTACATTTCAAAAGCCCAATTTAAAAGAGTGCAATGGACAGTTTAAACAGAGATATCTAGAAAACGGTAACTCGGAGCCACATTTGCAATACCCTATTTACGGAAAAAATTGGTCAAAATAATATTTTCATTAAAAATGTGAATACACTAAGGCACAAAAACGTAGTTAAATGTGTCGCAGACAGCGCACTCTAAAATCTAAATGAAAATGTTTGAGACATTTTAATTTCTTATCTAAAAAAACCCCCACTACCAAATTTCATTCCAGTAAGATACTTTTTAAGAAATTTATCGACAAAAATTGAAAATAAATTTATAACTTTAATACCTTGTATCTTGGTTATTATTAACTTTTGGACTAAGGTAAGTTGTATCGCAAAGTAAGGGTAAATCGCAATATTTTTACCAAATCTGCCGTTTTGATGTATAACATTAATTAGCGGACACACCCCATATATATATATATATATATATATATATATATATATATATATATATATATATTTAACTTTCGTTTAATCACAGTTTTCATTTGAATAAACCAATATTGTAATATGTTAGCTTTAGTATTTTCTGAGAAATTTTAGTGCCAAATAAATATACACAATATCATTATAACTATTATACTTTACTATGACTCAAAAACGAAAGAACGTATCGTAGGTTTGTGGAATTTTTTTTTATGTATATTAGGTTATGTTGCAGCTCATTTGAACATTTAGAAAGGAAAATTGTCGTGCCAAAGTTGAAGATCTTGACCATCTTTCACCACGAAAGTGTATAAATTTTTTTTATCATAATTGATAGTGGGAATAGTAAGATTTTAGATATTAATATTATAGGTATTTTAATACCATGAACTGAACAATTATTTTAATACTTCACCGTCTCAAAAATTAGGCAACACACAACTTACAAGCAACTCTTAACTCTTAAGCGGGTAACAGCGCAAAGTAATTCACTAACGGCTCAGCTCTGGAGGCTAGGCCATCAAATTGCCTGGAGTAAAACCGTTTAGAGCTCACATTTTCGAAATTAGAAGTCAGAAATTAATTTAAAACCCGAAATTAACATATCGTCAGTTCAATTTTTCTATTGGAACCTTCTATGTAAAACACTAAACTCAAACATTTACCACTAAACACCAAATCACTTTAAAATTTTAAAGATTAAGTCATCTCCTGATCATGCTAACATGGTGCGTCGAGAGAGTTAAAAAAGTAATTTGGTCTTTAGTGGTAAATCTATTTGAGTTTAATATCATTAGTTGTTAAGGTATAAGAACAAGAAAAAACAGCTCATTAAAGTCAATTAAAAGAGTATAACAATGTTAAACGAAGTTTATGATCAGAATGAATAAGCCTGAATTACACCCAAAGAAAGGAATGATTTCTGTCTGATATGGCGTCCAGATGATGCTAACTTGGTTAACAAAACACGCGTCTAGTGAGGGTAATGATTTGGTGTGAAATATAAACGTTTTAAAAATTAAACGTTCCAAAATTAAAATTACAAAAAAGTTACAATATTATTTACAAGACATTTTAATATTTTATCATAATTTTTCATACTGAAGTTACATCACAAAATTTTGCGTTTTACATTTGTCTCTATGTATAATAGAGAGAGTATATAATAAACCTTTGAACACATAGTTTTCCACTTAACTTATTCAAAACTGGACGATAATATATTTAAAAAAAATCAAAATAACAAAATTCAAAAAACAAGTAATTTTAATGTATAAGATTAATATTATTGAATTTACTTAAGAAATATTTACCTGCTATTAGAACTAGGAGATACAGGAGAACCTCTATTATAATAATAAACACCCGGTGTGTAGTTACCATTCGCTGTAGGGGGTGAGTTTTCTTCGGGAATCAAATATTTTTTGTCGTTTAGTTTCTCCATTTTCTAATTCACCCCCAAAAATGTATTTTAAATCGTTGAAATTATCACAATATTATTCACTATGTAAAGCTTCAAAGTTTCGCCATCCTTTTCCGTACTAAACTTGCACCAGGAGATCGATCCTTTTTAAAACCTCTTTGGAGGTATCATTAATTTTCACCTGGGTGCTAACGAAAATTAATTTGTCCGCGATAAACATAGTAGTTTAATATGATTTGTTGTTAAATCTCGTCTACCGTTCAACAATAAAATGTGTGATTTAATGTAAAATTTCGTATTTTTTAGTATGTTAAAGTCGCATGACGTTTCCTTATCGCTTTATCGTTAACTCCTTCTGTTTGCTTGTTGACAAAGATGTTGCTTATTACCGGTCAAAACTGCATATTTTACGTAGTTTTCCATTGTTCGTTTTCACTGACTTTGAAGTTAATTGTAGAATGTTTAAAGAGATTTACAAAAACCATAAGCTTTAGGCTTTAAGGATAATTGTAATTGAAGCCGTTTAGATATACAACAGCACAATAAAATCCCACAATACTTTTTGTATGGTATTTTCAAACTACTGTTTGAAGTTAAGTAAATAATCCATATCCAGAGCATTCATTATACACTATAATATTACATTATATATTTACTAAGTTTCATAAATAATGTTATCAAAAGAATTTCGATTCTAATCTAGTACAATATTCCTGTAAATTGAATATACCTATACAGTCGACTAAATTCAAAGAAATTTACCACTAAACAACAATTAACTTTTTTTACCAGGTATGTAAATATGAAACAGGAATTTGTGTATAGAAAATATACATTTACTGTATGAAAATACAATATAATATATGTATTTCAAATAAAAAATATTTTATTTGAAGTATTGCCCATCGCCAGCTATACATTTTCCCCACTTCTCTGACAATTTGTGGATGCCACGCCAAAAAAACGGTTGCTCTTTTGAGGGAAACCAGTCATCGAGCCGTTTTCGTATATTTTCCAAAGTGTATGTCCCATCGATGCAAATACGTAGTAATCGGAGGGAGCCAATTCTGATGAGTAAGCCGCATGCGAAAGTATTTTCCAACTAAACGCCTCAATCGTTTCTTTGGCCAGTTTTGCTGTGTGTAATGATGTATTATCATGAAGCAATGTCACTTTGTGTTGCTTTGTTTGATATTCTCGTCGTTTTTCACGCAAAGCTTGATTCAAATCGATCATTTGTTGTCGGTAGCGCTCAGTATTAACGGTTTTGCCAGGTTTTCGTAGCTCATAATAGATCCCACCAAACAAAGAACATTATCTCCCGTCCATAGCGATTTGGCCTTGCAATCGATGTCAATGGTTAGCCTGAAGTTACCCATAATCTTGTACGCTTAGGATTCTCAAAATATAGCAATGACTTTCTTTTATACCTGGCGAACAACATTTAGCAAGTGGTTTTTCATTTTCCTGCTGTCTTTCATTCCGTTCCATCTTCTGGAGCTTTCCCATAGCTTTCAAACGTATAGAGACGACTTCTCGCGTTACATTTAATCCGCGAGTTGCGGTTGCGTTTGAGCGTCAACCTCATCCAACAATGCTTGCAATTCGCTGTCTTGAACCTTTTTCGGTGGTCTTCCACGTTCTTCGTTTCTCACGTCAAGATCACAATTTTTGAATTTTTTAAACCACTTAAAGCACTGTGCGATTCTGCAACAGTTTTCTTCAAATGATAAAAGAAAATCAATGCTAACAAAATTCGACATATTCAACGCTATTACAAACTATGCTGTTGTATGAAACTTGTATTAATGTGAGTTTAAAATCTTTGTCAGATGTCAACAAGGAAATGGCGCCAATGGCACGGTTTGACGGTAATTTCATTGACAGCTAGGGCCGTCTATGGGCAAATTCCGGTTTCATATTTACGGGCCTGGTAAACATCTCAACATGCCTTTCGCTAACCATGTTAACATCACCAGGAGATGATGCAATGTGTGCGAGATTGAAGCATCTTCTTATGATGCTAACATGGTTAGCGAAACGTGCGTAAAGAAGTAAAAAAAGTAATTTTTTTAGCGGTGTTTAGCGGTAAAACTCCAGCCAACTTGGCTAAAAATCTCTTTTCCACTAAAAGGTTCCAAAGATTCCAATAGAAAAATTGATAATATACGATCACTTCAAAACAAAAGGTAACTAATAGGAAATTAAATGCAATATGTAATTTATTTATGATTATTAAACTCCGTGTGTATTAACACAAAGTAGAAAGTTGTAAAATATTTTGATTCTCGTCTGTTACTTATTTTTGCCCTTCAGTACCACATTCAAAGCTTACTGAATATCCATTATATCCGTATAAAAATTCTTTCCTGTAATTACCAGTTTCACTTTTGGATAAATCAAAAAATTACATAGAGCTAAATCGATATTTTTTATCCTTTCTTATTGTTAAATTTTCTATTAAAGTGTACAATGTAAAATGTCAAAGTAGATGGCAAGTGCACAATGTTTCGAAGTCTATTCAGTTCGAATTATAATTAATAACCCTATCAGTGAATGTTATATCTGTCATGTTACTAACCAATTAAAAATATTCTTATAGCTCGTTGTTTCACAAACATAACAAATCTGAGCAATTACAAAACTTTCTGTTCTGAAGGAATTAAGATAAGAAAGTCAGGGTTCAAAATGCATCGGTGTCTATTGTTATTTAGCGCCCTTAATAAAAGAATCACTGGGTAAAAAAACAAAACGAAGACTAATTTCTCAGTGATTCTTTTTCTGTAATAAATTTGCCTAACGAACAAAATTTTAAAAATACAACATTTTCTAAAATAAATACAAACTTCTGAACGTTAACCTTTCGGTAGGTCTTCTCTTCCCGTTTTCAAAACGAATCAAAAAATAATTTATATTAATTTCTATATAATACTCTAAAAGATAGTAAGTAACTATATGTCAATGATATTATTGACAATAATATTTTTTACCGATAGTGACACACTACCAAAAAATTATATAGGTGAGGTTTGCTGTGTGATTATTGTGTATTGAAATAATTAAACGTTTTTAATTGTATTCTTTAGAATCGGGAACCATATTGAATTTAAATCTACCGAAGACATAGCAATACAATTATTTTTATTTAAATTAATTATAGAGGCATCTTTTAATCTTCTCTATGTAGTTACCGATTCTTTTAATACCGTTTTGGAATTATTTCAAGTGATTTTATGTCCCGATTCCCATGCTTGTTGGCAAATTCTAGATTTATTAAAATCACTCTTTCTAAGAAGGTTTTAATTTTCTTTTATTCTAACATCTAATGGTCTAGATGTCTAGTCTATATAAAATTTGTTGCGTTCGCAGGGAATTTTATAAACCACATTTTTGGTATTCTGTTGTGTTGTTTGGTTTGGTATTTGTGTTATATAGATCTAAGAGTTTTTTTTTAATGTCATTCTTATGGTATATTTATTTCCTACTCTGTTAATTGTATCAGAAATACCGCGGATGTAAGAAATTCTGAGGTTAATTGTTTGAGAGTTATTATTATTGTTATTAATAAGTTGTCTGTTTTGTCTGGTATGAAAAGTTTTAAAAGATTTATCTATGAAATTTTTTGGGTAATTGTTTTTTATTATGTCTTTAATATAATTTGTTCCTTTTTGTAATGTATAAACAAGTTTTGCTGTCATATAAAGAAAAATAAAAAAATAAAATAATCAAAATAAAAATAATGCCATATAACATTTTTATAAAAAGATAAAATATATTAACACTATGGCTGGAATATCAAATATATTATAGGTGAAAAAATGACTTTATTCTCCCTTAAGCACAATACATTTTTTCCAGCTGTTCTCCAATTCATTTATTCCATCGCTGAAGTGATTTTCTGGAAGTCCTTCAAAATACGTGTGATTCGGCTGCTATAACTTCTTCATTTGGTGAAAAACGCTCGCCACATAATAATTTTTTAAGGGAAATAATTTTTTGGGAACAGATGAAAGTCAGAGGGTGAATATGGTGAATTCTTCAACAATTCGTAATGGAACTCCTTCAATTTCGCCATTACAAGAACACCTTTGTGTGATAGTGCGTTGTCTTGATGAAAAATGATTTCTTTGTTCACTAAACCAGATCTTTTCTCACCAATTTTTACATCCAATTGATACAAAAGGTTTGAGTAATACTGTCCTGTTATTATTTTACTGGTTTAAAGGTAATCAATTAACAAAATGCCTTTTGCATCCCAAAAAATTGATGTCATAACCTTTTTGGTCGATTTTGATCACTTTGACTGCTTCGGAGCTGAACAACCGGGTTCAGTTCACTTTGCAGTTTACTGCCGCAGTTCAGGATCATTGTGGTAAACCCAAGTTTATCCATAGTTACAAAACGACGTTTAAAATATATCTTATTCTTTTGAAAAAGATCGAAATGTTGGTAGGAAAGTTTTATTCGAAGTTGTTTTTAATCAGAATTTAACAAATTCGGCACCCATCTTGCACATAGCTTTCTCAAGCCCAATTCCTTTTTCAAAATATGAAACACGCATTGAGTTGAGATGTCCCTGGCCTTAGCAATTTCAGTCAAAGTCAATTATCTATCATCCATAACCATATCAAGTATAGAATTAATTATTTGTTCAGTAGTTGCTCTTATTGGACGTCCAGAATGAGGATCATCATCAGGGCTTGTACGCCTCGTTGAAACTGACCTGCCCTCTTACAAACCATTGTTTTTGAAGGAACAGACTTCCCTAATACATTTATCATTTCACTATAAATTTCCATTTGCGTTAAACCTTTTTTATAAAGAATATAATCTCCGCGCAATTTTCAATATTTTCAATTTAAAAAAGTAACACTAATACGTTTACTTTAACTGCTGTTTTTATATGAATGAATTGACAGATCGACTTGAAACTTTACATACGTTCATATAAAGGCTGAAACTTCAAAATGTAGTAGATTATATAGTTCTTTTACTGCTTTATAGGTGTCGCTTCGCGAACTTTTCAATTAGCCTAATATAATTTAAATAACGCTTTGAGTGAAGAGTTCACTCGAAACGAACAATACCTGAGAATGCTAAATGAAATTTTAGCGAAACGTCGTGACCCTTCACAAAACGAACGGATAGATAAAGTCGAAATTATATACATTTGTAATGACATCATTTTTGTTTATGTTTGTTTTTTGAAATATACTATTCCAAACAGCGGTGACAAACTTTTGAAAAAAATTATTATCCGTCACTGTCAATCCAAAACATTGGTTTGCCAACTTATTGTCGAACGTTATTTCGAAAAGTTTTAAATAATGCCGACAAAAAGATATATTAGGTATAATGAACAATCGCAGCTGATAATTTTAAATATATTGGCTTTTTTCAACTGGAAAAGGGACAAGTCCGAAACGGAATCGCACTTCAAATTGAGAATATGATACAGCGAGGCGCAGATGCAACAAAATTCAGCCCAACAACGATCGCAAATATAAAGAAGAATGGGATAAAATGAGACCAGGATTACGCTTCCCGTATATCTTGCAAGCAAAAGACCGCAAAAATCAAAACTACAACATATTTGAAAGATAGAATTCGGGACACAATTTATTCTATGTACGCCAGAAAAGAATATGTAACATTGACAACAATAAGACAAAAGTTCAGGGAAGAAATTGAATATTTTGAGTTTTTCATCGACTCCTTAAGAAGATGGATCAATAGTATAGACTTCAAGTGGAAAAAATTTATAACAGACTATTAATTTCTGAACGCGATAGTAAATTTTCTAACATAATATTGATTGGCAAATATATCTACGCCATACGTTTTTTCTCACCAGGATGACGTATCTACGAATGGGTATAACCCCGACTATCCCAGGAATAACTGAAGATTCTACCATCCGTGAAAATATTTGATGTAACACGTAACACAGAAAAGGGTGGGAGAAGAACAAATAAAGAAGTGGAAAGATTTTATAAAGAACTGAACATCAGCATCTCATCAAATAGAATGAATAAGATGGCTGGAACATGTAGAACGGCTTGGAAGAGAGAATATACTAAAATTAGCCCTCTATAGAAGTCCTATGTGTAAAAGAAGGAAGGGGGAACGATATATGCCTAAGAGAGACATAGTAATGTAATGGAATAACTAAACGAATGTAAATCGAATACTAAACTAAATAAACAAGAGGTGAATATATTAATGTAAACAAATATAATCTAAAGCTGACAACAGCTAAAAAAACACAAATGTAAACAAAATACTGTAAATTGTGAAAAGAAGTATGGTTTCAGAGTATAGAACCCTCCTCCTCTAAAGTAGGGGCCTCCTCTTTCAGAAAATTGAAAAGAGATCAATAACAGTTAAATCTGTTTCTATTAATATAACGAGGGTCGTTAGAAATGTCTAGGTCTGAGGCAGAAATAGCGCAAATGATTATATTTGCCAGGTATGATTCGTTAGATGGTGTGCTGCGAAATTTCGGTGACCCGGTAGATTGCTTGCTTGTGACTATCCATAAAGTAAACAAGTTTTATTATTTTTTGAAAAATAGTCAAAAAATAAGTTTAGGTTTTTACGTTATTTTAATGGGCTTAATCCCGACGAACATACAAAAGGAGGTAAATTACACTTTAGGGGGTTCTTCCTCTTCATTCTGGGTGGTAAAAAGTGGATTGGTGAATTTAAACATGGTCGTACATCCTTTGAAGATGATAAAGGATCGGGACCAAATCCTAACAAAAATTCACAATATCGATTTGAATGATTGCCAACTGAAACTACCTGAGTCTGTTGACATCGTAAACTTCTCGATAAAACGTGTCCACGACATTTTGGATAACAATCGACTACAGATGCATTCGAATAAACTCTTTTCAAATGTGTTTAGACTTATTTAATAGCGATTCTGCCAAACTTCTTTGATCTTTTATAACAATAGGTGAAACATGGAAGAACCACTTCACCCTAGAGATGAAGCAGCAATCCAAACAATGGGTGGTAGAGGTTGAAAGTACGTCAAAGAAAACAAAAATGGTATTATCGTCAGGATACGTCATGATGAGGATGTTCTGGGATTCCCATGGTGCCGTACTCGTTGACTATTTGACAAATGGCAGGACCATTACCTGAGAAAATTATACTACACTAATAGATGAACTAAACATCAAAACAATGGGTGGTACCGGTTGAAAGTGCAGCAAAGAAAACAAAAATTGTATTATCGTCAGGAAACGTCATGATCAGGATATTCTGGGATTCCCGTGGTGCCGTGCCCGTAGACTATTTGACAAATGGCAGGATCATTACCTGAGAAAATTATACTTCACTACTGGATAAACTAAATAGTGTTATTCAGGTTAAACTTCCACATATAGCCAAAAAGAAATATGATAAAACGCCCTTTCAGCACGATAATGCCCACTTACACAGATTTTCAATTATTACTGAAAACCCTCATGACCTACACTTCGAGGTGCTTTCGCATGCATCGTATTCATCAGAACGGTTCCTAGTGATCACTATTTCTAAACCTGAAAAAATGGCATGCTATACTAAGATGAGCTCAAAGCTGAAGCAATAATTTATTTTACAGAATTGGCTAAATCACATTATAATGAGAGTATTAAAAAGTTAGAACGTCACTTGACTAAATGTATTGAATGAATTGCAACGTTTAGTAATAATGGTTTTTAAAAACTCTAAAAAATCTCTGGATTTTTGTCCGACTGAGAACTTCTCGGGCGACCCTCGTATATCATTTACCCCATTATGAGGTCGATCGCATAAAAGATTTGAAGTGAAAAATATTCAAAAGAAATTATCACATGTTAAGCTCAAATTTCTTAAATGCATCATTATTAGCGCTGATGATTATGCAAGGATTCACCAAGTCGCCTTTTCCAGGCTAGGAACAGCAATTCAGAATGAAAAGTAATTCTTATAAGCAAGTATGTAATTAAGAACACATATATAGGTATGGTAAATTTAATTCTAATAACATAGGTCAACAAATTTAAACTTTTTTGAGGTTACATTGATGAAAATAGGTGTTATATGAAGTATTTTGTAGTTCTAAATCCGATACTAATAACTGATCCGATACTGATAAACTAAAGTCTATTTACCGAAGAAAGACAGTCGACATAAACAATGACCAACGCGTGATCAGCACGTGATATTATAGCCAGAAACGCTGAGCTCCCCTATTATTGGCGGGAATCGGACACATAGTTGGAACACATGGTTAGCGGCAGTAACTCATACACTGCCGTGAGTTTTTTTCATTGATTGAGTTGCATTCGATTTATTAATAATTGTATTTTGTTTCCACAAAATGTCTGATACGGGCACAGTTGCTGAAGTTGTCGATATTAACTATACCCCGCCAAAAAAGAGGATAATTCTTAGTGCGGTCCTGTAACGATCACGTGCAATATGAGTGAATATGTTTGGGTTTAGTTTATTTCTTCAATAAATAGGCTATAGTTACCGTAACACATATAATTTTTTTATTATAGGGAGTCGGTAATGGGGAAAAAATGAGACCACATATTTTTACAACCTAATATTTATTTAACATTAACATGTAACACCCAAATTTTCCGGAAAAAATCCAAATGGGAGTGCAAAAATGCACTTTAACGAAATGCGACACCCTAATATTTCATAGGCTTTCAAGAGTTTATATATCAAGTTTTTATAGTTTTTCTTGTCGCCCAGAAAACCTTTCACTACAATTACACAATACTTCCAAGCTGCCACCAATACAGACAAACTGACCTAATTGCAGAAGGCAAATTTGGATACTGAATTTGGTCCCTTTACTTTTTTGAAATTCCTTTTGTTTTAGTGATACAAAAGTAGCAATCACTTACATGGTCAGTAGATTCTCTCCACGCCATAGGAACAGCAAACGGCATAGAATTTTTCTTGCAATGCATCCACTGCACTAAATTTACGTGATAACTCACACTGCAAACATGAGGAGTCCAACTTTTATCTTGATCTCCAATTTGGCATTTAAAATATAAAAGACAGGCTTTTTTGACTTGACCTCGGATAAAGAAAATTGATTACTAGAACTTGCCATTTTATATAAAATCGACTTAAACACTTGACTGTACTGTAAACGAGATAAAAACAAAGTAAACTGTAGAACATAATAAAACTGCCCTTAAAGGTTCATAGAACACTGTGGAAATATCCCTCTACTTGTGGTCTTGTGGTAATTCTTTCATCGCCCAGTTCAAAATCAGGTAGAAATAATTTCAATAACCCCATTATATAAAGGAGAAGCAGGTACTAGGACATGCTAGCCTACTTCTCTGAAAAGGTGTTTTAATAACAACCTAAATTAAACGCAAAAAGAGCATTCTCATCAATGTTACAAAAATCATGTCGACCTGTGTAATTAGTCTTGATTTTGAAAAAAAAACTTTTTTTGCTATAATAATTTTAAAGAATACATGAACTTATGAATCATGGAGAACATACCGGTCAATAAATACATAATTTTCCCACCAAGGAAGTGGTTTCATCTATATGACACATGTTACACTATACCAAAAAGAAAACAGAAAATATCAAAGAACAAATTTGTGGGTATAATATAATAATAAAATAACATATTTTTAAAAGTGCTAAACATATTAGATGATTCTAAAATATTTGCTGGAGACTATTTGGTGTATTAATTATCAGCCAGACTTTTTAAGCAATTTGGATACAATTATTGGAATAAATATTTAACTTTCGTTTAGATAAGGATACATCTTAAAATACGTCACAAAAATTACAAAAGCAACTGTTTTTGGAGTATAGGTATAAACATAATTGATAATAATATTTATTTTGTAATTTGATGTGAATATATTTTGTCAGTTCAAAAATGCCACTTCCTAGGTCTAATAAGAATAATATAAAGGCTTTGGTTGGTTAATATAAATTATAAACAAACACATCATACGTATTTTAAGCCTAAGCAAATCTAAAATGTTGATGAGAAATGTTTATAGCAGTCTTAAGTATACGCAAAAATGTAGCATGTACTAATTGCAGTAAAATAAGTGAAAACAGATCAATTTTACGAGATTCAAGTGATGTGTGCTTGATGGGGTTAAATTGCCATAAACTTTGTCCCTAACTGTGACGGCGCACTAGAATGTTTTCAAGTACCACTCGTGCGTTTATTTTTTAACAAGGTTAAATACATCCACAGCCTAATGTAAACAACTCAGTTCAACCCAATACGGGGTAAACAAGGAGTGGGTCGACAAAGAGAATCTTATCGCTCTTATAGCGCTATGCAACGATACGAGATATCCTCTATCGACGACAGAGCAAGGCCGACCTTGCAAGACCACAGTTCTACTAATCAGACCACAGTTCTACTTCGGATACGTTGCCTAAATGCAAAAAAAAACAATTCTCCACTCAAACAAGTTATTACTGGTAATGACAAGAATATTTTGTATAATGAGCTAAGCTTTCTATTATATGGCGGAATTAATAGTCAAACTAAAGAAATCCATTGATGAGTCCAGATTTGGTCAGTAGAAGGGATGTTGTAACCTGGCAGGAATGTTTTAATATTAGGTGTACCCATAAGTGTCGTTTTTCTTAGATTTTAAAATCATTGCCATCTAGCTTAATATAACCTAATCTATAGTCTACAAGGTGAACACAGGAAACAAGACTTTTTCAAAAAAAACACAAATATTTATTTTTTGGATAAAAATCATTATTTTTATTCAGAATAGTTTCCTTGCGCATCAATGTAACGATTTGCACGGCCAATTAGAATGGCGGATGATTTTTTGAATTCGACCAAAGATACGTCCTTCGGAATGGCGAACACCGCCTTTTGAATGACTTCAATGTTGTAAATCTATGCAATCTATGCAACGATACGAGATATCCTCTATCGACGGCAGAGCAAGGCCGACCTTGCAACACCAGAACCCCAGCACTTCTTGAAGCAGTCGCTGAAAGAATTCTGAGAAATCCACCCCAATAACAGAAATTTATGGCCCGAGAAATGAAAATACCACCGAGGATCATGTTTTACATTATTAAATATGACCTAGGACTTTGAGCTTACCGAAGATCTACTGAACAGTGATTAACAGCTGCTCCACGTAACATAAGAGCTATGAGAGTGAATGTATTACTTGAACAGGTAAAGTGAGGATACAGGAAAATCCATTTCACACATTGAAAATTGCTCACTGTTGAAAAGAAATTCAACCAACAAAATGATACCAAAATTTATGCTCATAGATCTCGTGCAGCTGCTGAAAAAAATCGTCAAGTGATGGTTTGGAGAAGGTATTAAGGACGGTTGTTTGGTTCGGATCGGTTAGGCTATCAGTTGCGGAACGTTATAAGAGAAGGCCTGCTCAAGATCTTACCGCAACACGGAGGCCCTAAAAACTGATTTGGTGAAAGTAGCAACTTTAATACTCTTGGAAGTGGTGCGTGCGGCGATATACGAGTAGTCTGGCCATTTGTAAAAGTGAGTGAAAGCAGGGGCAGAACATTTCGAATACGTTTTATATTTTCTAAGTACTACGTAGATGGTTGATTTCGCAGATTTAGATAGGTAAATATTGATATTAAAGATGTTGTTATGCTGGAGAGCGAATACCATTTGGCGGAATATGAGATTGATGAGACATTAAACATGTATGTTGTATAATTTCAAGGTATTTGCAAAAACTTAGAGTGGGCAAGAAGCTCGATATTTATATGTCAAATCAATTGAACGATCAAAAATTAATCAGACCACAGTTCTACTTCGGATACGTTGCCTAAATGCAAAAAAAAACAATTCTCCACTCAAACAAGTTATTACTGGTAATGACAAGATTTTGTATAATAATTGTGTAATAATGAGCCAAGCTTTCTATTATACGGCGAAATTAATAGTCAAACTAAAGAAATCCCTTGATGGGATGAGTCCAGATTTGGTCAGTAGAAGGGACGTTGCAACCTGGCAGGAATGTTTCAATATTAGGTGTACCCATATGTGTCGTTTTTCTTAAATTTTAAAATCACAGCCATCTAGCTTAATATAACATAATCTATAGTCTACAAGGTGCGTCTCACAGGAAACAAGACTTTTAAAAAAAGAACATACATATTTATTTTTTCGATAAACATCATTATTTTTATCCAGAATAGTTACCTTGCGCATCATTTAACACGGATAACATTTTGCACGGTCAATTAGAATGACGGATGATTTTTTGAGCTCGACCAAAGATACGTCCTTCGGGATGGCGATCGACGCCTTTTGAATGGCTTCAATGTTGGCATAACGAGGTCCTTTCATTGGCAAATAAAGTTTTTCGAAGAGGTAGAAGTCGCAGGGAGCCAAATCTGGCGAGTATGGTAAATTATTGATGGTTAAAATGCCCTTTTGGTCAAAAACTCAGTGATGAGCGTCGAGCGATGGGACGACGCATTATCGTGCAACAAGTACCTGCTGCCTTGTTGACGGTATAGTGGCCGCGTATGACAAATTTGTGACAACAAATGCTTCATAACACCAAGATAAAACACAGCATTGATCGTTTGATCAGGTGGAACGAACTCCTTGTACACAGTTCTCTCCGAGTCATAGAAACAAATCAACATTGTTCTGATTTTTTACTTCTCGAGATGGTTTTTCTTCGGATATAGCTCACTCGAGTGCATCCACTCGGCACTTTGACGCTTAGTTTCTAGATAATATTGAAAACACCCCATCTCATCACCAGTAACAATGCTGTACTTGAAATGTTCATCCTTTTTGACTATTTAATCATGTCTTTGCAATGTTGGATTCGGAGCAAATTTTAATCGTCAGTCAATATGTATGGAACAAAGCGTTCACAAACCTTCCGAAGTCCCAAATGATCGCTCAAAATGCGATGAATTAAATCTTTGGACATGATCAATTCTATTTCCATGTATGGCAAAGAAAATTTTGGCTGATTTTTTATAAATATACGCACAATTTCAATATTACTTTGAGTAACCACGGAATTTTTCGGACCAGGATATTCGTCTTCCTTGATGTCCTCACGACCTTCTTTGAATCGTTTAAACACCTTTGGACTCTGCCACGGAAAAAAAAATCCTTACCATAAACTTGTTTCATCAATTGAAACGATTCGTTGAATGGTTTACCAAGTTGAAAACAAAACTTAATATTCGCTTTTGGTTCGCTGTTCATTTTTCGACCGATAGATGGTATAAACGCACTAACACTTTAAGCGCGATAACTATAATGATCTAAATATCATGAAATATTGTCAGAACGTCGGTAAAGGATGCACCTTTTCAACGATTATCCCCATCAAAAGATGGCGCCATTATAAATAGCTATTTTTAGAAAGTCCTGTTTTCAGTGAGGCGTACGTTGCATTTAAATATATTGATATTTACTCTGCTTATTGCTAATTTTTGAAAAAAAATTGGTGCACCCTATAAGACTGGAAGAAAAGTGTGGATAAGGCAGTTTCGAAGGCACAACAATACCAATAATAAAATTAGTGCTGTTTATCCTGGTGCCTCGGATATCAGATAATATCAGAAGTGTGAGTTTAAAAAATTTAATGATGGTGGTTTCAATATGTTCGATAATATAAAATATCGAACGCCTAAAGGATCTATTGTTGGCCTAAGGGATTGAATCTGATCGCAACCAAAGCATCCAAGAATTAGTCACAAAGCTTAAAACTGTCATACTCCACAATACAATGTGGTTTGAAATAACTGACGAGAACAACCACCTTTACTCACTCCAAAACAACCCGCTCACTCCCTAAAAAGTGTTGGTGTCAGCATAGTGGGATTTACAAGAATTAGTCGCTATGAGAATTTACAGGAATTATTCACAATGAGATTCTGTATCCGAATGAAACCATAAGTGCTGAATATGATTATGATCAGCTTGACAGACTTTGCATGGATTGAGATTGAGACTTTGCATAGAGATTTGCATGATTCAAAAACGTCCAACACTTATTCATCGAAATAGTTTGAAACCCAAGAAGAAAATCAATAATTTAGGACGGATACCATATTTTCAGATCTATAAAACATTTTCTTCGTGGACAAAATGTCCTACTGTGACAGCTATCAAAACTACACTCTAAGAATGTTTTACTTCGAAATTACCCTCATTTTACAAAGAAAATCGAATAAAAGGTTTATGTGAGAGATAGGTGAAGATTGTCAATAACGATGCAGTATTGATTATATTGCAAAGTAAAACTATATTAACTCATAAATAAAATAAAGTTTTGTACACTATCATAAAATAACATTACTTATGGGTAGCTCATACTATCATCATTATAACCCTCCAAAAACTACTTATATTAGCTTTTTGTTAACAAGTCCCCAGACTGGTACAAAAGAAATAACTCCAATGCCACTCCAATGCCAAACTCCTCCTGTACCATTAACACAGGTCGATATGATTTTTGTAACATTGATAAGAATGCTCGTTTTTTGTTTCATTTAGTTAGTTATTAAAATACCTTTTCACAGAAATGGCCACGCACGTTCCTTTTTCTCCTTTATATCATGGAGTCATCAAAATTATGATTCAGAGGACGAATCGCATGAAAAATTCTATGTCTTTTGCTGTTCCTATGGCCTGGAGAGAAACTACTGACCATGTAAGTAATTGCAACTTTTGTGTCACTAAAACAGAAGGGATTTCAGAAAACCAAAGGGACAAAATTCAGTATCCAAATTTGCCTTCTACACTTAGGCCAGTTCCTCATAGTCAGGAACTACTGGTACCGATTGCGCCTTTAAACCTGGACCAAATGTTTCCCGGTGACTCTAATGCTTTAACTTTCTGAGAACACCAGTTGTGACCCAACATATTTAACAACTATCAGTGAACCTCACTTAACAACTAAAAATGAATTAAATTATTTGGTACGTGACCTGAGATTGTCAAAACAAAAATTGGAACTTCTTGGTTCCAGGCTTCAACAGTGGAACCTGTTAAATACTAGTGTTTCACCGAAAAAGGAATGTACCGAAAAAGGAATGTAACATTTTCAAGTTTTTATAAAATGGAAGGATCGCTATGTGTCTGTTGTGACATTGATGGGTTAATGAATGAGGTTAATATGGAACATGTCCATTCCGAATGGCGCCGTTTCATAGATTCGTCGAAATACAACCTAAAATCAGTATTGCTTCATAATGGAAACAAAATCCCATCTATTCCTTTAGCACATTCAGTGACAATGAAAGAAACCAATGACAACTTAGCAACCATACTAAATCGCGTTAAATATGAACAGTATCAGTGGGATATTTGTGAGGATTTAAAAGTGATAGTGGGTTTTCCAAAGTATTGCTGTTTTCTTTTTCGCCTAAAAAAAAAATAAAAGAAAGTAATGGTTTCAAGTACCTAAAAAAAATATTTCCTCAATTAAGTTCTGCAAAACTAAAAGGTGTATTGGGCCTCAAACAAGGAAGCTTCTAGGTGATTTCCGTTTTCAAGAAAATGAAAGGATTTCTGGATAACAAGAAAGATGAAAACTATATAAACCTCATAGATGAACTCTTGAAAGCTTATGAAATAGTAGGGTGTCTGCATGTCCTTAAAAATGCATTTTTTACACTCCCATTTGGATTTTTTCCGGAAAATTTGGATGCAGTAAGCACGGAGAGAGGTTTCACCAGGAGATTAGGATGATAGAAGCAAGATACCAGCCAAGCTGGAACCCATCTATTTTAGTCGACAACTGCTGGTTTTTAAAAGAGACGATACTACAAAACACAAGAGAAAAAGTGAAAGTTTCTTCCCTGTATGACATCTCATGTAATATATTTTTTATTCACATAATCCTCTGTAATGTCTGCATAGATTTTAACATGTTTTACATGTTTATATTAAATAAATATTAGATTGTAAAAATATGTCATCTTCTTTTTTTCCCACTACCGATCCCTTGTAAGAAAAACACTGTACGTGTTACAGTAATTAGCTTATCATTTTCGGATTTAGAACTACAAAATACTTCACATACACCTATTTTCATAAATGTTACCTCGAAGGAGTCTAAATTTGTTGACCTGTGTAATGATTCCAGTTGATTAAGCTCTTTATATTGAATTTCAAAAATATATTGCAAGAGAAAACTTGGTATGGAATCACTGAACAAAATATGTTTTGCGGAGTTCCTGTTTTCGATTTTAGAAATCAAGTTTTATCATTTAATCAAATAGCGTTACACAATTTTACAACGTACATTTATATTTAATCTATACATTCTATCAATTTGATATATCAATGGTGACAATAATACGAATAGTAAATAATAATCCACTAGAGCTTAAATGACAATAAGAGTGTCTCACAATTTTCACCCAGTTTAATAATTTTACAGAAATAATGACCACAACTGAGTTAATTAATAAATCATTGTATCATTAGAATTTACTAAGAAAAACTTGCATCGGAAGAGATGGAAAATTTTCTTATTAGTCTTAAATTTCCTAAAAAATATGTATTTCAGATACATAAGTCTTTGGTTAGAAAAGGAATGTATTTATTTAAACTAAAATCAAACATTAAAAATAAAATGTGTTGAAAGACTTATTAATTATAAGACTTATATAATTTTAAAAAATGGGCAAAATTATAATAAAAAACTTTGAGAAGATGTGAAAAACCTACACAATTATGTTACTAATTAATTGCTGGGGACAATTTATTCTATCAATTTACAGACAGTTATGAAAGTTGAGATAATTTTTAAAGTAATGATAACACATATCGGATCATGACGTACGAGACGCAGCAATTACCAGATAAAAACAAATCTCTACCAATATTCAACAGCATGCAATCGATAAAATAGTTTTATTCTACATTATTCATACTTTATTTACAAATTATCAAATAATTAGAACTTAGGTTTGATCTAATATCCAGTATGTTTTCCAGATATTATGAAGATTGCTATTTATGTAACCGGAATAATAAAAAAACAAATATTTATCATTGAAAATGGTTTTATTATTTTTCAAAATATTCTTCCCGATGATTGATACACTTTTGCATACGTTTGAACCAATTTTCATAGACAGCACTTTTTCCATTCCGATTAAGGTATCTCCAAAACATGCATTTTGAACACATCAACCGTTTCTTCTGGCGTCGAAAATCATTGACCACGTAGTTTATTCTTCTCGAACGAGAACAAAAAGAAATCATTGGATGCCAAATTAGGACTGTACGGTGGCTGACCCATCAATTCGATGTTTTGACCGGTCAAATATTGAGTTATTCGATCCGATTTGTGAGAGCTCGCATTGTCATTGTGAATAATGATCCTGCGTTGTTGGTTGTTTTTCTTATTTCTTCAAAGACTTCTAGAAATTGTTTTGTACCATTCAGAATTGACCGTTCTACGGTTCTCTACGGTTCTACGGCTCTACGGCTCTACGGTTCTACGGTTCTCTCATGCAGTCGACTGCTGTTTACTTTCGGGCTCAAACGCATAGATTCAATCCTGTACAGAAGTAATACACGACTTTTGACGCACCACGATTGCATTTTTGAGCATTTCTTTGCACCAATCGAGCATTTTTTAGAGCGATTATCCAAACTTCTTTAGGGCTAAATGTTCATGTAAAATTTTGTTGATGCTTGTCATACTAATGCCCAGTGATGCCTCAATCTCACGGTGTGACACATGACAATCTTGCTTTATCAGTTCTCGGGCAGTATCGATGTTTTCAGGTACAACAACCAATTTTGGACAATCTTCTGTAAATTCATCCGTGAGCGAATGACGCGCACTATTGAATTGACTAACCCATTAATAGACAGTGGTTTTAGATGGTACTTCATCGCCAAAAGTCAAAGTGCGTTGATCGATGCACTGTTGTTGAGATAATCCACGTCGAAAGTCGTAGTAAATCATCTCACGAAAATTCTCAAAAAGCGTAAAAAAAGCCTCAAACTCAAATAGTATGACAAAACGTTCTAAGTACATATACAACAATGTCAAAATATACGATGTATATATTAGATAGAGGGCGCCTAGCAACACCATTGTGGCCAATTCCGAATAGCAACTATAAATAGCAACTTTCGTACATCATCATGTTACTGTTCATCATTTGCAAGATACTTAGAATAGTAATGTATTCTTGGAACAATACTTCATAAAGGAAAACGCATTATTTAAGGCAAAAAAATTAAAATAACTTACTTATATTCATTACAGGTTTTTTGGTGACTGAACTTACAACCTAGTTTTTCGAAAGGCCATACAATTAGAGTTATGAGGCTCCTGGCACAGCGTTCGATCTGGCAACATTATTGGCTTTCCTTTGGAGGGGAGGCAGGGCAGCATTAACTGCGTCTTCAATACAACTTTGAACTCTCTAGTCACTTATCGTAAACCTATTTTTTTTAACTCACCAGTAATGACATGTCCCAAAAAACGAGGGTCACATATAATTCGCTCAAAACAGTTTATCTCCTGTTGTACTTTTAATTCTGCGGTCCCCAGCATGTTCCCCGATCATGCTGACCATCATTCGATGATCAGACCGCACAAGGTACCGCATTCTGTGGACATTTGCATCACTTCTTGTTGTTGAAGGCCTTCCGCTGCGAGATTCATCTTCAGTCAAGTCTCGGCGTTCTGAGAATGTCTTAAGCCACTTGAAAATCTGGGTACATAGATTTGCAAGTTTGCTAAAATTTCCATTGCACTATGTCCAATTTTGAAAACAAAGCGCATCTTTGCTCGCAATTGTCACTTATTTTTAGAAAAATCCGGTTTACATAAAGAATTGGTACGGACTACCAAGCGACTCTAGGACGTTTAAACTAGCACTGGAGACGCATCCGATGTTGGCATGTCCCCTCCAAAAGGGAAACCTGCAGTGTTGCCAGATCGAACGTTATGCCACCAGTCTCATTATATTATTTATTCGCTTATATGAATATAGACTGATTTCAAGACAGACAGATCCAATAACAACAATTATTTGCAAGGATCATTTATTTTACATGATACATACACGCAATCGTTACAAAACAATTTCATATATACAAACTACACCTCAAAATTTAAATGTTATCTAACATATTGACGTCCAATTTGGATTTGCGTGTATAACAATTTTGATGAATTTTTCTGTCTTTTCGCTGGCCATTTCAAAAGCATTCACCGAATCCGCCATTTTGAAATGATGGGTGATAAGAGGCTTAGGATTTACCTTGCCGGAACTGACCATATCGATTGCGCTGGGATAATCGTTTACATATCGAAAAACACCTAATAAATCTACTTCCCTGATTACGCATTCTGCTGTTGGTATAGTGGCATATTCGGTACTCGGCATTCCAACTAAAATTACTTTACCGCCAGTTCTAGTTAATTTTAGAGCAGTTTTCAGAATCATCTCATCACTGCAACAGTAGATGGTCACTCTGGGCCGTTCGTCTTTCAACGCATCCGACAACATTTCTATGATATTGTCCTCATGTAATCCTGTAACTTTAATAGCACAATCTGCTCCCAATTCGACGGCTTTGTGGAGTCTAAAATCGAGAACATCAGTTATGACAATTCGTTTGGCTCCATATGCTCGTGCTGCCAATAGAGAGACCAATCCAATGGGTCCTGCACCAAGGATCAGAACCGTATCTCCCTGACATATATTAGCTCGTTTACAGGCGTGTACCCCAACTGCCAAAGGTTCCATTAAAGCACCTTGTTCCAAGGTCATATTTTCCGGTAATTTGTAACAAAAGTCAGCATCATGTGCCCAATATGTAGACAGGTTTCCATCGTCTGGAGGAGTGGCACAAAAGAATAGATTCTGGCATAAATTATAATTTCCTACAACGAACATGTTTAGTATACTATGATCAGAAAGTTGTTTGAAGAAGTGATATTTTTATTGATGAGATTTTAATTTTTAAATCTATAAATATGTTAATGTGAAAAATTATATCTTATTGCTTATGACAAAAAAATAATTAATAATATAAGTTGTGTAAATTTGTGTTTCCTGGAAATAATAGTCCAAAGCAATAAAATGTCTAAGTCAGTATAAGTATGTATATATAACGGGTTTTTCAAATTCAGTGGTTTTTTTAATCCTTGAATAAAATACGGATGGCGTTGTAAATTTACCTAAGTTTAGTCTCATTTTGGAAATGTAATGTATGAAAATTATAAATATTGAGCCATATACAATATTATAACGTGTTAAAATTGTTGAATAATTTTATGAAAATGGGTGTTCAGTCAAAATTTTTATTTTTTTTTTAATTACATGATATTTATATTTTGCACAATCGTCCATCTGAAAGCACTATTAATCGAATTGTTCAAAAATTTTAAGAAACTGGTTCGGTGAAAGATAAAATAATAGAAATATATAGTCGTAATGGTCGTTCACAAGAGCATATTAATTTTGTACGTGGAAATGTTACTGAAGACCCAGAAATTTCCATTAGTCGACGTTCACAACAATTTGGACTCAGTGAATCCACAATACAGCGTATTTTACAAATGAATTTAGCCCTGAAGGCATATAAGGTTCAAATAGCACAGGAACTAAAGCCACTGGATTATTTAAAAAGTCGTGCATTTAAGAACAAACAGATGATTTTTCTCAAAAAATCATTTTTTCAGATGAAGCACATTTTGAAATTGGTGGCAGTGTTAGTATACAAAATTGCCGCATTTGGGGTGAGGAAAATCCACGATTGATTCATTGAGAAAGCTTTACATCTAAAATAATTACTGTCAGAAGTCCATTATGGTGAGGAAGTATAATTGGGTCGTATGTCTTTCAGAATGCTGCTGGTAAAGCTGTAATTGTGAATGGTGTTCGATATCGTGAGATGATAAATCGATTGTTGTGGGCTGAATTGAATAATATTGATCTGGAGGATGTATGGTTCCAACAGGATGGCGCTACATCTGCTAATTAAATAATGGATTTATTGATGGAGAAATTTCCTGGACGAGTTATTGCAAGAAACAGTGATGTTAATTGGCCACCAAGATCATGTGATTTGACAACATTGTATTATTTTCTGAATTTAGGATGAAATTATTCGAGTTATAATGAGATAGGGCCACGGTTATGCCAAAATGTCATCCAAAATATTGACGAAAGAGCGAACATCTGTGGAGCTGCAAGGGGTGGTCATTTGACAGATATTGTCTTTCGTGTTTAAATGTCACACATCATAATGCATCAATTATCAATAAAATGTTTTTTGAAATCAACGCAAATTCTGTGTTTTAGTCAAGAATCAAAAAAAAATGCTCAATTTGAAAAACCCTTTATAATATATCCTAGAAGTATTCAAGGGCATGACGAACGGTATCTAAGACTTCTTCTTAGACGAAATCGACATGAAAATATACAAGAAATATGTGATGGTTTTGTTGCAGCTACATGTAGGACTTTTTCGATGATGACTGTTAATCCACATTTATTTACGATGAGGATGCCTGCTTATTATCTTAGGTGGCTCCTAATTGGGTGCTTCCTCTTAGACCATACAACAACATTCGCCACTTTTCTATGTCAGCCGGGAGAAAATTGAATAGAACCTGAATTAAACCCTATTTTCTTTAAGGATGAGTCTAGATTTTGAACAGACGATCGCGACAAACAGAATTCAGGATTCAGGATTCACTTTATACGGTTTGTATATTTATTACTGCATGAATTATGGTATGGAGGATTATATGCTTGAGAAGCAGGTCACCTCTATTAACTATCAGAGAAAGTTTAAATACTGCCCATTATGTAACTACAGTTAGGGAAGCCCGTCGATAAACTGCTCAATTTACAGCAGATTAGCAGCAAACCTCATTCAGTTGATCAAAGAATGCTGTTTTTAGAAGAATCTGGGATAGCTCACAAATCCCCAAATTGATCATTAATAGTATATGTACGTAATAACATCGATCGAAGTTTTGAACAATTGCCCAAGCACCCAAGATTTACAAAGTGTTATTATAACCATAGTGAACTTGCTGGTTATTATTTTTTGATTGTTTTTATTTCTTGTTATACAAAAATTGGAAAATTAATACAAATATATATTTTTTGTTCTATAGTAAATGTATTTCAAATTATGGCCCAAGATTCTATTTACCTGTTTTACAAAAATAACATTTTCGACAATTGATTTGAGGTTCTAGAGCAACCTTATCGCCCGGTTTCAAGTGTTTCACTTCTTTGCCGCATTCTAGTACAGTAGCCGAACCTTCGTGACCAATAACCATGGGTTTCCTCACCACGAAAGGGCCTATTTTGCCATGATCGTAATAATGCACATCAGAGCCACATATTCCCACTACCTCCATTTGAAGTAAAACCTTCAATAATTTTCAAATAAATTAGTTTATGTCGTCTAACTCAACGATCTCCTCAAATATAATTTTCAAGATACAGCAAAGGCTGTATATACTGACATGACAAAGTATACTTCATGACAAAGTATATTTCTAAACTCGAAAAGATTTACCACTAAGCACCAAATCACTTTATTTAACTTCTCGATGAGCATTTTGTTAATTATGTTAGCATGATCAGGGGATGATTGAGTCTGCGTCAGATCATTCTAAAGCATTCATTCTTCAGATCATTCTTTAACCTGAAGTTGATTGAATTATCTCCTAATGATGCTAACATGGTTAGCGAAACGTCGAGAAGTTAAAAAAGTTACTTGGTGTTTAGTGGCAAATCTCTTCGAGTTTAGTGCTTCACCCCGAAGGTTCCAGTAGAAGAATTGAAAGTGTATTTCGTCTAAAATCTAATTCAACATCAGCCAACTCTTGCGACCAGTTTCGAAGATTTTACAGCTTATTGAGTAAATGCGGATCCAAAAACAATAATCGATAAAAAAACGTTTTAATCCCCACATATCAGGAACAACCGCTAAACAATGATATCAACCCCACCTGGCAATGATCACCTCGCTATTAGAATTAATGTAGCTCCGACACAAGTCTCGAGAGTTTCTAATCAATTGAAACGCCAGACGGAGTACAGTTCGTCATGCATTATTATTGTATGATATTAACACATTTTTAAGAATAGCTTGTTGGCTTTAAATCAACATTGAAATGTTTGATTTCTAATTTACTAATATTCTATCAACACCTAACTTGAATTTCCTGTTATATTGGATTCGTTTTAGATGAGAACAATATCAAGAAAATGTTTTACATTAAGTTTTAAAAATCGTTCGCTACCTTCATTCTGTAGCCGTATAATAGGTGTTTATTAAGATTTTTTGTGAAATAAATCAAATATGACCACGTCTTATATTTATAACTACAGTTTGGATAGCTAAAACAAGAACAGCAATGAATAGAATATATTAGAGGTACCCCTAAGTAATCAATTATTAATAATGTGAAATATTTGCTTCAGTCTAATTCAAAATGTGAATGTATAAAGAAGTATTTTATTACCCAATATTACAACACGTGGCCTTAACATTTGTGACAACTAAATTCAAACGTTTTTATTACACCGGCGTACAATGGTGGACAATCAACCAACTGAAGAACATTTACGTCATTGCATGCTGTTTTATGTTCAATCAAGTGTTAATGCAACGGTTGCAACAAAAAAAAATTATGATGTGTATGGAGACGTATTGAAAGTCAATAAGTGCCAACGCTGGTTTAGAAAAATTTCCAATGGTGATTTTGACTCTGATAGCGATTTTTGATAGCGATCGAAGTGGACGCCCTGTAGACTTTGATAATGCCGCTTTGAAATCACTGGTGGAAACTGATCCTAAACTGAGCATCCAGGAAATAGCAAACACTCTTCAGACTACTTGGCCAATAGTCCAAAGACATCTTCAAGAAATCGGGAAGGTTTACAGGTAGGGTATATGAGTTCCACATCTATTGTCGGAGATGAATAAAGAACAACGGCGTACAATTTGTACATCTCTATTGTGCAGACAACGATGTGATTCGTTTTTACGAAGGATTATTACTGGTGACAAGAAATGGGTCTTGTACAACAACGACAAGCACACGAAACAATTACTTTTTCCAAATCAACTAACTGTACCCACTCCTAAACCAGCCTTCAGTTTAAATAAGGTGTTACTGTGCTTTTGGTGGGACTGTAGTAGCATAATTCATTTTGAACTATTGAAACCGGAAGAAACAGTTACGGCTAAATTGTATTGCCAACAGTTGGATAGATTATGTAAAGAATTGTTGGTAAAACGGCCAGCTCTGATCAACAAAAGAGGGGTAATATTGCAACACGATAATACCATGCCGCATACAGCAAGATTAGCCCAAGAAAAAATAAGGCAACTAAACTGGGGGGTTTTGCCACATCACCCATATTCTCCAGGCATAGCACCATCCGATTTTCATTTATTCCGATCCATGGAACATTCCCTAAGGAATAAAAAATTCATATTGAATTAAATCTACCGAAGGCATAGCAATACAGTTATTTTTATTTAAATTAATTATAGCGGTTTCTTTTAATCTTCTGTATTTTGTTACCGATTCTTTTAATACCGTTTTGGAATTATTCTAATTGATTTTATGACCCAATTCCCATGCGTGTTGACAAATTCTAGATTTATTAAAATCGCCCTTTCTAAGAAGGTTTTTATGCTCTTTTAATCTAACATCTAACGGTCTAGATGTCTCACCTATATAGAATTTGCCACATTCGCAGGGCATTTTATAAACCACATTTTTGGTATTTTGTTGTATATTGTTTGGTTTAGTCTTTGTTAATAGAGATCTAAGAGTATTTTTTGTTTTAAATGTCGTTCTTATGTTGTATTTATTTCCTACTCTTTTAATTGTGTCAGAAATACCGCGGATATAAGGGATTGTGAGGTTGATTGTTTGAGAATTATTATTATTGTTATTAATAACTTGTCTGTTTTGTCTAGTATCAAAATTTTAAGCGATTTATCTATAAAATTTTTTGGGTAATTGTTTTTTATTAAAATGTCTTTTATGTGATTTGTTTCTTTTTGTAGTGTATCACTGTCGGTACAAACAAGTCTTGCTCTGTCATATAAACTTTTAATTACTCCTATTTTGACCGATTTTGAGTGATTTGGAAAGAAATTGAGATACCTATCTGTGTTTGTCGGTTTTCTGTAAACTGTAGTTTTTAATTTGTTGTTTTGTTTTATTATTAAAGTATCGAGGAATGGCAATTTATTCTCCCTCTCCATCTCTAAAGTAATCTTAATTGTAGGCTCTCGAGAATTTATATCTTGTAAAAAAATATTTAGATCGTTAATGCTATGTTGCCATATTAATTGTTGCATGCATTGTTGCCATATTAATATAATAACGTACCTAAGCCATATTAATGGCTTTTTAAGAGATTTATTTAATATGTCATTCTCGAGTTCCTCCATAAAGATATTACTCATCAAAGGAGAAAGAGAAGAACCCATTGCCATTCCGAAATTTTGTTGATAATAATTGTGGCGAAAAACCCAAATAAAGGAGAAAAAATATATGAACATGCCACAATCATTCAGACATTAAACGAACAGTGAGTTTACGCGCCTTTAGTGCAACATTATTCAGTATAGTCTGACAAATCATCATGGAACATTTAACATCACTTCGGCGCTTGAAAATTGTCGAAAAAAAGTTTAATATCAAAAATCAGTTAACCAAATAAACAATTAGACCAAAAGATGGCGTATCAAACTGAGCAAGATCAAGTCTGTACACATCAGTTTCACAAATAAAAGAGAACAGATTCCAATTAATATAAATAATGCCCATATCACCTATACAAACTGAGGCAAATATATAGGCATCACATTAGACATATAACTTCGCTGAAAAGTTCATGTCAAAAAGAAGAAAGGAGAGCTTGATATAAGGTATAAGAAAATGTATTGGCTACTTGGTAGACACTCCAGTCTATCTACCTGTCATAAAATACTATTATATAAACAAATCCTCAAACCGGTGTGGACTTATGGCATACAGCTCTGGGGCTGTGCCACCAAGAGTAATACTCTAATCATCTAGAATCCAGAACAAATTACTGAGGAACATCGTTAATGCGCCATGGTACATCAGAAACAGTGATTTCCATCCAGATCTTCTGATGGACACTGTTGAACAGACTGTTACGAAATTCGCACAGAGTCACGAACAACGGCTCAATCAACAAGAGAACGTTGAGGCAATCCAGCTCCTCGACAACACCAATCTAACAAGAAGACTGAAGAGAATGCAGTCTTTCGAGTTAACTAATCGATTGTGCTAGTGCAAAGCAGAGAATAGTGCGGTTATGTGTTACACATTAGTTTAGTGTAAATAAATTATTAGACTGTAAGGTATTCTAGTGAGTAAGATCTTAGATTTAAGTTTTCAAAGAAGCAATTTAAGTTAGAACAGATTATTTAAGTTAGAACAGATATTGATCTACATTGGGTCAGATGGTAATATCAGTAAATGTCCTTTGGGGTATTCATTTAAAGAAAAAAAAACAGTGTTCTGGGCACCAAACCTATAAAGCAATAGGTGAATTTTATGGTACACATAATCGTCCAACCTATTGATGTATTCGCTGAGTTACTGATACATTCCGAACGCATTTTACACTACTCGAGATTAAAACAAAAACAAGACAAAAATTGTGCGTTCCGAAGAAAATATCGCTGATGGTTCAAGCAGTGTTAATGAAGACCCAAATTTAACAATTCATCGCGGTTCGCAGGAAGTTGGGTTTTGCTATTCGACTATATGGAAAATTTTGCGTAAAAATCTTGGTTTAATGTCTTACAAGATCCAGCTTGTCCAAGAACTCAAGCCCCAAGACCATCGTTTGCGACGTACGTTTGGCGAATGGGCTCAAAATCAATTGCAACTTGACCCAGAATTTAATCACAAAATTTTGTCCAGCGATGAAGCTCATTTTTGGCTAATGTTTAATGTGGCTAATGTGGCTTTGGAGTGAAAATGATCCAACAATTATCGTTGTATCCAGAAAAATGCACAATGTGGTGGATTGGACGACGGTGGCATCATTGGGCCAATAAAAATCAGGCTGGGAAGGACGTGATTTGGAAGAAAAGTGGTTCCAACAGGATGGTTCCAACGCAGCAATCGATTTATTGAGGGAACAATTCAGTGAGAAAATTATTTCGAGGAGCGGGCCTTTTAATTGGCCATCAAGGTCATGTGACTTAACGCCTTTGGATTATTTTCTTTGGGGTTAAGTTAAATGTTCTGTTTTTACCAATAAACCAGTAACTATTGATGTTTTGCAAGCCAATATAACTCGAACAATTGCGAACATATGACCCCAATCGCTTCAAAAAGTAGACGGAAATTGGATTGACAGAATGCGGTTTGTCAGAAGTAACCGCGGCGGATATTCAGCCGAAATTGTTTTTAAACATTAATGTCATTGATGCTATTTCACATAAAATAAATAGTAATAAAAAGACATCTAATTTGATTGCTGTTTTATTTGAATTTAAAGTTCGGACGTACTAAAAAAAATCACACAATATGTAAAAGCTTGAACATGAGCTCCAAACAGCAGTCATCACATACCAATTAACTTTGGTAAATCTGTTCGAGACATAAATCAACGCAGAAGACTTCACAGATGACAATCAGTCTTTCCCAGCCTTTGCTGGTCGGATGTTACACTCTTGACTAGAAATATTCATAAACATTTAAACAAAATACCACACCATAGGTGAGAATCGAGCCTGGACCTCCTTAATCGCCGTACCTCCGACAAACCATAGCCTTAGGCACTAATGCGGTCAGCGATACGCATTTCTTTATAATTTTAAATAAAGTAGGTTTCCAGTAAAATATTAGAAAATTTGCAACTAGCAAAAAATTTAAAAGATAAAATACGAGTACTGCTATTTATGTATCCGGGATTGGTAACAATGGTGCTGCTAGAAGCCATCTAACTTATACATCGTAAAGTTTGACATTGTTGACTGTATACGTACTCAGAAAGTTTTGTCATACAGACCCTGTCTGTGTTGTTTAGTGACTTGAAAATTTCATCTCAGCCAAAAAGTGGAATTAACTGGTAAGAATTTTCGGGCGATGATTTACTACGAGTTTCGACGTGGATTATCTTAATAGTGTATCAATCCATTGACTTCGACTTTTAAGGATGAAGCACCATCTAAAACCACCGTACATCACTAATTTAGTGAATTCAATCGTGACCGTCATTCGCTCATGGACAAATTTAAAGATAGTCGTCGAAAGTCGGTTGTTGTGCCAGAAAACATCGATACTGTGCGCGAACTGATAAAATAAGATCATCATATTACATACCATGAGATTGAGGCATCCCTGGGCATTAGTATGACAACCATATACAAGATTTTACATGAACATTTAGCCGTGAAAAAGATCTGTGCGCGTTGGATTCCGCATGACTTGACAATCGCTCAAAAAAGGCTCGTGTTGATTGGTGCAAAGAAATGCTCAAAAAATAAAATAGTGCTGCGTCAAAAGCCGTGTATAATATCTACACAGATGACGAATCTGGGATCTAGACGTATGAGCCCGAAAGTAAACAGCAGTCGACTGTATGGGTCTTTCAAAATCAGCCAAACCCAACAAAAATTGTTCGTGCAAGAAGCACTTCGAAACAAATGATCGCCTGTTTTTTGGGATAAATGGGCATGTGGCTACAGTGGCACTAAATTATCGTAAAACGATCAGTTCTGAATGATACACAACCATTTGTTTACCAGAAGTCTTTGAAAAAATAAGAAAAAACAACCAACGACATAGAATTCGTCACATGACAACGCGAGCTCTCATACATCGGACCAAACAACTCATTATTTTACCGGTCAAAACATCGAATTGATGGGTCATCCGCCGTACAGTCCTGATTTAGCACCTAATTTTGATTTATTTTTGTTCTCGTCCGTGAAGAATAAACTACGTGGTAAACGATTTTCGACGCCAGAAGAAGCGGTTGTTGCGTTCAAAATGCATGTTTTGGAGATACCTCAATCGGAATGGAAAAGTCCTATGAAAATTGGTTCAAACGTATGCAAAAGAGTATCGATCATTTAGGAGAATATTTTGAAAAGCACTAAAACTATGTTTAATGATAAATATTTGTTTTTATTTATTATTCCGGATACATAAATAGCAACCCTCATATAAAGTTTTTTCCCGGAAAGGAAAGGATTTACAGTTAGAGGCGCATTAGCATCTAAAGCTATTTAGAGACTGGACCTACAGCTTAACGTGGGTTCCAAACCACGGTCATCAGCTACCGACAAACCCAGGCCAGCAGCCCCCTCAGGCTATCAACTCTTGGTTTTGTGCCTACCCATAAGTGGTAGGTGTATGTGCCTACCCATAAGTGGTAGGTGTATGTGCCTACCCATAAGGCCTACCCAAGATGCCTACCGACTGGCGAGTGACCAACGTAGAACACTTCTCAGAAGGCATCTGGCTTTACCCAGCCTTTAACTGGCGTGACTGAGGGGTAATTCGTTGTTGGATTTTACACTCTTGCCTAGAAACAATCACAGACATTTAGGTGTGGATATGTGTGGGCGTGTGTGTGTGTATGTGAGTGTATATAATTGTGTGTGTAGGGTAGGAAGTAAGACGGACAGAAGAATTAAAGAAAAACACCCATCCGAGCGCTAGAAGGCAGGCGACTAACCCACCAGACCACCGCGGCCGGCTTTTTTCCCAGATATTTTAGGTGATAAAAAGTTTAGTAAAGATTTTCTAATTTGCGCTTTTTTTTTACTACTGGTAAATAATACGATATATACCTGATTTTCTTTAAATTTTGGAAGAGGCCTTTTTTCTATTTTTAAATCTTTAATTCCATGCAACACAACAGACATGTTATCTCCATACTTAGATTTTTCTTCAGTACAATCATCGGAAAAATCACATTTGACCAAAGGACATATTTTATTTTCAAAATGGTATGAAAATTTCTGGTGTAATTGTAAATATTCCTTTGATATGATTTTAGACTTAAAATTTCTAAAACGCTGAAAAAATTTAGCCATGATAAATTAAACCAAACAATTTTGATAAAAGATGACAGAATACCGACAATTGTCAGGAATAATGAAAATTACCTGTACTAATAAATGTAAACTGAATGTCACATAGTATCGGATAGTACATTTTTCAAATACGAATATTTTCCATTGAATAACTCATTTTAAAATATTTCATTAATAGCCTTAAGTCTGCCAATTTGGATTTGCGTGAATCACTATTTTTATATACTTTTCCTCTCGTTTGCTTGCCGTTTCGTAAGCTTTAACGGCATCTTCTAGTTTAAAATGATGAGTTATTAAAGGTTTTGGATCGACTTTTCCTTTTGCCACCATATCAATAGCGGTTTGATAATCGTTAGCGTACCTAATAGCACCAATAACGTCAATTTCTTTATAAACACTTTCCATTATTGGTATCTGAACGTCAGTTTCCCCTAGACCGAGTAATACCATTTTACCACAACTTCTAGTTGCAAAAAGACCAAGTCTGAGAGCTTCTTTAAAACCACAACATTCCAAAGTTTTATTTGGGGCTTCGCCAAAAATTTCGTGGATTTTTTGTACTGCGTCTTTTTCGTTGAGACCTTTTACATTAATGGCGCAATCTGCACCCATCTCAATAGATCTTTCTAATTTGAAGTCATCAATATCGACGACGATAATGGTGGAAGCACCGTACGCTTGTGAAGCTAGAAGACTGGCCAAGCCAACAGGCCCAGCTCCAATAATCAAAACAAAATCTCCACTAGTGATGTGACCCTTTTTACAACCATGAACTCCTACAGCTAAAGGCTCCATTAAACAACCATGTTCTAGGTCCAGGTTGCATGGTAATTTATGGCAGAAATCAGCATCATGGGCGTAAAATCTACAAAGATTTCCATCGTTGGGTGGGGCAGCACAAAAATATAGATTTGGACACATATGATAGTTCCCTAAAATAATACACGTTTATCATCAAAGAGTAATACTATTAATACAGAAAAAGGAATGAATTCCAAATAATGCTTTGAAACAACATCTTCCAAGACTATACAAAAAATCTCGAAACCCTGTCCTAACAGCAGATCTGCTTCTAAATCTAACAACGCCTCTGTATAGCATCTACTGGTTAAAACTATGATCGATGCGTTCACTGTCAAGCTAATTTAAAATGTGCCTAAGATGATTTTTTAAATATAACAAAGTATTTATCTATTCATCCTAATTTATTTTGTCGTCTTCAAAGTAATGCCCTTTCACTCCATCCATCCATCATCAGCCTATTGAAGTCCACTGCTTTACGTAGGCCTCCTTTAAAAGCTTCCACTGTGTCCGGCGCCGCCTGCATCCAGTTTGTTTTGATGCGTTTTAGGTCATCAGTCCATCTGGTAGAGAGACGTCCTCTGTTTTTGAAGGCTTCCGACCTTGATCTCCATTTGGCGATTCGTTTTGTCCACCTATCATCAACCGCTCTCCCAACATGATCCGCCCAGTTCCACTTCAACATCGCTATTCTTTTATGACATCAATCACTTTAGTGAATCACTCGTTTGCGTATTTCTGTATTTGGTATTCGAGCTCTGAGAGAAACTTTCAACATTGTCCGTTCCATAGCTAGTTGTGTCATCCGTATCTTTCTAATTGCCTGTTTTGTCATTGTTGAAGTCTCTGCATGATATGTAAGAACTGGAAGGACACACTGAATGAACATTTTTCTTCTCAAACAAACCTGCCACTCTGACTTTAATATACATATCACAGTTTTCGGAAAACAGCCCAGGCAAGTCTGATTCTTCTGGAAATTTCACGAGTCTGATACTGATCTCGTGTCTTAGTGTCCAAGTACTTGGACACTAAATAGAAGTAGTTCCCTCTACTTTGATGGTGTCGATGTAAACGCCTCCGCCAAATCCCAGGTTTGTCATAATTTGGGTTTTTGCACAATTGATTTTGTGTCCCACTTTCTTGGAGACTTCGTTGAGATCTTTTAACATCACAATAGCATTATCCAGATGATCGGCTATTAAGACTAGGTCGTTGGCGAATCTCAAGCGGTTGAGGTTTTCACATGTCTTTGAACATGTATTGAAGTAAAGTATTAAAAAGTTTTGGTGAAATGGTGTCGCCTTGGTGAACACTTCTTCCTATATCAAATTTGTCTGTGTTATCGTGAAGTCAGACATTTGCAGCGGCGTTTTCATAAATGTGTTTGATCAGTGTAGCGGTAGACAATTCCTCGATCTGAAAGAGCACTGGTTCCATGTGTCGAATGCTTTCTCATAATCTATAAAGGTAAGCAAATGAGATTTATTTATTCTGTTGTTTTACTTTCTCTCTCCACGGCCCCGCTACGCTATCTTTTAAGCATACTGCATATCGACATATATATATATATATATATATATATATATATATATATATATATATATATATATATATATATATATATATATATATATAATATGTATATATATATATATATATATATATATATATATATATATAAATATATATATATATATATATATATATATTGTCCGGGCTTAAACGCCAAATCTTTCAGAGGGAGTCGGAGACCTCTGGCCAACGTCTGAAACCGAAAACAAAAACTTTCTTTGCAACGGTAAATATCAATTCTCTCCTGCGTCCAGGAAAACTACACAAATTGGGGCGAACATTAAATCAGCAAAAATTCCAAATTTTAGCTTTGCAAGATCAACCAGATTGACAGATGATAACACCTTGGAATTCGGCAACTACAGACTTTTTAAAAGTAAAACGGACAAAAGAATACTCAAAAATACACCACATCTCGGTGTTGCTTTCGTTGTCTCAAGAAACATTCTTGGTTCTATAACAAATGTCCAGCCAGTAAATAATCGACTTATGACACTATCCCTCAAGTGTGCTAACAAAAACTATACATTAATCAATGCACACCTCCCAGTTAACGAAGAAAATAAATCTAATCCTGAAAAAGTAAATAAGTCCTGGGAAATTCTGGAAAAGACTATCTCTAAAATTCCTTCTAACCATGTAAAAATCCTATTGGGTGATTTCAAAGCCCAACTAGGGAAAGAAAAAAAGTACAGGAAAACAGTCGGCAGTTTTCTCGCTCATAAATGGACTAACCATAATGGTAGAAGATTGGTTGAACTATGTTCGCAGTTTAATCTAAAAATAATGTCAACCCATTTTAAGAAGAAAATAACAAAACAAAAGACCTGGAGGTGCCCAAACACGTACATGGGGGAATTTCAAATAGACCATGTTACCATTTCATACCACAATTATAGAGATTTTGAATGTTCAAGTCAGGAAAGGAGCAAATATAGACACGGATCACTACTTGACTAGAATCAAACTTAGCTTAACACCTGGAAAACTTATTCAAAAGAGGCTGCTAATACCAAAGTTTGACCCAACGAAAATAAAACCAGCCCTAACAGAAGAGCTTGATAAACAACCAGCACAGAACTGGCAAGAATTGAAACAAAAAAATTATTAAAACAGCCTTAAAGTTGGTCCCTTTACAAAAATGTAGAAAACATCCGTGGTGGGATGAAGTTTGCGAGCGAGCAGTATTAAGCCGAAGTAAAGCATTCAAAGATTGGAACAGTCAAAAAACAACAATAAACTATAACATCTTTTTGGAAGTAAGAAAAGAAACATCGAAGCTAATTAGACAAACTAAAAGAAAATATGAAAACAATCAACTTAATGAAATAGAAAAAGATTTCCAAAAAAATAACACCCGAAACTTTTATAAAACCTTTAAAACTAAATTAACAGGCTATCAACCGCAAAGTCTTTGCTTCCAAAAGGGAAACGGACAATTAGCTCTAAATAAACAAGACAATTGCAAAGAACTCGCGAAATATTTTGAACAAATACTAAACTGTCCTGAGCCCTTAAACAAATTACCAACACTAAACCCTAAACAAACAAACCCAGATTCATTACCACCGAATGAAGATGAAATAATTAGGCAAATCAAGCGACTTAAAAATGACAAAGCTTCTGGTGATGATGGAATCACTGCTGAACTTTTGAAGTCCGCTGGTCCAGGTACAATCAAAGAAATAACCAAAATTCTACAAGAAGTTTGGCGAACCGAACGGATTCCGGAAGATTGGAAAGTTGCTCTAATCCATCCACTACATAAGGAGATAGAACGGATCTAAACAACTATAGAGGGATATCTCTTCTCCCAGTTTGTTACAAGATTATATCTCAATGTCTACTAGACAGAGCTCAGGGACAGTTAGAACCGAACATTGGTGAATATCAAGCAGGTTTTCGATCGAGCAGATCCTGCCCTGAACAGATCCTGAATCTAAAGTTGATTCTAAGACATCAAAAACTGTACAATAAAAATCTCGTCTGTACATTTGTGGATTTCAAAAAAGCATATGATTCTATTGACCGCGAATCTTTATTCCGAATCTTGAAAGAACAAGGACTAGATCTGAAAACGCTGGCAATTATTAAAGCAACGTTAACTAACACAAGGTCAAAAGTTAAATTCATGGGTGACATCTCAGAGCCCTTCGAAATTAAAACTGGAGTGAGACAAGGGGATGGACTCTCGCCACTCTTATTTAACTGTGTTCTAGAAAAAGTAATACAAGAGTGGCGTGAAGAAAAGTCGGAAAGTAGAGAATTGATTGTCTAGCATTTGCTGATGATCTAGCAATTTTAGCTCAAGATATATTAACGGCACTGAAACAGATTGAAATCCTAAAAGAAACAGCAGAAAGGGTAGGACTCCAAATTTCCTTTGAAAAGACACAATACATGACCTGCAACAGACTAAGAACACCATTTCTAAAAACAAAATATGGTAACATCAGACGAGTCTCTCAATTCAAATATTTGGGTGAAATAATCATGGAAAATGGGTTGGAAAAAGCGGCCAATAAGGGTAGATGTCAAAAAATGGAAACATTGAGACTTACACAAAATATTTGTAACAAAAAATGCCTATCTAAAAACACAAAACTGAAACATTACAACACAGTTATTAAGCCAGAATGTCTATATGCTGCAGAAACGCTCATTTTGAATAGAAAGAGGGACATCGTGGACATTGAAAAGAAGGATAGGAAAATCATAAGAAAAATCCTAGACCCCAAACAAATAAATAGCACAACATACCGACTTCGAGAAAACCAAGAAATCAAACATACACAAACAATACACGATATGAGAAAAAGAAGACTTAAGTTTTACAGACACATAAAACGGATGAATCCGAGTAGGCTAACTAGACAAATAGTCGAATTTTATGAAAATAGGAGTAGAGCTAAAGTAGAAATAATTAAATGGATTGCTGCAATTAAAGAGGACCTAAGATCAGCAAATATCACACAAAGTGAAATTCAGGATAGAGACTGTTTCAGACACAAGGTTAACGTTTGGAAGATTGGCCAGAGAGAAAAATGTAGGAAGACTGAAACAACTTGGTCTGACGAAAGGAAAAAAGCTCATAGCGAAAGAATGAAATTAGTATGGGCGCAAAGGAAGGTTAACAACAACAAACGCCTCTAATTGTACTTCGCGTGGTCCACCAGGGCCCATACGTGAATAATAATAATAATATATATATATATATATATATATATATATATATATATATATATATATATATATATATATATATATATATATATATATATATATATATATATATATATATATATATATAATATGCTTTAAACAACTTAAATATATTCTGGAAATTGTATACCTGTTTTACAAAATATACACATTCTACATGACGATTGAGGCTCTACGGCTACTTTATCTCCCGGTTTTAGGTGTTTAACACAAGCACCACATTCCAAAACAGTGCCAGATGCTTCATGGCCTATTACAATGGGTTTATCTACAGTCCAAGATCCAAGTTTGCCATCTTCTAAGAAGTGAACATCGGTTCCACAGATACCACATATTTCCATTTGAAGGAGCACCTGTTTATTGTTCATTTGCGGCATAAATAACTCTAGTCGAAATCAAATACTCACTTGAAATGGGGATATTTTCGGTATAGGGCGTTGCTCTAACCTCAAATCTTGTTTTCCATACAATACAGCTGCTAAATTATCACCAAGATGATTACCATTATTATTATTGCACTCCGCAAAAGGTTTCTTTAGAAAAACAGATGGTTTATTGGATAATTGCGAAGGATCGTCTTTGTCATTTTTCATTGTGCAGAAAGAATTTTTATTGGGAGATGCATTTAATATTTGTAAAAGGTTTTGTTTGTTCTGTTGCATGAACGGTATAATACACTGGGTAATTTTGAAAGCCATATTTGCCGAAAGAATGATGAGAAATGTTGAAAGATGTGACTGTCAGAAATAGTAAGTCTACAACTGACGTATTGATCAGAGTCGTTGGTGTTGGTTACAGGTAAATAGTAAATTAACCAAATGTTTAAAACAGTTAATCACAAAAAGGAAAACTAAAACCTGACAAATTCTTGAGATCTTTCCACATATAAAAAATAATTAGAAGCGATATATTAGGTCTTAATTTAAGTATAAGCATATTTTAACTTTGACAACACCTTTGACATATATTTATGAAAACAGTAATATAAACTTACTCTTCAAAGAAATCTCCATCACTTTCAATATACTTTCGCCAACTTTCAGGTAACCGTAGAATCACAGATCGAAAAAACCTTGATGATTTTGCTGTGATAAAGTCTTTAAGGTTTTTTTCCACTTTCTCTATACATCTGATGGGGCTAACACCCAGATGTTGTTACAAGGATCGGAAAAAATGAAAATCCGAAGGGGCCAAGTCTGGAGAATACGCTGAGTGTGATAAATTCTCTCAGCCCAACTCGGTGATCGTTTCTAAAGTATGTTTTGCTGTATTTGACCATGCGTTATCCTAAAGCAAAATGACTTCCCGTTTTTTTTGCCCGTAATTACGCAACCAGGAAATGGTTGTTGCAATAAATCAATTGGTGTTCGAATTGTCGGGTAGGTGGCACCGTCCCGTTGCAATTATATTTGGTCTAGGTCCATATCGTCTAGTTGGTGTCAAAATACTCTCTTATCATGTTACAGTAACTAACGATCGCAATTCACCATTACCGCATTTCCAGCCTCATAACAAAGGAAAAAATGGCTTTATTCCGTCATCTGCTCAAAATCCACACCGGTGTGCATTTACTTTTCATGAATCACAGGGATTTTTCATGCCCCAAATGCGACAAATCTTATTTGTTTACGAAATTTTTAAGTTGAAAATAAACCTGATCGCTGAAAATGATTTTTGTAATGTGTTTTAACAATCATTAGGTATGTCCACACTTGTTCAACTTTTGATCGTTGAAGACACATACATCTGTTGAAAGGTTTGAAGGGTTGATCTGAATCTGAAAGGTTCATAAACGCGACGCATGCAAGGACGCACGTGAAAAGTCATGAAACACGAAGAGACGCAGAACTAGCGCACCAAGTCCCACCGATGTTGGGTATCTTACACTTTCGCTTTCAACTTCTTGATATAATATAAGTTGTCGCAATAGTTTACAAATGGAATTTAAAATAAAGTAGTTTAATTATATTAAATTAAATAAATATATTAAATTATATATTTAAAAATAAATATATAATTTTGGATGTAGTAAAATTGTAGATTGAGTGTGTAAGGAATATTTCATTAGTATATATTTTCCTGCAGTAAATTGTAGTAGTTATTCTAAATATTCCTTTGTCCATACAGATTTTCTGTATTTTTCCCTTCTTTTCCGTGCTCTTATCAACACCAGCACTGCAGCATACCGACTAACATGGCAATGTCAGATGTATTCATGAAACTGAAATTACACAGTTAACAATAGGTACTTACAAAATAAAATGTTTTTAACATTTTTAAAAAGCCGTCTTTACTGAAGTCGCCAGAAATGTGAAATGAAACTGACGCAAACATGTGAACAGGAAGGAGGCATGCCTCTTTCCCGACGCTAGAATGCATGCGCTAACGCATACAGAGTGGCAAGTTGAAAAGCACTTTGAAACGCTTGTTAAACGGAAAAATTGCGGACATAACAATAACACGTTGTCCCAAAGTACCCAACTGCAAAACAAAAAAAAATGGCGCGAAATTTAAATTTAGTGTTCAATTTGGGCCATTCTTTATTTCATACACAATATTGAATTTTTAGTAGGCGTATATGCAGATATTTCGACAGGGTATAGTGCGTTTTAAGATATATCGTTGACCGATTGGATGCAATAAACTCTTAACAACCCCTGCCGTAACGAAACCCGGCAAAGTTGCAAGAAACGTAAACAGGGACGGGCAGAACAAAATAACAGGTAAAAAGATAAAATTAATTTTATACCTAGTTTAGTAGTATCGAAATATTTTAGTTTAGTTCGTATTATTTTCTTAAACAGTGCAGTTCTATAATTTCGATCGTATTTTTTGTTCTTCCAAACGGGCTGAAAATGTTGCGTTCTTGGCAAGATAATGATCATTGTTGTGCTAATTTTAAAAGAAAACATTTATCGCCCGATGCTAAGCAAATTGTTAAAAATGTGTATGTTTCTTTATTAAACAGGGGGCTTAATGTAAATGCAGCCGCAGAAAAAACGTCTTCATAAACGAAAAGTCCGTTGTCTACAGTTACAGATATTGTGACGAAGCCCATTAAAGCCAAAAAAGTCCATAGTGATTCTTGTAATAGCAAATGTGTTGACGAAAGCGACAAAGACTTGTATGAAGACTATGTATGAAGAGTGCCATTGCAGACATTACATTCATTGCAACAGCGACTAAGGAGAGATGAAACCAACATTCTTTGCTGCAGAACTAGCCTCCGGAGAATATTATCTTAAATGGGTTTTACATAACGGGCCATTAATAAAAGACAAATATTAATGGAATCACAACGATTGTGGCGATGGCGGGTGACTATTTAAACTCTATAAAAAAAGACAGATTAGAAAATCGTCGCATTATCTACCTCGATGAAACATGGTTCGATACACATAAGGCGGCAGCAAAAGGATGGGTAGATACATCAAGAAAATGCCAAACAATAGCCCCAGCAAACAAGGTAAAAAGAATTACAATTCTACATGCTGGTTCCGAGAATGGATGGATTCCAAATTGTTTACAGTTGTCCTCCAACAATATTAAACATTCATCTTTGAACTACCATGACGACACCACAGCAGAACTTTTTGAAGATCTGTTTATAAATAGCCTTTTGTCCAATATGCCTAAGAAAAGCGTAATTGTAATGGACAATGCTAGTTATCATAACTGCCAAAAAAATTAAGTTCCTAATATAAATAACACCCGTTTTACTTCCCCCGTTTTACTGTATTTTTAATCGAATTAAGCATATGTAGCATCAGGTAAAATCCAATATTAGAGCAGAAAACCTTTCTCCGACTCTAAGTGCAAATGCTGCAACATTAATTAGGAAGATTGTAGGTAGTATTCCCAAAGAAAGTTGGATAAATTCGATTAACCATGTTATTAAAATAGACGACTCCTATGATTTATTTACTAATAATATAGAACCACTTATTATTAATGTGGATCAAAGTGACAGTGAGAGCGAAACCGAAATAAATGTATAATTAAATTTAAATTATAATTTTTATAGTACTAATAGATAAATGTATTTATTTATTTTTATTGTATTAATAAATTTAAAATGCACAAACCAATAAACAATGTTTTAGCCATATAAAATAATAATATTAATAATAATAATACTGAGAGGAGAGGAAAGGAGTAAACCTCTGGAAAAAAAAATCCCCAAGCTCAAGATGGAAATCCATCGTGCCGAGGAGCTGAATGGCACAGGGTTAAAGTGTCTCGTACGATGTCTCCGGATACCTAGCGCCCTCCGGTAGTAAATAGCTTTCCTAAGATAAATCGGGGCTCGGCCTTGGGTGACCGTTTTTCCCTTGAACCCAAAATTTTTTTTTATGGAGACTGAAACAGATAATAGTATTATACAAGGCGGTAGGGTTTTGGGGACAAAAACCCTTTGGAACCGTCGGCAGAATTTGTCCGACGTTCTTCATCACAAGACCAGTGCAGAATGCAGATTAATAATGAAATGAAAGACGGAAATGTATCTGTACTTGCTGGCTCGCCCCCCATAAGGAGGGCTGCCACTAAACTGAACGCACTCCACGTGTCAGATGGACAAGCAAAATGAATATTGAGGTAATGCGTACCTACTATTACGTGAACCAATGCGGAGATAAGCCGCTTCCTGGATGGACAAATGCAATCTATCAAGAATATAAGAAGGGGTCCCCTGGAACTCGGCTGTCGGAGCAAAACTTAGCCGACCGTATAAATATAATTTTAAATAAAAAGTATCTCACCGAACAGAACTAATGAATGTCAAGAGAGAAGTTGGTAATGAATTCACCAGAACGTTACATATCAGCAACATGAAGAAGATAACATAGGCGTCCTCACCTTAAACACAGAGGCCCAGCCTATAGAACAAACTCCTAATTTTCCACCAGAGGTCTCACCGTCTAGCAATGAGGAAGTGACCTTACAACAGAACTTGTCTAATGTACGAGAGAAGTTTTACAATAATTTGGCCCATTTTATTCGGTCAAATCCACTAAATAGACCAAAAATTCCAATACTGCGAAATATTACAAAAGCTCGTATTACTCTAATCCAGATCAATAAAGTTCTGGAATCACATCTGGCTAGGATACTAGATCTGTGTAATATACATCTTGCGTTGTACTGTGCAGCAATGACTGCGATCGAAATTTCAGGTCAAAAAACATACACCCCCAGTGTGAGCAGGCATAATTTCCAGAAAAATACGCCTTGAAAACAATATCGATGATTTTCGGAGGAAAGTCGACCTCATCTCAGAATACTTTGCTGGTAATCAATCAAGTAAAGTAACGAAAAAAACAAAAACAATTAATAAATCTGGCATTGGCTTCGACGATCCAAACTTTTCCGAAAAATTATTGGATCTTAAAGATCGGTTTAGACAGAAAGCTAAATCTAAAGGGGCTAGGTTAGCAAGATATAACGAGCTACCAAAAAGAAAGCACCAAAATTCAGTATTCATAAATAGCCAAAAGAAATTTTTTAGAAAGCTCGAACAAGACAGTAGCAGGTCAGAACTTGAGAATGTGGACATGTCTTTCTTTGCAGAATATTGGCAATCAGTTTGGAAAAGATCAGATGACTATGAAAAATCGGCACCTTGGATTAAAAAATTGAACAGCACACAACTGCTCTCCCAGAAATGGAGATTAACGATTTCACGGCGACTGACATTTGCACCGCCATCAAGAAAACTCATAACTGGAAAGCTCCTGGACCAGATGGACTACATAACTTCTGGATTAAAAACGGCCGTCCACAGCCCACTTGCTAGTGCATTTGAAGAGGTAAAGATAAATCCTGATACTTTCCCGAATTTTTTATGGAAGGCAATACATATCTTTTGTACAAAAAGGGTGATGCTAAGCAACCCAATAACTACAGTCCCATCACATGTCTGTCAGTATTTTATAAATTGTTGACAGCCCTAATCAATGAAAAAATTTACAAACATTGTGATGAAAACAATATTTTTGAAGAAGAGCAGAAAGGATGTATAAGAACAAGTATGGGATGAAAGGAACAGCTAACGATCGATGCTGTAATTCCCGAACAAGCGCGGAAAAGAAAACGCAACCTAAACATCTGCTATATAGACTACAGAAAAGCCTTCGATAGTGTTCGACTAGAAGTCCTAAAGATTTATAAAATAAGCCCTCCCATCATTAACTCCTTAAGGTGCCTGATGGGGGAATGGAAAACAAATCTCTTTATCGATCAACAATGCATTACAACTGCGAATATCGAGAGAGGAATTTTTCAGGGAGATTCCCTTTCTCCAGTTTGGTTTTGTCTAGCCCTAAACCCTATGTTTACATTACTGAACAACAGTAATATAGGATATAAACTAAACATGAGGAATCCACGAAAGCTCTCGCACCTACTGTATATGGATGACCTTAAACTCTATGGAGAAACTAGAGAAAAACTAAACGCCTTAATAAAAATGGTCGAAGAATTTAGTAGGGATATCAAGATGTCATTCGGACTTGATAAATGCTCTACCATTAACATTCAGAAAGTAATAGTCAATAATCAACATTCAACATACTGTAACATATATACAACTGGCACCAGAAGAATCCTATAAATATTTAGGTATACCTCAAAACGAGAAATTTAACCATAGCCAGTTAAAAAAAGACTTTTCTACTATGTACGAAAAGAGGCTTACAAAACTTTTAAATACCAAACTGAACAGTGTAAATCTAATTAGAGCGATCAATTGACGTGCAGTGACAACTCTGACCTATTCCTTTGATATTGTTAAATGGTCAGAAACAGACCTTGATGGACTGGGTAGATTAACACATCGAATATTGACAAAATTCCAATGTCTGCATCCAAATTCATCTATAAAGCGACTGTACATTCCAAGAAGGTTGGGAAGCAGAGACCTCGTGAACATTAAGAACCTTTGTCTGAACCAGGAGAGTAAAATGAGAAAACGCTTCATTAATTCAAGCAGCACGCTAATTTTTTCACCCCGCTGAACCTAGATAAAATGAATCGTGTTGATGGTAGAACAACACTTACGGATTGTGTCCGTGAATGGAAACAACAGACACTGCATGGACGGTATCCAAAGTCACTCGAGGATGATACCATTGATGGACCATTGTCTCTAAAATGGCTGACCATGTTGTGCTGTTGGGCTGTTGTACCCAGAAACAGAAGGTTTTGCGACATCTATTCAAGATAAGGTAGTAAGAACACGGTACTATGAAAAGCATATACTACATATGGATGTTGTCGACCAATGTAGGAAGTGCGGTATAGTGGGGGAAACGATTGAACACCTTATCGGTGGGTGTGCAGTTCTAGCCCCTAATGCTTATTTAGGAAGACATAATTAGTTGGCGAAAATTATACATCAGCAAATTGCATTAAAGTATTCGCTATTAGATAACGCACCTGCTCCATATTATAAGTACTCACCTTCTCCTGGATTGGAATCACCTGATTCAATCCTATACTGGTACAGACCAATCACAATAGATCGAACGATCGATTATAATAGACTAGACATTGTTCTAATTAGTAAAAAGGCGAAAAGGGCTTTTATAATTGACATCGCAGTGCCACTCTCTCATAATATCAGAAAAACCGAGTTGGAGAAAACCACTCAAATCGTACGCAAGGTTTTCATACTTACCTTGCGTACGATTTGAAAAACCAGTCGAAACTGCATAAGGTAGAGATAGTGCCTTTCGTTATATCCGCCGAAGGCCTACTAAGTAAAACATTTTCCAAAAACTTGAAGAACCTTGGTATTTCAAAATTGATTGCCATAGTAGGACAACATGCAGTACTCTTGCAGACATGCCACAGTGTTCGTAAAATTTTATGCTAAGTGGGAGGAGTTGAATTGCTTTCTCATTTTGGCATTGTAATATAGACTAGCTTAGGCTAAGATGCTGAGTTCAGAACGAGAATAATACTAATAATTTAATCATAATTTAACAATATTTTATTTTTCCCAAAATTATTCAGAAGTTAAACCACTCCGGCTCTGATGGCTTTTAAGAAACTAGGAATATTTTTATTGAGATTTATTGGGGTAATTTAAAATTTGCCGAAGAGCAACGAAATATCTTGAAGCGGACTTTACAGACGATTGAGAAATAAGAAATTATTTACATGAGTATAAATTTTAATATAGCTTTTTTTTGTTATTAACACTATTAACACTTTATTAATACACTAACAAATCATTAAACTTTAAGAATAATTGTTTTACCTAGACCAGATTTTTTTTATTTCTCTGGGAAATAAATTCGTACCATTTATCATACATATTTTGGCCACTTACCTGGAACCATCCTTCCTTGATACAGTCATTTCCATTCCATTATATCCCGCTAAGCTGTTCCATGTCGAGACCGTCCTCAAACTGGTCTCAGTTCCAACTTGACGAAGCCCAGTTGGAACAGTGCCGTTTTCATTCTCGTTGACAGCTGTGGGGATGTCGACACAACTGGATCCGATTTGAAACCGAGCAAAAATATCTGGTTTATTGTTGGTTTTCGACAGTACTGGACTATCAACAATATTTCGTTGATAATTGGACATGACATCGTAGTTACCCATGTTCTCGTCCACCTCTTCGATGCTGGTAATATGAAATAGTTTCTTCGACATATCTTACTTCGTGTTGTTTGTGTTTGGTAACTCTGGCACTGATCATCTTCCCTGTACACAAAAAATACACTACCTTAGAATCAAGGGTATTATAAATAATATTTTAATTTATTGTCTTTTACTCTCCTCGAAAAGTACACTCAAAGAGATATACCACAAAACAAAAAATAGCTTGTTTATAATTTCTTGACGCGCGTTTGCTAACCATGTTAGCACTCATATATTCATGAGATGATACACTTTCTTGATTGGAGATCAATCAATCCTCGATCATCGAAGATTGGAGATTGTAATATCGAATTTTACAATTTTCCTCTTTAAATTTAGTGTTTTATAACAAAGATTCCAATATAAGAATTATCCTCAAAAACTTCTTTCCTCGATAAAAACGTAAGTAGGATTGTCATTTTCAACATTATATATTTCTCAATTTGGCAAATATTTTTAAAAAGACTTCGGACAATTTCGGTAGCAATTTAGGTATCTTGAACGTAGAAAATGCATTTCTCGATTATTACATTAAACAAGTTTAGATAGCTCTATATATATATATATATATATATATATATATATATATATATATATATATATATATATATATATATCGTCGTTCTAAAGAATCGAATGTGAAAAAAAGGGATTTTCACTTTGCCCTTTCTGACAGGAGCGATACGAGCAAGGTTGCTCAAGGTAGGGGCGATGCGCACAATAATCTAAGAGTCAATAGATTTATAATTTTATTTATAATAGATTTATGTTTCACCTCCTTACCTTCAATCACCTCTACCTGCAAATTTAAGAGGTATCTTATCTAATAGAACGAAAAATATATTTTAAAAAGTATTTAACAGAATGGCAACATTGTGTTTACAATGTTTGTTTTAATTTTTTTTACGCACACCAATTTTCTTTTTCTAATATAAAAAGTAAGATAAGATACTTTTTATTTTAACTCGTCGCTCATTTATGTTTTAATGCACACCTTATTCCTCATTGCAGCTAAAATTAAAAACATTTGTATCAGTTGCAGTATATGTAAAGTATACTTTACAAGAGAAAATTGAATAATTTTTATTTATAGCGCAGAAAAGACCAATTTTTTCAATCAATCATTAATACGTAATAAAACTTGTTCAAAAATTTGAGTCCGGTACTGGGTTCCGTTCGTTCAAAGATACTGGATCCGTGTCTTCTTCTTCATATCCTGTGTGTCAAGTTGACCCTGAGGCCCTTACTTTTGTTCTCTTATTACGATTACGACTGTTTCGCGACAGTCGCAATCTGGATTTTATGCGCCGTCCTTTTGGCGCGGTTAATACCATACGGTACTGGTCGAGATTAATCGACCGAAGTGAAATGATTACTGCTCCGGAAACGACCCGCGAGGGTCGAGTCCAGTGGAAGTTTATTCGTAGATCGATTGGTTGGTACGCTGGTCGTTGTCGCTGGATTTTTTGAATGAACTGATGTGCTGTTCGGTTCTTCTTCGTGTCTGTGGTGTTTTGGCCTATTCTTTTTTGTTTTCTTGGTGTTATTCTGTTCTATTTTGTTTTATTATTCTCTTTTTTGTTTTCTTGATGTTCTCTTTTTTGTTTTCTTGACGTTATACCGGTGTTAGTGGTTTTATTTCGTTGTTGTTGATAGCACAGAATGGACGGACTGGATGTTGTTGTCGGTCCCAGTGCGTTTCATCTTCACCGTCTTCGGGGCTAAGGCTTATTCTCTTGGTTAGGTTTGAGGTCGCCACGCGTCCTGCGTGACGAACCTCGGGGGGTGCCCGCTCCCTAATCCAGTTCGGACTCCCGCTGCTGGAACGGTCAACAGCCATGGACGTCTGCCCCCACGATGGCCAGCGCGCTCGCAACGCATCCGACCACCACAGAGTCCATCCTCTGCTTACAGTATTACACTGTTTATTCCATGTTAGCGAGTCCGGACAAGAAGGATTTGGTGTTGCTGCCGGTCCCGGTGCTTCGTTCTTCACCAACTTCGGGGCTAAGACTTATTCTCTGGGTTAGGTTTGAAGTGCCGCCTGGCGGAGACGACACTTCGGGGTTGTCCGCTCCCTTGGCCAGATCTGTACGTCGGCGACCGAGACTACCAACGGACACTGCTATCTGTCCCCATGGTGACCAGACAAACACGTCCGATCACCTCAGAGTCTCGTTCCGAACTCGACTGGATCCGTGTGTAACAAAGCGAATAAGTTGCTGAGAGTTCTTAATGAACCTACACAAATTGAAATTTTAGGCCATTTCGCTGTTGATCCAACCACTCCAATTCCAAAAGTCGCTAAGTTAACAAATATTTCCATTGGATATCGATAGTAATATACTATTATTTTTCCTTCTATTACGAGAACGAATCAACTTCAATCGAATTCAGTTTTTAGTTTTGTAAACGGGGTTTAATTAGGATTTTTAAGACCTTTAAAATGATATATTACAAGTTAGGAATTGCTATTTAAAATTATTAGGTGCACATGGCTGGAGGTAATGAGGTGAAACATAAAATTTAAGGACATTGGTTTTGAACTTAGGTAATTTTCATTGCTAAAAGAAATAATGAGGGTGGCTACTTTTAAAAGGAAATCAGTATATATATATATATATATATATATATATATATATATATATATATATATATATATATATATATATATATATATATATATACATATATATATATATATATATATATATATATATATATATATATATATATATATATATATATATATAATTCCAAAATGCACACCGGTCGCGTTGGTGCGGACGGTAAGAGCAGCGGCCTGGCGCTACTATGCCGAAACCGCACCGCGGTAGTTGGTTCGATTCCAGCGCTCGGATGGTTGTTTTTCTTTCTTTCTTCTGTCTGTTTACTTCCCAAATGTGTTTGTGATTGTTTCTAGGCAAGAGTGTAAAATCCGACTACGAAGTACCCCTCAGTCACGCCAGTTATAGGCTGGGTAAGGCCGGATGCCTTCTGAGAAGTGTTCTACGTTGGTCACTCGCAAGTCGGTAGGTTTCCTGATAGAATATAGGAAATTATTATATATTATTACTATATTATAGGTAGGCACATAACCAAGGGTTTATAGCCCGAGGGGAGTGCTGGCCTGGGTTTGTCGGAAGCTGATAACCGTGGTTTGAAACCCACGTTAAGCTGTAGGTCCAGTCGCTAAATAGTTGCTGATGCGCCTCTAACCCTAACACTTCACCTTTTACAAAATGCACGATATAGTAATACAGTTGCTTTTAAAGCCATATATGCAAAACATCGCAATAATATAATTTCTATCTACTGCATTTGTACCTTCGTTAAATGAAAAAATCATGCCCAACTCACAACAGTTGCATTTTATTGGCTACCGTTCACAACAACCTCTCTAGACCTGATCCTCAATAGTTAATTGTTATTGGTTAAGCTGATTACTTCAATCTCACGAACAATAATTTGTGAATGTTCATTGTGTTTGTTTATATTAGGGTATCCACAAATAATGATGATTTGTTTATTTTTAATCTTAAAAGTATTGACTGGTAATAATTTAACTTTATATAAGAATACCTATATTCTAGTTAGATATTTTGATCAAATTTTGAAAAAAAAAGTTGAACCCTATTCGAATAAAAGAGCAAAGTGTGCATAAGTTTCAATTTAGAAATTTAATACTTCATATAAGCTTCGAAAGCATAATAATCCCACTAATGCCACAAACTGCATTAATGCTGTCTATCCTGATACTTTGAATAGCAACATATGTAAGGGTTGATTTAAAACAATTAAGAACGATGATTTCAACATATTTGACGGTATAAAATCTGGTTAGTTTTGTAAAAGATATATTGTTTGCTAAAATTGAAACTAATCTAAACAAATCATTTAGGAATTACCGAAAAAGCTTCATGGTCCATACAACAACAGTGTTTAAAACAACTAAACAAAGTGAAAAAAGAAGAAATATAGGTGCTATATCAATTTAATATACAAGGGATATTTTTTTAAATAAGGTCCCTTTGAGAATAAGAGTAAAAATTACAAGCAATCACGGCAGTTCGCTTTCGCGTCTGCTCCCAGCATGCTTTGGGCACGTTCATTTGCCTGTTTGCTGAGCTGTAGAAGTTTATTGAAGTGAGTTTATTGAGTTTATTGAGCTGTACAAGTTTATGAAAATTGAGTTGCCCACCGACTGTGAGATACGATCTGCAATTCGATTCTTGAATGCAGATTGAGTGCGATTCTAAACTTGGTAGCAGCGAAAATTCACCGTCAAATTTGTGAGATTTACGGTGATAATACTATGAGTGACAGTAAAGTTCGAAAGTGGGTGAGAATGTTCAAGGACAGGCGGGTTAATGTGCATGATGAGACACGCCCTGGCCGATCTCTGATTTCTGAAGATTTGGTTCGTGATGTGGACAACAAAATTCGAGAGAACCGACGATTCACGATTTCAAAAATATCAAATGAATTTCCACAGGTTTCAAGGTCCGTTTTGTACACCATTGCTTCGGAGAAACTGAATTATCGAAAATTGTGTTCTCAGTGGATTCCAAGACTGCTTTCTGACGATCACAAAATAAAGAGAATGCGCTGTGTTTTATCATTTTTGACTCGATACAATCGGGAAAGTTTAAATTGTTAGACCAGATCGTTACAGGAGATGAGACTTGGCCACAGTCAATGGGATGGCGACACAGATCGTCGCCAACCAGAGTGAAAGCCAAACAGATACTTTGAACACGAAAAATCATGGCAACTGCCTTTTGAACAGGAAAGGGACTTTCGTTAGTGGATTTTATGCCGAGAGGCACAACAATCAATTCTGATGCGGCCTACTCCATGGTAATGTAAGGCCACACGTTTCTGCACAAACACAAAGCCTAATCAGGTCTTTTGGATGGAAAGAACTGGATTATCCATCTTACAGTCCAGACCTTGCACCCAGTGATTTTCACTAGTTGCAGTGCTTAAAGAAGTTCCTTGGTGGTCAACAGGTCAACGACGACGAAGAAGTTAAAACTGCAGTCAAGGATTGGGCTTGTCACAGGCGGCAGATTTCTTTGACGTCGGAATTCAAAAACTCGTTGAGCGGTATGATAAATGTAATAATACTGTAATAAAATAGAAATTATGTAAAAAAGTAGATACAAGTATATAAAATATAGAAAAAATATATTTTAATGATATTTATAGTATTTTTCTTCTTATTAAAAAACGGACCTTATTTAAAAATATACATCGTATATATTAGAGCGAAAAAATTTGGTATATTGGTCTTTATGAATTTCGTGTGTTGGTTAAACACTGTTTCTTGTGAGAAAAACCCATCGCGTAAATCGAAATAAGTTGAAAAAATATTATAGAAACTTTGCTCCTTTACATTTCATTGTTCATAAGTGGTTTACTGAGTTTCAATGTGTTCGAACAGGCACGAGTGACGCTCCGTTGGGATCACTACTGAGGAAATGGTCAACAAAATGCATAATATCGTGTTGACCAATCGCAGACTGAAGGTTAGATTGATTGTTGAGATGATAAACATCCTACATGAATATTTAGGTATGCGAAAGCTATGAGCACGATGGGTGTCGCGTTTGCTCTCTGTGGGCTAAAAACGGAAGTAAGTGACTGCTTCACAGCGGTGTTTAAACATGTATAAGTGAAATTCAAGGGAGTTTCAGAGGCGATTCTTGTCTATTGATGAAACTGGGATTCATTATTATGTACAAGCAATTAAGGAGCGGTTAAAACAGTGACTTTTATATAGCGAACGTGACCAAAAGAATGCGAAGACGTCGTTTCCACAGGCCAGACATGTCATGGTCAATGTTTTTTGAAATTCGAAAGTCATTATCTTGATCGTCTTTTTGGAAAAGGAAAAAACGATTACTGAATAGTATTGTGCCATTTTATTGGTCAAGATTTACGAAGAGTTGATAAAGAAGGCCCTCTTTTGTCGAAAAAAAAGTGCATTTTCACCAAAATATTGTGCCCGCTCATTAGTCCGCTGTTGCAGCAACGAAAGCTGGAAAGAAGCTGGAAAGCAGGAAGCTTAAAGGAAGAAATCATCACCGTAACTGAGATCCATTTTGTAGGGTTCGACAAGTCATACTTTTTAGAAAATCGCGAAGTGTATTGAGCTAAAAGGAGACTACGATAAAAAACAAATCAATTTTCTTCTTTAAAAAATCAATATTCAACTTCAAAACCATCTGAGTTTTCACTCTACCCTCGGCTGATTAATTGTGGCACTATTTATCTTTTATCTTATTACACATCTTCCCAAAAGAGCTACTTTAAGTATCCTTTAAATTTTATCTATTGCTCCTGGATTTAATTTTTGTTCTACAGGTTATAAATCCGATATATTCAAAAGCTATTCTACAAGATTTACTCCATTTTCTTTACTAGTCTTTAGTTATTGCATTCAGGATGGCGAATAATCGAAAAAAAGCATGTAATAATAAATTGTTACAACTTAATAAATTACAACAACAATTACAAAAAAATACCGTAAATATATGCTCCATCTAAGTATAATGTACAACAATAAACAAATGAAAACTCCAATATCTCAGTTAAACATATATTTTAAGATGTTAACAACCTGATAATTTCAAACCAAAGAGAAAACAGTTAAATTGGAAATAATGGTCGTAAAAAATAACAACTAAATCTCAACTTCCTCTCTGTTTACTTACTGCTGTTAAGTCCCACACGGAATCCATTCAAATTGTCACTTGGCCACTGTCACTAAACAATTGCGTCTAATACTTATATTACTTATAACACTATATTAATATGGACGCAGTCCCTTGTTAAGATCCTCAAATGCAAAATTATGTCGTACCAGTGCGCAATTTTTTCTACACTCTCAGTCGGACATTTGTCTACTTGAAGCACTAACCGTTATCAGATCCTTAGTTTTATAACTTTATAATCGTCATAAAGAAATTTTTCAATGAGAATAAGTTTTGTTATTTTTTTTTAATAACTGCAAAATAGTTATAATGGTTTTTGTCTAACTTGTTATTATTTATAATAAAATATTTAAAAATCAAATATTTTGGGGTTTTTGTCTTTTATATTGGAGTTAATAAAAATATTAATTAGCTGGTCAAAATCATAACAACACTTAAAAGTTAATTAAAATGGGAAATGTAGAAGAATAAATAGTTTTATTCCATCTAAAAATAATTTTGTTCCATTCATTTTTCAATATAGGTTCACCAATCTGTTCAATTGGACAATTCTGCGTACATTTTGTTCTAATTGATTTATAAAAACCATCGCCGGATATTTTTACAGCACTTAATATATTCTATATAAGCATAGGAAACCATTTTCGCTATCTAGTAATACTACTATAGGCATGGAATGAAATTATAATAAAATCATCAATACAACGATCCAATTAATTAATAAACCTTGTATTAGGTTTTCTATTTAATTATCAACCTTTCTGACTACCTTTGAAATTTATATATGAAAAAAGAAATATAAACTTAATCTTCGACGTGATCTCTCTCACTTTCACCACCCTTCAGACATTGTTGAATCCCAAATAGAAAAAAACTTGGTTGTTTTGAATTGATAAGGTAATTCAGGCTTTTTTCGACTTCCTCAGACAATATGAAATGGTTATTAACAAGATAATGTTGCAGGGATTGCAAGAGATATAAATCCGAAGAAGCCAAGTTTAGGCAATCCGCCAGGTGTGATATAATGTCTTAACTCGGTGATCGTTTCCAGAGTCATCTTTGTTGTATACGGTAGATTGGTGTCCTGTATCAAAATTTCTTCCCCTGCCAGTATAAGGGTTTTTTTTTCTTTCAGGATGTAAGTAACACGAGTTGCTGCACACAGTAACACAGTTGCTGCTGATAACGGTCAGCAGTGACCGTTTGACCAGATTGGAGCAACTCAACCTGATGCCACTATATACATAACAACACCTTTTTGTCGTGAATATTTGGTTTTGCGGAACTGTTTGATGGGTTACCAGGATTAATCCACAATTTTCACCTCTTTGGATTATCGTAGAGGATTCGCTTTTCGTCAAAGGTCATAATAGTACTGTATGATAAGTACCTTGCCTAAGCCAGAGATGATGCTGCTATTATTTAAAAAGTGATATTTTTCGTAAATATAACCTTTCACAGCAATATTATGAAACTATCAAGTCGCTGCGTGGTTTAGTTTGTAAATGCCAGCCATTTAAATAGAACAACTTTGGAGATTTTACAATAATGAAAAAAATTGAATATCGAGCAGTGTTAAAATACTTGTTGAAAAATAAAACAAATAATAAGATTAAAACGGAGCTTAGCGAAATTTATGGGGACTCTGCACCTTCCTTATCAACCATAAAATATTGAACAGCTGAATTCAAACGGGCCCATAAAAGCATTTTTGATGAAGATCGTCCAGGTCGACCAAATGAGATTACAACTTCAGAAATTATTAAAAAATCCACGATATCGTGATAAATGATCGAAGAAGAAAGTATGTAAGATTGCTGAAACTATGGGCATCTCAATTGAATGGTTGCAGAATATTTTAACAACTCATTTGGACATGAACAAGCTCCTGCTAAATGGGTGCCACAATTAACAATAAACACACACGTGTGTCAACTACAAAAGAATTGTTTAGCGATGTTAAAACGCAGCAGGAATAATTTTTGGCATCGGTACCTTAACTATTGACAAAACATGGATTCATCACAGCACATCAGAGAGCGAAGAACAGTTACGAACAGTCAACGAGCACTTATTTTGAAAGGTTGGAGCAATCCTACAAGGTGTTCCAAAAGAAAGTTTCTTTTTAATATAGCGAAAATTATTTTTCTTGAATCTGACGATCTGATCTACTTTGAAGAATCTGATCTACACTTATTTTCAGATGTGAGTTTATAGGAGATCCAATGATTATTACATCCTTTTGAATCTCCGCTAGCTTGTGTAAATGTTTAAAAATGACTTGAGGTGTTACTCTGAGTTTCTGTCGGAATTCTATCAGTTTACGAGGATTTTCTGCCAGCAGTGCTTCCAATTTTTCATCCTTCATTTTTTTGGCTATTCCAGATATTCTCATTCTATCATTTAAGTCAATATTTCCATTTTCGAATCCTCAAACCACAAATCCTGTGCAAAACAGCATTATCTCATAAAACGACCCTAATCATGTTCTGAACTTCCACACCACTTTTTTCAGTTGAAAAGCGAAAAGAAAGCAGCGCCCTAAATATTGCTTTTCGAACAACATAGACGTCTACGACTCATTTTCGGGATATATTCACAGCAAGCTTCTATATTTACCCCTTTTTGAAACTGATAGGTGGCGCTTTAAAATAATTATACCACGGGAAAAATTCCGATTCAATTAGGTTCAGTCTATAAAATTTCGCATAATTTGACAATCACTCACCAATCAAAAACACTGTATAATATCTACAGAGGTGACAAATCTGCGCGTATGAACCGGAAAGTAAATAGCAGTCGACTGTATGTGTTTTTCAAAATGAGCCAAACCCAACAAAAGTTGTTCGCTCAAGAAGCACTTCGAAGCAAATGGTCGTCTCTTTTTTTTAGATAAATGGACATGTGTCTACAGTCCCATTAGAGAATCATAACGGTCAATTCTGAATGGTACACAACCATTTGTTTGCCAGAAATCTTTGAAGATATAAGAAAATATAACCATAAAGACAGGATCATTCTTCACCATGACAACACGAGCTCTCACACATTGGACCGAAGAACTCAATATTTGACCGGTCAAAACATCGAATTGATGGGCCATCCACCGTACAGTCCTGATTTGGCACCCAATGGTTTCTTTTTGTTCCCGTCCGTGAAGAATAATCCACGTGGTCAACGATTTTCAACGCCAGAACAAGCTGTCCATGCGTTCAAAATGCATGTTTTGGAGATATCTCAATCGGACTAGAAAAAGTGCTATGAAAATTAGTTCAAACGTATGAAAAAGTATATCGGTTATCGCGGAGAATATTTTGAAAAACAATAAAACCATTTACACTAAAAAATATTTGTTATTCCGGATATATAAATAGCAACCCTTGTACTAGCCAGCGGTTTAACATATCTTTATTTATTGTCTCTGATTTGTGCAAATGCAGATGGTGGATAGAAATGCTCAAAAAATACAATCGTGGTGCTTCAAAAGAAGTGTATAATATCTACACAGGTAAAGCACCAAATCATCGTATCATTCTTTATCATGACAATGATAACCCTCTCTCGCAACGCCGCTGTACAAGCAATCGATTTTTAAAGCGAAAATATCCAATTATCATTCAGTCTCATTCGCCGTACTCTTGATCCTGAATTACCACCTGGTGATTTTTTTGTTCTGAAATATTTTAAAAGATACATGATGGTCGATATTTTATGCTTAATCGAAGAAACTGAGCAGAATCGCATTTAAACAATTGTAAATACCCTTGAGAAGTTTACATTCGAATGCATCTTTGGTCGATCATTACGGCACCGGTTCAGCGCAAAGCTTTTTCATGCTCAAAACACCGTGTAAAATCGCATAAGTAAAGTGAAATTTTTTAATTTAATTTTTTTTTTAATTTTAAAAACATTGCCATCTCCTGAAAATACTGTAACTAACTATAACATAACTTATGTTATAGTTAAATGTGTTTAGGTTAATAATGTCAATTTTTTCGCATAATTTGAGGGTTTATCTCCATAATAAAATAAATTACCTTAATAATCAAAGTATTGACCATCGTTAGCTATCACTTTTTCCCATCTTTATGTCAAAGAATGGATTCCGAACCAAAAAAACTTTTGTTTTTTTGAGGCCAACCATTCATCAAGCGAAATTTTCACTTCTTCGTAAGAATAGAATTGTTGTTAAATTACCTAATATTTTTATTATTTTAATCACAAAATAATTTAATGCGACATTGTGGAATTCTGTGACGATTTTGTCGGTTGTTGCGGAGTGATGCATCCCGCCACCTTCAATAAATACAGTCACGATTATAATCCATTTCCATATTCATATTCGTAAAACCCATTAGTATTAGACCCTTCAAAACAAAATACTTTATAATAGTTCGAACTTTGTTCATTTTTCGGAAAGTGTCAACATTTGTTTGCATTGCTTGATCGACAAAACAAACAAATAAACTTTACAATATGCCATTTAACCAATATCATAGTCATTTAGTCATACTGTGCCATCTCTCTAGCAGACGAATAACTTTTCGTACGGCCTTTGTATTACTGAGATTTCTAAGATAATTTTGAGTGCCATAAATGATTCAACCAAATTCATAAGGAAAATATTCTGAGAACTAATAAAACAATGTTTACATTTATTTGTGTCTATTATTATTTTTTGCAGAAATTTCTGAAGTAGCTTAGGTACAACGCCCAATCAGTGATGTAAAAATATTCATTGTATATAATTAATACATGTTTTTAACTCACCCTGTACAACTCTTCACTATATATGTAAACGTATTCTTGAGATAAACGAAAATTCAAAAATACACTGTAGACTAACTTCATAAAATGCTTCAGAACCATTTTAACAAATACAGTATTCTGGAAAATATAGTCAGTAGGTCGGCGGATTGTCACCAAACAATTTTTTCATTGATTCATTATTCAATTTAAACCCATTCAACGACTTCATTAATTAAAATTGCCAAAAAGTCGCCGCACAATCACTTACAGCAATTCCTTTGCCAATTCACTCTTTAAAGCTAACTGAAAGATACAGGGAAGATAAACATTAGCTCTTTGGACATTTTTTTTTTCTTTATGGTATTTTTAATGAAAATAAAAAACTATTTTCAAGATAATTTTACTTCAAAACTAAACACCAAATCACTTTATTTAAATACTAGACGCGCGTTTCCTTAACCATGTTAAGGAACCATCATCAGGGGATATTTCAGTCGGGTTCAATTTAATATGATTGAGTCATCTCCTGATAATGTTAACATGGGCAATGAAACGCAGGTCAAGAAGTTAAATAAAATGATTTGCTGTTTAGTGCTAAATCTCTTCGAGTTTGGTGTTTGACACAGAAGGTTGCAAAAGAAAAATTGAAAAATTTTATTTTGTTTAAAAATTTTTTTTGTTTATATTTTATCCAAAAATGTTGAGGTGAGTGCACTTTATTCGTACATTTATCTTGTCCAGCTTTTGTGTACTTTACTGTTATCCCCCACTGTCACTATTATATACAGTCACTATTTTATATGGAAACGGTGAGATTATCTCAAGAATGCTTTAGATTTCTTAATAAAATTTTGTACACAAACATCAGGAAATGTTTGCCACATCAGGAAATATTGTTGTGGTTTTTGGGTATATTTTTATCTTTTTTTTTTCTTGTCCCATATTTGAAATCCAAGGCTAACTTGATTTTTTTTTAAACGACAACAGTACTTGAATTTGGTATTGGGGGACAGAGCATTTTTTTCGGAATTCAACAAGGTAAATATTGTAGGTTTTTTTTTAAATAGATTTTAAAAAATAGTTAAAAGGTGTTTTCATCTGTTTTAGGGTAAATATATTTTCCACTTTCTAGTCAGAAAGCTATGAATCAATGGATAACAGATGAAGTATTTAATTACACTTGACAGTTGTCAAGTGTAATCAAATACGTTAATAATAACAGTTGTTAACGTCAATTTATGAATTTCAATTGTTTTAAATATTTATATGGAATTAGTATGTATTTAACTGAAAGAGAAATAACTGAAATATTAACAATTGTTGGATACTGTGACAGAAAACGAACTTGTTGAAGTTTGTTGAGTATTTAATAAAGTAGGTACGAATGGAGGTACGAACGGTGAAAAGATTTAACGATATAGGCAGCAGTAAAAGTCGTTCAAAATTAGGAAGACAAAAAACCAATGACGAAAATTCGTTGTATGTTTTAATTGATGTAGTCGACAATGGTAAGGTTTCCGTGCAGCAGTCAACTTTAAATCATAAAATGTGTAGACGCTCAGCCCAAAAAATAATATAAAATTGTTTTTATCTTTACAATGCAATTACTACAAGAATTAAGTGAAGATGATTTATTTAGAAAAATTATTTAATTTGACATTTCAATACATAATAGCGAACCTGTATATAATAAATTATATATTATATATTATATATTATATATTATATATTATATATTATATATTATATATTATATATTATATATTATATATTATATATTATATATTATATATTAAATATTATATATTATATATTATATATTATATATTATATATTAGATATTATATATTATATATTATATATTATATATTATATATTATATATTATATATTATATATTATATATTATATATTATATATTATATATTATATATTATATATTATATATTATATATTATATATTATATATTATATATTATATATTATATATTATATATTATATATTATATAACGTTTAATGTTTTCTTCAGAAGTACGAAAAGTACTCAAAACCCCAGAATAAGGAACTTAATGCTCCATCAATACAAGTATTGATGGCTTAGATAAATATTTCAGACCGACCCCCGTATTTTTACAATTAAAATGTCCCATCCATTAACTGTCCTACCATTATAAAATAAATTCAGTATCACCTTGCTAAACTAGGACAACATTGTACCATTAACCTTGTCACTGTTAACACCGTCAACTAAAGATAACATTTTTGTTTACGTAAAACACTTTCAGTTCTTATTTCCGAAAATTCCACTTTCAACCTAACACAAACACGCACACTAAATGGACTTATTAGGAAAAATAAATTTTTAATTCGTGAATCACAAGGATAAGTAACGAAATCGTTATCTGAGTAAATAAGGATTATAGTTACTTAGATTAGGTTTCTCAAATAACACTGTGAAACATAATTTGCGGTTTAATACTTAACTGGTATTCAGTTTAGAATGATTGTTTTTCATTGATATATACCCACTCAATATATAACACATTTGAAACTACAAAATTATGAGAAAATATAATGATGATCTTTATGCCTTTTTATGTATGCAATGTGATACTGTAACATATCATTATCAAGCATTTGTTTGGTCCTACTTTCTATTTAAACAAAAAATGTCAGAAAATTGTTTTAATAGCTTGCTGTAACTATTTTGAAAAATATTTTGATATTCTAAATTGACTGTTGTTGCTATTAAGGGCATCTCTAAGAAAGCTCACGCGCAATATCGTTTAATTTTGATTTATTGTTGATTATTATATTGAACAAGTTGTGAAAACCACAAAAACATATATTATTTAAATGACGATATCTTATATAAATAGAGTTTTTAATTTCCCACATTGATGTACACCTCTCTGTTACATGTTATATATCAAAAATTTTCGATGGTCGATTATAGGATTCTAAAAGTGTTTTTAATTACGAAATTATACAGTTAAAACTAAACCGAAGGTTAAAAAATAATAGAAATAATAACCCTACAGGCATGAATGGAAGGCCGGTGGAGATATACAAGATTATATTAGTGGCAATATGATTGTGAACAAACTTGCTGAAAAATAATCTGCCTGTGTTGTGTGAGGAAAGCCAAAAAAAAAAAGAAAATGCCATCAAACTTTAGATATGCTTGCGTTATACCTATTTTTAAAAAATGATTTAGAACTGACTGCAACAACTGTCGTTGTATATCAACTATATCGGGTATATCATTGCTCCCTGCCGCAGGAAAGATTCTGGTTAGAATCGTACTAGATAGACTGACTGGTATTGTTGAACAAATACTGTCGAAGAGTCACCGTGGATTCAGAGCAGATCATGAAACAGGGGATATGATATTCTCGCTACGTTAGATACAAGAAGAATTAAAAGAACAAAATGAAAGTATATTCGAAGCCTTTGTGGATCTGTCAAAAGCGCTTGACTCCGTTAACAGAAACATAATGTGGAAGCCCCTGAACATCATAGGATGCCCGCCTAGGCGGGGCACATGATAAAACTTCTGCACAATGGCATGGATGCAACAGTTTTGACACAAGTGGGGGAAACTGAGACTTGAGATTAAGACCGCCGTTAAGTAGGGCTGTGTGACAGTTTCGACGCTTTTTTCTGTGTTTATTGCCGCTGTCCTGTATCATGTCAGAGGCAGATTACCGCATTCAGTTGAAATATCGTATAGAATGGGTGAAAGCCCTATTTAGTCTGGGGCGTTTTAAAGCCAAATCAAAAACAAAGGAGGTTAGCATCGTAGAACTGCAGTACGAGAATAACTGTGCGCTTGCAGCGCATAGTGCGTCGACGTAGCAAACGGTGCTGGACTTATTTAGTGAGACTTGTGGTGCATTCGGACTAAAAATTAATGAGCAAAAAGGAAAAATGGTTAACCACTGGAAGAAATAGCATGCTTCACGTATGCTGCTGCTAATTTTGGACGTGTAATAAGAAGAGTGTTCATTAACCGAGACTTAAGAGAACACACTAAAATCAATGTTTACAATGTCTTAATAATTCCCACCTTTTTGTATGGATCTGAATCATGGATCTTCGGAAGCAATTAAAACAACTTGAGAGATTTCATCAAGGCTGCCTCCGGATAACCTTGAGAATAAAATGACAAAACTATTCGACTAATGGTAGTTGAACGAGCCAGCAGTTTGAACACAGAATGCCAGATCATGAAAGCTCAGCTAAGATGGTTAGACCATTTCCAGAGGATGCTGGATACTAGGATGCCAAAGCAGATTCTCTATGGCGAATTAAAGAACAAGAAGCGAAATCTGGGATGTCCAAAAAGAAGATATAAAGAGTAACAAAATCGTCTCTGAAGTATATGTCAAGCATGTCTGAATGGAAAAAGATAGCAAATGACAGGCCCAAATGGTATGATAAGGCAACGGAGCTGTGTAGCTCAATGAGGAGAACAATCGCCAAAAAACAGCAGCCAAAAGACAAACGCGAAAAACCAAACAGACTGGACCGTGTTAGATCTAAGATAATCTAAGCCACTATAAAACCCATAATTCTTCAACAATGGGTCAATAAAATTAGTATCCATGGCTGAAGTCATACTCGTATCAGGTTGATAACCATCACAGTTAAAAGTATGGACCAAACTGTTTGTTGCTTGCTGTAAGCAAAATTGTACCAAAATATATATTTGATGAGTCCAAAGTGGTTAGTAGATTTTGTTTCTAATAACTTACTCCTTTTATTAATTTTGCATATTGGTATATTTTGCTGTTTTTGGCATTTATATCCAATATTCAATAAGTAGAATTTTACAGGCTAGATATGAGCAGCACACCTATAAATTATATAGCGGTAAGGAAACATAGGAGACTATGTTTAACGAGACTAACTATACGAGTTACAGCCGTGCATTAAAGATTATATTCGTTCAAACAAAATTTTACCCATGCTCTATATCGGCCCTGTCCTGTACCTGACTGTCTCCTTTCCCTTGGCCGTAACCCGATATGCAGATCTACTATAAATTTTCCTTAGTGGATAGTGATTGTGTGACTTACCACACTCTTCCACACTAGGATATAATTTTACATTCTATTGCTTATTTCAGCTGCCTCTGGATATCTTTTAGGCTTTCAGAAAAATGCTAGTACCCGACAACATTACTTTCAGGGAAGTTATAGCTTATGTATGAGTGAGAAAGTCGGGGAGCTCAAGAATATCATGAACTTCATTTCAGACTATATTAATTTTCAAACTTATGGAATCAAACCTTAACAGCCATTGTTCCCAAGAATGGAAGCAACAGCACCCGTTCAGATTACAGAATAATTTGTCTTATTAATTCTCTTTCCAGGGTAAAGAGAAATTATACTTCATGGTCTTAACGCTATTACCAACAACAAAAAGATCATCCCAAACGACCAGTTCGGATTCAAGCAGGCCGTTCGCCTTTTTACTAGTCGACCAGATTAATCGAAAAAATGTACATGAAATTCCGAAAAAACGGACATCTTGGTGCTACGAGGATTGCTATTTATGTATCCGGAATAAGAAATAAAAACAAAAAATTATCATTGAAGATGGTTTTATTGTTTTTCAATAGATTCTCCGCGATGATGATCGATACACTTTTGCATACGTTTGAACCAATATTCATCGCACTTTGCCCGTTCGAATTGAGGTATCTCCAAAACATGCATTTTGAACGCATCAACCGCTTCTTCTGGAGTCAAAAATCGTTAACAACATAGTTTATTCTTCACGGGAGGGAACAAAAAGAAATCAGAACTGTATGGCAGATCACCCATCAATGAATGTTTTGACCGGTCAAATATTGAATTGTTCAGTCCGATGTGTAACAACTCGCGTAATCATGGTGAAGAATAATCCTGCATCGCTGGTTGTATTTCCTTATTTCCTCAAAGACTTTTGGCAAACAAATGGTTGTGTACCATTCAGAATTGACCATTCCACGATTCTCTAGTGGCACTGTAGCCACATGCCCATTTATCCCAAAAAAAAAGGCAACCATTTGCTTCGAAGTGCTTCTTACGCAAACAATTATTGTTGGATTTGGTTCATTTTGAAGGATCCATACGATCGACTGCTGTTTATTTTCGGGCTCATACGCATAGATCTAAGATTTCAACGCACCACGATTGTATTTTTTGGACATTTCTTTACACCAATCGACACGAGCCTTTTTTTGAGCGATTGTCAAATTATGCGGAATCCGACGCGCATAAATCTTTTTCACGATTGAATGTTCATGTAAAATCTTGTATATGCTCGTCATGGAAATGCCCAGGAATGCCTCAATCACGGTATATCACATAACGATCTTGCTGTATCAGTTCGCGCACAGTATCGCTGGTTTTTTTTGGACGATTTTGGACGACCTTCTTTAAATTCGTCCGTAAGCGAACGATAGTCACGATTGAATTCACTAAACCAGTGATATACAGTGGTTATAGATGGTGCTTCATCACCAAAAGTCGAAGTGAGTTAATTAAGGCACTTTTGTTGAGATTATCCACGTCGAAAGTCGTAGTAAATCATCGCACGAAAATTCCCACGAGTTAATTCCATTTTTAGCCTGAGATGAAATTTTCAAGTGACTCATCAACACAAATAGCCTCCGTATGACAAAACGTTTTGAGTACGTATACAGTCAACAATGTCAAACGATGTATCTATAAGATAACGCCTAGCAACAACATTATTGCCAATTCCAGATACATAAATAGCAACCCTCGTATATGTCTCATCTTTATCAAGGTCTCCCTCTCATCAAGGACCTCTCATCAGTTCGTTTCTGAAAGGGAGGCTTGCAAAACCTCGATACAGTAACCCAATGGCTGTAATTCTACTTCCTACAGATGAACCATAAGAAAAACCAGGTGGTAATCTTCTTCACCATCTTCATATATATAAAGAGTTTAGGGAAAATAACTTTAATAAATTTAACCAACGATTCTTTACATTATTTTGAACAAAAAGTTTGCTTAAAACATGTATCCAAAATGTAACCATTTCCGGGGAAAACAGGTCAGAATTCTTTGAAATTTTCTTAATGGTGTTTATTTCCATCGAACGGAATTCAATTTGTTTTTACTGTTGGTATTATTTGAAAATAAAATGTATTAATTTTTTAGTTATTTAAGTTTCGTTTCTTTTGTTGAAAAAAAGAAAACTTACACATTATTGTCTCCTAACATCAAAGTTGAAATTACTAGCACTTATTTTCCACACCATAATACGTTATTATTTTGTATACGTGTTATTAGTTAATATACGTTATTAACGATTTACATCATTTTTTTATTAAATTAAATGTTCATAATATTCGCCATTTGAGTTTATGTAAAAATGTTTTAAAATGTTCATTAGTTTATTTGTAGTTTATTCGTTAGATGATGACCAATTAATATTTGCCAAATATTCTTTTACAGGCATTTGCTTAAAATGTTAATTTTTATAGTAGCCTTTAGATTAGTGATTTATTAATTTTGCAATCTTTTTTAAACATACTGCTTTGGAAAGGAATGATCCTAAAAACAAGAAAATTTAGACTGCATTAACTCACATTTTATATTTTATTAGAATATTTATTTTATTTTATCATCTGAAACCAGAAAATAGGGATTATAAACAATGAAAAGTTGCAGTTCACAAAAATTATTTAAAGTGATTTTTCGTTTTTTGTTCCAGTAAATTACTATTCAGGAAATTACGAATTTCCACATTTTTAACGACATTATCTAATGTTTACACAAGGGCAAAACTTTTAACGCAATAGTTTAATTGTTGAAATTTTCATTATTCTTCATTATAAAAGTCATTTTAAAACGTTTTAGACGTTGTTAGAATCATAAATATTCTGTTGTTGCATGCATTTGTGTTCAGTTGAAATCACTCTTGCTGCGAAATTGTATATTGTGAAAACAGTAAACCACAAAAATATAAAATGAAGTGACGGGATGCAACGAAATAAAACGAATTTTGTTAAGGTGTAATGTAACATTTTCTTGACGCTCTGGTGAAGTAGTTTTTTAACAGAAGGAAAATTAAGATATTAATTTACTTCCAAGCTAAAGTTGTTTTACTAAAATTTCAGTTAATCTCTGGTTTAATAAAACAATTTTATGACTCTATTCTATTCAAATCAAAAAGTATTTATATTGGATCAACTAAGCACAACCTTGAACTTATCCTGCCGAATGATATATTAATTGTTTATAGTATGGAAAAAGATTTTAAAATCACTACAAGAACAATTCATAAGAGAGAAAATGTTTGTTTGTAATTAAACTTGAATCATACTATTATTATCATACCTGATGAAGCTGTGCACTTCTAATGGAGATTATCATACTAAAAAAAATACTCAAAAAGAAAAATAAAGACAATCGATTTTACGATTTTAGTCTTATACATTTTTGAAAGCATAGGAAACAATGCGGGGATACCGGAGGGTTTAAGGTCAGAGTATGGAAAGTCATATTTTATGTGTATGTATTTATTCCATTATATGACATATCATGCCATATATGCCATTTTATGCCATCAAAAAACAACATGAATACGAGAAAAAACGCAACTGGAAGAACTTTAACATTGGTTAAGGAGAACCAAATATTGTTGCAAAACTAACAACTAATTATCTCCAAATTCGTAATAATTGGCAACAGGACTACATTTTTTATGGCATTGGTATATAGACTGGCTGTTATCGTAGAACATCTTCCAGAATAATATTCGTCTTCCACATATTTTACAGTTTCGTTAACCATTTTGAACAATTTGATAATACGTTCTTTTTAATACTCGACAGCAATAGCAATTCTGCAAATAATATTAAGGGCACTTTTTGTTCGTTTTTATATGGCCCTACTTTTTTTGGAAATTAATAAATTTAATTATAAATTATTTGGAAAACTTCTGCTTGATATAAAGTTTGAAAATGGTGTTCCTTGAGTATTAAGGGTAAGGCATCTTTAAAAGAAAACCTTCGACAAGTGCATTCTTTAAAAAGTGCATATATGTCTTTACTAACAGCCTATCTAACATCTAAAGGTTAAATGAAATAGTCGATTTACATCGACTTTCTCTCATGCTAGACATTAAATTATGTAAAATTCTTTCGCCATTTTGTACTAAACTCAAAAATATTTATCTCCAAACACCAAATCACTGATTATAAACTTCCCGACGTGCGTTTCACTAACCGTATGTATTAGCATCATCAGCATATTATTCAATCAAAATCGAATAGAGAATGAATCATATCCTAATGATATTAACATGACTAAAGAAACATGCGTCGAGAAATTTGGGTGTAAGCAAAAAACAAGTAAATTGGTGTTTAGGGATAAATCCCTTACAGTTTAATGTCATTATTGCCGGCCACGTTAGCCGCGATGGTAGAGGCTTGTTACCTCAGTGTCGGCACTGTAGTTGGTACGGTAGCGAGTTCGATTCCCGTGCTCGGCTGGATGTTTGTGTTTGTAGTTTACCCAAACTTTAAAGGGGCTAGAGTTAAATATACGGAAAGTTAGGCAGACGGTAAATGGCTCCAGTAGCCGATGCATCTATAATCATAATATAATAATCAGAATATTCATATTCAAAGCTTTATTGTAAAAAACTGGTTATACATCATTCAAAGTATTGTCCATCGTTAGCCACTACTTTCTCCCAACTTTCAGGCAGCATTCGAATTCCGCGTTGAAAAAAGTGGTCATCTTTTGAAGCAATCCACGAATCGATTCAATTTATGACTTCTTTATAAGACCGGAAGTGCTGGTCAGTCAGGCCGTGTGCCATCGATTAAAACAGGTGATAGTCAGAGGGAGCAACGTCTGTAGAATACGGCGAGTGGGCAGGACTTTCCATTTCAACGTTTTCAAGTATGTTTTGACCATTGAGCTGTGGCCGAGCATTGTCATACTGCAAAATCATTTTATCGTGTCTTTCGCTGTATTGCGACCGTTTGTTTTTCAATGCTCGGCTCAAACGCGTTAATTGCATTCGATAACGATCCCCTGTGACTTTTTCAGATAGTTTTAATAGATCATAATACACTACACCAAGCTGGTTCCACTAAATGCAGAGCATGACCTTGGAGCCGTGAATATTCGGTTTGGCCATCCGCGTAGAAGCGTGGCCTCCCATTTTTGCCTTTCAAGTAACACCGTTCAACATCTCTCGGTTTCAACTCGTATGGTACCCAATATCCTTGCTTGGATCATTCCTAGATCGTTAAGGCGTTTTAAAATTGCTTGTTGAATCACTCTCAATGATCTTGCCAACTTTTCTTGACTTTCACACGAGTCTTCATTAAGCAATGCCTTTAATTCTTCATCTTCAAAAATTTTCGCTCTTCCACCGCTATGCCAGTCTTCGACGTGAAAATCACCGCTCTTGAAGCGTTGAAACCACTCACGACACGTTCTTTCAGTTATAACGGCCTCACCGCTGTCTGAGAGCATTGGTGGAACCTCAGTCGCACATTTTTTCATAATAAAGAAATAAATTTGGCTCATAAACTACAGTTTTAATCGCGAATAACTTTATGATGTAAACACAAAGCGACTACTGATGCTATGAGATTATGTTTACAAGATACCCAAAGGTATTACATGTCATCTATGATGTCTTTATTTCGACGACTACTTACCACTAACGCCATCTATAGAAAAACAGCGAGAGCAGAGTTGTATACCTTTTTTATAATAATATAAACATAATATATTTCATCATCATCATCATCATCATCATAACCGTTCAACCTCGCGGCATTATGGTTAAGGCTTGCAAACGTTTTTTAATCTTGTTAATGAGGTGGATTACTACTCTTTTTCTAATCAGCGTTACAGTTTTTTATGATGTGTTCTGGCCCCTTTGGTTATGTCCTGTCTCGCTCATTCCATTTTCCAGTCCTCAATGACCCTCGTCGCTGCTTCTTGGACTTGTGTAACTCTGTCAAAACACGTTCTTTTCATGGCCAGTTTGAGTTTTAAGAACAGGAAATAGGCACACGGAGATAAACCAAGCAAATACAAAGTATAAAGCAGACAGACTTGTGTTTTCGCCAAAAATTCACGAACAGCGACCGTCCTGTCGCTGTTCAAGGAACAAATTGAGCACAGACTTTCCGTTTGTTTAAATCCTTTGTCCAAATTTCGTGAATCTTGTCTTTGGTCGTATTTAATTCTTCCGTCACACATCTCATAGTCGAATTCGCACCGTAGGCGTTCATTTCACGTGCGTTTTCAACCAACTTATTGCGATTTTTGTTTTTTTTTTGGTAAGCCTGGTTTTTGATCGTCTTCCAAAGCATTACCACCGTCCTGGAACCGTTTATACCACTCGAACACACGTGTACGGGATAAGCAATCATCACCATAAACTTTTTTCATCAATTCAAATGTTTCTGTAAAAGTTTTATCGAGTTTGAAACAAAATTTAATATTAGCTCTTTGTTCCATCGTGTTTTTGTGACGAGGTAACAAAAAGACTGTCACGTTAAACGCTATAACTTGACAATCCATTGATCGATTCTAATGATGGTGATCTCGTTTTGTAGAGGAGGTGTACAGCTTTCAGATTATATATTTCAATAGATGACGCTAGTAGTTAGTATTTTTCCGACATACTGCGTAGAATGCCTCTAAGAAGGTATCCTGCCTTTTACAGCCTCGAACTGGCGTGACTGAGAAAAAGCCTTGTCGAATTTCAAACTCTTGTCTGTTGAAAACGTGTTTCTTCATTTCTTCAATCAAGAATTGTATATTTCATAAAAATCAAAGGATCATATATGTCAGGGTTGTTAATCTAATAGAAATTAAATGGCGTGAAATTTAAATTGTGCACTTTTGAAGTAACAGCCATTATTCTAAATTTAAACAAAATGTTTTATTTTTATATATGCAATTTTCACATTGCCAAAGTACAAATATCTCCTATTGTTATACTTGGTTATTTATAGATTGAAAATTACATCTCATTTTATACAGATTACCATTGTACGCTATAAATAGATGGTAGTTTAAAGAAACAATTTATTGCCATTGACAGGCCCTTTTATATTCTTCGAATTCTTTCTTCTAGGTAATTTTTTCATTGTCCAAATATAGCCGACAACGCGATCAGTCATTCAGCAACACACCTACACTTAAAAAGTTTATTAAACTAAACACCATTTCCGCTAAAAATTCAACCAAATTATTAGGTTTCACATTAATAAATGAATGGTACATAGTCCATTTGGCACTTCTTGATCGGATAATATCGAAAATAAATCCATATAAAATAAAATGATACTTGATATAAAGTTGGTAGATTTATCTCGTTATCATTATATTATTTGAAGGTGAGTAATACATTAATTGGAACAATTTCTGTTTTGTAGGAGGGATTACTCATTTCCTAAACACACACAGAAGATTTTCAAGCGGGTGATATTGAAAAACGGCGTTAAAAATGTTTTTAAAACAAACCGAAATCGAACATCCCATTGGCAATATGTTTGTGGCATTTTTACTACCCTTCTTGATGCACAATGGAGATGGACAATTCAATTTTTAGGTAAGAGTAAGTTCATTTAATGTATGCCTATTAGGTGCAAAAATATATTCGAATTTTTATATGCTGTTTTATAAATGTATTTTACAGAGAAATAATTTTTCCTTTTGATCTTTATAAATGCACAAATATCAATGTCCCAGCAATATGCTTTAAGGATTCTGACGACATAACCTCAAAAAAATCATGAAGACTATGGCGAGTAGTACCGTTGTTTCCGAGTACATCTTCTGGCTTTTTTTTTGATTACCTATGGTTTTGATGCAGAAAAGCGATCACATTAATAGTCCAATGGCGCAAGGTTAGCTAAATATGCTGAATTAGGAAACACCTCCCAATCTGGGCTCAATAACTTTTAATATTAGCCAGTCACATGTATGTTCTAGAACATAGATTCCAAACCTTTTCTGGACCACCAAAATTCTAACGCCCCCACTTACAAAAGAGTTAATTCTACCAAGTTTTAAAATATTGTTGCACATTACATGTACCTATTTTATTTGTCTATCTATCTATTAAAAAATACAAAGTATAAATTAATTAAAAATACCATCAAATATAGTAAAGAATAATTTATTAAAAATTTAAAAATAAACACAAAATCAATAAGAAATAAAAAAATTAATCTGGTGGAGTTCAATGGTGGAATTAAGACTGATCAGTCGCAAATCGCTACGCTGAGTGATATGCAGTCTTTTTCTTTTCTTAGATGGTAAATTAGCTACTGCACTGACGCTCAAAATTCGATGAAGGAAAAGCAATTAAAAATTTCTGTACTATTGCCCACAATCCAGGATAGGGAGCAGATATCAATTTTTTGAAGCCAGAACTCTTGGTATCCATTTCTGAATTAGACTTTTAGTTCTTCGTTAGTTGTGAGTTCTACGAGTTCCTCTTTTAAATTTGATGTTTCTGTTGTATCTGCATTTGCGAAAGGATCTAAAACTCAATTCGGTACATTCATGTTTAAAATATCCAGGAATGGCTATGTATTCACCTCTACCCAAATTTCGTTTGAAAGTTTTCCTACAAAAGCAGCTATGATATTTTTTTTTTGGTTTTGATTAAATTCAACTCAGCACCTTGTAATTATAAATTGGGTTCATTAAATATTTTAAACATGTCTGTCAAATAAGCGATGTCATTTTTGGATAAAATCAGGTTTTCGCACAGTTTTTCGTATCTGTTTTAAAGGAAGTCCAGTACTAAGTTAAATTGATTGAAAAAACCGAGTCAGACAAATATGTTTTCAAAGCCAACAAACTTGAAGCAAGCTATTGTAATCTTCATCATTTTCACTATAAATTTGGCCAAATAATATGTCATTCAATGAATTGCTTTTAATCTTATTGACTGCTCTAATAATGCAATGGAGCGACGTATGCAGGCATTCATTCAGATTTTTTGCAACTAAATGCTGACAATGAATAACACAATGTACAGCGAGTACATTTGGTACTGCTTGTTTCAAATGCGCTATGAAATCCTTATAACGCTCCGTCGTTGCTGAAACACTATCAGTAGAAACTAACAAAATATTACGAATAGGAATTTCTTTCTCTTGAAAAATAGTGATATAGTGATATTTCAACATCTTTAGTCATTTGATAGATTCTTCTATGCACTGAATTATTATTCAAAAGAATTTTCCTGATAATATCTAACGGTATCTTATGATGAAGAACAGTTTTTCTTACCTCTTTAGCTGCCGACAATATTAATTTCTCGCCAATTGTATGTGGTTTTCCCAGTTGTGCGATTAACAATGAAATATTATATAAAACTCATAGTCCATCATCTTCTTGTTTAGAAGACGACATAAAAATATTTCTTCTTCTTAGATTTAGACATTTTGAAATATAAAATTTAACACGGTTTCAATAAATTAACTTTTCAATAGATTTATAGATAGTTATAAAAAGAATGGCTATAATCACTTATGACTCACTAATTATTGAACAAGCCAACAAAAATAATAAAACATTCCTAGAGCTATATATTATAGATTTGATTTCGTGCACGTATTAGCTTGTAGGCATTTGCTTGCTTGCTCAGCCGGTGCACTGAAATTGCACAAAAAAGCTTGTCACCGATAACACTAAACCGAATTAGGTATACGTATACCTAATGCTAATTTAAATTTCTTAATGCTTATTTACGCGATAACAATAAAAGAAACATTTAGATAGCTAAATAAAATATTTATTCATGAAGCAGAAGGTATTTTCAAAGTATTTTATTATAATAATTTCTTTAATAAATAAGTACGCCTCGGCCACCCTCCTTGACTGTCGCCCCTCATTTCGCTCTGTTACCGCTACCGCCCCCACGGAAGGCTCCGGAGGCCACTGGAGGGCTGTACCGTTGGAAAGCTATGGTGGGTTCAGATTATTTAACCCTCAGCCGTACAAGAAATGTGCTAGTGACCTGAAAAGCTATATCGTATGATACAGGATCTAGGCTGTATGCTGAATTTGCCTCCAATTATGGAAACTTTCTCTTCCTTTTGTTGTAGTATACAATTTATATTTGTCATGCTGCAGAAGAATTCGCTGTCGGTTGACTAAAGTCGAATACTGAATTGGGCACAATTCAAATTCATGCCGACAATTTGAATTTTCGAGGGCCTCGGTGGCAAGTGCCTTCTTTACCTATGAGTTAACAACTAAGACTTTAATTTTGCTTGTTACAATTATTTTCAACAATACACAATCTAAATTTTTTATAAAAATTATAAATAAATAAATTTACGATCTAAAATTTGGTATATAGAAATGTTCTTTCGATGGATTTAAAATTTCGAATAATTTTTCTGTTGTCAAATACGTCAACATATTTGAAAACTAACAATTGTGAAATACTACGCCTGGCAGATTTAAGTTCATACAGAGCTTCAGAATCCACCGTAAGATAACGTGTTTGGTAATTCTGTTTGATTTTTGTGTGATCTTGACCTGGTGTGGACCTGGACCTAGACATAGATTACAACACGAAAGAGTAATTAAATGGTATTAAATAACAGATCTAGCATTATACCAAAGCGACTTAACTATTGATCACCCTAATAGTTTATTATCAGTATCTTCTGTTTTATATAAGATTAAACAGTGGTTCTTCTTTAACGATGTCCAAATTGTATTTTCAATAATAATTCTAATTTATTCATTCTAATAATATTAGAAAAAATGAATGCCCAAAGTTGTTGCCCAATGATGTTGCTCATGAATTATTTAAATGAAAATGAATTACTTGACATACTCATAATGATATATTATTACTTTTACAATATCCGACAATACGGATCTCATATGTTTTTTGTTTATTTTAGCTTTGGAATTTTTCGGATCTTGGATATGTTTTGCCCTCATATGGTGGTTAATAGCATTCGTACATGGTGATCTGCAACCTGAACATTTACCTCCACAACAAGCAGCATCAGGTAATACGCTGAATAAATACGCTCTGTTTCAATCAATAGTTCAGCGACATCTTGATAGTATTAAGCCGTCATCAGTCTTGATCGAGCTTGACGTAGTCGTTGTATATCATATAGTCGTACTTTTGGTCAGTCCTTCAGCTTCTTTCCGAACGTTCCACTCAAAAACGATTAATGACGCCTTAAGGCTAAAACCTGGTCTCGTGAAACAGTGACGCTTTCGTGGCGGCTGAAGGAAGGGGCAATCTTTATGTTTAGCACGGGTAAATTTTCCTTGTTTTTGAATACTTTTAATATTTTCCAAGCGTCCATTATGCATTAATTTATAAAGCCAATATATTTTCCAAAATCAATCAATGATCAAATATCTCAAATGCCTTTCTCAATAGCCTCAGTCTGATGTTTCCGATATATTAAACTGTAGAAAAATTCCAGAAAGCAGGTGAGGTTAGTAGTGACCAAAGTTAGTTTGTTGGTTGAACGATCCATGTTGTTGAGGATATTATGTCTGAACCAGTCGTAAGCACAAAAAGAATAATCATTCACTGCGCAACACAATTTATATTGGACTGGGATGAATCAAGCCGTTTATTACCCATAGTTCCTGGAATCTATATATATATATATATATATATATATATATATATATATATATATATATATATATATATATATATATATATATAGCTCAAGTAATACAGTTTTAACCATAATACCCATGTGGAGTTACCGTGCAAAGTCTTTTCCGTCGACAATTTAAGGTTGAACACCGAGGGCCAATTCCAGATCGAAACACAATACTCCGATGGGTTAAAGCATTTCGAACTACCGGATCTGTCATGAAGAGGAAACCACCTGGCCTTCCCCGTGCCGTTTGAAAAAAATTTTGCACAGTGCAGAGAGTTTTGTGTAAGAATGCGCGCCATTTTTGTTGATGACCCTGATACCGTGACTTTTTTTATGGGGTTACCTTAAATGTAGAGTGTACGCTAACAAACCACGCACGATACAGGAACTGGAAGTTGCTATCGCAAGAGTACCAAAAGTTACTAAAATCGCAAGAGTACCAAAAGAAATGATTTTGAGAGTGATGCACAAATTTCAAAAGAGATTGTAGATGTGTGACCGCAAAGAAGGGCGATACCTAACGGACATTATTTTCCACCATTAATTTAAAAGTTCACTATTGTTACTTCATTTAGCTGTAATTACAAAAAAATGATCTTGAAAATAAACAACGTTATACTAAGGTAAAAAAAAATGCGTTTCCTCTGCGCCGCTCCATGTGTATATATAAATTAAATTCGGATTATTTTTCAGATTGGACACCATGTGTTTTGGAGATTCATGGATTTCAATCTTGCTTCCTGTTTTCGATGGAAACCCAGCACACCACTGGTTACGGATTGAGAATGATTACAGAAGAATGTCCTGAAGCCATTTTTATTCTATGTGTTCAATGTATTGTGGGATTAATTATTGACTCATTTACTATAGGTGATATAAAACTGCCAATATTTTCTTATATCTGGTCTTCCATTTTATTTATAACGCTACTGCGTCGTTCTCTTATATCTTACTCATTTATCCTGTTAAAGTTTCAATCACGGTCCAGTATGAAGAAGGTTATACATAGGTGGCCCGCAGAAAACGGACGTTTTTTAAATAAGCACGATTCTAGTAATTTTGCGTAGAAAAAATATTTATTAACATAAAAATAATCCATGTGACTTGCCAGTTTCAACGTTGCGGAAGTTTCAAAGTTCAAGTGCAGAAAATAATGTCATTCAAATGATGATAATTTTCACGAACACACGTTTCGAGATGTTCTCGCAACGCATTGAAGTTGATAAAAAGATGGTTTAGGATTAATACAACTATAGTCAACATATAATCTATTTCACTCTGTAACATTTTTGTAACAAGTATATCAACTTCATACTAAAAACTTTGCTCATTATACGAGGTGCGAAAAATAAAGTAACGAGTTTGGCGTTCGATCTGGTAACACTGTTGAATCCCTTTTGGAGGGGAGACAGTCCGACATCTGATGCGTCTCCAGTACGAGTTTGATTTGGTCACCCTACAGTCACTTAGTGGTCCGTAGCAGTTCTTGTCGTGCACCGGATTTTTCTAATGTGTTCTGAAAATGAGAGACAGCAATTTCGAACAATGATTCGCTATCGAACTTGGTCATAGTGCGATAGAAACTTTTAAAAAACATCAACAGGCCTATGAGAATAGTGTTTTCTGAATTTTCCAAGTTTTTATGTGATTTAAGACATTCTCAAAACTAGATTGAAAATGAACCTCGCTGCGGAAGATCTTCAACTGCATCGGATGATGGCCAGAATGATGGGGAAAGAATTGAATTTGACTCACAAAATCATTTAATTTGTCAAATAAATTGAAAATGAAGAAAAACAGTGCGAAAATGATTACGAAATATCTTTTCTAAGATCAAAAGGACAACAGGAGGAAAACATGTCTTGACTTTTTGGGGCGGATTGAAAATAACCGTCGTTTGTCAACTTAAATAAAGAAGGTCAATGGACAGTGCACACTACAGTGCATTGTAGTAGAGAATGGACGATCTGGACATATCATTATTACTATATTTGCAAGATATTTAGTGATCCGAAGGCAAAAACTATCGTTTGGAGGAGACAGATATTTAGAAATGGTGCTACCGAGTGCGCATTTCAATTTTTTTATTTTAAGTGGTCTTTGCTCTTCACATTATATCAAGCTTCATTATTACAAATCAATCAATATTTCGTCATCTTCGCTGGTTCAAATCATGTTTGTACTGTGTGCACTAATTTTTTATTTTAAAACGGTCACTGCTACACGGGAAAAAACGTTCAACGATTGTTTGTCACCTCTATGATGATCGTTATTCAAATGGCAGCACGGCTATTTGACGTAACGGTCGCAACCAACGCTCTCTAGGAAACTAATGCCATAGGCTATATTTTATTGATGCCATCCACCACTACATTACGGCCGCTAGATAATGTGTTAGGAAACCTTAGCGATGGCCGTTTTAAAATAAAAAATGGGTGCACATAGTACAAACGTGACTTCAACCAACGAAGACAACGAAATATTGATTGATAATGTAAGAAATAATGGAGCTTGATATAATGTGAAGAACAAAGTATAGAAAAGTCAAATTAAAACAAAAATTTAAAAAAACTCTGTTTAGTACCATTTTTAAATATATCAGTCTGCTCCAAACGATAGTTTTCGTCTTCCGATGACTAAATATCTTCCAAATATAATAATAATGCTATGTCCAGATCGTCCATTCTCTATCGCAATACGCTCACTGTCCGTTAACCGCCTTTTTTTAAGTTGACATCTCTTGTCACCGTTTCCTTACGTCCGCCGCATCACGACTTGTCACGGCCGCTAAATAACGGAACCGCTTTCTTAGGAAATCGTAGCTTTACTGGTGACAAATCTTGGATTTTTAAAGATGACTCAGAAACAAATTGCGAGAATCAGAAATGGTAGACTCCAACTTCGTCAGTGCCAAGAAAAACCAGTATGGGCAAATCAACTATTAAAACATGCCGATTTGCTTTTTTTTTAATAGCCAGGGAATCATTCATAAATATTTTGTCCCTCAAGACGAAACGATAAAACAGTATTTTTACCGATAATTTCTCTTCGGAAAAGTATCATTCATGCGAGACCAAATGCCTCCTTATTCGCCAGATTTGAGTCCTCGTGACTTTATCTTTTTCCGATAATTAAAAATTCACTTCAAAGAACACTATTTTAGGATATTGGAGAACGTTGAAACGACACTACTGTTGTTAAAAGTCGAAATTGAAATTTGAAGTTGAAATTTCAGTGAAATAAGGAATTATAAAAAGTCAGTCTTATTACTTTATTTACGCATATCGTAATGGCATTTCTAAACTTTTCTTACAACCCTTATGTGTGTTATCTGAACACATTTTGTTATAGGTTTAGTATTTGCTAAAATGGTGCGATGCAACTTAGCAACCCATACGATTCAATTTTCGAAAAATGCCGTTATTGCTCGCAGAGATGGAAAATTATGTTTCATGTTTCGAGTGGGAGATATCAGACGAAGCAGGATGGTGAAAGTAGGTATTAAAGCTATTTTAATGAAAAATGAACGTACTCGAGAAGGTGAATTACTTAACTGTTATCAAACAGGTATAACAGCGATCATAAATGAATAATACATATATCACATCATCATTATGTTGCAGAGTTGCCTTTAAAGACTGACCAAGCTAGAAACAAGTTATTCTTTTTGTGGCCTCTTACTGTCTACCATATCATCGACGAAAATTCTCCATTATCAGATTTTACGATTCCTGAGATCCTAAAAACCCACAAATTGGAAATTATTATTATTTTGAATGGAACTGTCGAAAGCACAGGTATACATTTTTATTTCGATTTCTATGGTAAATCTAACCAGGGTTAATCAATAGCTAATGACCTTGGTTCAGAACCCATATCAAGCTATAGATCCAGTTGCTAAGCTGCAGCCTAGTTTGCTGATGCGCAAATGAATCAACCAACAATTAGATATTTTATTTCAGTAAAACAGGATTTTCAACCAAATTTAATGAAATATTTCCTCATAATTTACTTTTACAACTTAATTTTCATGGAGTTAATTATTTTTTTTATATTTCCAATATACAGGGGTATAAAAAAAATAACTTTCATAAATTTAACAAACGATTTTAATATAATTTTAAAGAAAAAAATATTTACAAGTGTTTAACGAAAAACTTCCACAAAGATTTCCACTTTATTATTACTATTTGATGCGTTTCGTTAACACAGTTCAGAACTGGCTATTTTCGATGTTAAATCCACCCAGATGCTATTTATTGTCTGTACAAATTCAGTAAAGGGGATTTGTTCAAGTCAATTTGGTCATTTAGAAGGGTTTTCGCACCTTTGAGACGGCTTATTTCTATACTCTCCAGATGGTTTAGTTTTTATTATTATTATTATTAAGATCCTCACAATACAGGGCTGTGTAACAGGGCTGTGTCATCCGCAAATATAAAATGTAGCTCTTTATTCTTAGGGTATTCCGCAAATGTAGCTCTTTATTCTTAGGGTACTAATACAGTACCCTGAGGGACTCCACACAACACAGATCTCTCTGTGCTTTTATACCTATCCAGATAAATAACAATGGAACCACTTGTAGATAGTTCCCCTTATACCTAATGCTTCTAGCTTTTCACTTTGCCTTTGTTATGTACATGTGGTATTTTAAATTCTCTTTTAAAACGATGGTTCTCATTTAGCAGATGTGAGGAGTAGTTCGAATTATGTTTATGACTGAAAAAAAACTTGTTTCGTTTTAATTTTTTTCTAGAAAGATCTGCCTGTTTGTCTTATATAAGTTTTTAGACACAAACTACAATACAGTTGATATATTCCTGATTTACCTTTTTTGTTTGTTTTGCTTTGCAATTTTTGATATATTTTCCAAGGTTGTTATTGGTTTTAAAGGATACTTTTGCATGTTTTGCAAGTATGTTATTAATTTGAATGAATGGTCATTTTCATTCTTTTGTGGATATATTTCAGAGGCAGCCTTTTTATAAGGTTTTCTTTTTAGAATATTATCTATTGTTCTCTCTGAATACCCGTTTTTTAGCGCTATTTATTTGATGGTGTTTAGTTCCGTATTAGAATCTATATCTGATAAAGGAACATTGATCAGTCTGTGTACAAGGCTATGATAAGCTGCTAATGTATATAACAAATGCAAAAAACTAAACCATCTAGAGAGTTTAGAAAAAACCGTCCCAAAGATGCGAAAATCCTTCTAAATGACCAAATAGACCTGAACAAATCCCTTTTACAAAATTTCTACAGACAATAAATAACATTTATGTAGATTTCTTAAAAACTATATATTTTATTGTATTTATTTTAACATCGAAAATAGCAAGTTCTGAAGAAGCTACAGTGTTCGCGAAAGGCGTCAAATAGTAATAATAAAGTGGATCTCGAGACAAAACAGTCTTTATTAAATATTTATACCGAATTTCCATCAAGTAGAAGCCAACACAATCCAAAAACGTACAAGGGTCAAAAACCTAGAGATTCCCGCGAAAATATATTGCAAAATTATAAAATCCCCAATTCAAAAGGTATTATAGGAATTAACATTTTAAGCAGATATATGTAAAAGCATATTTGGCAAATATTAATCGGTTTTTACTTAACGAATAAACTAATGAATATTGTTAAAACATTTTTTAAACATCACCCAACATTTATATGACGTCGCAAACTCATTTTAAAGAATGTCAACATTGCAAAAAAAATTATTTCAGTCAATGTAAGTGCATATTTTTAAGTTCCATTTAAAACCAAAAATGTATTTTGTACGCGAATACCACGATATGCTCGTTGCTTACTTATGGGCAACGATATCAAGAAATGCTGCTTCTCGCTTGATAAACACGTAACAAAGTTTCTGAAAAACATTTTGATATGGGTAGTGTGGTTTCTTCACAAAATTTTTAGAATTGTTAAAGACCATTTTATCAAAAGTACTGGAAGTGTTGAAACACAAATTAAAGTTTCCTATTGGATTATACATAAAATACTAAAAGAGCAATTACTCTACCATTATCATGTACAAGAGTATAAGCACTCTTACCCACTGATTTTTCACTGAGGCAAAAATAGTGTGAATAGTTTATTGGCCTAGACCAAAGGAATAGGGGAATGGGATTTGGAATTTTTATAATTTCCTCAGCTGGGCAGAAAATGCCTAAGCAGTTACTGAAATAAATCCCAACGTGAATTTTCGATTAATTTATGGGCTAGAATAGCGACTAGAAAGAAAATCTGAAATAAGCAATGAAAATGATTTGCAACAACGTATTTTTACTGCTGCCGAACAAATTAGGAATGTGCCAGGACTTTTCAAAGTATTTAGGTACACTGGGCAAAATGGTGCCAGGCGTGCATAAACTCAAATGGACATTTTGAACATTTAATTTAATAAAACAATTAATAATAAGTTTCTTTATGTGGTATAAATCGTCGTTTAAAAAAAATTGGTGCGGAATATTAGTGATAGTAATTTCAAGTTTGACATTAAACGACAGAATGTATAATTTTTTTTTTGTAACAAAACAAAACAAATTTATGCTGAAACTTATTGAATAAATGATATAAACACGACGATGCGTCATTGTCAGGGAGTAAAGGATCGTTGGTTAAATTTACGAAAGTTTTTTCCCTTATAGCCCGCATAGATAACGCATTGTTTTTCAGGTGCCTTTACCGAAGCCACTTCAAGTTATCTGCCCAACGAAATTTTATGGGATTATCGATTTGAATCAATGATGTCATTTAATGGAAACGTCGATTCTTATGAAATAGATTGGAGCAAATTTGACCAGGTAGTTCCAGTCAATCAATCAGAAAACTCGACTGAAGGGAGTAATTACGTGGACAGTTTTGAATATCAAGGTTGGTAGGTATGTGTTTATAAATATGAAGATCTATTATCTCGAACGCGGACAGTTAGTCTAAAAATTTTAAGATAATGGTTAACTATAACAATATTTGTAAAATAGCATTGTTACCTCTAAAAGAGAGCCAGGTGGTACAATATTATAGTGACAGTACAAAACTTTACCCTGCTAAAATGTATAGTAACTATTTATATCTATATATAATAAATGTGTAAAATGGATTAATTTACTTATTCTGACTGCTGGTAGCCTCTAGCTTGTTTAGATGTTGCCATTGGCCTACGTTTGAAACGCGGCTAAAACAGAATAATAGCACATATTACAATAATTTTGTGTTTAATATTTTTATTTCGTTTTTAAACAAATTGATCTAGAAATATGAACCCTTTGGCTGATCAATCTGATCAAATGTATTTATTAACATTTGTTTTAGAATTTTTCTCGACGAAGAATAGTTCTTTAGAAATCAGACCGCAAGTTTTTTTCAAAAATAAAATTCTGCGAGAAAATCAAATTATTTACTTCAACAAACAAACTTTTAGAGAAGCAAGAAATCGGACATCTTTTAGCAATCGAGCGACGAAAAATCTTCCAGAATCCATTAAAGAAATTGATGAAACTGACGATCTAGAATTAAATTGTTGTTAAAATGTATATATTTTATAAATTTAAATAAAGAAAATTAAGGTCTAAGGATTGTTTCTATATAAATACTAAAATATTTGAATTATATATGAATGGAATATTAATTGATCTCAAAATAGGCAACCAGTAAAATACCTTATTATTTCCTGCAAGTGTTTCTGTTGTTGACTTAAACATGTGCCACTATTAAGATTGACTATTAGTCAATTATTTAAAATATAATGTCTTCATTCAAGAAATTAAATACAAAAATCTATCAGAAGAGTGGTCCAGAAATTACACCTGATTTTATATACTGGAAAAAATTACAAGTAACTTACCTTAAGGTTATGTAAATTAAAATAATAATTATTAAAATAACTTTTAAGCAACCAGTGTTGGTGAAAGAATTTGGACCCATAGATTATATAGATTTTTCCCCACAAGAACCCCATTACTTTGCTGTGACATGCTCTGTTAAGGTTCAAGTTTATAATCCAATAACAAAATTGGTAACTAAAAATCTGTCAAGGTTTAGGGAAAATGCCTATGGTGCTATATTCAGAAATGACGGTACTCTTATTTTAGCAGGGGGTGAAGAAAAAAATGTTAAATTATTTGATGTTGCTACCAAAAGCATGTTAAGGTAAAAAAATAAATAAGTTCTATATACATTATGAGTAAAAAGTACTAGGAACTGTTAAATAAAACAAAAAAAATATGTATTCATCAACATTTATTTTGTCGCCTTCAAAATAGGCCCCATCAAGTGAAATATAACTATGCCACTGCTTGACCCAATCCTCCATACATTGTTTGCAGGCTGATAGCCTGCTGAACTGGAAGCTGAAGTTATAACCTTCAGCTCCTTCAGTGAATTTTCTTTCTTCTCTGAAGTAGTAATTTTAGCTTTAGGAACAGAAAAAAACTCACAAGGGGCCATATCAGGCGAGTACGGTGCTGGTTGATGAGGTTCATACAGTTTTTGGCCAAAAACTCTTAGAGCAGAAAAGAAAATTAAAGAATATTTTACGCGGGCTTTGTGTATGAGAAATCCCGGGTACTTTTTACACAGAATGTATGTTGTAATAAATAGCTATTTATATTTTTCTTTTAGATTATTTAAGGGTCATTCAGCTGCAGTTCATAGAGTGGCTTTTCTCTATAGTCAAGCTCAAATAGCTTCTTTCTCAGATGATAAAACTGTCAGAGTTTGGGATATTCCTACTGAAAATACTCTTCATACTTTTGAGGGGCATACAGATTACATTAGGTATCATTCAAGTCATATTCCTGTCCTTGTAATAAGCTGAATATACATTTTTGTTTGTTTTCATAATGATTAGGGCTGGTGTTGCAAATCCAGATGTACCAAATATAATTTTGTCAGCTGGTTATGATAATATAGTGAAAATGTGGGACACAAGAACTGACAAAGAAGTAATGAAAATGAATCATGGGAGTCCGGTTGAGTCTTTATTATTTTTACCCAATGGAGGAATGTTTCTAAGTGCTGGTGGAACAGACATAAAAGTAGATATTATTACTTGATCATGAATACCAAGAATTATGTTTTTATTGTATTTTTCCAGATCTGGGATGCCTTAGCTGGGGGCAAATTAAGGGGCTCATTGGCACAACATCACAAAACTGTTACTTGCCTAAGACTTGCATCAAATGGCAAAAGATTGCTCTCTGGTAGTTTAGATAGGCATGTTAAAATTTATGACATAACCTCATTTAAAGTAAATTATTTATATATGTATGTTATTGTATTTTGTAACCTTTCTTTTATCTTCTAGGTAGTTCATACTTTGGATTTTTCAAATTCAATATTAAGTTTGGGTAAGTAATTATATATTTTCTTTAAAAAAATAATTCCAAGACATGTTTTAAACATGTTATTTGTGATGATAGGAGTGTCAAAGGACAATTCTACAGTAGCAGCAGGATTAGTCGATGGTGTAATAGCAATACAAAGAAGAAATGATCAAGTAGAAACTCAGAATATACCAAAAAAATTATCATCATTTCGGTATGCAGCAAATGAAATTCCTTATGAAGTAGATGAGGTTGTACCTGAATTTAGGTATATTTTAAGTTGTATGTTTTTTTTTAATATATAAATTAAAAATGTGCTTTCTAGTCATGAAAAGGAAGCAAGGCATGATCATTATTTAAGAAAATTTGAATATACTAAGGTCCTTAGTACAGCCTTGTTACCATATGTAGCTAACAAACATCCAGAAAAGACTGTGGCAGTTTTAAGAGAGTTAAAAAAAAGAAAAGCCCTTAAAAAAGCCTTAAATGAAAGAGATCTTAAAATAATCAAACAATTAATAAGATTTATTATTAGGTATGAAACTGTATATTACAATTTTTATATAATTATATTTTATTATAATTTTTAGGAACATAACAGATTTAAGATTTTCAAAAGTTCTTATAGGAATTTCAGATGAATTCTTGGATATAATTTCAGATGGACTAGACAATCTTCCCTCAGATATCGGTTAGTCTTAAGTAATGTCTTTCTTTTATTATAAAAAAAATATTTACTTTTGTCACAGGAGTACTCTTAGTTCAACTACATGACGTGTTGAAACGTGAAGAAGAGGTCACAAAAGAACTTACCTTAGTAGAGGGTATGTTACAAACATTATTAGCGTGTCAAGTTTCTACTGATAGTGTTTATAATAACCATAAAATAGATCACTTAAATGGACTAGATACTAAATAAAAGAATTATTTGAAAAAAATATTTTATTTATAAGTGCTTCATAATTAAACTTATTTTTTTTAATCTAATTAGTTTTTTGTTTTGACATATTATCCAACCTTAATTGTATAACTTCTAATGTACTGTATAACTGATGTAAATCTTCTTCTCCTAATTCCAAAATAAGTTTTTTTACTTCATCTTCATAATTCGGCTATAGCACAGAGATGAATTATTAAAAATATAATAAATAAATAAATTATATATACATATATACATACACCTATATATATATATATATATATATATATATATATATATATATATATATATATATATATATATATATATGTATGTATGTATGTATATATATATATATATATATATATATGTATGTATATATATATATATATATATATATATATATATATATATATATATATATATATATATATATATATATATATATATATATATATATATATATATATATATAATTACCTTGGATAGATCCAACTGTATTCTAGCATTGGGAATAGCTTGTTTATTATCAAGATTTGATGCTGTTTGTAAATTGACTTGCCAAGAGATATTTTCAAAATTATATCTGTTTTCTAAACCACCCATATCTTTCTTTACTTCATTAGACCACTCTTTTACAAATATCTCAGCCTTTTGTTCATCCAAAGACAAAGATTCTATAAGTTGTTTTTGTAAGTCTGTTGGTTTAAGAATTACTTTACTACTTTGTTTAAATAAATATGAAATGCTTTGCAGAAGAAGCTGAAGTTCATTTTCGTTTAACTTTAGAGTATCTTGGAGTTTTTTGAACTCGTTTTCAGTAAAAAATTCGGCAGATTCAGAATTTAAAATATGAGGTAAAAGCAATTCAAATTTGTTATAGTTTATTTTATTAATTAACGATATTCCTTGTTGTAGCCTACAATAAAAAAAAAATCTTTCCGTTTTTTATTAAAAAAATATATTACCTTTGATTTAATGTTATCCAAGGTAAATTACCAGACATTTTTGGATTTATAAATATTTAGGACATTCAAATTTAAGGTTAGTGTGTGTATATGGCTCTGGTCCAGGATAGGCAATACGCCAGCTCCACTAATCTCCAGGAGCAGCTATGAATGCTGACAAACTGTGCCACACAGCTGATATGAAGATTACTTTAATTACTCTGTAATTATACGTTGCCTACGTTTTTCGCTGACAGTTAGTGGACGTTCACCAGAAAGGAGGACGCTACAAAGGGAAAGGAAGGTAGTGATGGCGTGGAAACTTCCAATTGAAATACTACAACTTTAAACCTAACACATCCATGTACCTATTGATAAGGCATAGCGAGTCTTGGTTGATATTTGAGAGAACAGTCTGAAGGTTAAGAGGCGCTCTATGCCCCAAAGCGATAAGCTCTCTGTATAAGTCAAAGGCCTGGTTATGTCTGAGCGGGAATTCGAAGAAAATATGATTCAGGGTTTCAGTTTCACCACAGTCGCAAAAAGGAGAATCCGCGATTTTAAATTTAAATAAACGGTGTTTAGTAAGGCAATGTCCCGTTCGTAACCTAATAATGTTAGTGATGTGTCTTCTGTCCTTAAACTCGAATTTATCAAACCAATGGATTTTAGGAAAATCAGGGACGATTTGTTGATACCAAGAACTTCTGTCATTTAATTTCTTCCATCTCGCACAAAAGTTCTTAAACAGATTTTCCTTTAAGATGGGGATGAATTCTTTAAAATTTAATTCAATGCGTTTAGGGACATTGAGACGAGTCGCTAATTTGGCGAGTTGATCTGCCACCTCATTACCCTTGATGGATGAGTGACTAGGGATCCAAGTCAATCTGATATCGACATTATCGCGGTAGGCGCCTTGCAGATGTGATTTGATATTAAGTATTGTTTTTCCATTAAAGGGGTCAATGTTGCTTTTAGTAACTTTGTCGATAGCACTCCTGGAGTCTGAAAGTATGATGGCTTTCTCAAGGTGCAGGGATCTGATTATTGTAAGGGACTCATCAATAGCTACTAATTCATCCGTGCAAATTGAGGTTTCTGAAGGGAGTTTCTCCATCTTATTATAAGCAAGCGAAGGGGAATGGATTGCATAACCAACCCCATTATCATTCTTGGACGCATCCGTATAAAATTGATGGAATGATTGGAGCCGTTGATCGTTAATATAGCTTAGGAGATGGTTATCATTGAAAGGGTCATATTTTGAGAGGGGCAGGTTAATAGTTTTAATAGGCATGATCTGACACGAAAAGTCCGTCAAAAAGCAGTTGTATGTCGTATTGGAGGAGATTTTGTCGATAAAGGGGAAGATAGTCTTCAGAGCTTTCAGAAGGTAGGGAGTATCCTTGTTATGCCAGTAACTATTTCCTGTTGTAATTTTGTTATCAAGGTCAGTAAGGATTTTTTTGAGAGGGTGATTGAAAATCGCTAAAGTTTTTAAGAGAAGTCTAATCGAAAGCCAGCTCCTTCTGTATTCAAGGTCCGTCTCGCCTGCCTCTGATAAAAGGGCCGATATGGGAGAGGATTTCATACATCCGATGATTGTTCTCAACGATTCCCGGTGGTGTTTGTCCAATAGTTGAAGGCACCCCTTACTACAAGGTTTAAAAAGAAACGAGCCATACTCCAAGTGAGCCCTGACGATGCCATTAAAGACCATCTTAAGAATCTTGGGGTCAGCGCCCCACCATACCCTAGTCAATGGTCTCATAATATTGAGCCCCCCTCTGGCTTTTTTCATGTTAGTGTTTATTTGTTCTTTCCAGTTAAGTTTTGGATTGAAGGTATTACCCATGTAGGTTAAGTTCTCAACGTATGGGATGACCGTGTCGTTAATTTTGAGTTGCGGTGGAGTAAATTTTTTTCTATTTTTGGAGAAAACCATTGCCTTGCATTTATTCAGAGAAAGGGAAAAGCCATGATTGCCAAGCCATCTGTTGGTATTTTTGAGGGCCAGGTTCATCGAGTTAACCATATCGTTGACGTGTGATCCCGCTTTCAGTAATATTAGGTCGTCTGCGTACCCTAATATGATGATATTTTTGGGCATAATGTGGAACAAATCCGATAAGTAAATATTGAATCGCAGGGTACTAAGCGGTGAGCTTTGGGGGATTCCGGCGTTAGCTATTCTCGGCCCGATGAGAGTCCCATCACGATTTTTGACGTATAGTTTTCGATTTTCATTAATTCTGAAAATTAGATTGTTAGTGTGTGAATCTATTCCGAGATTACTCATCTTTCTGTAAAGTTTACTTTACGGCGATTGGGCTGCTTCAGGCAGTGGCGATTACTGCTTCATCATTGGAAAAGGCTTGTAAGATGATAGATGAGAGAAGGGCTAGGTTATTATTAATGCCCATGCCCTTTCTGAAGGCAGTTTGATATATTGGAAAAGTGTTGTTATGTTCTAGCGTCCATTCGAGACGATTTTTTAACATGATTTCTAGTACTTTGAGAAAGCAGGAGGAAAGGATAATAGGTCTGTAATTTTTGGGGTCTAGGGGATCAGTATCATGTTTCCAAATCGGGACCATCAGATAGTCTTTCCAAGGTAAGGGAAGTGGCGAGCCTCTAAGGCAGTCATTATAAATATTAAGAAGGATGTTTAAACGATCTTTATCTAAGAGGTTTATCATTCTGTAGACAATGTTCTCCAAGCCTGGAGCTGATGTTAGCTAATTTAAGGTTAGATGTTATACAGCTGATGTATTTGTCAACATATCAACAATATACCATATTTGTAGATATTAATTCTTAAAAATCCTTTGAATTCGAAAAATGTAAAGGCAAACTATTTCCTACGACAGTTTTTCTGAAAAAAAGGCAACGTTGTAAAGATCTTTGAGGTTAGAGCATACGATATAAACAGATATTTTTGTTTCACTTCTTTATTGTTAATATATAGATCAAATTTTTAAAAATGTCAAAACGTAAATATGAAAGTAAATTTTTCCAGCCTAACGAAAAAAGGGTTAGCAATCGCATTAGACCGAATGATGCTAAGAAGCATACGCTTGATAGTGACGAGGAAGATTTTGTTGACGAAACAAATGTTTTGGATGAGAATGATATAGAAGGGGAAGAAGAAGGTAAGTAAAGTGCATTAAGCATTTTTAAGTGGTAGTAAATCTAAACTAAATTTACCAGGAACAAACATGCAAGATGGTGAACAACGATTAACTGCTTTTAATATGAAAGAGGAATTAGAAGAAGGTCATTTTGATAGAGATGGCCATTTTATATGGAAGAATGAGAAAGAGGTAAAGTTTTTATATCCAAATAGTTTTTTTTAAATTTTAGTTTGTTCTAGGTGCGTGATAATTGGTTGGACAATATTGACTGGCAAAAAATCAAACATAATGCAGACACTGCTGGTAAATATGATATTGAAGAAGCTGGTTTAGGAACTGAGAGTGATTCAGATGATGAAGATGTGCCTTTTGATGAATTAAGTGTTTACAAACAAATAATAAGTAATTAATTTGGGTTTTAAAGATATATGTTAGACATAGAAAGCATGAGTAGTTGTTTGCAGGTTACATGAAACCAAAAGAAACTGTTAATAAAGCATTGAAAAGACTTGGTGGAAATGATATGAAAATGTCCAGTGTTGAAAGATTAAAAAGGAAAAAAGCTGGTACTTTAAAAACATGTGAAGAAGTTACCAAGTTAACAGAACTTGCTAATCAAGTAAATACAAGACAAATTACATGTTACATTTTCAATTACTATAAAATTCTTTACAGATTTTAACAAGATTGGGCAACATGGATATATATCAAGAAACTTTTGAGCAAATAGAAACAAAAATAAAAACTAAAGAAGGTAAAGATAAAAAAGTCCTAAAAGAACCTGAACTGGACATGTATGCTGACGATTTTGATATTAAGGAAAAAGAAAAATTACAAGGTAAAAAAATCAATTCTTCTATTGGAATCTTTTGTGTGAAATACTAAACTTAAAAGAGATAATTCAATAACTTGAATTCCTGATTATTTCTTGACATGTGTTTTGCAACAATGTTAGCATTTTCATGATATCATTCAATCTATATTGAATAAATTAAATCATCTAATTATTCTAACATGGTCAGCATAGTTTTTAATTTCATGATGTGTATTCCACCAACCAATGTTAGGAGATCAATGACTCAATCTATTCAATTCAAATTGAATATTCTTTTGATGGTGCTAACATGGTTACAAAGTACATGTCAAGGAACTAAAAATTATGCTGACCATGTTAGTATAATGAAGAATTGAAGTGAAAAACAAGTGCTTTGGCATTTAGTTGTAATCTCCATAAGTTTAAGGTAAATTAAAGCAAATTTCTTTTTTTCTTCAGAGCCATCAACAAGTGATCAATCACAGTCTGACAATAATGATCTTGAGACCTCAACTGAAGTAAATAATACTGAACTTAACTGGGAATTCAAATGGTCAGTGAACGACACTAAAATAAAAGGACCCTATAACACAGCTCAAATGATAAAATGGCAAAGAGATAATTACTTTAAACCAGGGGTAATGGTGCGAAAATGCGGTGAATCTTCAAATTTTTATTCATTAAATAGAATAGATTTTGAATTGTACGAATAAAAACTTAAACAATCACATTTCATGTATTCTAGTAGTATTATTAGCGCCTTTAAAGTTAATTAGCGCCTTCCATTTCAATCTCGTCTTCTTCCTCATCGTCGTGGGTTTCACTATCGTCGTCGTCATCATCATCATTATCTTCTTCCTCTTCATCCTCATCATCTCCTGCAGCCTAAAAACTTAGATAATAAAAATTTGAAATTAAAATTTTTAATAGAAAACCTCTGAAGAAGTCTTCCCAATTGGTGGCTGATCGTTTGTTCTTAAAATACTTTCGAGCTATAAAAATAATATTTGACATTTTATAATTTTTTTAATTAAAAAACTACCCAGTCTTGATGTTCTCTTTCCAATTGAGACACTTCGTCTTCATGATCACAAGGATGATCTACATCAAACCATGCCCTATCAGTCAATTTTGGTAAACATTTCGGAAATAATGGTAAGCTCATATTTCAATTGGAAAAATTAAAACTTGAAAGCAAATAACATGATACAAAAGCATCAGTATGGTTCAGTGTAATGTTGCCAAATTGACGTCTAAATATTTCGTTTTTGATTATTTAAGTCATGATCTGTGGGCCATAAAGATAATTGCTTGGGGTAGTTTAATATATTCTATAATTAATTTCTTGCTAGGTTAGAGGTGTAAATTACAATTCTCCAAAACAAAATGTATTACTTAATTAATTTGTACTATTTTTAGTATTTGATATCGAAAAACAACTCCGAAAAGTAACGCAAGGTTTGACATTTGTCAACAATCGCCTTTCAAAAAGGATTTGCCTCGTGCCAAAATGGCCAAGAAAAAGCTAGACGATAAGAGCGATGATAGCTCAAAAAGTCATGACAGTGATGTCTCTAATGGTTCGGAGGAACTAAATTTTAGTGACCCTGAAGGATATGTGGACGATATTTCAGACTCTGGTGAGTACTTTCTAATTTTAGAGGTTAGCCCTTTAAGTTAATTTACCGCACGTTTTATTTAATACATCCAGGGTTGTTCTATAAACTTTTTAATTTTAATGGTATTAAGGTGTATCTTTTAAATTATATCTTTTATAAAGCATATATTTGACATATGTTGATGGCGAAGTAGGATTATTTGATGATGTGTATCTTTAAATATGCTTGATGTTTAAAAACAATTCTATTAATTAACAATTTAATTTTTAGAACTCTTAGGAGACACTTTGAGGCAAAAGCCTAAAGAAACGGATGGATATGATACTGTTATTGTTGTTGATGGTGTTCCACAAGTTGGGCCCGATCGCTTAGATAAACTTAAGTCAGTTATAAACAAGGTATTCAGCAAATATGGTCATATTGTTAATGAACACTATCCAGTCAATGCAGATGAAATCACAAAGGGGTATATTTTCTTGGAATTTTCAAATCCAGTTCATGCAGCCGAAGCAGTTAGTATGGGAAACAATTTCAAAATTGATAAGCAGCATACTTTTCAAGTAAATTTGTTTACTGATTTTGCAAAATATGAACAAATACCAGAAAAATGGGAGACACCACAAGCAAAACCTTATGAAGGACAGGCAGATTTGCATTATTATTTGTTGGAACCTGATGCGTATGATCAGTTTGCTGTTGCTACAGCACAAGGGCAGAGTGTTCAGATTTGGCAAAACACATTACCAGATCCTACTGTAGCTGAAGAACGTAGTGTAAGTAATATAAATGTTAGTTTAGAACTTTTAATGAAATTGAACATATTTATCATAGAACTGGACTCAGACTTGCATAAAATGGTCACCACTAGGTACTTTTTTGGCCACTTTCCACAAACTTGGTATTGCATTGTGGGCTGGACCTAGTTTTTCTCAGTATAAAAAATTTGCCCATCAAAATGTGCAATACATTGATTTTTCACCATGTGAGAAATACTTAGTTACTTACTCACCCCAAGGTGATCCAAGTAATCCAGAAAAAAGATTAATTATTTGGGATATTAGGTATGTCCTTAAAATTTTTTTTTCTTGAATTCAATTTCCATTTGATATTATAGAACAGGACTAGAAAGGAGATCATTTGATCCTGACGGCCCTTCAGCATGGCCAATATTTAGGTGGTCCCATGATGATAAATATTTTGGTAAAATTGGGAATGATGTCTTGTCCATCTATGAAACACCATCTTTTGGTTTACTAGATAAAAAATCTATCAAAATCAGTGGCATTAGAGACTTTAACTGGTAATTTACATTTGTTGGTACATTTTTTCCAAAATTATTTTATTTATTTTAAATGTTTAGGTCTCCCACTGACAATGTAGTAGCATATTGGGTAGCTGAAACTAAAGATGTTCCTGCCAGTGTGACTCTTTTGGAATTGCCGAGTAGAAATGAAATTAGAAAGAAAAATTTATTTATGGTTGCTGATTGTAAAATTCATTGGCAGAAGTCTGGAGATTACTTAACAGTGAAAGTTGACAGGTAAAACATCAATGGCCTGTATAAAAAAATAGTAATTAGCTAACTTGGATTTTTATAGATATTCCAAAGCAAGAAAAGAAAAAAATGAAATGAAATATTCAGGAATGTATTGCAACTTTGAAATATTCCATATGCGCGAAAAAGAAGTTCCAGTCGATAGTGTTGAAATTAAGGAAACAATTCAGGCTTTTGCTTGGGAACCTGTTGGCACTAAACTAGCGATAATACATGGAGAATCGCCCAGTATTAACGTCAGTTTTTATGAAGTTAAGTAAGTAAGTAATTTAAACACAGAAATATATAACTATGTAAGACACGCTTTAGAGTGGGTTTGGCGCCTGTTCTCTTGAAGCAGTTTGAGAAGAGGTCATGCAGTAATCTGTTTTGGTCCCCCAGTGGACAATATATTGTCCTTGCAGGATTGGGAAGTAATGGAGGTAAGTTAAAAAATTATGATATACTTTTTTGAATAATATGAACTAAAGGAAAATTCACTCAAATATACATATATTAATTTCAACATAAACTTCAGTCAAAAAAAACTACTACCATTAATTTTAGAAGAATTATATTTAATATATATATATATATATATATATATATATATATATATATATATATATATATATATATATATATATATATATATATATATATATATATATATATATATAAACCCGTAATACACCGTCCGGCCACTGTATATTGTTCAGCTAACTATCATTCTGGCGTCCATTCCTTTTATGGACATTTGAGCTTTATTGGACATGAGTCTGGCAATGTTGCCACAATATTAAGCTAGTAGATGCAAATATATTTCGCAGAACATCATTGACGCTAAGTCTAGGGTTAGCATAATTTTGTTTTATTGAAATTAGTTTATTTTTTAATGATTTAAATTTTACAATTTTAACTGAATACAGATTGAAAAATAAGAAATGATAAAAATTACCATCATCAAAATTTACTGTTAGAGATAAATGGAATAAAAAAATAACTCGTTTTCTAAATTTGTTAGTTTAATATTTATATTTATTTATATACTTTTACTTATATATTTTTTATATATATATATATATATATATATATATATATATATATATATATACTTATATATTTATTTATATAATTTATATTAGGATATAGGATAAATTATGCATTGTTTAGGTTTGGTTTATCTAAATCAAATTTCTTTTTTATGATTTTACTTTAAATATTCTAGACCTAATCATATTGACTAAATTTATAATTTCTACAAAGTAAGCTGATAACACTAAATAATTTGCGCGAAGGCGATAATTAAAAATAAAAAATGAATTGTTAGTAATATTATTTAATAATTAAAAGTAATATAGTATTAAATATTAATTTTTATTTATTATTTACTGTAACAAAATTATATTGTTACGGAATTACAGAATAGTGTGTTATATGTTATAATCAAAATATCGGAAGCAAAATATTTATTGTTTTAATGTTTTGTAATATAAAGGGTCTACCATTAGAGATTATGGAACTTTGACAGCTCACGGCAACCAAATTTGTTTACCGATTTTTAACATGTCTTGTCAGTTGTTTCCGTTGTTATTGTTCGTTTCACGTTAGAAGAATGTTTGAAAATTGTCCAGCTTTATTACGCAAATTTGAGGTCCCCTGGTGCTACTCAACGAGCAATTCAGACCCATCATGGTATTCGTTGTGGTGGTTCTTCTGAACAGGCTTTTGATCGTGTTATTAGAAAATTTGAAAGTGAATTTACTGTCCACGATAATGTGGTGCCTGTACGACAGAAAAGTCAGACGTGTTAAGAATATTGCCGCCGTTCAAGTAAGTGTAACTGAAAATGACAACGTCTCGGTTGCTTGCCGCTCGCAAGATTTAGGCCTCTCGCCAATGACAACCTGGCGAGTTTTAAGGCTGGACTTAGGCTTGCATCCCTAGAAGATGGTACTGATACAAGAACTGAAGCCAACCAACCATGGTATTCGTCGTGAATTTGCCGATTGGGCCCCCGAAATGATGGAAGCCGACGACGAATTTTATCGCAAAATCATCTTCTCCGATGAGGCTCATTTCAATGTCTTCGTCAGTAAACAAAATTGTCCATATTGGTGCGTATCTAATCCACACGTATTTCATGAGAGTCCTTTGCATCCGCAAAAGATCACAGTTTGGTGTGGATTTTGGCATGGAGGAGTCATCGGTCCTTATTTCTTTAAAAATGAGGAAGGAGCCAGCGTTACCATTAATACACTACAGCACTAGAAGGCAATGCCGGAAGATTTTTTTCCGGAATTTGATGGAATCGATGCGGATGAGCTTTATTTTTAATAGGAAGACGCACCACCGCATATTTCCCGAGTAAATGGGCCGAGATCATGCGATTTAAATCCTTTAGATTATTTTCGCTGGGGACATGTGAAAACGCAGGTTTATAACAAGAAACCCGCGACTATTTGCAATTTGGAAACTAACATTTCTCAAGCCATAGTCTCCGTACAGCCCGAAATGTGCACCAGGGTAATCGAAAATTGGCGCGAGCGGGATCTGTGTCTGCAAAAAGAGCCGTGGTGGCCGGCCATTTAGCTGAAATCTTGTTCAAATCATAAATTACATGCCTGAATCTGTTAAATAAAACAATCGAAACCGATTTTTGTGTCGAAACCGAAAAAATGTGTGTTTTAAATAATTTTGAAGTTCCATCATTCTTATTGGTAGAACCTCTATATTTAGACGCATACTTTCATTCATTCTATATATACCCTCATGTTTCTCGCTTAACCATGCTAGAACACGATATCATAACTTACAAAAAGTTAAGAAAAATGCACATTTAAACCCTTGGACCTTTCCTTTTTGTATATGTATTTTGCACAAAGACCTTAATTTTTAACCAAGATTTATTAGAAAACAGTTCTGGATATTTCTCAAGAAGGACATTGCATTCACTTTTCTTAGGTGGTCGCTTCTCTTCAATATGACTGGCAAAAAATAAAAGGGTTGCTTCTTTTTGTTCGAATGTCCATGGTGTTAAAATTCGTTTAACTTTTGTGCTTATTATGCTTATGTTATCAGTTCTTATTTCATTACATACTTCTTCAATCTCGTTTTGTTCAATTTCGTTTTCTTCAATTGTGTTTTGTTCAATTTCGTTTTGTTCAATTTCGTTTTGTTCAATTTCGTTTTGTTCAATTTCGTTCTGTTCAATTTCATCTCCCCTCTTCTTGATATCTTTAATATTATAATCCAAAAGATTATCTAGATCAATGTCAATTTCGTCAAGCGATTTTCCTTTAAATTTTGCAGTAGAGCCTTTTTCCATTAATAATAGCAACTTCGTTATCTTTGAACATTGATATTCATCGTCTGGCAACCTGTAGTTATGCCTGTGTATGCCTGCTGTGTGCCCCATAAAAGTAGAAAGTTGCTCTATCATATCGTTTTCCGTCATACTGAAAATTTGACAGAGAGTAGCTAAGTGTTTCCTTAGTCTCGTTGCTGTTAGAGCATCTGGAGGTTTTACTTTGCTGTGTTGTACGTGCTTCTTAAGAATTTTATAACCAGAAATTGGTTGTAATGTATCAGGATTGCCGAATAAATACATATTTTTTTTACTTAAAAAAGAATCTCTATGCTCTAGTAAAATATCTATTTCTTTTTGAACATCGGTATCAAAAAGGACTGGAACACCTCGTGCTCTTTTTCCTTTAATTACTATACGTTTAAATCTTTGCATTAAAAGTTTTTCACTAGGGTTTATCACTTGAGAGAATTCTTCATAAGTATCTGATTGATTGCCAGAATTCACATATAAATGAAGAGGAAACTTTTGTAGTTCACCAGGTCGTCGTCTATTGAGAATCAATAATTTACAAAAAACAATTTCAATTAATTTTATTTATAATTTCTTGTTTAACCTGTCCTTCAAAAAAGCATCAACCGCTTGTTTTCCCATTTCTATAAAATATTCTCGTAACATTTTTAAATCACTCGCTAATGGTACAATAGTGACTTTGTTCCATTTTTTAACATTTAGGTCGTTACAAGCCTGAGTTCCAATTTCGAATCTCCAATGTGCCTGAAAAAGTTTAATTATTGTTTTTAGATCTGCTTCAGCAGTTGCAGCATCAATGGTGGCATAAACTTCTTTTCTTTTTAAAGCAAATGTAATAGCAATTTCACAACATTGTTTAAGAGTTGTTTCCATATTTATAGCATATGTTGGTGCTTTGTAATAGTCATTTTCTTTGTCATACTTTGCAATAACTTTGGTGGCAGCTACTAGAGTATCAAAATTACTAGGTTTTAGAGCATCAAATAAGTTTTTAATAGAATGGTCATTTTTTTTAACTTCAATTAATAACCTTGATAATTCCCTCATTTTTCAGGAAGCAACATTAATACAATATGATTCTCTATGCACCTTAATATTCCTCGCCCCAAAAGCACATATTAATACATCGTGTTTTGCTTTTAATGATACTTCATCTGCTCTCATTCTGGGGAACACTCTCTCTCGCAATTCTGGATCAATTCTTATATTTATTAATAGATTTTGAGATCTTGCTCTTGCATTTGAACTTTGAGCATTGCATTTTTTATTATGCCGCCACAATTGATTTGCGGAATAAAATCCGAAGCAATTTGAACAAGGTATAATATTCGAACGTTTTAAATATGATTTTTTTACTGGTTTACGTATTGTTTGTCTGTTCAGATAATTTCCTCTTTTGCGTAACTTGCTAAGAAGGGATTTCCCTTCATTGGAACTTGCAGGTAAGGATATAATTTTTTGCACTTCAACTTCTAGAGTATGATTTCGCTGCACATGTCTCGAAAAATTTAGAACTAATTCTTCACAAAAAATGCAATAATCTTTACCCTTCTTTCCTTTTCTATTAAACTCAATATTTTCGACTTGTTTATGAGTATCCTGAGCTTTTGGTATGTACAATATAGTAAATTTTTTGATAAAGAAACTTGTGATATGTAATAATAACTAGTATTATTATTATTATCTATTGTGTGCTTATTCTTATAAATGTGTAGATAGTAACTGCTTTTAAAAAATATATGTATTCAAATAGTATATGAAACAATGCTATTAGAACTAAACATGAATAAACATCACATTTAGATATCGATAGAACTGACACATTTTTTAAAATTTTAAGCTTGCAATAGAGAAAGAAAATTTTATAGAATTAATACATTATAAAATATTTTTTCCTTATTATTAAATGAAAAATAATGAATTTAGGTTTTAAAATAAAAATGTCAATACGTTTCAGTTATTAATTGTCGATTACATTAATTATCCCGCAACTGCGTATAAAAATTACCGTTAATAAAGGAATATCCTCCTGCTTTGAACTATCTGGAATACGAACCACTTCCTCCTCATATGGCATATCGGCAATAAAACCCGGATCTTCGACAAAACCATCTAAATCCGCCTAAAATAATCAAGTTATTTCAAAAGAAATCAATGTTTTTACATAGTATTTTGGATTTTATTAAGTCTTGTTCAAAAACAAGGTACACTGTTCAGTGTACTACCACCTAAACAAAATCGATAGATTCATCTAAACAAGATCTATTATGATTTGATGCCATTAGACGTTTAAATATTGTGTTCTAAAAAACAGTAACTCTTGCCGTCGATGCTAAGCGGTCAGAGGTAATACCAGAGAGGGCTGATACTGTTTAAATGATATCTTATCTAAAAAATATTTAAACCGAACACACCCCCAGCGCTCAATTTTTTGCTAGTATATATAATAAATTAATTATTTATAGGTGGGTTATTATGCCTTATTTTTGCAAGCACCAGTCGTCGAAATTGTTTTTCTAATTGAAAAATCGATAATAAGGTTTTTTAATTTAAATAATAGTGGTAAATATAATAAAATTCAAACGTATACACGATGTTAATAACCTATGATAAGATTCGGTCGCTTTCTTTTAAAAAATATCTAGTCAAAAATGCATATAGAAGGTTTAGCGCGCTACTGTCCCCATCTTAGGTAAAACAAGAAAAACCTTAAAAATATATGTTTTCGATTTATAATGCAACCTACTACTGTAAACTTACTTGACTGTTTTCTCCATGTTCTTGTTTTTTAGAGTTACAATACGTTTTGCATTCTTTAATCGCATTAGTTTTAGGGGGTGATAACGGTGTGTTGATTAGCCACCTTTTCGTACCACCTCTAAATTCCGAACAAACTTCATACTAAAATAATAAAAAACCCAAATCGTTTTTTCAATAAACTACAATAATATTCTTACATATTCACTATCAAAAATTCTGCCGTTACTTTGCATGGTTAGAGGTTAGAATTACTTGAAATAAAATTATGAACTGCTTCGGTATTCAAAGGCGCCGCATGTTGCCAATTTGCCGGACGCTCAATAAGCAATGAAGTGAAAGGAACAGACACAAGGTATATGTATATTAGGCAACAGCAGCGCTATATGTTAGGAACTAACAATATACGCATTTGAATACAATTTTCGTGAAAACTTTCATAAAATGAAAATCAAGCGTCCATCTGAAATTTCGTCTGCATGTTCAGGTGAGGTTAAATACTCAAATAGCATTAATTTGTACTAGAGCGTCCATATACGGACGCCCGAATGATAGGCTGATGTGATATATACATATAGATATGTACTGTATATGATATATATATATATATATATATATATATATATATATATATATATATATATATATATATATATATATATATATATATACATATCATCGTCAGCCCGTATCGATCCACTGCAGGATGAAGGCCTCTTGAGCATGTTTCCAACTTTCACGGTCCTGGGCTTTCCTCTGCCACTCGGGTCCAATATACTTAACGATGTCATCAATCCATCGTGCTTTCAGTCTTCTTCGCGGACGTTTGCGATCAAGCGGTATTCACTCCAGGATTGCCTTGGTTCATCTGTCGTCCCATCGCTTCGCTATATGGCCTGCCCATCTCCATTTCAATTGCTTTACTCTTCCAATGATGTCACAGACTTTTGTTTGTTCCCTGATCCATGCGCAGGACTTTCTGTCTCGTCTTGTAATGCCAAGCATACATCTTTCCATTCCCCTCTGTGCCACCCGAAGTTTTTGAATTGATTGCGATGTGAGTGTCCAGGTTTCACTTACATATGTCATAACGGGTAGAACGCACTGATTTACCACTTTTCTTTTCAGGCAAAGTGGGAGTCTGCTCTTAAGCACTATGTTGAGCCTACCAAATGCCTGCCAGCCACATTTAACACGCCGTTCCACCTCCCGGGCGGTATTCCCCTCCATGGAAATCCTCTGCCTAAGATATATAAAGCTGTCCACAATCTCCAAATCTCTTCCTAAAACTGAAATTCTTCTGTCCTAAGCGAAGTTATTGAACATAACCTGACTCTTTTTCAGGTTTATTTTCAAGTCAAATGGTTCGCCAGCCCTTTGCAGTTCTTGTATGCGTCTTTGCAGCTCCTCTGGGTCTTGTGAAATGAGAATAATATCATCTGCAAATCTAAGATGGTTTAAGTTGGCACCATTGATCTTTACACCATCTTGTTCCCAATCCAGTTTACAGATTACGGAATACTTCTTCAAGGCCAGCCGAGGAAAGAATAGGCGATATTGCGTCACTCTGCCGTACACCTCGTTCTATATTAATTCCCACTTCAAGATCATCAAGGTGAATTGTGGCTGTAGCTCCATCATATGTCGATTCTAATAGGTTTATATAGGCTCTCTACACCTTGGCTAAGCAGTGCATCCATTATCGCATGCTTTGACATGGAATCAAATGCTTTTTCGTAGTCGATAAAAGCCAAGCACAGTGGCATGGTGTATTCGTTGTGCCTTTCTATGACCTGCTGTACAACCTGGATGTGATCCATTGTACTGAATCCATTTCTGAATCCTGCTTGTTCTCTTGATTGTGCGTCATTCAGTTTTTTTAATATGCTTTTAGAAATTATCTTAGTGAAAACTTTGTACATCACTGATAGGAGGCTTATTGGACGGTAGTTCTTTAAATCTTCCTGTGCTCCTTTTTTATGTAAAAGGATCACTTCTGCATTTTTCCATAAGTCAGGTACTTTTTGTTCTTTGAGGCATTTTGAGTATAATTTTGCCAGTGTTTTATGTAACGTCCGACCACCAACTTTTAGCATTTCGACAGTTACACTGTCTTTTCCTGGAGCCTTGCCTTTTTTCATCGATTCTATAGCATTTGTTACTTCCTCCACTAGGATATCTGGCATTTGTTCTTCCGTGGGTATTGTTGTCTTTGATTGGTTCTGATCTTCATATAACAGGGAATCATTTTTTCTGACAATCTCTAACATTTGGGTACGCGCCCTGCACACTGTGCCATCCTCACGCTTTAAAGCATATATTTGCGTTCTTTTCTTTCTCAGCTTCTGTTTAGCTTTGTTAATTCCTTTGTTTTCTTCCAGGGTTTTTTGCACGAGCTGCATATTGAATCGGCGCGTGTCCTCTCTGATACGTTTTCTTATAATTTTGCAGAGCTCAGTGTACTCGATCCTGCCAAAAGGACTACCTGCATTTATTTCTCATTGCTCGCCGTTTCTTCATTAAATCAATGGTCTCACTGGAGATTTTTGTTTGTTGGAGACATTTTTCTTCTGGTGCTATTGAAGCAGCCGTTTGAAGTTCATTGTTGGCGATTTCTTCATATTGAACTGATATTTACACCTCCTCTGGATCTTGTAACGCAGCAAACTAGTTTGACAAAGCAATCTCAAAATCGCTTCCTCTCTCCAGCGGTTTTCCAGAATCCACCTTGCCCTTCTTTGATCTTACCATTTTTTCGCGCTCTTTTCGACAGTCAATCCGAACCCTTGCTCGTACCATTCGGTGGTCACTTCCAACATTAAAATTGTTAAGGACAGTACAATTGGTAAATATTGTTTTTTCGTTGGTCATGATGTAGTCAATTTCGCTTGTGAGCCCAGATGGACTTTTCCATGTCCATTTTCTGCTGATATTTTTCTTATAGAATGAATTCATAATATATAGTTCTTGTCCTTCAGCAAAATCAACCAATCTGTCACCTCTATTGTCTCGTCACCAGTTCCATATGGGCCAGTTGCATTTTCGTCTGTTCTTGTTCCAATTCTGGCATTAAAATCACCCATCAGGATTTTGTACCTATATTTCTCCTTGTATAAAAGCTGGGCCACATCATCATAAAATTCCTCAATTTCGTCATCCCTATGGCTTGCATAAGCTTGGACGATTTGAAGCCTAAACTTTTTATTCAGCTGAATGACGCATTGGGCTAGTCGGTCGGATGTACTTTCAAATTTTACCACACTGTCCTTCAGCTTTCGATTGATGAGGAATCCAATTCCGCCACATCGGCCATTTTCCGATTCCTCGAGTGTACAGTACCACTGGAGTGTCCAGTTGGTTCCAGTTTGATTAACTCTACACTCTTTCTTCGTGTTTCACAGAGCCCAATATTATCCCAATGTATGTTGTCAAGTTCGATTAACACTGCTTGCAATCGGGCCTCTGTTTTCATAGTCCGTATATTTAACCTTGCAATGTCAAAAGTCGAATGGCAGCCTGATCTAACCCGGTGATTCTTAGCACCCTCTGCCTTGGGGCAGGTCTTCCCGCTGCCGTAGGTAGTTGCCCCTTGGCCTCCGGGGAATGAGGGCCGTGTTTGAGGTTGTACTGCCATATTTCAACATATTGAAATACCATGTTGAAGGTATGGACCGTAATCTGCCTCACTGGTCCAATGTGGGTTGGCAGATTTTGAATCATGTTAGTCTGAGGCCTCTGCCTTGACCTGTCCGCCAAGGGTGACCCTCCCAGGAGCATAGACTCCAGGCGGTATAGCTCAAAGCTTCATTACCCTACTCAAACCCCTTTGCCACGTCAAGGTCTGATCCACAAAGGATATATATATATATATATATATATATATATATATATATATATATATATATATATATATATATATATATATATATATATATATATATATATATATATATAGATATAGATATAGATATAGATATATATATATATATATATATATATATATATATATATATATATATATATATATATATATGTATATATATGTATGTATATGTCTGTCTGTTAAGTAACTCTTGATCCATTTCAAAACTTGTATTAATTAAGTACAATAAAGGATAACCGATGACACAAAAAAATGTTTTCATTAACCTTATCGTAATTTCATTGTCACTCGTACTTCGGCTTTTTAAACTAAACACAACTTTTCTTAATTTGTTTAGAGTAACATGTTTAAACTAAAAAACTAAAAAAAATCGTGAGTCTTGCATACTTTGACATCACTGCTCCAGTCCTGCTTCCAGTTCTACTTCATTCAAACTATCGAAGTAAAATTTATTGAAGTTCTCATCCGTAGTGAGTATCAAAGTCGATTCGCGAAAAATCGGTACGCCCCTTACCAACGCATAATGCCTGATGCTTACCAACGCATAATGCCTGATGCAGAATTTTACATATATCATTATGTCTGCTGAGGTAAGCTGTGGAAGCCAATGCGGAACAACCAGATATTATATGTTGTATTGACTCTGCATCTGCCTGACACACTCTACACTGTGTATCCAAAGTTCCCTCCTTTAAAATGTATTTTCGATACATCTTTGTTGCAACAACCTGATCTTGGATGGCTGCTAGTGCTCCTTCAATTTCGGGAAATAGGTAACCAGATGTTAAATATGCCGTTGATGACTTTTTACATACCTCCTTTTGGTGCAAGCTGTAATGGTATCTACCATGCAGTTCCTTTCCTTTCCAGTTTGCCTCCAGTTGCTCCATATTCAAATGTTTTTGGAACCAGTTTCGTTCGGCCAGGTTAAGTGGCGATAGTTTAGCATCACATTTCCTCAGTGCTACATTAATGGGTGTGTTACTATTTTCAAAGTATTTGCGCAACTGGGCTATCTGTTCAGAGTGGAAGATTTCCAAATTCAGAAGTCCTCTGCCTCCCTTATACCTTGGCAAGTATAATCTTTCTAGTGCTGAATTTGGGTGATGTAATCTGTGCATCGTTAGGATAGTGCGGACTTTACGATCCAACTCCTGTAATTCTGTCTTCGTCCACGACAGTACTCCAAAGGTATACGTTATTGAAGGGATGACCCAGGTGTTTATTGCCTTAAATCTATTTTTTGCATGCAGCTGAGTTTTCAGGATAAGACTCAACCTTTTATGAAATTCTCTTTCAGTTGTTTGTTCTTTTTTTGGTCAGTCTTTGACGATTGGTAAAACCCCAAATATTTGTATTGTTCTTCACGTTTGAGGCCGGGTATGATTGTGCCATCTGTTCGCTGGGTGTTTTCTACTTCTTCATATTTCCCTTTCTTTATATGTATAATAGCGCATTTCTCAATCCGAAGCTCTATCTTGATGTTTGAACTAAATCTTTCGACCGTTTCAAGGAGACTTCACAATTGGCTACGTCCTTTTGCGTATAATTTCAGGTCGTCCATATAAAATTGATGTGAGATTGATGTTTGTTTGTCTATATTATATCCGCACTGGCTTTCACTGAGCATGCTGCTTAATGGATTTAACGCCAAGCAAAACCAAAGTGAACTCAGACTATCTCTCAGACTCTATATCTTTAATGTTGTTCGCCAAGTAGACATTAGACTTCTGAGTAGATCAATAACAGCCGGGTCCAGTCCATATAACTCAAGGACTTTGAGCAACCATGAGTGTGGCACGGAATCGTAGGCTTTTCTATAATCTATCCATGCCATTGATATGTTTCTCTTCCTTGTTCTAGCCTGATTTGTTATGATGCTATCTACGACCAGAGCCTCGGTGCATCCTCTGAATTTCCTACGATAACCCTTTTTTTTCCACGCAAGAAGATTAGATCCACATACATGTTGGTCAATTTTGTATGAGATCATTGCTGTTAATATTTTATAAACTGTTACCAAGCATGTAATTGGCCTATAATTATTTGGGTTTTCGCTATCTCCCTTCTTTGGAATTATAATCGTTGATCCCTGTGTAAAATATTCCGGTACACTTGTTGGATTCCTGAGTACTTCTTCAAATAACATTGCAAGTTTTTGGTGGACTGATGAAAAGCCTTTCCACCCAAAATTATGGATGCCATCAATTCCCGGCGCGGTCCAATTCTTCAATTTTTTTCTGCTCGATGTACGTCAAGTTCAGTGAACTGAACAGCCGGCATCAGAGGAGTGTCCTGTTGTTTTTCTTCACTCTTACTCATCCAATAGCTATCTTCATGTTCTACGGAATTGTGCCAGATGGAAGACCAATACTGCTGCATGTCTTTTGGCGATGGTAGATTATTTAGTGATGCAAATTTATTAGATGTTAACCCATTGTAAAAGCCCTTTTCATTGCTGTTAAATAATTTATTCTGCTGAAAGCGTCTTGCTCTAGCTCTATATCTTTTTAATCGATTTGCTAGGGCACATATTTTTTGTTTCAAGCAGTCCAAGTGTTCCTCAAGAGCTTGTCTGTATCTCGGGTTGGAAGGCCGCAGTGAGATACCTTTTACGGCAACCTTTAAGGGCCTTTAAGGGCAACCTTTTTCTTGTGACGTTTGGTTGGCTTATGTTTAGGAAGTAGGTATGATTGTATTACCCCTACGTCTTTTCTAAATTTTTCAATTTTATTTATAATGCGTTTTTCCCAGGGAGGCTCTCTTTTCTCTCTCGCCCTTTGTGGTAATTGGTGGTTGGTAATTTGATTTCACCCTTCATGCAAACACCCCATGCTGCACAATACACCCAATGACAAGTTTCCTCTAGTGTATCGTTGCCACTCAAAATGATTGAAAGGTTTCTATTGGCAGCGTCGATTAGCTCTTTAATTCTGTCTAGGTTTTTGATTTTTGGTAGACGCGGTCGTTCACTAACGGCCATGCCTCTGATTATTATTATTATTATCCTCGTACTGAACTCAGCATCTCAGCCTAAGCTGGTCTATATTACAATGCCAAAATGAGAAAGCAATTCAACTCCTCTCACTTAGCATAAAATTTTACGAGCAATGTGGCATGTCTGCAAGAGTACTGCACGTTGTCCCACTATGGCAATCGATTTTGAGATACCAAGGTTCTTCAAATTTTTTGAAAAGTTCTTACTTATTAGGCCTTCGGCAGATATAACGAAAGGCACTATCTCTACCTTATGCAGTTTCCACTGGTTTTTCAAATCGTACGCAAGGTTTTCATACTTAGTGGTTTTCTCCAACTCGGTTTTCCTGATATGAGAGAGTGGCACTGCCATGTCAATTATAAAAGCCCTTTTCTCCTTTTTACTAATTAGAACAATGTGTGGTCTATTATAATCGACCGTTCGATCTGTTGTGATTGGTCTGTCGCAGTATAAGATTGAATCAGATGATTCCAATACGGGAGAAGGTGAGTACTTATAATATGGAGCAGGTGCGAATACTTTAATGCAATAGCGAATACTTTAATACAATTTGCTGATGTATAATTTTCGCCAGCTGATTATGTCTTCCTAAATAAGCATTAGGGGCTAGAACTGCACACCCACCGATAAGGTGTTCAAAATCGTTTCCCCCACTATACCGCACTTCCTACATCGGTCGACAACATCCATGTGTAGTACATGCTTTTCATAGTTCCGTGTTCTTACTAGTGTGTAGTCTGTATCTTTCTCTGTCAGTGTGTAGTCTGTATCTTTCTCTGTCAGTTTTGGGCCGAGGATTTTCTTCATAATTTTGCGTTCTTCTTTTAGTATGTTTTCTATGCCGCTTTTTGTATGAAGTGTATGTGTCTCGCTTGCGTATAGGACTTCTGGTTTGATTACTGTGTTGTAGAGTCTATATATATATATATATATATATATATATATATATATATATATATATATATATATATATATATATATATATATGTATATATATATGTATGTGTATATATATATGTATATATATATATATATATATATATATTATATATATATATATATATATATATATATATATATGTATGTGTATATATATGTATATATATATGTATGTGTATATATATATGTATATATATATATATATATATATATATATATATATATATATATATATATATATATATATATATATATATATATATATATATATATATATATATATATATATATATATATATATATATATATATATATATATATATATATATATATATATATATATATATATATGTATATATATATATATATATATATATATATATATATATATATATATATATATATATATATATATATATATATATATATATATATATATATATATATATATATACGCGTTGTCGCTCGACTAGTGCCGAAAGACCTGAATTTTCTTCTGAAACTCAATCGCGTAAAGGGCTCTGAAGACATGACTGAATGATTGTGGCGTGTTCAATTTTTCTTTTTTCCTTTATTTGGGTTTTTCGTTACATAAGAACAGGTATTTTTGAGTTTTAGATAGTGGCGACAAACCCAAATAAAGGGAAAAAATCTCTGAAGACATGCTAGAACGAGTCAATTATCACCCCAAATTCATAAAACGCATTATAACTGGTAATGAGACATGGGTATACGAGTTTAACATGTCAACAAGCTTCGGAATGGCGCCTTCCAACTGAGTCCAAACCGAAAAAACCACGTCAAAGTCGATCAAAAGTTAAGGTGATGTTGACTGGTTTCTTTGATTATCGCGGTGTTGTGCACTCGGAATTCATGCCAAAAGGCGAGACTGTAAATAAAGAATATTATCTGAGCATTATGCGGCGTTTGAGAGAGCAACTTCTTCGAAAAAGACCAGATTTGTGGAAATAAAACTCTTAGATTTTGCATCACGACAATGCACCATCTGACAAGGCTATCATTGTGAACGAATTTCTGGCCAAAAACTTGACAAACACCATCGAACAACCACCGTATTCATCTGATATGGCTCCGGCGGACTTCTTTCTCTTTCCAAAACTCAAATTACCACTTCGAGGCGCCTGTTTTCAGTCGATAGAAGACATAAAAGAGAATTCGCGGCCGGAACTGAAGTCGATTCCGAAAAATATTTTGACAATTTGATTATTCGTAGGCATAAGTGTATTGTTTCGGAAGAGGCCTATTTTGAAGGCGATAAAATAAATATCAAACATTTTGTGTTTTATTGGGCAATTCTCGATTCTTTTTCGACAGAATGTTTGTATATATATATATATATATATATATATATATATATATATATATATATATATAATCATCATTCAGCCATTGTCGATCGACTGCAGGATGAAGGCCTACCCAGCATGTTTCCAACTCGCGCGGTCCCGAGCTTTCCTCTGAAATTCGGGTCCAATATACTTTATGATGTCATCATAAAGCAGTATTGCTTTGGTCATCTGTCGTCACAGCGCCTCGCTATATGGCCTGCCCACCTCCATTTCAATTCCTTCACCTTTACAACGCTGTCACATACTTCTCTTCAAGGCAGGCTGAGAAAAGAACAGGCGATATTGAGTCACTCTGCTGCACACCCCGTTTTGTATTAATTTTAACTTCAAGATCATCCATGTGAACTGTCGCTGTAGCTTCATCATACATGGATCTCGGTAGGTTTACATAAGCTCTGCCTATCCCTTGGTTAAGCAATGCATCCATTATGGCGTGCTTTGATATTGAGTCAAATGCCTTTTCATAGTCAATAAAAGCCAAGTACAGTGGCATGGTGTATTCATTGTGCCTTTCTATGGTCTGTTGGACAACCTAGATATGATCCATTGTACTGATTCCCCTTCTGAATCCTGCTGTATGTCATTTAGTGTTCTCAATATTCTTCTAGATATTATCTTGGTGAAAACTTTGTACAATACTGACAGGAGGCTTATTGGGCGGTAGTTTTTTTTTTTAATCTTCATGAGTTCCTTTTTTATGAAGAAGAATCACTTCAGCATTTTCCATAGGTTGGGCATTTTTTGTTCTTTGAGGCATTTTGAGTACAATTTTGCCAGTATTTTATGTAAAGTTCGACCGCCAGCTTTCAACATCTCAACTGTTACACTGTCCTTTCCTGGAGCCTTTCCATTCTTCATCGCTTCTGTAGCATTTGTCACTTCTTCCAACAGGATATCTGGTATTTACTCTTCCGTGAGCACTGCTCTCTTTGACTCGTTCTGATTTTCATATAATTTGGAATAAAATCTTCTAATAACCTCTAACATTTCCGTACGTTCCCTACACACTGTGCCATCCTCACGAATTAAGGCATACATTTGTGTTCTTTTATTTCTCAACTTGTGTTTTGCTTTGTTTATTCTCTTGTTTTCTTCCAGTGTTTTTTGCACCAGCTGCATGTTAAACCGACGGGTTTCTTCTTGAATACATTTTCTTATAGTTTTGCAAAGCTCAACGTACTCGACTCTGCCAAAAAGACTCCTGCATTCCTCATTGAAAGCCGTTTTTTCGTAAATCGATTGTAATCGTAAATCGATTGTCTCATTGGAGATTTTTGACTGTTTGAAACCCTTTTCTGCTGGTGCTATTACAGCAACCGTTTCAAGCACATTGTCTATGATTTTGTCATACTGATCTGTTACTTCCATCTCATCTGTCTCTTGCAACACATCAAAGCGGTTCGACAAAGCAATCTCAAAATCGCTGCCCCTCTGAAGCAGCTTCCCAGAATCTACTTTACCTTTCTTCGATCTTACCATTCTTTACGTTCTCTTCGACAGTTTATCTTAACCTTCGCTCGTACCATTCTATGGTCACTTCCGACATAAAAACGGTTAAGGACAGTACAATTGCAAAATATGGTTTTATCATTTGACATGATGTAATCAATTTCACTTGTGAGACCAGTTGGACTTTTCCATGTCAATTTTCTGTCGATTTTTTTCTTATAAAACGAGTTCATAATATACAGTTCTTGTCCTTCCGCAAAATCAACCAATCTGTTATCTCTATTGTCCCGCTCACACTACCATATGGACCAGTGATATTTTCACCAGTTCTTGCTTTTCCAATTCTAGTATTAAAGTCGCCCATCAGAATTTTGAATCTGCACTTCTCATTGTCTAGAAACTGGGTCACATCATTATTATATATATATATATATATATATATATATATATATATATATATATATATATATATATATATATATATATATATATATATATATATATCACCAGTCAATTCAACAAATCAACAAAATTTAAAAACAAAAATCTTTATTAGACCCGTAAAAATAACAATAAACAAAAAAATTTACAATTGCTCAAAATTTCCCCCTTGGGCGTCAATACATTTACGAAGTCGCTTGCGAATGTTTCCGACGATGCTCGTACACTGATCCACTGTAATTTCGCCCCAGGCGCGCGTCAAAGCCACTTTCAGCTGGTCAACCGTGACGTAGCGTGTAGCCGAGATTTTTTGCTCCAGGATGAACCACACCGAGTAGTCCATCGAGTTAAGATCCGGCGAGCGTCAATTGTCGAATTGGCGGAATGTGCCGGCGCCCAGTCTTGCTGAAGCGTGAATCCAGCTGGGCCAAAGTGCTGCGCCGCCCACGGCTCCAGTACGTCGCGGAGGACACGCCGCCGGTAGCTGGCAGCATTGATCTTGACGTTCCGCTCGATGAAGACCAGTGGCGGAAAGACAGAGGCCGGAAAATGACTGCGGCCGATGGTTTTTGCAGCCGCGGTCTTCTGCTGACCTTTCCTGAGCAGTTGACGGCGATTCTGACGGTTGTAATGCGACTCGACGGTAAAGATCTTCTCGTCGGTGAAGAGCACTTTCGACAGGCGAGCACCACCGAGCAGACGAAGCATCCGACGAGATTTCTCGAGTCGTTTCGCCTTCATCGCGTCGTTGAGGAAATGGACGTGAGCGATCTTGCAGCTGCGCAGTCCCAGCTTCCTCCTGACAATGGGACGGGTGCTTTTCTCATCAACGCCGAGCTCTTTCGCCATCTTCCGCATCGAACGCTCCGGATTTCGTTCAATTCGGCAACGGACCTTCTGGACGTTTTCCGGAGTGGTCGCGGTGGTTGGACGACCGCTTCGAGGACGGTCCGCAGTCCCGCCGGTCTCCTCATAACGCTTCACGGCATCATAGACGGTTTGCTTCTTGTAACCAGTCGTGCGAACAATGTCAGCCGTCTTCATTCCTTGTTTGTGCAATTCGACCACAGTGACACGCTGATTTTCACGAGACATAACTTCAACGTAACTAAAAGTAAATAAATAATTACGACACATTCTGGACCAAAATTAGACAAGGAATTCAATAAAACCATCAGAAATGACAAATAACTTAATTAACTAAGCCAAAAATACATACATAAAAAAGTACGGGAACTTTTTCCGCACCCTTTAATTAATTTTTAAAAAGTATTTCTTATGTAAGTCATCATCAGCAATGCTTTGTGTATCAGTGTGCTTTTTTAAATACATTTTCCATAATTTTTATCAACATATCTAGTGTTAATACAGCGTTTTCAGTACAGATGTTGTCTTTGAGTTGCTGTATGGTTTGGGGCTTATTTAGGTAACCCTTATAAAAAATATTCCAAAAAATCTTCTGTCAAATTATTATTTTATAAACCAATTAAGTTACTTATTGCAATATATAGATAGTAATTCCTGATTATTTGCTTTTGCAGTTTATTTATTATTGCAGAAGTTATACGCCCAGGAAAAACCAATTTAACTGAGATTACTAAATATAACGTATATCTTATATGATTGCTTATATAGTATTACAGTGAACAGCACAATTATTAAAACAAGTATATCTTCCACTATCATTAAAATAATTTTTTATTCATTCTCTCAAAAACTATATTTTACTCTTATTTTCTTTATAAATGAAAAAATATTTTATTCAATGAGAGTCGTTTGAAAAGTACTTAACCTGACTATTTACTATGATTCGTCAGATGACGTGCTGCGAACTTTCAGACGCCTGCGTTTAGTTGCTATCGAGTAAAGCAAACATTTTTTGATTATTTACACGTTACTGGGAAATATTACGCTTCACTCACTACTGGACCAATTGGAGGCTGAACATCCATTTATAATGTGCTATTTCACCACGATATATACCTGCATGCATATCTCGGATTGTTGCTGAAAAACTGACATACGCTTCGAACTGGTTCCACATGCGGTGGATTCGGCTCCCGGCGATTCTTCCCAAACCTGAACAAATGACTCGCAGTACAAATATTAAGATCAAAGCTGACACAACCGCTTATTTTGCAGAGTTGGACAAATCGTATTAAATTGGGTGCGATAAAAAGTTTGAACGACGTTGGTCTAAATGTGTTGAACTGCAAGATGAAAGATTAAACTTCAAACATTTTCTGTTTTATGTGTCAGGTCGAAAACATTTCAAAATACCCTCGTAAATCTTAAATAGTTAACAGATATCTGATGAATTTATAATATTCATCCTTATGTACTTTGTTCACTAAGTGAACTTCTCACTTCTTCACTAAGTAAATGTTTTTTTATGTTTTTCTTTTGTTTTTCTTTCTACTTATGGCTAATACTGTAATGATTAGAAATTAATTAGTCTGACAATTATATTTGATTATTTTCTATACAGGGTCACTTGAATTTATTGATACCCATGAATTTTTGGTTATGAATACCACCGATCATTTCCAAATGTCTGACGTGGAATGGGACCCCACAGGGCGTTATGTTTTTACGGGTGTTTCCTTCTGGAAGTCCAAAGTTGATACAGGTAAGGTAAAACATTTATTTAGTATAGGTTGTCAGAATAATTTAATTCATAAATCCCTGATTATTTGCTTTGGTAATTGTATATTAATTGCTAGAGTTATACGCTCAGGGGATACTAACAAACTGAAATCATTTATTTAAAAAGTCCATATACTGTTCTATGGAGTTAAATCTAAATATTACAGTTAACATAGCATTGCTTAAAAGCCAAAAAATACATGAATCTTATGATGCACTTTGTGTTATGTTAAAATGTCCCTTTTTAGAATACACATGTATAACATGTTTTAACGTTTCCAGGCTATTGGATGTGGTCATTCCAGGGCAAAATCCTCAAACGAATCAATCTGGAACGATTCGCCCAAATATTGTGGAGACCAAGACCAGCAACACTTCTTTCAGAAACCCAACAAAAAGAAATTAAGAAGAATCTTAAGAAATATTATGCCCAGTTTGAAAGCAAAGATCGTATGAGACAATCTAAAGCTTCCAAAGAGTTGATTGAGAAGAGAGCCGCTTTAATGGAAAAGTTCAGAGAGTACAGAGAGGAAAACATAAAGAGATATCAAGAAAAGAAAACCCGGCGATTAGCTCTTAGAAACAGTATGAAATGTTATAAAATTATTTTTTAATCATTGATTTAATAGTAAGCTCCAAGGGACTTACCACTAAACAACAAATCACTTAGTTTTAATTTTCCGACGCGCTTTTACCTAACCATGTTAGCATTATCAGGAGAAAATTCAATCTTAATTAGAATTAATCTTAGACTGAATCATCCCTCGATGATGCTAACATAGTGAAATAATAATCGAAAAATTAAAAACAGCTGTTTGATGTTTAGTAATAAATCTCGTGTTTGGTGATAAATCTCTTTGAGTTTAGTGTTTCACATAAGGTTCCGGTAAAATTGAATTGATTTAATCTTGTTTTCTGTTTTAGATGTTGATACAGATGAATTGGGTGCTGATACCGATAACGTTGAAGAAGAAATTGTAGAATTCTTTGTTAAAGAAGAGATTATTCCTATCGATTAAGACGAGAACGAAACTCCGTGTTGTGCCCCGTATTTTTATTAGTTGAAAATATTGTACGGGGTCTTGGCCATTTGGATCGTCCCAAGAGGAAAACTTTTCTTTTAATAAAACATCTTGTGTATTTTTTTTTTCTCTCGTTATACAGTACATTTTTTAAATAAATTAAGGCGTTGTGTAATAAAATATGTTTTTATTATGCAGAATAGCATTTTGTTTTTTTTTATAAATTTCAAAATCTTGACGTATAAATAAACTGGACTTATAGCTTAACGTGGGCTTCAATCATGATCATGAGCTATCGATTAATCCGGGTCAGCACATCCCTGTCAATCCTTGGTTTTGTGCTTAACGCAAAGCCCACTGACTGGGATGTAACCAAAATAGAATACCTCTCGGAAGACATCCGGCCTTACCTATTCTCAAACTGACGTGACTGAAGGGAAAACTACTTATCGGATTTTACACTCTTGCCTGTTGAAGTGCGCAAGTCTAGTCACTCATCCTAGCACTGGCCGCAACAAGCAAAGCTGCATTTTGACCTCCGAGTCACCGGATTACAAGAGATGGTAACCTACCGGTCTAAAGGCTCCTCTACATGATGGGCCAGTATAGTGGACGCCATGATGGTCACAGCTGGTCCATTCACACTTTGGTCTGTGTATTCTGCGAATCTTTAAGGGCAGTTTTATTGTTTTCTATAGTTTAGTTTCTGTCTCGTTTACAGTACAGTGTTTAAATCGATTTTATATAAAATGGCAAGTTCTAGTCATCAATTTTGCAAAAATCCAATGGATAAATTTGCGGACGATTTATTTTAAAGTCACAAGCTAGATCTATATCTGAGAAAGTCAAAAAAGCCGATCTTTTGTTTTTTAAGTGCCAAATTGGAGATCAAGAAAAAAATTGGGCTCATCATGTTTGCTGTGTAAGTTGTCACACACATTTAGTGCAGTTCCTATGGTATGGAGAGAACCGACTGACCATTGCTATTTTTGTATCATTAAAACGGGAAGGGATTTCAAAAAAAACGAAGGGACAAAATTCAGTATCCAAATTTACCTTTTGCATTTAGGCAAGTTCCTCATAGCCATGAACTACTGTTACCGATTGCGCCTTTAACCAAACCTAGACAACCGAAGATACCAGTTGTGACCCAACATTTTTAACAACTACCAGTGAACCTCACCTAATATCTCAGAACTAAATAATTTGATACCTGACCTAGGATTCAGACTTCGATAGTGGAACCTGTTAGATAAAAATTCAAGTGTTCACTTTACCGAAAACGGAATGTAACACTTTCAAGTTTTTATAAAATGGAAAGATCGTTATGTTTGTTGTGATATTGATGGTTTAATGAATGAGCTTAATATGGAACATGTACCTTCCAAGTGGCGTATTTTTATAGATTCGTCGAAATACAGCCTAAAAGCAATCTTGCAACATAATGGATACAAAAACCCACCTATTCCTTTAGCCCATTCAGTGACAATGAAAGAAACCTGACAACTTAGCAACCATACTAAATCGCATTAAATATGAACAGTATCAGTGGGAATGTAAAAGTGATAGGTATATTGCTAGAACTTTAAGTGGGTTTTACAAAGTATTGCTGTTTTTTGTGTCTTGAATTTTATTTGGATTTATGCGTCTCACTATTATTAACACTACTATTAACTGACATTCCACTTTATAAATTAAACAAAACTTCAGTAAAATCTTTTTTAGAAAAATATTGCGGAAGAGGTCAATATCAAACGAATTAACACTTTGTAAAAAATATGTCGACAAAATATATTGTAAAACTGTGAACATAGTACAAGATCTGAAAGGAAAAATAAAATGGTTCAACATCGATGAAACCGCTGACATAAAGGGGACATATGTAGCAAATATAGTGGGTCCTTTAAGTCCCTCGAATTTTGGAGGATCTTATTTAATCAGCAGTAAATTTTCTCATAAAACTAATGATGTATAATTATAACATTAACATAATAACTAACTCATAATTAATAAACTGTAGCTCAGGCAGCAAAGGAAAGTATCATTTCATTGTTTCTAGAAATAAATACTATTCGTGAAAATAAATTTTTGTTGACGGATAATGCGGCATACATGTGAAAAGCTAAACAGCAATTTAAAAACATAGTTCTCAAATATGCTATATTTTACATGTCTGGCTCATGGTTTACACTGAATATGGCAGTGATACTAGAATGTTACTCAAAAATTGATAACTTGATTAGTAAAGTAAAAAAAAAAATATATTTTACCTGCTCGCATTAATAGTTTTAACCCTAGAATCATCCCCATATTAGAATAATTAACGGTACCATGAGGTACTGGTGTACCTCGATAAATAAAACACATTTACAAAAAGATATTAAACATTTATAAAAAATCAACTTACATAGGCTTTTTTAATAATAGTTTCAGTCTCACTGAACACAATTAAGGCATATTAATTAGGAACTATCAATTCTGGCAGAACTGGCAAAGTTTTGTACGTGGCACGCACCGTCAGAGGGTGAAAACAGATTATTTGATGTCTCAACTACATGATCAAATAATTCTTTTATAGGAGCCAATTTATCTACCTGTTTTCTCTCAACTCTTATCGAACGATCATCAAAACGAAGACAATTGGTTAAAAATTTAAATTTTTTCTCACTCATAATAGATCGAAAATAACTGATACCAGTATTTTTATCAAATATTTCCTTTACAGTTAAATGATCTATTTTCAGCACACTAGCCAAGTAGTATACCCCAAACAGAGCTTTCAACTTTGTTATTGACGTATCTCGAACAAATGAAGGTCGCGTGCGCGATGAAACAAAATCTTCATCTCCAGACAGAGTTGGCCTGTTTGACTTGTGTTTTTTGCGCTGCTCAGAAATCTCTTAGTAGTGTTAGACACTATATGCTCCAAAACTGCATCCGTAAAAAATAATTGCCAACTATCAACAGTAGTAATAAGTTTAGCAGGACCTTTGGTATCTGAAACATGGAATATAATATGCCTCTGTGGTGTGCGTGATGAACCAGGATGAGAACCATGCCATACATATTTTTTGCCTTTTTGTGCCTCCACCACGCAAAACATCTGGCACACTGAGTACAGTTACCGGTGAGGCAGTAGAACCCAATTGCGATGATTCTTTAAGTTCTTCATCCGAATTCTGAGGTGACTCTAGCTCTAAAGCATGAGGACTATCATTTGTTCTAATATCCTCTTCCAAGCGAAAATCTTGAATAATTTCATCTGGTTCTTCTTTTAATGCATCGCCTAGAACAAGATTTTCTCCATCTTCCGCCTCCAGAAGAATATTTTCAAGTTCAGTTTCATTTAAAATACGTCGTGACGTCATCTAAAAAAAAGTTGTAGAATAAGCTAGAAGCACCAAAAAATATAACAATACAAATACCTATTAAAAACACTAAAAATAACAAACATACACTATATAGCAACTTTGTGTATAAGTAAAATATACATAAAGTTGACATACAATACATACTATGAAACATGACATTCCAAATCCATGTCGATAAATTGTATATAAACAATACGAGAAATATAAAAAAAATCGAAATTACCAAATTAAAATACTTACGTTGAAGATTCCCTTGGGTAGTGGAGCACCCCACAGGCATCATGCCACACCCTGTCACTAACAGGATCGCTGTCCGACTGAGGTGTGCGAACGTCCCCCCTCCCCGCGTAAATACACAGACGCGCGAAATAAACAGTCGTATAGTAAAAAAGTTACAAATGATTTATTTTTTTTTATTTGTACCCTAGGGTACGGCTCTTGGGTTAAAGAAATGTCCCCAAATGTCCCATTTACTCCCCACCCTGCTATTACTCCTTGAGGTACCTGGCTTTTGGAAGTGGCGTATTATAAAGATGATTTTAACTTAGGGAAAAATATTGTCATTTGTTTGAAATATAACGCTAAAAGTGTATAAAATTATAATATCAAAATTACTTACAATTTATTAGTGACCATTGTAGGTATATTCTATGATTGAAAAATTGAAATCTCTCAATTTGCCATCTGTTGAATCCTTTAATTTGTTTAAAACAACTACAGAAAAGCTGAAGGCAATTCCTACCGATGTTGGTGAAAAACTGAAGAACGTATTTAGAAATAGCGTTTAAATTATAAACGAACAAATCTAACAGAAGCTAATTTTGAAAAATTACTTATAACATGCAATTCTAAAAAAGTATAGTAATGTATAATTAGTGAAGGCAATCCTTTATTTCATAAAAATAAAAAACACATTTTTTGAGCTATTGTGAAGCGAGATATTATTAATTAATGTGTATATAATATTCGACACTTGAGTGATTAGAAAATTAGTGAAACAAATGTTGCTTAATTGAATATCTGAAGTATACGACTGACTAAACACACCGATAAGCAGTGATCTTGCCCGAAATCGGCTGATAAATCCGCTCTCTAATATAGCCATTTATTTAAGGTCGTTCACTCGTAAATTCATTTTTCTTGCGAATCTGATGAAATTTAAATATGAATTGAGCTAAATGTCCTTTATTTCATAAAAAAAACACAAGACGCACCTACGCCTTACTGTAGGTCCTTCTTGCCTCGGTTGACCTTCAAGCGGTATTTCTGTTTCTAATGTTTTAGCGATAATTGAACGAAGTTCCTTCGACCAAAATTATATTCCAAGTCTATTTCCAACTTCCTCCATATATTCTGAGCGGTTCTTTTTAACTCCAGGATTAGCGGCCAGAAAAATAATTACTGTTTACTATATATCCATCTCAGGTTTTTTTCTCACTGTATCAACAGATTTGCCATGATGCATGTTCGATAACATGATCACACTTTTATTATTTTTATGGACATATGATACGATTGTATTTCCTCTAGTAAAACCAAACACTTATCAACTTCGTATTTTTTGTTTGGTTGAAATTGTGGAGGAATTTCCCTCTTATTTTTACGCATGGTTCCCACATATGTAAGTCGAAGTTTCTTTAGTTCATCAACCAGCTTCAATTCCTCTAATGTAAGAACCGATCTTGTAGGTATAGTCAGCTTAGATGGATTTGGTTCGTTCGTTTTGCCTGTATACACGAAAGCATTCACCAAATAATGCCTCTTGGCATCGCATAGGCACATGATCTTGATGTCGTACTTAACAGGTTTGGCTTTCATGTACATTCTAAATGGACATTTGCCCCTAAACCCAACCATCATTTCATCTATCGTTACATATTCGGAACAGGTGCAGTTTGCTAAATTGTTGGATATAAAAGCGTTAAACTGATGGGATACTGCTGCAAGTCTATCACCATTGCCTTTTTTTTGTTCTCGTATAACATGATTGTCAAATCTAATTGCTGTGAGCAAAAATAAAAAGCGTTCCTTTGACATCGTTGCACGGAAAATTGGCCTACCCAAGGAGCCAGTCAAAAACAATGATTCCACATTTTCGTGATTAGATTGAATAAACCTGAAAGGAACACAGAATAACGGGAATGTTTGAAATGCGAAGTGGCAGTCATGAGCAGGTGGCAGCACTGCGGGACAGTGACCTTGAGCAAGTAAATACTTTGACAACACTTTGTGTTGTAAACACTATTTTAGTAACCATGGATCAGTAGAACGGGCAACAGCGTGCGTTAGCCATAAAAATGTTTTTATAAAAACAGTGATAATGTGGAAGCTGCGTAGAGAGAGTTCCGACGATTTTACAATTTAGGACGTTATGGTGTCGTTCCGTCAAATAAATAATAAGCGATAAAAAGTTAGATTAATGACTTTGAAGAGACTGGATCTGCCTTGAAGAAGAAACGAACAGGACGATCAAGAAGTGCTCGTACTCCCCAGAACATTGATGTTGTACGCGAGTCTGTCTTACGGAGCCCACGGCGTTCAATTCGTAAGCAAGCAGCTGCGGTTGAAATATCCTGGGAGAGTGTTCACAGAATTCTTCATTTAGATTTGAAATTTCATCCATACAAGCTGCAGATAGTGCAACAAATGAAGGAAAACGATTACCAGTTGCGATTAGAATTCTGTCAACAAATGATAACAAACATAAACAATGATGATTTCTAAGCAAGTTGTGGATGTCAGATGAGGCCCATTTTCATCTCGCAGGTTACGTGAATAAGCAGAACTACCGTTAATTAAAAAAAAAATGATATATTCCATTAACGTTTCTTAAATGGCAAATTTTAAGGTTTCAATTACTATGAATAAAATGTATTTCTTCCATCACTCTTGGTTTTATTGGATTGTTAAAAAGTTCCCGTTTTTGTGTGCCACCTTGTATATAAAGTCCAAAAAAGGTTTGAGTTCGGCTTTTCCCAAATGATCAACAAAGTGCAATTATTTCCATAATTCACACTTAGTTCAGTGATTTTTTCATTTGTATACTCTAAAATGCTTGACAACATATCGCGTGTTTTAAGAAGAGACCAGGCTTCTAGTGAACTGGTTTCTAGGTGAACCAGTGGATGGTTTATCTTGTAAGGCAGGTCCACGAAGACGAGGAAGATGAATAATACGATTGTGCGCGCGAACTCTTGATGATGCAGGAGGGTTTTTGACCACTTATATCTATTTCGTCCGTAGTAATAATTTGTAAAAACTTCATCGTTAGCTCCAAAGTCAACTTCGTCTCCCGATAAGTCCGATAACTGATTTTCGTCACTAATTTCAGACACTCTATCATTTCAGAGTATTCACTTTCATTGTCTGTGTCACTATTAGTCTTAACATTCTCAGGTGCATCTCTTACAATATTCTATATAATCGGATGTTACCCGTACACCGTCAATTCTTAGTATATCATGATTCATTTTGATGTAATTACCAAAATAACAATAACGTGCGATGAGTCAAATGGAAACGAAAGCACTAAACGGCATGCGAAACTACGCATTTAAGTGGGGGAATAGATAGAACAGCAGCGTATTGAGTCAAAGTCGCACAGAAATATGCACTGAAATTTAGAGAGTGGAGACAAATTTGTCAGTTCAGTTCCGTAATCACCTTTTGGAGTTCAACAGAATCATTATTTGAAGAATATCGTCGGCGAATCATATAAATAACTACAAATGTAATTTATTGGGAAATGTATTTACGGAGATAGTTAAACGGTAATGATACTCTGCTTCAAAACCAGTTAGAAAATTATATTTCCAAAAAATATAACAACAAATATTCATATCACAAATTATAATTTATCATTAAAAATGTAATACTTAATAATCTCTATTTCTGTATGAAAAACTCAAGTGAATTTAAGTGGGTATAAATTATATTAAAGTAAAACATTGAAATTCATAGAAATAGTCTGACTTTTTGCAGAAAAAAAATGGACTGGATCAAAGTGGATTTAGATTATGTTGAATGAGCACTCAACTATTCTTTTATTTATTAAATACGTCAAACTTTGTTAAAAATATTAATAAACATAACCACTGAATCTACAACATTTGCATCCAGGTATAATCCAGAATATATTGAAAAATAATTTAATCATAATAAATGCATTAACTGTATTTTGTACTATGCTATACTCGAGACAATTTAGGAGGTCGAAATATGGAATAAAACGTTAGACTAACAGAGAATAGGAACTCTGATCCTTTACTAAAGGATAAAAAGGAGAATTGTAGCTCTGAGAGATATAAATAGGAACTCCCGTCTCACACTGCTGTAAAATACAAGATGTATTTTTATGTCTTTTCTTGATTATCCATTCTTAGAGGAAATGATGATCCAATGATTTATTGCCCAGTTTGGATTTCTCAAATTGTCTTCAATGTTACAAATAACATCAAACAAAAGTATAACGTTTTTAATAATAACAAAGAGATCTTTATAATAATGAATACTATCTCTGATTCTTTTTGGTCCTTTTTATTTTCCACGCATTTTCACTTAAATCTTGAACCATTCGTATCTGTTTTTTCCCCCATATAAACCAAGCAAACCCAATAATGGTACAGAGGACGATTTCAACATAAAATCCATCTATAGTGGTAATACATTTTCCACTGTCGCTAATACATGCCTAAAACATAAAAAGATAATGAGGAAACTAATTATAGGGTTAATTCCTTGTATTGGCAACTTTGTTTTCAAAAACTATACTTTAATACATTTTCAATAAAATAACAATCACTTGTTTCTTAAACATTGGTTTCGTTAAGCATGCTGTTATCATTTCAGGAGATCATCCAATGTATTTATCAATTAAATCAATAAGTAATAGGGGTACCCATAAGCAATGTCGATTTTTTTTAAATTTTAGAAACATCTACTCATAATACTTACTTAATTCTATGTTTTTATACCGTTAGGTGTCAGGCGTGTGGAGTTGAGGTCGTCTTCTATACATCTCCCTCCATTTCATCCTATCTTGTGTCAGTTCCTTAATTTTATGCCATATTATGTCTCTTTTTCCAGCCTCTCCTCTAATCCCACAGTTCCATGCTCTTCTTGGCCTTCCTTTACAGTTCGTCCCTTCACTTGCACTTTGTACACTCTCTTTGTGAATCTGTTTTCCGGCATGCGACACACATGTCCGAATCACCTTAGTTATCCTCCTGCTATTTTATTATTTATGGGTTCAATCTGCAGGTTTTCTCTAATTACTTGATCTCTGATTCTGTCTCTTTCTGTTCTGTTCTCTATTTTTCTCAGGAACCTCATTTCCATTGCATTTATACGTGTCTTATGTTTTTCTGTTGAGTCCATGTCTCGCTACTGTACATTATTGTTGGCCGGATTACCATTTTGATTACTGTTGTTCTTATCTCCTTCGGTATTTCTTTCATTCTAAGGAAAACTTTTCTGTCTTCATCATGTTAAACATTTTTTCATTCTTCCATTGCTCTCGATTGTCGATCCCAGGTATTTATTGGTTTACCATTTGTTCTATTAGCTTTCCATTTAGTTGTATGTTATGTTTCTTGTTTTCTCTCGATATGATCATACTTTTTGTCTTGTGTATATTAATTTTCATGTTTATTTTTGTCAGCTCTTCGTTCAAAATTTCTAAGTTGTGTTGAAGGTTCTTTTTTGTATCCGCTACTATGGACATATCATCCCCAAACATCAATTCGGTCAATTCAATCTGTTGCAATTTCCAGTGCCCGAATTTTAATTTTTTCATCCTTTTCTTTGCTTCCTTTAACGCTTCGTCTACTACAATCGAGAATAACAATGGACTCAGCATACATCCTTGTTTTACGCCAATAGTTGTCGTAAATTAATTCGATTCCTCACTCTTTGTCTTCACGAAGTTCTTGATATCCCTGTACATAGACTTTATTACTTCTACTGTCCTATATGTTTCTCGTTTCTCTGGCGTTTTCCATATATACTCTCTTTTAATTTGAGCTTTTTCTACGTCTATAAAACCGATATGTATATCTCTGTTCTTTTTTATTATTTTTTCACTTGTTTATCTTATTATGAACAGTAGTTCTTGTGTGTTCTTTCCCCTCCTACATTCACATTGTTTCCTCTATTGTCATCTCGATTTTGCTTCTTATCCTTTTCTCCAATATTCTAGTCATAACCTTTGCTGGTATACTGGTCAACGTTATTCTCCTATAATTATTGCAATCTCTCTTGTTACCCCGTTTATGTATTGGCAATATGAATCCAGAGTTCCATTCCTTTGTGACTTTTGCCTTTCTCATAATGTCATTCAACAATCTTGTCAGGCTTCTTACTCCCCCTTATATTTTATCATTTCTGGTGTCATACTGTCTCTACCCGGTGTCTTACCTATCTGTCATTTATCTATGACTTCATATACCTCTTCTTCCTGTATCATATCTATTTTTTGAATATTGTCTATATGATTTATTGTTCTTGTCGTATACTTGTTCCCGTCTCAGTCAGTTCTCTAAAATATTATCTCTATCTTTCCATTATTTCATCTTCCTCTGTAATTCCTTTGTCCACCATTCGGTTTCTCCCTCCCATTTTTCTTTCACTCCTCTCCATTCTTCTTGCTTTTCAAATTTTCTATTTACTATTTCTTGGTATTTCCTCTGGTAATAGGTTCCTTGAGCCTATAGCTTTTTATATTTTATCCTTTACTCTCTTTCTTCTTTTATTTGGTTTTTCTTCTTTCTTATTTTCCATGTCCATCTTCATCGAGTAATGATAACTCCCGATCTCCGCTCGTTTTGTCACTTTCACATCCCTCCCTCACACTTCTCCATTTATGTTTACTTATCAGAAAATAATCTATTATTGATTTTTTTCTCATTCCCGGTTCTACCCTAGTGTATTTGTGTATCTTCCTGTTTTTATATTATCAGGTTGTTCTCTATACATAGTTCTATTATGCTGTCTCCATTATTATTTCTTGTCCTTTCTCATTCCCTTCCCTTACTCCACTCCGTCGTTTTGATCATCGAAACGTTCGTTCAAGTCACCCATAATCAACACGTTTTCCACTCCACCGATTTCATTCTGTATTTTTTCACAAAATGCATCTTTTCCTTCTTTCTCTGCGTTTTCATTCTCTCCACATGCTACAATTACTACTAACAATAATACAGTGTGTTTGGTGCATCGTTTGCCAAATTAAAATGGCCGATAAGAGGGGTCTTTTGCTATCTCTTCAGCCTCCATAAAGCATTATTGGGCCAATAGGTTTTTTATGTTAATTTTTTAATCTTTGAAAAATTCCAAAATTTTCAATTAATTTGCTAACTTTGTGTATTGGGACACATTAGGCTGATATTTGATATGCAGGATAAAAAACTTGTTTTTGTGTAAACAACACGCGCAAAGCAGGTAAAAACTGTAATCTCCCTCATGCACAGTAGAATTGCATCATCTGTCTCTCTCTCTCTCTCATTAGGTAAACAGATAACCAGCTCAAAAAACGCGCGCTGTGGTTTCAGTTTTTTTAGTCGAGATTTGACTGTCTTTGCTGATTAACGCATTTGTTGTTCCAGCGGAACGCCGCTAATCTTTTAATTCTGTTACTTGTGTTATTTGTTTTTGTTGAGTTGTTAGTTTTTGTTTAGTTTTGTTAGTGTTCTTGTGACATTTTGTTGATTTGATGATGGCTGCATTCTCTAATGAATACGAGGCCATTTTGATGACATATGGAAGCGCCAATGGTGTTGCACGAGAAGCGCAAAGAATAGCCGAACTCTAGAAGCATGTAAGAGTAAAGTGTGGATAAGTTTCATATTAGACATTTTATACTTTATGGATTTCGAAAGTATAACAGTATCACTAATGCCATTAATGCTGATTATCCTGGTGCCTTCGAATCAAGAATATGTCAGCGTTGGTATAAAAAATTATAAAATCTGGACTGTTGGGTTTAATAAAAATCTATTTTTGGCTGAATTTGAAGCTGATCCCAAACAAATTATTCAGGAATTAGCCACAAGGTTTAAAACTACATGGTCCACAATACAACCGTGTTTAAAACAACCGAACAAAGTGCAAAAAGAGGGAATGTGTGTGCCATATCAACAATTGAAAACAAAATTCAAAGTTTAACCATCTGCAGTGTACTTTTGGCTAAGTTAGGCAGAAATCCTTTTCTATAACAAATTGTTACTGGGGATGAGAAGTAGATTATATACAGTAATCCACATAAGAAAAAGCAATAGTAGGACCACCACCTTTGCCCACTCTAAACCGAGTGTTACTGTCAGTATGGTGGTATTTTACATGAATTATGGAGCTCTGAAATCTAAGGAAACCATAAGTGCTAAATATTATTGTGCTCCGCTCGATAAACTAAACAAGGCTGAATCAAAAAAAAATTAAGACTGATTAATTGAAAATATGTTATTCCATAGCACATCGTTTCTCAACCTGGGGGTCGCGTTCAGGAATATGAGGGGTCGCAATATGTTTAAAAAATAAGACCCGTATACGAAACATCCTTTTATTAAAGTATTTTAAATTTAAAAATAAGTGTTAGAAAATTAAATATTACCAGGTAATAACAACATAATAAAATAAACTTAAATAAAGTAATAGCCAAAGTTGTTTGAAATAATAATTTAATGCGACGGTTGATTTCGTTTTTTACTTAAAAGTTCTTCAATACGTGGATCATCTTTGCAAACACAATAAGCCAATTATTTTCCAGTGATAAGACAATTTCTATATTTAGTTTTTAAAGCAATCATAAACGAATGGGATCAATGTTTTCAAAGCTTCCGTTACTAGGCTTCCGTATTCACATCGTCGTGCAAGCCAAAACTTATTTAACTTATTTTATAAGTTAAAAATAGAGTTTTGTCGTCCGATATTCCAATAACTTGGTTGTGAATTTAATAGGCAATTCAGCTGCAACAACATTTTCATCAAACGGTTTGAGAACCCATATTTTCGACAAATCATCGGTGCCATCTGGAAAATATTCCAGTCACTAAATTTTCAATTCGCGTAAATACGTTTTCATGCTCTCCAACACGTGATCAATAACATAATTTTCTAAATCCATATTTGTGGTAATATAATCCGCAGTTAAAGTGAATGCATCAAAATTGCGTTTTTCAAGGCGTATAATCCAAATACCAAGCTTCTTAATGAAGACAATGATTTTGAATGAAATGAAAACTCTGAAAATGAACTATTTTTATCTGTAAAAAAGATTTTCAATTAATCTTGCAATTCGATAAAGCATCGCTAGAACTTTTCCTCGCGACAACCACCTGACTTCAGTATCGAAAAGCAGTGAGTCATATTTGGCACCCCATTTTTTCGCACAATTCTGCTATGGTCGGCTTTTAATAAAATTAGCAAATTTTACGGCTTCTGACAGAAAATTTTGTAAATTATCTGGCATCTTTTTTGTAGCAAGCGCATTTCTGTGAAGGAAGCAGTGCGTCCATTCCATATGTGGCATAATGTCTTTTAATTTCACTATCACACCGCTATCGCTTTCGCGCCATTAGTACATGCCGCAATACGTTTATTAATATTCAAGTTTTCGTTTTGTATTGAATCAATAAAAACTTTAAAGAGTTCTTCGCCAGTTTCACGACCAGGGATTAATTTGCAAAACACCATATTTTCTTTAATTGACCGCTCGCATTCGTATCGGACAAAACACAAACATTGCGCCAAGTTAGACACGTCTGTTGACTCGTCGAACTGAATAGTAAAAAATTCACTTAATTTAACCTTTTCAATTATTTGATCGTGAACATCATTGGCCATTTCATTAATACGTCTCGATATTGTCATTTGAAAGTGGTATAGTTTTCAACTTTTTTACTTCTCCCGGACTTATCAATCACATTGACCATATCAATGGCAGCGGGTAAAAAAAAATCAATGGCAGCCTGGTCATTCTTAATGCTACTAAATAGAATGCTTAAAATGCTGCAGTCTCATTACGGCTTGATTTGTTGACTTTTCAAGATAAGCGATTTACAAGATGAGTTATTAATTTATTTAACACTGAGTGAGAGAAGAAATCATAGTTCTTGTTTTCGTAAATACGTATTTAACAATGAAACTCTTCATCACGTTCCTTTGTTTATATTATCAAAGCACATAGCTTGTACGAACCTACCTAAGCACGCTCGGGACGAATGATCCGTCTCACATGCGCGGGCGTGTGTGAGGGCGTGTCATTTTACAAATGCATGCAAGTGCAGGGTACAGGTTCGAACTTGTAAAAGTAATATAAGAACTAGGGGTTACTCCAGTCTTGTAGTTCGATATTTGTGGCAGTGTGGGGTATTTCGGTATAAGTGTAACAGCCATTCACGCATATATCCGTCATTAACGATTCGTCATTTAATACAAAGACAAATAGATGAGCCTTTTTTCACGATTCGTAAGCGTGTGAAGACGCTCGTAGAAGGTTACAAGCCATTTAAAAATAAAAACGATTCTTCATAAATCACGATACTGAAAAAAGGACGAATCGTCACAATGTTAACCGGTCAATATAAACGTCATATTAACATATTGTACTGAAGGAGTCACAACATTTTTTACTTAACATTTGGCTATATAGTAGGTCGTGACACTAAAAAGGTTGAGAAACGATGCCATAGCATGATAATGCAACGCATGCTCATAGTGCCAAAATTACCCAAGAAAAAATCAGAGTTAGGCTGGAAAGTACTTCCTCACGCACCGTATATTGCTGACCCTACACCGCCACGTTACTATTTGTTCAGATCTATGAAACATTTTCTCCATGGAAACAAATTTCCTACTGCCACAGCTATCAATAATGCACAAAGAATATTTAACTTCAAAATCACCCTCATTTTTCATAATGGAAATAGAGAGTTTGTCAGAGAGGCTGATGAAGATTGTCAATAACGATGGAGATTACATTGTGTATTAAAACTGTAACTCTTAAATAATATAAAATTTTGTACAGTATCAAAACAACATTACTTATGGGCACTCCTAATAGCAAAATATGCGAAGTTTAAACAACATTATTGGTTTATTGTATGATTTAATTAGAATTCTAACCCCTCACTCGGTGTTTCATAGTATCAAGTACATAAATGTTGTTAAGGAATTAACAGAATCCTACCATACACGTTAAAGGAACTCATGTAGCAAACCAGTACATGAAGACTTACTTCTTTCTCAACAGAATCCCTACATGTATTTCCTATCTGAGATGTACTATTGAGACATTCCTTCCATGTTAAGGGATCTACAAAGTAAAGAGCCAATATTGCTGGCCAATTTCCTCCCAAATTTGTTACTGTATTCAGCAATGTCATATATGTTCCACCCAAAGAAGAATCACTGATTTTAGCAAAAAATGCCATTATCGATACAAACATTGCATATGCACATACCTGTAATAAAAATTGCGAAACGGTCATTGAAACACTCGTAATGCATAAACACAGTATATCGGAAAAATAACGGTTTTTTAAATGTAAAGAAAACTACTAGCGCCATCTGTTGAAACAAAATATAATCTGAAATCTGTCCTCTATACAACGAGATCGTCATCATTAGAATCGATCAACGGATTGTCAAGTTGTAGCGCTTAAAGTGACAGTACCTTTTGTCACCTCGTCACAAAAATACGATGGAACAAAGAGCTAATATTAAATTTTGTTTCAAGCTCGATAAAATGTTTAAAGAAACATTTGAATTGATGAAAAAAGTTTATGGGATTATTGTTTATCTCGTACACGTGTGTTCGAGTGGTATAAGCACTTCCATGACGGTCATGGTGCTTTGGAAGAGGACCCAAAGGCCGACCGAAAAACAAAAATTGCGATGAGTTGGTGAAAAAGTGCGTAAAATGATCGTTTACGATGCGACTTCGATTATGAGATGGATAGCGGAAGAATTAAATACGACCAAAGACTTGATTCACGAAATTCTGACAAAAGATTTAAACAAACAGAAAGTCTGTGCTCGATTTGTTCCTCACCTCGCACGCTGTTCGTGAATTTTTACAGAAAAAACAAGTCTGTGTGCATTGACTTCCTCCAGATTTGGCTGATTTAGCTGATGTGACTATTTCCTGTTCCTGAAACTCAAACTGAAAGGAACGTTTTATAACAGTGTTACACAAGTCCAAGAAGCCGTGACGAGGATAATTGAAGCGATTCCGAAAACGATATAAAAAAATCTATGCCAGCATTGGTTGAACGTGTCCAGCGGTGTATTGATGCGGAAGGTGTATTTTCAATTGAAATAAATAATTCTGACAATTTTTTATTTAATTTAGAAAGTTCCGTTATTTTTCCGACATACTGTGTAGGTATGTGGCCATTAACGTTAAGTTTTTTAACTACACGTAATAACTTTATGTTATTAAAGCTTTATAAGCGTATTTAAAAAAGTGAGTTATTGATTGATTTGTCCGTTACTTTGTGATATTTTTATAAACTAAATAAAACAATTTTTTACTTTGTTATCTATCACTTTTATTTGTTTAACTCTGTGTGACTAAATTTTCGTAAAACAATGTTACATTATCAAACACTACTTTAAAACTTTTAGTTTTAGTGGCGAGGCATTCCCGAACTACCCGGATATAATCTGCGCAGTCGCCGGCAGCCTATAAGAGCGAGCGCAACGAATTCGAAGTGGACAACACTTGAAAATGCCAAATGAGATTTTGGCGAAACGTCGTGACTCTTCGCAGAATGAACCGATCGACATCCGGAATGATTTAGAAACATTATTTACCATTCGTAATATTGGATGTAACATATGTATGTGTATGTGTATGTGTATGTGTATATTTATATATATATATATATATATATATATATATATATATATATATATATATATATATATATATATATATATATATATATATATATGTAATATTGTTTACGAAACTATAGTCAAAAAGTCAAAAAATAAAATAAGTGATAAATAACAAAGTAAAAATTTGTTTCATTTAATTTGTTTATTTTGCTTTGTTATTTCAAAAAAAGTGGGTGCAGAGATTCATAAAAAGATATATACGATATTATGTATGCCATAACACATTTTGGGAGCCATTTTACAAAACTGATTGGCGTAATAACTGGAGAAAGGAAATTGCCCTGGAAAGGAAATTGTCAAGTATCTAAGGTGAAGTGTCTTTTAGTAAACATTTATTCGATTCTTTATAGAACAGATGAAAGGTAAAAAGGGGATATTGATTATTAAAAGTGTTTTAAATAAACTCAAACTGAATCCGCGAGTGTATAAGTTCGCAAAACTATCGCGGCAAGGTCACCACTACCACTGATAGCATAGTACAGTGAATTTTTAGTTACGAGGATAACGTGGACAATAGTGGAATAATAGGATAAAACATCGCAGGTAGGATAGAAATAAATTTTGTAAGGGAAAGGCACTGAGATGAGTCATGGTGGACTTGGGGAAAGCTTTTACCGCGGTAACCGATCCTTGATGTTGAGGTGTTTAGTGAGCTTAAAGAAGCTATACATAGTGGAAGAAGTTATGAAAGCGTTAACAAAACTAAACAAGATACTGGATGTATGGAATGTACTGCGTAAGAGGTAAAACTGTTAAAAAACCAAAACAAAAAATCACATCAAATGGTAGAAATACAAGGGGAAATAATTGATTTGTTGGAAAAGCAGATTAGGAAGAAAAGGATAATTCATGGAATTAAGGAAGCAGAAACAGAAAATGGGACATGCGGCATTACTACAGAAGACAGCTAAAATAATTGAGGATATAGGGGTTAAAATAAATAGACAGCGACATTGTGGAACTTAGAAGGCTTGGCAAAAAGATTGAAGATAAAACAAGGTCAATTCAAATGGAAGTAGTAACACTGGACAGAAAAGGAGAAATATGTAGGAACAAGAAGCAGCTTATAGGAAGGGATATATAGAATCTGCCAGAGCATATTCGAGAACGAAGGAAGAATTTATTTAAGATAATGACAGAAGAAAGAGCCAAAGGAAACCGGACATACGTTTCCTATAGTAACAAATTAATAATAAACGCAGGATACAAACCCAGGATAATGTAGCAGAACAGCCGACGGTTTTTAGAGAATCGCCGATAAACTAAAGTAAGGGAAGCACAAGAACGTTCAGCCAAAGGTTCCCAGACGAAAATCATGAGAACCATTAAAAAGAGAAAATGTTAGCTATGACTAAAACATTCAACAGAACAAAAACTACCAGTAAAAAAAGAAAAAGCCCAAAATAAACCGTCGATGAATAAGGCTATGGCCAGGGACAAGAGAAAAGAGCGAGAAGGCGATGAACATATAATGTAAGTAATGAGCCAAAAATGGTTAAGGAAAAAGCACGAGAAATGATATTGGGGACATAGAACTTACGGCGAATTTACGATGGATCACTTAAAAATTTGAAAGAACTATTCAGAAGAGATAGAATTAAAATACTATCACTGCAGGAGACACATATAAAGGAAACATCAATGACAAGATTAGAAAATTATATATTCTTAACAAACGGAGGAGAGACGAGGAGATATGGGGTCGGTTTTGTCAGATATGGAGGAAGTATAAAAGATAGAAAGTCACGAGCGATATGGAAAAGAAAGAGTGCGATGTTTTAGAGAAAGTGAACAGAAAGAACAAAGTTTGTAAAAGGATGAAAACAGTTATTCAAAAAGCAACAGACATACATCAATTCTTCTATTGAAACCTTTGGTGTGAAACACTAAACTTGAAGAGATTTACCACTAAACACCAAATCATTTTTTTTTTACTTCTTGACGCACGTTTCGCTAACCATGTCAGCATCATCAAGAGATGATTTAATATAATTCTGAAACTAAACTATGTTCGATTAATATCAAAACCCTACCTAACGAAGCGTGTAAAAATCATGAACCGGGAAGTTTACTAAGCCTTACATTAACAACTGAAAAAGATGACTGAACGGAATAGGTCCTTTATCTCGGTTCATGATTTTCTTACATTTTTTCTATTTGAATGCTTTCATATGCATCCAAAGCCCTATTATTATTAACACTTTTAATTAGCCTTAAATTGCTAATATCTATCCTGTGGTCATGTTCGATTGCATGTTGGGCAACACAAGATTTTTCATTTCTCCCATATCTAATGTGGGAAATATGTTCTTTATATCTTGTCAATATGGATCTTTTTTGTTTGCCTAATATGCCTTTCTTTTAAATAAAGGCCTCAATTTTGTTTTGCCGGCATCTCGCAGTGCTTTGGAGGATATGTGGCCGGTATTGAAACTGGTATTAAACACTTACCGGAGTCTTCCAAAGGTTTCGTCAGAGGTATGTAAAAGCAAAATTGCAAAAAATATTTCAAATGAGTGTCAAAAAAACGCCAAATATTTCTAAAATTGTTAAGCGTCTGCGAGAGAAGGATTGTTTTTATTTAAAAGCTGATAGGGGATATAAAGTTGTAGTAATTGACAAACCTGATTACTTTGAACGCGTTAAAAAATTAATTCAAGACGCCCTTAAAACGATTACCTAGGAATCCATTGTCAAAAATGATTAACGAAGTTAGAGATACATTGAAATCTTGTAACAACCTTATTACTCCAACAAGAAAGAACGGCAATGGGCAATCCTCTGTCACCGTTCTTCGCTAACTTATTCATGAGTAAATTTGAAACTAAGGCAAAAGATGAATTCAGTTACTTTCCGAAGGTTCATCAAAAATGAAAACTTAGATGATTTTGTTAAGAACTTAAATAGTAAATCCCAAAATATAATATTCACGCATGAACTCGAAAACAATGATAGTTTATCATTTCTGGATGTTTTAGTCAGGAGAAACAATAATAATAGGTTAGATTTTGATATTTTTAGAAAAAACACCATCACTTCGAGATAGATTCCTAACGATTCAAATCATAGCTTCCAAAAAAAAGATGGCTAGTTTACATTTTATGGTAAATAGATTAATTAATTTTCCTTTAAATAAAGATAATTAAAACAAAGAATTAAAATTATAAGAACATTGTAGATGATAAATTAATTAGAATACATCAGTTCAGAAAATTATTGAAAGAATCTTCCACTTTTCAAAAGGATCAGAACACAAGTAAATTTATGGTAATACCATTTGATGTCCAATTAACAAGAGGGCTAGATAAAATTTTGAAAAAAGTGGACATTAAGGTTGTGTACAAACCAAATAATAAATTAAGAGAAGTTCTGGGTAATCCGAAGGATAAAGTATATCAACATGAAAAGTCGGGGATTTACGAAATTAGTTGTCAAGACTGTGATCGGAGGTATATTGGGCAAACAAAAAGATCCATATTGACAAGATATAAAGAACATATTGCCCACATTAGATATGGGAGAAATGAAAAATCTTGTGTTGCCCCACATGCAATCGAACATGACCACAGGATAGATATTAGTAATTTAAGCCTAATTAAAAGCAAACAAAAAGATCCATATTGACAAGATATAAAGAACATATTGCCCACATTAGATATGGGAGAAATGAAAAATCTTGTGTTGCCCCACATGCAATCGAACATGACCACAGGATAGATATTAGTAATTTAAGCCTAATTAAAAGTGTTAATAATAATAGGGCTTTGGATGCATATGAAAGCATTCAAATAGAAAAATGTAAGAAAATCATGAACTGAGATAAAGGACCTATTTCGTTCAGTCAACTTTTTCAGTTATTAATGTAAGGTTTAGTCAACTACTTCACGCTTCGTTAGTTAGGGTTTTGATACAAACAGAACAGTTTAGTTTTAGAATTAGATTAAATAATCTCCTGATGATGCTAACATGGTTAGCGAAACGTGCGTCGAGAAGTTAAAAAAAAGTGATTTGGTGTTTAGTGGTAAATCTCTTCAAGTTTAGAGTCATACACATAAAGGAACAACAACAGATTTAGAATTGGTACAATGAAGAATACCTTAATGAAATAGAGATACGGAATAAATTAAAAATGAAGGCATTTCAGACCCAAACAGAAGAAGATAGACAAGGTTATATGGAACAGAGAACAAAAGCTAAGAAAATATTATACAAAAGAAAAGACTTAGAAACGAGGAAATTGTACAGCAGACAGAAAATTACTACCACAGGAAAGAAATAAGGAATTTTTATAGACAGGTGAAGAAAGGCAAAGGAAAACGAAACCAAACAACATATATTAGTGATAAAGAGAGCAATCTGATAGGAAAGGAATAAAGAACGAAGGAAAGATGGAAAAAATATTTAAGGAAATGCTAAATGGAGATGATGAGGAAAATGCAGAACTAGTAATAGATACAAAAGAAAACGCTCAAATAGCAGAACCTACAATAGAAGTGAAAGAGATTATAAAACAACTTAAAAATGGTAAGAGTTCAGGGAGGAATGGAATAGTGGCAGAAAACAGAAAATTTGCAGGAAATAAGTTAAAACAAAAGCTGTTCAAACTAATCATTACAATATGGAGAGAAGAAAGAATCCTAGCAAGTTGGGATAATGCCACCATTATACTTATTCTAAAAAACGGAGACCAAACAGATTGTAATAATTGTAGAGGTATTTCCTTGTTGGATATTTGTTATAAAATAGTAGAGATATTAATCAAAAAGGGGTTAGAAGGAATAACTGATCCACAGAGAGGGGAGTACCAGGCAAGTTTTAGGAAGAGCAGAGGAACAACCGACCAGATTTTTGTCGTGAAAGAAGCACTAAGTGAGGACACATTCTTTACAGAAACCATCAAATAGTGGGTTATGCGGATGATATAGCAATAATTGCGAGAAATAAGAAAGAATTGAAAGAAGTGAGAAAAAGGTTAGTGAATGCAGCATACAAGTTTGGTCTAAAAATCATTGAAAAGCAAACTAATGATAGAAGGTACGTAAGAAAAGGCCTCGAAAGATAGTCGGAAGTGGATACAGAAGTAGGATGAATGACTTGAAAGTGTAGAAGAATTTGTCTACTTAGGCGTAAGGAATTAGGAATCAAACAAGTGTGCAGAAGAGAAGGAGATAGATCTAAGATTGATCAAAGCCAACATACGTGCAGGGGCCTAGAACCATCTAATAAGATCAAAAGTCATATCCAGAAATACCAAATTTTGATTGTATAAAACAGTATTGAGACCAACTGTATTGTATGGATGTGAGACATGCATACTAAACAAGTAAGAAGAAGTGAAACTATTAAGACGGGAACATAGAAAAATCAGAAGGATAACTGGAGGAAAGAAGGTTAATGACTTGTATATGAGAAGAGCAAATGAGAACATTTATATTTTCAAGGATCCAAGAATAAACATCATAGTAATAAAATCGAATAGGAAAAAGTAGAATGGTGAGGAAGATTGCATGGGAAAGACCACAAGGTGAAAGAACGCAAGGCAGCGATGGAGAGAGGCAGTCATTGAAGATCTGAAAGAAAAGGGAATTAAGGACTGGAAGACAACAATGACTAGAGATAGGACAATATGGAGAAGAATCACAAAGCTGTGCGCCTAAAGGCTTGTAATATAGCTATATATGTTATTATTATTCACGTATGGGCCCTGGTGGACCACACGAAGTACAGTCAGAGGCGTTTGTTGTTGTTAGCCTAACTTTGCGCCCATACTGATTTCATTCTCTCGCTATGAGCTTTTTTCCTTTTGTCGGACCAAGTTGTTCCAGTCTTCCTACACTTTTCTCTCTGGCCAGCCTCCCAAACGTTAACCTTATGTCTGAAACAGCCTCTATCCTGAATTTCACTTTGTGTATCTCTATCTTAGGTCCTCTTTAATGACAGCAATCCATTTAATTATTTCTACTTTAGCTCTACTCCTATTTTCATAAAATTTGACTGTCTGTCTAGTTAGCCTACTCGGATTAATTCGTTTTATGTGTCCGTATAATTCAAGTTTTCTTTTTCTCATATTGTTATGTATATCTGTGTATTGTTTGATTTTTTGGTTTTCTCGAAGTCGGTATATTATGCTATTTATTTGTTTGGTGCCTAAGATTTTTCTTTCCTTCTTTTCAATCTCCTCGATGTCTCTCTTCCTATTCAAAATGAGCGTTTCTGTCCCATATAGACATTCTGTCTTAATAACTGTGTTGTAATGTATCAGTTTTATGTTTTTAAATATGCATTTTTTGTTGTAAATATTTTGCGTAAGTCTCAATGCAGTTTCCATTTTTTGACATCTACCCTTATTGGCCCCTTTTTCCATGATTATTTCACCCAAATATTTGAATTGAGAGACTCGTCTGTTACCATATTTTGTTTTTAGAAATAACGTTCTTAGTCTGTTGTCCTACCTTTTCTGCTGTTTCTTTTAAGATTTCAATCTGTTTTAGTGCCGTTAATATGTCTTGAGACAAAATTCCTAGATCATCAGCAAACGCCAGAAAATCAATTTTGATGATGGTTCTCCCCAGTTTAATGGGCTGGTCAATATTCAGGGCCGACTTTTTTTCACGCCACTCCTGTATTACTTTTTCTAGAACGCAGTTAAATAAGAGTGGCGAGAGTCCATCCCCTTGTCTTACTCCAGTTTTAATTTCGAAGGGCTCTGAGATGTCACCCATGAAGTTAACTTTTGACCTTGTGCTAGTTAATGTTGCTTTAATTGCCAGCGTTTTCAGATCTAGTCCTTGTTTTTTCAAGATTTGGAATAAAGATTCGCGGTCAATAGAATCATATGCTTTTTTGAAATCCACAAATGTACAGATGAGATGTTTGTTTTGTTGAACTTTAGATTCAGGATCTGTTCAGGGCCGGATCTGCCCGGTCGAATACCTGCTTGATATTCACTAATTTTAGGCTCTAACTGTCCCTGTACTCTGTCTAATAGACACTGAGATAGAATCTTGTACAGTATCTTTCCAATCTTCCGGCATCTGTTCGGTTCGCCAAACTTTTTGTAGAATTTTGGTTATTTCCTTGATTGTACCTGGATCAGCGGATTTCAAAAGTTCGGCAGTGATTCCATATTCACCAGATGCTTTGTTATTTTTAAGTCGCTTGATTTGCCTAATTATTTCATCTTCATTCGGTGGTAATGAATCTGTGTTTGTTTGTTTAGGGTTTAATGTTGGTAATCTGTTTAAAATCTCAGGACAGTTTAGTAATCGTTCAAAATATTTCGCAAGTTCTTTGCAATTGTCTTGGTTATTTAGAGCTAATTGTCTGTTTTCCTTACGGAAGCAAAGGCTTTGGGGTTGATAGCCTGTTAATTTAGTTTGAAATGTTTTGTAAACATTTCGGGTGTTATTTTTTGGAAATCTTTTTCTATTTCATTAAGTTGATTGTTTTCATATTTTCATTTAGTTTGTCTAATTAGCTTCGATGTTTCTTTTCTTACTTTTAAAAAGATGTTATATTTTATTGCTGTTTTTTGACTGTTCCATTCTTTGAATGCTTTACTTCGGCTTAATACTGCTTGCTCACAAACTTCATTCCCCCACAAATGTTTTCTAGGTTTTTGTAAAGGGACCAACTTTAAGGCTGTTTTAATAAATTTTTTGTTTCAATTCTTGCCAGTTGTATGCTGGTTGTTTATCAAGCTCTTCTGTTAAGGTTGGTTTTATTTTCGTAAGATCAAACTTTGGTATTTGCAGTCTCTTTTGAATACGTTTTCGAGGTTTTAAGCTAAGTTTGATTCTAGTTAAATGGTAATCCGTGTCTATGTTAGCTCCTTTCCTGACTTGAACATTCAAAATCTCTTTATAATTGGGGTATGAAATGGTAACATGGTCAATTTGAAATTCACCCATGTAAGTGTTCGGGCATCCCAGGTCTTTGTTTTGTTATTTTCTTTCTAAAATTTGTTGACATTATTTTTAGATTAAACTGCGAACATAGTTCAACCAATCTTCCGCTATTATGGTTCGTCCATTTATGTGCGGGAAAACTGCCGACTGTTTTTCTGTACTTTCTTTCTTTCCCTAGTTGGACATTGAATCACCCAATAGAATTTTTACATGGTTAGAGGGAATTTTAGAAACAGCCTTTTCCAGAATTTCCCAGGACTTATCTAGTTTTTCAGGAATAGATTTATTTTCGTTGTTAACTGGGAGGTGTGCATTGATAATGTACAGTTTTTGTTAGCACACTTGAGGGATAGTGTCATAAGTCGATTATTTACTGACTGGACATTAGTTAGAGAACCAAGAGTAGTTTTCCTGGGCGCAGGACAGAGTTGATATTTACCATTCCAAAGAATGTTTTTGTTTTTGGTTTCAGACGTTGGCCAGAGGTCTCCGACCCCCTTTGAAAGATTTTGCGTTTAAGCCTGGACGACCCAGAATCCGAAAGTCCGGTTGTACCAGCAAAGCTGGCAGAAGATTGTTTACCTCCTGCGGTAATTTTGTAATTACTTGGACCCTTCATTTTGTACTTTGAAATAAAGGTTTGAACCATGATATATATATATATATATATATATATATATATATATATATATATATATATATATATATATATATATATATATATATATACAACATTATTTTATAACATGTAATTTATTTACCTGTTGCAAGGCATAACCACCAATTAACATTAGAACGAAAAAAATAGGTAGACCATTTGAAATATTTTGAACAAAAATTGGTGTTATCCACACAAAAAATGCTGACAAAAGTCCAAACAATAACCTATATGGGATTGCCTTTAAATAAATGTCCAATGGTTTAGGACCTAAAAATGTATGTTTTGTTAAAAAAAAAAGAATCTTTATCTAAAAGTTACCTGTTATATATCTTGCAATTAACAGGGGTAAAATTAACTGAACTGGTATTAAAGGAATAGCCATTAGAGCAAGTTTTTCTTTGGGTATTCCTGCTTCTACAAGTTTCAAAGTCGTTACGCTATCCGTTGCAGAAAAACCTATCTGAAAAATAATTTAAGAGGGATACCATTATACATTACATTTTAAATGATGGTAGTCATTTTAATATAGATGAAAATTAAACTTAGATTTAAACTGATTAAAGAGATTTACCTCTAAACACCAAATCACTTGTAAATATTTATCGACGAGCTTTTCACTAGCCATATTAACATCATCAGGAGATGATTCAATCTCCTGATGATGTAACATGATGGCGTTTCATAGTGTATCATCTCCTGATATATCATCTCCTGAAATGTACGCCAATAAATTTATAAGCTATTTGGTGCTTAGCTGTAAATCTCCTTGAGTTTAGTATTCCACATCAAATGTTCCAATAGAATTAATACATGAAGATGGTGTTAATTATTAAGATCACTAGAGTTCGTGCGTGTTTCTAATGAAAATTCTGCAACAAAAACTATCAGTTCTCAAAATATAGACCAGTTGAACAAATGGTTCCAAACCATAATTTAAAAAAAGGAGTTAATATGTTATTAATGCTTCATCCTTACAAAAAGTGTGTCAATGAGTGGAAAAAGTAAAAATCGGGCGGTTTAATGTCTTGATTATATGCTGGATAGTTAATTCATGTCAACTCCTTGAACTTTGTTTGCACAGCAATATGTGTATTCAGCTCCATATGCTCCAGTTAGCGACAACAAAATTTCAGGTTGATTGTTTGATTCTTTAGAAAGATATGCAACTAATAGTTATTGGAATGTTGAGGTGAACAGATAATATATAAGTGTTGGTTGATGGATTGATCTCAATGGATTCAAACATGGCTTCGGTTAGTATAGCCTTCGTTCAAGTTTTTTTAAAAATTAATATATTTTTTGTTTTATTCACTAAAACTTTATATTTACATATTTCTCTTCACATATACATGACACTAAACTGATGTTTCAAGTAAAAGCACAAAACCATTTGAAGATAGAATGAAATGACTTAATTAACTTCAAAAAAACAGTAACATATACTAGAACAAAAAAAACGCACGAACTTACTAGCTACCCTACTACAATTTACTTGACAAAAATCAAGAACAACTTACCTTACATGTTAAAAGTATTAATACTAGACTTTGAATGGCAGGTAATACCAAAATATTCTTTAAAGAAATGTAAGCTGTTTTAATACCCCTTTCTTGAACAACATCATGTTCAGAATCATGGGGCTCCACTTCTTTCTTTATTAACCCAACTATTGTGGTTGATATTATAAAAACCCATCCCCAGAAGTAGAAGAAGGCTGGTAATGTAACTAGTCCTTTAAATTATAATTGCAATAAGAATCTGAATGTGTTATAGGTTGTAATCTTACCAACATCTTGGGGAATACTTCTAAGATATGTATTACAGAAACTTGGAGATTCTAAAGCCATAAAAACAACATAACTTAGAAAAAATCCCGCAGATTGTCCAACACTGTTACATGTTGAAGCGTGCCCAACATTCTGTTTTTTTAGCATAGTTAGAGCCCAACCATCTACAGCTATGTCCTGAGTAGCTGCTAAGAAGTTTAATGAGAAGAACAACAGTGTCAAAATTCCTATGTTGGGAGCTTCAGAATTACTCCCCAACCATTGATTTACATGGCCCGATAGAATAAGCATAAAAAAACCTTCAAATACAACATATTATAGTAAAAATAATAATTTTAAAAATACTAGTTCACCTATAAGATATTGGGTAGGAATCAACCAAGTTTTTCTACGTCCTAGTCGAGTGGAAAAAATGCCATCAACCAATGGCGCCCATAAAAGTTTTAAACTAAAAGGCCAACTTACAAAACTAAATTCAGCCTAAAATAAAAAATGATTTATAAAACATATGTTAAACTCGAAGAGATTTACCACTATATACCAAATCACTTCATTACACCTTCTGATGGGTGTTTCGCTAAACATGTTAGCATTATAAGGAGATTATTTAATCTGAATGAATTATCAATGAGGTTAAATCATTTCCTGATGATGCTAATATGGTTAGCCAAACGAGCGTCGAGAAGTTTAAAAAAGTGATTTGGGGTTTTAGTGGTAAATTTCTTTGAGTTTAATGTTTCACACCGAAGGTTTCATTTCAAGAGTTGAAAACATATGTTCATAAATATATTCAGCATATTGTTCAAATATCTATACAAAACTAAATATTATTTATTTGTAATATTTTTAAATATACACCTGTTGCTTATAACTGACACCCCTATTTTGCAATATCATAGGAATAGCTGCACTCAATCCTAATGGTATTCCTTGCAATGTATATAAAAACAACAACAATAACATATTCCACTCATCTCCTTTGATATTACTTCTCATTACTGTATTTACTTCACCGTTTTCCACTAAGGAAGCTAAATTTTCCTTGTTTTTTCCTTTTTTTCGTTCCATTTTCCAATTTAAGTCTATAATTTAAGGTTATTTAAGGCCACGTCAGTGTATACGCATACGATTTTTTTCTAATAAACAGTTTGTCAACACCAAAATCCTTATGTAAATTACACCCAATACCTATCACGAATGCTAATGTTGATTGTTACGTTTGTTAATATAGATCTCATTTAAAAAATTAAATATACCCATTCAACTTTTAAAATACACTTCTAAATATCAGAATGTTTGTTTACATGTTATGACAGTCAATGTTGCCAATGTGAAAAATTTAGTAATTGGATTATTATATACCAATAAAATAATATAAACCAATAATTATTTTTTAGATCCTCTCAAAATGGAAAATGTCCATAAATAAAACAGCTGCAATAACAAGAGATTATAAAAAAATGCCTAACGTATTCATGGTTATCTGTATTTGGACTTTTTGCCAGGCATTTTAAAATGAGTACAATACTTATTAACCGTTCGTTGACAACGCTAATGTCAAAGTCAATCATTTAAACTTAAAAATAGAGTACGTATATTACTTTTGGCCAATAATTCCATTTTTCTTATAAACAATGAAATTATAATTAAATATTTTAATAGTTGTATATTTTTATATACGTTTTATTATGAGGTATTCAAAGAGTAAAGGTAAAAATAGCCCTAAGGGAGTGGACGAAAATGCCTCTGTGTCTTTACAAATGGAATTGGGTAATTTTTCTTTTATTAAAACGATTTTTTTTTTATTAAAGCTTTATTTATTTTCTTTTAGAACTGATTGCTCTTAAAGCGAAAAATGCCGATTTAGTAAAATGTAATACAAAATTAATTCAAGAAAATGCTGAAATGAGAAGTCAAATATATACATTGCAAGGTGATTTATTAGATGCTGAGACAAAATATAACGTAAGACCTTATTTAACAAATATAATTCTTAAGTAATATGTGATTTTTTATAGAATGTCCATTCATCTATGATAAATTTAAAACAAAACATGAAAAACTGTACACCAAATCTTATTAGTATTTTAAATTTATTCATGGATATAAATAGTACTCAGCAGCCTTTAAAACACTTTCAAAATGAATCTAAAACAAGTAAGTGTGTGGTGTCTTTAAATGTATTATTTCTATTGTATATAATCTGGAACATATTTGTGGTGTCTCCAAGAGAAAACTAAGACACTATGAGGTGATGTCTTTTTATATAATTTTTTATAAAACTATTCAATTTTTGAAGCAGTGACTGGTGTTATCGAAATTTCAATGTTTAAGGTTATACACCAAGTTCTCCTAGAGCAATAACACAAGCAGTTCAACCTCATACTGTAAATGGCACTGTTCTTAATTTAAACCCAACTATTCGATTGGTTAGATTAAGTAATTCAAACCTGAGTAACCTTAATGGTTCAAATAGTAGTGATATTAATACAAGCTCTGTGCCTTCTACTTCAAACTTACCAAATGATCTTAGTGACAATTCTGAAGAAGAAGCAGATAATATTGAAGTAAGATTTAGATAATATATTTTTATTATTAAAATAAAATGTATATTACATTTTAGCATGGTGAAAATATGTATCTCTCGAGTAGAGTCAAGAGAGCAAATACTGTACAAAATAGCGATAATGTAAATGGTAAGTTACATTTGATTAAATTAAGGAAGGAACCTGGATAAAACAGGACAAACATTCTTCAGTTCTTATTTTAACATTTCATTAATGATTTAACTGCTAAAAATATAGTAAGAATTCTTGTAATGGAATCTTTGAAGTGGATGGGACACTAAACTCAAAGAATTTTACCACTAAACATCAAATTACTTATTTTTAATTTATTGATGCGCGTTTCTCTAACTATGTTCACGTCATAAGGAAATGAATGTGTGTCTACATATTAAAAAAAAAAATTTGGAGTTATAAATCTCTTTGAGTTTAGTAAGAATATGACTTTTTTAATTTTAAAATTAGGTTTTAAACCAAATAGGTGGTGGGGAGTTGCCCAAATTTTTTTTGAAACAAAAAATTATTCCTATCTAGGACATGTACTAATTATCTACAAAATAACAAAATAAGCAAGAATGTATCCAATTGGCTTTAGCTTGCGACGTCTGCTTTCTGATGTGCTACCACCTTGACAGCCATTAACCTTCGCATCTAACCGGATCGATCTCCAGCAGCCTGTTGCCAGTTTTTGATGTGCAATAGTTCTTCAGCATCTCCATCTTTCGTTGTACTGCCACTGTATCTTTAGTCTACCTCTCTTTCTGTTGCTATTCATCCCTTCATGATTTTCTTTGGTATTCGGTTTTTCGCCATTCTCGACACGTGTCCCGTCCATCTGAGTTCTCAACCTGGGGGTCGCATTCAGGAACATAGGGGGTGCGTTAGAAAATTAAATATTACCAGGTAATAACATAATAAAATAAAGTAATAACCAAAGTTGTTTGAAATAATAATTTAATGCAGTTAATTTTTTTTTCATTTAAAAGTTTCTCTATATGTGGATCATCATTGCAAACACACAAGCAAATTATTTTCCAGTGATAATAGACGATTTCTATATTTAATTTTTACAGCCACCATAGACGAGTAGCTTTTTTTTACTTAAGTAAGAAGTAGCGAAGGAGATCGATGATTTCAGAGCTTCTATTACTACGTTTTCGACTTTGTGCAAGCCAAAACTTATCTAAACCTTCTATTAAAACTTCTAGTTGTAGAGTTTTGTCGGCCGATATTTCAGTAAGTTGGTTGTAAATCTCGGTAGGTAATTCAGCAGCTGCAACAACATTTTCATCAAACAGATTGAGAACCCAACCCATCTTTTTGACAAATCATCGTTGCTATCTGGAAAATATTTGGGTAACTGAATTTTCAATTTGTGTAGGTGTGTTTTCATGATCTTCAACACGCGATCAATAACATAATTTTCTAAATCCATATTTTTGGTATAATCCGACGTTGAAGTGAATGCTTCAAAATTGCGTTTTTCAAGGCATATCATCCAAATACCAAGCTTCTTGGTGAAGGCGTTGACTTTGTCATTAGTAAAATGTTTTTGATGCGGCCTTGTAAACTCGTATTTAAGACATTCAGATGTGAAAATATATCACTCAAGTAAACCAACAGTAATAAAGTTTCTACATCTTCATAAAACTCTGAAAAAGAGCTATTTTTATCTGTAAAAAAATGTTCAATTCATCTCGCATTTCAAAAAGCCTCGTTTTTGTACCCGTTCGTATTCGTATACGAGTCGTATTGGGTATCCATTTATTCGCACAGTGGAAAGCAATCCAGTCTACAATGGTCGACTTTTAATAAAATTAACAATTTTTTTACGGCTTCTGACAAAACATTTTGTAAATTATCTGACATCTTTTTTGTAGCAAACGCATTTCTATGAAAAAAGCAGTGTCACACCACTGTTCTTCCACGTTATCGCTTTCGCACCATCAATATATGCCGCAATGCATTTATTAAAGTCCGAGTTTTTGTTTTGTGTTGCATCAATAAAAACTTTAGAGTCATTCGCTAGTTGCACGACCAAGGATTGATTTGCAAAATAGCATATTTTCTTTAACCCCCCCTATGACCCCTCGCATTCGTATCGGTGAAAACAAAAATTGCACCAAGTTCGACACGTCTAATTCACTTGATTTAACCTTTTCAGTTATTTGATCGTGAACATCATTGGTCATTTCATTAATACGTTTCGATATTGTGTCATTTGAAAGTGGTGTAGTTTTCAACTTTTTTGTGTCTTCTGGACTTATCACATTGAACATATCAATAGCAGACGGATGAGCTTTTCCGCAATCGTGTGGAGTTTAGATTTTCTGCCCATTCTTAATGTGACTAAACATGATACTTAAAGTGCTGCGGTCTCATTATGACTTGAGTAGTTGATAGCAATTTGTTGATTTTTCAAGACGAGTGATTTACCCTCGAAAAATTCTAATGGTTTGTTTTGTAAAGACGGGTGCTTTGTTTGAAGGCTTGAAGGCTTCATGCTCTCTGCAGACAGAACTTGATAACAAACCGCACATTGCGGCTTATTATCCAAGGCGATGAATCCATATTTTAAATATGTTTTATTGTACAATCTGGTCATTTTCTTTACTGTTTCACTAGATGTAGATGATGCATTTCTGTTTGTTAAAACTTGTAAACATATACCAGGATTGCTCGAGTCTAAATTATACCTGATCATGTAATTTCCACTATCGTTCGCAGCACTAAAAATTTTTTTGTCAAATATAAAATATCGTCTCGCAACCATTAGGGACTACTGGCCGAACGAGTATTTTATAGATCTTAACTTTCGTGTTCCTTTGTATTACTTCAGATCTTAGTTCAGAATGTAGGGAATACATTATACCGTAGATAATTTGTTATCCTTTATGTTCTTCCCTCTAATTTGCTTCCATGAGACGTAAATTCCTTTACAACTTCAATGTTGTTATCACCGATTATTCAATTATAATCTGATGTTTTATTTCTACTCTGGCTCTTTTGACTCTCACCTTTATTTCATTATGACCTCCCTTAATATTTTCGATTTTGTTAATATGTTCTGTTTATCTACATATCCTGCTATCTGGTTTTCTTTATATATCATTGTTTCATACATATTTAATGCTGTTTCGTTGATGACTTTGTTCAATACTATATTAAACAGAACTGGTCCCAATCCATCTCCCTGTCGCAAACCTTCTCCAATGTCAAATATTACTATGGTTTGTTGTTTGATTTTATTACTGCCTTAAAGTTAATCATTGTCATCCAGGTTAATCTAATAAGCTTATCTGGTATTACCATTTCTTCCATGGCCTGTTATATTAGTGCTTTATGTACTTGATTGTAGGGCTATCTGAAGTGAATGAACATCTGGTATAAAGGTGTATCAGATATCAGTGTATAATTCTCTTGTTTGCTCCTTTATTTGATGGACTATGAATAACATCCATTGTTGAGTGTTCATTTCTAAACCCTGTTTGATATTGATTCGTTCATTCTTTCTTAAATATGTAGTATTATTCTCTGCCTTACTATATATGTTAAAACATTATAAATTCTTTAAGTCAATGATATGTCCGGTTAGTTTTTGCATTTTAGCTAATGTCCTATTTTGTAAATGCGATATATTACCGCCTGCGGCCACTCTGCCGGTATCTGTTCAATATTCCAGGTCTATCCCAGTGGCTTTATTGCTTTTAAGTTTCATTAAACTTTTTCCAACTCCTGCATTGATGGTACTTCTACCAATGGGTGGGCTGCATTCATAAACTGGGGACTGCATTCAATGCTAAGGAGACTTGCCGAAATGATAATAGTTGTTGGAAGACAAGAAAATATAGCTTGTAATCACATACTTTCTACAAGCTTGATCTTCATCACAATTCTTTGAATATTGGTCTAAGATTTTAACTAAGTATTCCCTGAAAGTATTGTTTTCTCCTTAAATATAATCTAAAAAATCGATGTTTTGTTCTTGTAAAGTAAGTTCTCCTTTTACGAAGAATTATCTTAAAAATGAAATTAAATTTATTTGAGAAAATTCTTATAGATACTTCAGCTGAAGATGATTTACCATCCAGTTCATCAGATGGACAAGACATTTTGTAAGGATACATAAAATATTTAATTAGCTTTTTATTATCTTTTTATTATTTTTTTTATTAGAAATAAATTAAGTATAATACCTGAAGAAAGTTTTTACTTGGAAGCAAAACAACAATCCGGAATTAGTGAGGTATACATTAATTGTACATATATTATTATAGATTTACATTTTAAATTAAATACTTTTTCAGATCAGGATTTGTTTAAGTCCTCTTTCCAGAAGTGACATCGAGAATGCTTTAAATGGATCGTGCAGTTCTACAGCAGCAAATCTAAATGACACATCAATAAATGTTGAAGCAAATTTAGTAGAAGGGACAGATAATAGGGCCAGTAAAAGACTAAAGGCTGATATGTTCTTTTCGCCATATACCAATTCGACAAGATTAGAATATGATGGGTCTATTTATGATCAAACTGTGAGTGTAGTCTTAAACTAGAATTTAAGAGATAATCATTATTTCAGTTATACTCAAAGAGATTTATCTCTAAACACCAAATCACTTGTTTTTAAATCCTTGACGCGCGTTTCGTTAACCATTGATTGGTTATTCCTAATGATGATTTAGTGTAGTGTAAAATCTAGTGGTAAATCTGATTGAGTTTAGTATTTCACATGAAAGATTCCATTGGAAGAATTATACTATTTAATTTATAGTTTTTAAAAGCTATGTTATTTTAGCTCTCAGTTCAAGTGAAGAGATTGCCAACCCCATCAGCATCAGCAATGGGTGATATTGATCAAAATAATGCTTCAAAACTGGACATTCTTCAAGGGTAAGTTATAAAATTTGATTTAGGCGCTAAAGGGTTGTCCAAGAAGACTATCAGAACTTGAAAATAAGGCACGACAATAACTACATATTATAATGCGGTAATTTTTATTTTATCTCCAAGAACAACTATTGAACTATTTAAATATCAAATATCTATGTAGCAATACTAGGTAGGTCCGGAAAGTAATGCAATTTTTTTTAACCATTAGATTTATTGTAGGTATCGTTACAAACGATTAATATTCGTCGAAGTAGTTCCCTTGGGCATCTACACGCTTTTTCCAGCGGCTCTGCCACGAACGGTACGCATCTTGGGAGGCTTCAACGGGGACTTCTCAAGGGCCCTCGTCTCGCCTTGAACAGCTTCAATCGATCCAAAATGGATTCCTTTCGGGCAGTCTTGATCCTTGAGAAGAGAAAGAAGTCGGCTGGAGCCATGTCCGAACTGTAGGGAGTTGTGCTTCGCCAGATACTCACGGACGCGCAGAGCAGTGTGACTTGGAGTGTTGTCATGGTGGATCTCCCAGGTAATGGCTATCTCCTTTCTCACTTGGACGACCCTTTTTCGCAAAAGAATTGTTCAGTTTCGAACAAAATTTTATAGCATAACGTTGCTCGAGTGGCAATTCCATCGCGTTTTGTGATACATACACTAAACAGGGGTGCGCGGAGACAACGATCCTGAAGCCCCAATTGGTTGGAGTAGACTCAGGGCCTGATATTCCCGTATATCAAAATGCGTCTGGTTTGCGCATGACGTCACTCGTTGAGTAAAATTCAAATATCTTCGTTGCTAGACTTAGAAATACAATTTAAATGCATTGTAATTGGAATTAAGGCTTTATATTGAAGACAAATACTTTATCGGTGTGGGCAACAGACTACAAAATTGTATATAACAAACGTACATAATTTTGTTTGAATTTAAGACACTTTATTTACAGAACAAAACAACTTCGATAGTTCGAATAGTTTTTATTTATCGACAAAAACATATCGTTTTATAGATTAATATTATTTATTACGAGTCTTTGAAATGTATATAAACAAATCATTTTGTTTCTCGGTTTAAAAATTATATACATTGGTTATATAAAATTGCAATATGCAAATTGATAGTTTTGTAAATATTGGTTTTTAAATGTAATATCCAGCTAAATACGATATTTTTTATCACAAATAAAATATTAATTATTCAACACACATCTAGCCATATTTTATATTGGTTAATTAAGTTAATTATATAATAGTTTTAATTATCTTTCATTTACCTAATTTTACATTTACATTCGCGATCGAAAAAATATTTTTTTGCTTTTTCTGGGCATTCAATGCGGCTACTTCTAAGCATCAAATTCAAATAATTTTTGGTCAAGGATTCTCCATTAACAGACTTCAAAATTTGTTCAAGCTGTTTCATTTGTGAAAGAAAATCTTCAGAAGGTTTGTGTAAACTTCCTTCACTTAAATGATCAGTCCGGGTATATTTGGACGTGCTGGGTCTTTCTAAACTGGAATCGTTTAACTTGAAACATATATATGCTAAATGTTCGAGCCCATCACATTCAAGTTCATGAAGATCCTCGTCAATATCTTCTTCATGAGCACTGTTCAACATAAGTGGATCATTTTTGGAGTCTAATTTCTTGATCATTGAACCACTTATTGGCAAATCTGGGGTATAAACATTGAATATTAGAAATATTACTACCATCACCATCATTACTATTTCTACCACCATTCCAACATCTAATCAAGCATAAATAAATAAAACACCATACTTTTTAAAGCAACAAATTTATAAACAAGAATCAATGTTTTTGGGTTTAATTTCTATTTCAATTATTTTTCTCTTGTGATAATTACCTGGTCAACAAATCGGTGACGATTTGTTTTCTCTCCCTTTTTTCAATTCTTGCAGATTGTTCATTCGATACTGGTTTTTTAGAACTAAATGTCAGATTTTGAATCGGTGCAACATCAACTTTCAATCCTCGGTAAATTTTTGGTATGCTTTCGTCTATTTAAAAAGTATTTCGAACAAATACAAGCCTTTTTCAGGTTAAACATATCCTGTTTTTTTTGTGGCATGGATCCACTTCTTACACGCAACTTCATTCTTGGGAAAATGAAAAAACTTCATATCACAAGGGTCCTTTTTCTACTGATTGTCGGAGTTACACCCAAACACAGCACAACGCATTGTTATATTGAATATTTTAGATTAACACCACACAAACCCTGTACATACTTCTAGTAAACTTGTTATATGTCAAAACTATATTGTTCGAATTTTACTCAATGGATGACGTATTCCCGCGAACAAAGCTTCGCCCACCATGCGCAATATCTTACCTTAGTATTTATTATACCGTGGAGTAGACTGGCAAAGGCATCGCTTTGAAACTGAGAGTTTCAACCCTGCGTCTAATCACAAAAAATTACATTACATTCCGGACACATCGTGTATGTTAACAACATACAGGGTTAGTCCAATAAAAATCGGCATTGATTTATTTCTGCCAAGCGGATGGGATGGACCGTGGTTTTTATAAGTGATATCAGAGGTGGCTAATGTCAGGTAATCTAGGAAACCTGGTTCAGTTGTCTCGGAAACTATGGAGTGCGCAGATCGTGCAAGAAGTGAACGTGTGTTTTAAGTTCGCGTCAAGATGCAAGAAAATATCGAGCAGCGATGTGCCATCAAATTTTGTGTGAAATTGAACATATACGCTACGGAGACTTTTCACATGATCCACGAGGCTTACAAGGACGAAGCTATGTGTTCAGAACACGTGTTTTTGAGTGGCATAAAAAAATCCGGGAAAACATTGAAGATGAACAACACACTGGACGTCCGATCTCGGGCCGAACCGATGAAAATGTGGCCAAAGTGCGAAAATTTCTCAACTCTGATCGTTGGTTAAGTGTTTGTTTGATGGCCGCATCTGAAAAGAGATCACCGACTCCTGAATGCTCCAGGAATCGTCGCAGTCACACATCGCTAATTGTGAGGGAGGCATTGGTTAAACACAAAGTTGGCAACCCTTTCCCAACCATATTATAGTCCAGATGTGGCTCCCTCAGACTTTTTTTGTTCCCTCGGATCAAGAGGAACCTGAAAGAACATCCTTTCGGGACGATTGAGGCAGTCCAAACGGCTTCGACGGAGTGCTTAAATAGTCTTGTAATTGTGGACTTCCAGGGGGCGTATGAAGACTGGCAAAAGCGCTGGCAGCAGTGTATTAATGCAAAAGGGTTATATTTTGAAAATTATTAAGTTACTTTACATATTTCTTCAATAAATGTTTTTCCTTTTCATTATTTCCTAAAATGGTAATGTCAACTGGCCACCAAGATCATGCGATCTCACGCCCTTAGATTATTTTTTATGGGGTTATGTAAAATCTCTGGTTTACAGAAAATAACCCTGAACAATTCCTGACCTTAAATAAAATATTCAGGTCATCCTTGAAAATATACTGTGTGATATGTGTGAAACAGTAATGGTCTCCAGAATGCATTCCACCAGACGAACCTGAGGGAGACATCTGATAGACGTTATTTTCAAAAGTTAATGCCATTATTTTTTCTTTAGGATAAAATTAAAAATACCAAATGATCACTTGTAGTTATCATTGTGCCTCATTTTAATGCCCTGACACTCTTATTGGACAACCCTTTATAACAGTATTAACGTATTTTTCAGTTTGCCACAAAATACTACTAATATATCTCCAATAACACCTATCCCTTCAAGCAAATCAATGTTAAACTCAAGAAATTCGAAACAGAAATCTGATTATGTTAAAGATCAGTCTCCTAAAAGTTCAAGAGAAAATTTTCAAAGGAAAAGATCTGAAAATATTTCTAAACAAATACTTGATAGGTAAAATACCATAATGATAACATTGAACATCCTATTAACTGTTTCACATTTAGTCAAGAGTACAAATTTCCTACTGTGAGATTAGAAAGGTTGGAAAATATCCTCTCGGATAATAAAAGAAAACACGATTCCAATGATAGATATTCCACAGAAAAGCCTGAAAGCAAGACTCAAAAGGATAATGAAAATAAATCGAGGAAATTGAAATCAGGAAGCAGAAGTAAAAGTCCGAAAAAAAGTTTCAAACGAAAACATCAAGAGGATGAAACTATGGAAAATAAGCTTGATGAGTTTAAAAAAAGGTAATACATCATTAGTTCATTTAAACTTTTTCATGCATAGAATTTAATTATTGGGTTTAGTTTGGATTGGTTGATCTTTTCATCTCTTTGATCTCGAAAATTTTTGGAATCGGTGTGGAACACTAAATTCAAAGAGATCATAAATACATGAACTAAGGTTTATATATAAATTTACATTATATTTATAATGTGTATGTATAGACCTGCCCGTGGGTTCTCCAGTGTTTGTATCTTGAGCAATCTGGAACCAAACTCTTCCAGTCTTTCCTTAATGTCGTCTAACCATCTTCTTCAAGTACGAAAACTATATTAAATTTTACAGTAAGAAAAGTTCATTTTAAAAGTAATATATCCTGTCAATATTGCCTAATTATCGCCTACAAAACAATTACATGCGAGGTGTGATTATTAAATAACGAGATTGACGCTGTAAAACATTTTATTTTGATTTCATACATATTTACTTATTATCAAATTTAATATACACCCCTCCCCCATCTCTACAACGCTCCATGGGAATCTTCCATTGTTCAAAACAGTGCTGGAAGTCTTCTTTTGTCAGCTCCTCAGCTCCTTCAGAACGCTTGCAGCTTTCTCTTTCACAGTTTCAACGGGCTTAAATCTTGTTCCTTTTAATGCAGATTTTACCTTAGGAAACATGTAGAAGTCGCACGGCGCAAGATCCGACGAGTAAGGCGGATGGACTAACACTGGGCTGCTGTACTTGGCTAGAAACGTCTTGACAGACAATGCAGAATGGGCCGGTGCATTGTCTTGGTGGAGAACCCATGACTTGTCCTTGCGCAATTCGGGTCGTTTTTTCCTTATTTTTTCATGGAGTTCAGCAAGAATGTCAAGGTAGTAATGTTGATTAATAGTTTGAGCTTCAGGAACCCAGTGAAGGTACACAATCCCATGAATATCGAAAAAAACAATCATCATTGCTTTGAATTTTGATTTGCTCAATCGAGCTTTCTTGGCTCTCGGTGAATTTGGGCTCTTCTAGTGTATGGATTGGCGCTTAGTTTCAGGATCATAAGTAAAAAACCACGATTCGTCACATGTCATTATCCTTTCCAATAAGTTTGAGTCATTTTTAGTGGCATTCAAAGTGTCAGTACAAACATTTTTGTGAGCTTCTTGTTGTTCAAAGGTGAAAATTTTAGGCACCATTTTGGCACAGACTTTTTGCATGCCAAAATTGTTATGTAAAATTTGTCATACGCATTCTTTGTTAATTCCTACAGTTTCAGCAATCGCACGAATACTTAACCGTCGGTCAGATCGAACCAGATTACCGATTTTTTCGATATTGTCATCCGTTTTTCACGTGGACGGGCGACCCGGGCGTGGGTTATCATCAACGTCTTCTCGGCCATCTTGAAAACGCTTAAACCACTCAAAAACACATGCACGCGATAAACATTCATTGCCATACATTTCTTTCAATAAATCTTAAGTTTTAGTAGCGGTTTTTCCAAGTTTTAAGTGAAATTTCACAACAATTTATTACTCTATTGTTACACTTAACATTTTTCCGGCGAAACAAAAAAACAACTCTTAATACGAACGAAGGCTACGGTTATAGGGATTTGTTTACAGAAGCGAGAGGTACTGCATTCGAAAGAGAAGGCTTCACGCTAAACAGCAGTTTGGCGCATGCGTATTTCTTCTGTAGAAGTGTCAGTCTCGTATCATAAATATCGATTTCAAAAGAAATGATTGTCTAGGACGCCTCATTAAAAACTATTAAAGTCAAACAAATAAACTAAATCTGTTTTCTCTAGGCCCAATGAACATAAACTAAGTTATATTAAGGAACAACATAATTCTCATTATGCTAATTACTTAATGTTAGAAAATCAGACTTTCACGAAAATATTTCAATTTTATATAATGAAAATAAATTGAAAAAACTAAAACTCTTAAAAGAGCATAGAAATTAATAAAAGAAAAAAATTGATTCACAGTAAAAATAGATTCTGAACACTTACTGGCGTGGTGAAAATATGTGCTGCACATTATTTATTATAAATCATAAGATATGTAAAATATTATTACTGTTAACCCCATATATTATTTAAAGTTTTTTGAATATTGGAAAATCGATTGTTAAATTCAAAAACTATTTATTTCCATTTTAATGATTATTTTACTAAATCAGGGGGAAAAAGTTTGTGAACCACCTGTATAGGTGTAAACACAATAACATAAGCACTTTTGGTTACGAAAGTACACCGTCTTCAGTTTGATCCCTTGTTTACATTTCATAGTTTTATCCAAATACAATTCATGATTTACTCAATCAATTTAATATTAGCCTTCATTATGGAAATTCCGTGCACCACTCGGGAAGTGATAATTAGAATACATCGAGAAGGAAACACATCGACAAATTGGAAACATCTTTTAAAAGTCACTGTCGACAATTCACTATATTATTGAGCCAATAGACCTCGTTCAGGACAGCCCGAGAGATTAACATCCAAAAGCGTGCAGTCATTAAAGAAGTTCACCAATCCATCTACAAGTGCCACCGAAAACTACAGGTAATCTTAATGAAGATTGTCATATATCAGTAAGGCCTACAGTTTGTAATATTATTAAAAAACAAGGATTGCATAGACGAATGCCTAGGAAGAAACCCTACATAAGCAAGTAGAACAAAAAAAAAACCCTCGAGTTTGCTAAAGAGCATTTAAGCAAGCCGGAGGGGTTTTGGGAGACTGTTATCTTCTCTGATGTAGGCAAATTTAATGTCTCAGGATAGGATGGAACGAAACAGGAGTTGGAAATTTACATATAATTGATGGGATAATGAATCAATACATGTACATCGATATATTAAAAAATAATTTAAAAGATAGTTTAATTAAATTGGAAGTAGACAATTTTTCCGTTTCCAACAAGTTGATGACCACAAGCATTTGGCTCGAAAAACACAGGAACACCTGCTGTACAATGCATCTAGACACCAACCTAATCGTCAGATTTGAACCCTGTCGAGCATTTGTGGGGACATATTAGAAGGGAACTTAAAAAGAAAGGGATTAAAAACAAACAGCATCTTATGCCGCGTACTCACTTGAGCACGAACGCGAAAACTGAACGGGAAAAATATCTGCAACGATATAATTTTTGATTTTCTCGCCGAGAAAATGTCGAATGAACAATTCGCCATCAACGATCCAACAACACTACACGACGCTGTGCGGCTATTAGTTTGAGCGCATTTGGCGCGCCTCGTGCAGCACCGGTTTATATCATGCGCGTTCGTTCGCGTTCATTCGAGTATATTAATATAATTGGAAAGACCATCTACCACGGGCGTAGCCAGGGGGGGGTTCAAGGTTGGGGGGGTAGTTTTCATATTTGAAAGAGGCATTGCGTGTCGAAACAATTATAATACAGATTTTAAATATAGTGGAGATTTGGATATAAAACTTTGTTTATACATAGTATGTCAGAATACACAGTATGTCGGACAAATAACGGAACTTTTTAAATTTAAAGGAAACTACTAGCACCATCTATTAAAAATGAATATAATCTGAAAACTTTATATCCGCTCTATAAAACGAGACCCCCATTATTAGAATCAATCAACGGGTTGTCGAGTTATAGCGCTTAAAATGACAGTAGCTTTTGTCACATCATCAAAAAAACACGATGCAACCTAATATTATATTTTGTTTCAAGCTTGTTCACACATGTTCGGGATAAATAAGCAATTCCAGGACGGTCGTGATGTTTTGGAAAACGATCCAGAGCCAGGCGGCCCAAAAAACAAAAATTCCCATGAGTTGGCGGAAAAACTGTGAGATGACCGTGAAAGGACTGTGAGGTGATTAGTGGAGGAATTAAATACGACCAAAGACATGATTCACGAAATCTTGACAAATGATTTAAACAAACGGAAAGCCTATGCACGATTTTTTTGCCCACGTCTTGAATGAGGACCAAGAAATTGCTCGCATTGGGTATTGCAAGGGCCTTATTAAAACAGCCAGACCAAATTACACATTCCAGGAATCGGTCGTAACTGGCGATGAGACTTGGTGCTGAGTTTGGTGATCCTCAGACAAAGCGTCAGAGTATCACGTGATAGTTCCCATGCTCTCCGATATCGAAAACATCTCGTTTCCAGAAGTCACGAGAGAAGACAATGTTTTCGTTTTTACGGCTTTAAAGGTATTATAGTTAGAGAATTCGTTTCACAGGGTCAAAATGTTACTGGTGAATATTATGTTGGTGTTACGGAGCGTTTGTGGAAGAAAATTGTTTGAGTGAGGACAGAATGTCGAGTGCCGGGAAGTTGGCTTTTGTTGCACTACAATACACTATTTCACAGGAACGGCGCTGATTGTGATTTTTTAGCGAAACAAGTCTGTGTGCTTCAATATCCTCCGTATTTGCCTGATTTATCTCCGTGTTACTATTTCTTGTTGCCGAAACTCCAATGGCTATGAAAGAAACGTTTTATGACAGTGTTACACAAGTCCAAGAAGTCGCGACGAGGGTCATCGAAGCGCTTCCGAAAAACTACCTAACAGAATCTATGCTAGCATCGCTTGAACGTATCCAGCGACGTATTAATGCGGAAGGAGTGTATTTTGAATACAAATGAATAATTTTGTCAAAATAACTAATTGTTTTTATTTATCTAAGAAGTTTAATTAGTATTTCGACATACTGTGTATAGCAAGGGGATCATGTTTAGCGAAATGCTTGTTGTGAAATGAAAAACAGGTAGTTTGGTGAATCTGAGTTTAATCCCTTTACAAGTTACTACCACTCTCAGAATATCTGAATGTTGGTTCAAGTTGAGTGAGCTACATCTTGTTATCTATATTTTAAGATTTACCTTACAGAAAAACATTTTGGAACGGTCAAAGCAGGTGATATAAATATTTTTCGTTACGTGATATAAACATTTTTGTTGCGTGATGTAACTGAAACTGTTGAGTATATCTTGTACTGCTAAATATAGGTAGAACGCTGCTGTGTTTCTGATATGATCTAGTTAATTTACTGTCGTTACAGACTAAGTGGCAGACTGGTGATCGCCAAGTGGAGTAGATTTTAACATCTCGCTGCCAATCTTTGCAATACTGTATTGAAAATGACCGTATATTGTCTGCCGCTTTGGACAATCGACCAGAGTTTATGTGTTTGGGAGTAGGAACTCCAAACCCAGTTGAAAATTTTGATTGATTTTCCCGAAGCGCCAGATGAGGCACGGATCGTTCAGTATCGTAATATGATTGTATATTTTAGTATAAATTACTATGATCAAAAAGTAAGGTTACTTTTGTTTTCAAAATTTGTGCGTTTTTCGTAGCATTTGTTTTTAGGTTGGTGTGACTGTCACGGACATCTTTGCAGAAGTTTCATGTCATCGCTTGTAAGTTAGAAATTTTAGCGTCTTTTATAATTGTGACAAATTCATGTCGGCGATTTTTTGAAATGAGACATTTTTTCGAGCAATGAATTTTCTTAAGCAATTAATTTCTTAAGTTAAGAAAACATTACCAAAATTATGGATCTTGCACTGAGTAACCTATTAAGTTAGAAACAGATCTTACTGGAATATTATTTAGATCAATTCAATCACTTTTGTATGATTTAGGCTTGTCTCATGTGTTTTCACTTGTTGCTGAAGGTATGCCTTCTTTGGATAATGGCATTCTGAAATGCATAAGTACTGGCGATGAGACATGGATCTATGCGTATGTATGTAGTAAAAATTAAAACCTTTGTACGGGAAATCCTATGTTAGAACTCCATCCGCACATTTAGAGATTTAGTTTATATCCCTGGCTTTGCAAAATAGGTCTTGGTTATTGTATCAATAGGGAGAAGTTACACATATATACATTTATTCACATGAAGATTTACAAATACTGCTGACCTGTAGCAGTTTATTATGTCACTTCAGTATACTTTTTTTACGTGCTATTTTTTACGTGTTTGTCTTAAGTTCTGCGAGATTTCATTTACTTTTCGTGCTAATATTTCACAAAATCCGAAATCTACAATAACGGGTAATTGCCTATAACATGCAACTTTCCTAACATCTATGTGCTGCCCCTGTTCAATCTCACCTCGAATTCCCTTCGTCAAACTTTCAATTCGAACTGTCCACGTAAAAACTGTAAAAACCATTTGTCCATTTCAGTGCGAACCATCAATCCGAAATGCTAATAGTTACTTTTCCTACTGTTGCCAATAAGCACTTTAGGATACCAATAAATTTTATTGAAGAGTTCCTTTTAATGCTTTAATGCTTTTTCGAAATGCAAATGGCTATTTTCTATGGTGGTGCCTTTTTTCAATCTACAGTGTGGGTCTAAACTCTGGGTATTGGGTACTCCGTGGTATTGCCCAAACAAAAATCCTTCCAACTAGACAAATAGGTGATAAAGAATATTTAAGTGTTAAGCGTCATTCGCTTGAACAAAAATCATCCAAATTTGTGGAAAAACACTTCATGGTTTTTTGCATCACTTTATCGCACTATCGCTTATTGTGTTAATTATTTCTACATTTTTCGCTAAAATTGAAGGAAATCCCGTTCTACAAGCACCATATTCACCGGATATGGCACCGTGTCACTTTTTCCTGTTCCTTCGATTGGAGAAACCACTGTCGATATCGTTTTGAATCTATGCAAACCATTCAACAGTGTTTACTGACTATTTTGAAAGAAATATAAGAAGTCGAGTATAAGAACTGTTTTTATATATGACAAAAAATGTTGGAGTAAGTGTATTGCAGTGAGAGGGGATCACTTTGAACGAGACAAAATAAATTTAGAAATTAATTAATTAGTGTCTATAGTGATAATTATAGAATTAATAGATAGTGTCTTTTGTATATAAAGTCACTTTACTTTTTGGTCATAGTATAGTTGCCAATTCAATAATTAGGAATTTATATTTAATTATTTCCCTAGACTGTCATTATGCCTTCCTGAATCGGACAGTTCAGAATCAACGCCGTCAACTGAGCAGTAAGTATAAAAATCATTTTGATAGAAATGTTTTACTATTTTTTTACTAGGAGACCTAGACGAGCTGCCAGACCCAAAAATTTGAAGGACGCCTCCTTAAAGAGGTATGTATGTATCCATGTTTTTCTTGCACTTTTGTATTCTTATCAGTCTACTTATTTTTATAGCAAGCTAAGAAGATTATTTTAAGGTATTTTAAGTTAATTATATGTTAATATTTTCATTAGTATTAATGTAAGTCACTGTATTTGGATAGTTATTTAATTATAAGTAATGTCAGTTTATATATTTCTGAAATAAAGTATTGTTTGAAATCAAAGTCTCAATGTCAGAATTGTTTTTAATTAACCTTCTGTTATTAAGAAAAAGAAACTATAGTGTAAGACAATATATAAGAAGGTATTCCAATCCTACAACTACTACATCTCATGTGTATCCAAGGCATCAAGTTAAACTTTTTATGGCGTGCCGACTTAACAGTTTGGGGTTCAAATCCATACCATTGCTTTTTTTTTTTCAAAAATTGTATTAAAATTATTCTGTTATTAATTTCTGATAATTATGAAGTTGTAAGTTATTTTTTCAGCCTCTAGTGTTAAACGCCATAAAAATGTTAAACTTATGCCTTGGATAGAGATGTCCGGATCGGATCTGATCCGACTCCCAGATTCGGATCTTTTAAAAGAGCCGAATGAACCGGTTCCTAAAATTACGATTCACGAATCTCGGATCCCATACGATTCTCGGATCCCAGACGGTTCTCGGTTCTGTTGGATCTTAAATAGTCGGGTCGGACGGATCTCGGGTCTCGGGTCTTTTTTAGATCCGTTGATTTGTGAACTGTGAGAGAAAAGATTCGTGGGGAAAGGCGCCGTACTGTGGCTTAAAATTTGCAATCTATTGTTTTATGTACCTAAATATATAAATATATAGAATAATACACATAATAATTAAATATATTAATTTATTTTTAAACAATTACATTTATTTATTTATTTAGCGTATGGCTGACATGGATTTATATATATATATATATATATATATATATATATATATATATATAATATACATCAAATATACATATATCATCATCATATATATATATATATATATATATATATATATATATATATATATATATATATATATATATATATATATATATATATATATATATATATATATATATATATATATATATATATATATATATACATTACATAAATAGATTAAATTGTAAAACACGAAAATTATAAATTATAAAATAAACTATAAAAATATATAAAACATAAAATAGACTAAAAATATATTGAATATAAAAAATATGAAAAAAAACATAAAGATACAAAATATATAAAATAAAGTTCAACATCAGGTAAGACACATCACAATAAGTACATCAAATTTTAAAATTAATTTTTATGAATTAAAATTTTTAAACAATTACATATTTACATGTAAAAATATGATCATTTATCTTTTTAGTTTTCAATCGACTTCTTTTTTCTGCCACAATTTGACCAGTTTTACTGAAAATTCTTTCAGATGGCACTGAAGTAGACATAAGACAAAGTCTTTTTTGGACAAATTCATATAGTCTTGGATAAATATTTTTTCTTTGAAACCACCATATTAAGGGGTCCTCGTGTCGATCGATTAAGGGCTCATTTAAATATTTTTTTATTTCATTAATAGCTGCCTACGTAGGGTTTCTGGAACTTTTTACATTTATTACTTTGTTTTTCGATATGAGAGAGTGAATTATTGCTTTTTGATGTCAATTATATATCGAAGCATTTTAATAATTCATACGAAAAATAATTCATATACGGGCATGTGGATATTCTCAGAAATTAAAATGTTATTGTATATATTACTGCCAATCGTAAAGTATTTGTTTATCCGACTATGCAACTAAGTTATGCAACCAGTTATACAACAAAAGATTCAGTGGGATCCGAGAACCGGCTCAGGGATCCGGATCTTTGAATTGATTCGGAACCGATGATCCGACTCTCCAAAAAGATCCTTACTTTCCATCACTAGCCTTGGATATGCTTGAGATGGCGCCACCGCTTGACACATTTCCCATCGTCCTTTGCAGGATTGGAATACCTTCTAATAGCTTTGTTCTAGCAAATATTTCAAACGGTCCGGAGTTTGTGCAGATGACCGAAACATTCGCCTGCGCAAACTCCGGACGATTTGAAATCTTTGCTAGAACAAAGCTTATATATTAGCTTTGTTCTAGCAACGATTTCAAACGGTTCCAAATAGTCCGGACTACTTGCAAATTAGCGCAACATTCGCCTGCGCAAACTCCGGACGATTTGAAATCGTCGCTAGAACAAAGCTATTATCTTACTATAGAGACATGCGACATTTATTAAGCTCTGTTAACGGAATATCACAAACTATCTTATAAACTGAGTTAGAGTGTTGTCAAACCATGACAAGAATAATGCATTTCCATTTTTATATATGATGATTGAAATAAGATAAGAATTTCAAACTAACTGCTTAGAAACGTATACTAATATAGATATTTTTCTAGAAGATAAGCTTTTCTATGGTATTTGTTTGAGAAATAAGTTATGTGATTGTGAATGCATCTAACTTTTGTTTGGTTGGCTGATCACTTAAATTTCCTTTGCCGGTCGTAACATTTCTAACCTTACAATTGGGTTATTATAACCTATAATCTTCAAAAACGATTTTATATTAGAAACAACTTATATATATCTAACTGCACCTGAAAACAATGGATGGATCACTTTCGGCTTATGCAGTTTATCAACAAAATATCAAGAAACGCAAAAGAAATCCAAATATAAAAATGAAGACAAAAAAAGAAGCGTCTGTGAAGAAAGTTAAAATAGCCGTAGAAACATCTAAAAAGGTAAATGGAATTGCCAAAACTAAAAAGAAGTTGCTGAAGGTTAAGAAAAGTAAATCTGTAAGTGAAGACTCTGGTAATATTAAATTGAATGGAGGATCACACTCTGATGAAGAGATTCCAATATTAGTACCAATTGTAAAGAAAACTGATACTGAATTACACAATAAAAAATCAGAAAACAGGGAAGACATTAAAAGTTTTTCAGTTGCTGTTCCATTGAAACCAGCTTTTAATCCAGTTACTCAAGGTTTGGCTGTATTCAAATGGCTAATAGATCCAATCAAACCAAAAGATTTTTTTGAAAAATATTGGGAAAAAGATGTATTGCACATTGAAAGGTCAGATGTCAACTACTTTAAGGATGTTTTTAGTTCAAGTAAATTGGATAATATTCTTAGGGAATATCCTTTGCATTTCACTAGAAACATTGATGTAGTAGTTTATGAAAATGATAAAAAGGAAGTATTTAATCCTGAAGGTGATTAATCATTTATGCATTGTTATCAACTATATCTAACGGTTTAATTACTGCTTGCAGGTAGAGCAGTTCCATCGCAATTGTGGGATTATTATTCAAATGGTTGTAGCATTAGGCTTTTAAATCCACAAACATATGACCAGAATGTATATTCCATAATTTCAAGTTTACAAGAGTATTTTGGAACTATGGTTGGTACAAATGCATATTTAACACCACCAGGAAGTCAAGGTTTTGCACCCCATTTTGATGATATTGAGGCTTTTGTAGTTCAATTGGAAGGGAGCAAACATTGGAAATTATATAAACCAAAGTAAGTTTTATTTGGATATTATTATAGTAAGTACTAAAGTTTAATAAGTTTTAATCTAATAATGCACAAGTCTTAAAAAACTGAACTTTTGAGCCTGAAGAAAACCTTCAACAATATCTAGCATCAATTCCTTCCTGGAAGTTAGATCCTTCTACAAAGATACTCATTAACTCAAGTGTCCACCAGGGTTATCCCCTGCACCACCCTTCTTTAAGTTCAGCATGGCATTCCAAGACAGAGTAACCTAAAATCTGGTTTTTCGTTGATGATTCATCCTTATCTGGCGTGTTACGTCAATCTTCTGTGATTCGAAATATACTCCAGAAGCAGCTCAATGCTGCAATCAAATAATTACATGTCCAGTGTCTATGCCTGGGATTGATACCAGTTCATGAGCAAAAGATTGGTTTTTTAAAACTCTGTATACGAGGTGTGAAAATAAAGGAATAAGATTCGTGGGGTAGCATTTGATCTTGTTTCACTATTGGCTTCCCATTTGGAGGGGAGACACGCCAACACCTGATGCGTCTTCAGTACGAGTTTGAAGTCAATAAAGTGACTCGGTGGTCCATAGCAATGTTCTTTCTGAAACAAGTTTTGCTTTGGAACCTTTCAGTGAAAGGTCTTTATCTGCAAGAAGTGATGAAAATGTTCACAGAATCCGGAATCTTGTGCGTTCTGATCGGGGAAGGATTGAATTTGACCATCTGCAGACTCAGAAGCCCAACAGGAAGGAAGCATTTCCACAAACTAAGTGACTAGGGAGTTCAAACTCCTACTGAGACATTACCTCCCTCCCCTCCAAAGGGGAAGTGAACAGTGTTGCTAGAACCAAAGGTACTCCAACAGTCTCATTATGTTATTTACACACCTTGTATGTTGTATTTGACTTATTTTGTATCATATATTTTTAAAATATGTTTTGTTAGGGAGCCAGATGTTCTTGCAAGGGATTCAAGTATGAATTTTAAAGCTAAAGATTTGGATCCACCATTCATGGAGGTGACTCTGAATGCTGGTGATATTATCTATTTTCCAAGAGGGACAATTCATGAAGGTGTGAAACCACTTTGATTATCTTAAAAATATGTTCTGTGTAATTATATATTCTTTAGGACATACTACTGAAAATGAACATTCCTTACACATAACAGTGTCAGTGTATCAACACACTGCATATGTTGATTTACTGGAACACATACTCCCGCAAGCTTTAAAAGATGCAGCTTCTAAGGATGTTGAATTTAGGCATGTATACATTGTTTACTTATTTATTTTTTTTACATGTGTACTAAACTCAAAAGAGATTTATCACTAACCACATCATTTTTATAAATTTCTCGTCGCGTGTTTCGCTGGTCATGGTTTCGAAATCATGGTTTCATCATCAAGGATCATAGATACCATGTTACCATCATGTCAATTAAATCATCTCCTGATGATGCTAATATTGTTAGTGAAACTTTCATCGAGAAATTTCAGGTGTTTTAGGAAATAAGGAAGTTTATTTATTTTGGTATTTAGCGGTAAATCTCTTGGGGTTTAGTGTTCCACACCAATGGTTCCAATAGAAATATTGATTATATGTTTTGTAGGAAAGGGTTACCTTTGAATTATTTGAAGCAGTTAGGTTTGGTAAATAGGAAAGAAAGTTCAAATAAAAGAAAACTGATCATCAATAAAGTAAAATCGTTAATTAATTCAATAGTCGATTATGTTGATGTAGATTCAGCAGCAGATAATTTAGGAAGAAAATTTATGCATGATGCTATGCCACCACTTTATTCTAAAGAAGAAGCACATCACTCTTCCAAATTTGATGGTGATTACTTGAAAAATGGAAAAGTTCTGAACAGGTACAGTGATATTTTTTTTCTATAATCACATGTTTTTGTAACATTGATGAGAATGGTCTTTTTGCGTTTCATTTAGGTAGTTATTAAAAAACCTTTTCACAGATATTAGCCTAGCAGCCTATATTAGCCTAGCACTTCCCATTTTCAAGTACCTGCTTCATTGGATCATTGAAATTATTTTCATTTTGGACTGGACAGTGTAGGAATTGCCATAAGACCGTAGAGGAGATATTTCCACAGTATTCTATGAACCTTTAAGGGCAGTTTTATTGTTTTCTATAGTTTAGTTTGTTTCTGTGTCGTTTACAGTTCAGTCAAGTGTTTAAGTCGATTTTATATAAAATGGCAAGTTCTAATCGTCGTTTTTGCAAAAATCCAGCCGATAAGTTTTGTTATATATGCCAAAAATTTGTTCACAACTTTCTGAGAACACCAGTTGTAACCAAACGTTTTTAACACCTACCAGTGAACCTCAATAACTCTGAATGAACTAAATGACTCGGTTGTGACCTGGGATTGTCAAAACAAAAATCCTAATTTCTTGGTTCCAGAATTCAACAATGGAACTTGTTAGATAAAAATGCAAGTGTTTTACTTTACCGAAAACGGAATGAAATATTTTCAAGTTTTTATAAAATGGAAGTATCACTATGTTGTGATATTGATGGTTTAATGAATGAGCTTAATATGGAACATATACCTTCTGAGTGGCGTATTTTCATAGATTCGTCGAAATACAGCCTAAAAGTAGTCTTGCTTTATAATGGAAAGAAAAACCTATCTATTCCTTTAGCCCATTCAGTGACAATAAAAGAAGCCTATGACAACTTAGCAACCATACTAAATCGCGTTATATGTAACAGTATCAGTGGGATATTTGTGGGGATTTAAAAGTGATTGGTATAGTGCTACAACTTCAAGGGTGTTTTACAAAGTATTGCTGTTTTTTGTGTCTATGGGACAGTAGGGCAACAAGAGGACATTACAGTAAGAAAGATTGACCTCATAGAACTTCTTTTGAACCTGGTATTTCAAACATAAAATATGCCCCCCTTGTTAAGCAAAAAAAAGGTGCTTCTTCCGCATCTCCATATTAAGCTTGGACTAAAGAAAAAGTTTGTCAAAGTCATGAACAAAGAATGTAATGGTTTCAAGTACCTAAAAAGAAATATTTTCTCAATTAAGTGATGCAAAACTAAAAGAAGACATTGGACCTCAAATAAGGAAGCTTTTAGGTGATTTCTATTTTCAAGAAAAATTAAATGAAAAGAAATTGGCAGCTTGGAAGCGTTTTGTAAGTGTAGTGAAAGGATTTCTGGGCAACAAGAAAGATGAAAACTATAAAAATCTCATATGAACTCTTGAAACCCTATGAAATACTAGGGTGTCGCCTGTCCTTAAAAATGCATTTTTAACACGCTTTTATTAGCTTCACCTATATTTTCGGATTCACGGAATCTGAATGTCCTTTTCACCCACTTCCAAACGTCAGATTAAATTGAAACTTTGAACACTTATCATGGACCGATAACAATACAATAATTTAATAATTTCGTTCAATTATCCTGAACAGGATCGTCAGGATCAAGGATTTGCTTTCGGAGATGGAGTCTGAGACACGGTTACAACGCCCAAGGAAGGCAGTAGGCGCGCAAATTACCCACTCCCGCAACGGGTAGGTGACGAAAAATAAATAATAGTTTAAAAAACTAAAAAAATACGCTTTTATAGCAGATCAAACTAAAAAATGAAAAATAAATGGTAAACCGAACTAAAACGTAAAAAATAATTTTTAGTATAAGAATTTAGTGATGAACGAGAAAATTAATGTGTCATTGTAAAAAAGCGTGGGGTGCTTTGTACCACATTTTCATACTAACTCCACTTATAGAAGCGGTACTGATGGAATATCTATAACAATTGACATCGAGCCCCCCGCGCTTTTTTCACAATGACACATTAATTTTCTCACTTTATTCACACTTTCATCACTTTAATCTTATACTAAAAATTATATTTTACTTTTTAGTCTGGTTTACCCTTAAAGCGTGTTTTTTTAAACTATAATTTATTACATTCCCGTTTGGATTTTTTCTGTAAAATTTTGGTACAGTAAGCGACGAACAAGAAGAGAGGTTTCATCATGACGATGGAAGCAAGATATTTGAAAAATAAATGATGCTACAGAACGCAAGAGGAAAAAGTGAAAGTTTTTGTAGCTGTATGACATCTTATGTATATATGTTTTATTCTCATAATCCTTAGTAATGTCTTTGCATAGATTTAACACGTTTTACATGTTTATATTACATAGATATTAGATTGTAAAAACATATTGTTCCTTTTTTACCCCACTGCCGACCTTATCGAAGCTTATCATTTTCGGATTTATGACTACAAAATACTTTATATTTTACTACTTATTTAAAATACTTCATATTTTCATCAATGTTACTTTAAAAATGTTAAATTTTGTTGACCTGTGTAATTATTTTATTGGTAGGATTGAAATTGATTTAGACACAAAAGTGCGACTTTTGAGGTATTATGCAGTTAGAATAGTTAAAGAAGGGAATACTTATAAGTTATACTATTGTACGGACAATGCAAAATATTATCATGGTGAAGAAGAACAATGGCTTGAAATTGATAGTTCGCTAGTTCCTGGAATTGAAATGTTACAAAGGAAATATCCAGAATTTGTAGGTAAGTTACTAACAATTAGCATCATAACTGAAGATATTTCCCCTGTTATATTTGTTATCTAAAATGAAACCAAACTCTGAAATTCTATAAAGAAAAAAGTACAAGAAATCAATCTTGAGAATGTCAAACTTTTCAGTTACATTTTAAGTTTTTAGAATAAAAAAAAGCTAAAAGCGTCCTTTCAAGCTAGAACGTCTTATTTAAATATTTTGTGCACAGGTGTTCAGGATATATCCATTGATGATGAACAAGCTAAGCTCCAGTTAATATCCGATCTTTGGGAAAGAGGTCTGTTGGTGACTGAATCATCATTACCAAATATATCATCTGATATTGACAGTATGACGAGCAGTATTGGAAGCGATGATTTGGAGGAAATCATAGAAGGTTTTAGTGAATAACTAGATTGATTTGGTAAATATGTTGTTTTGTTAATTATTACTTATTTGTATGACTATATATTTGTTCTGTATTGAAATATATAAGAGAAAAATGTGGTTTTGTTTTTGCTTTTGTTATCCAGTCCTACGACACCAAAATATATTTTAAGAGTGATCTGAAAAGTACTAGTTCTACTGATTAGTATAAAGAAGATTCAGTTTCAAAAGATGAACATTTTGCTGTGTTAAAAATAGGATGGTTAGTTGCTTAGAAACCAAACAACAAAAATTGCAGTGGCCTATGTTTGACTAGTGATGACGGAGGATGGCTTTGGGAGCGGTTTTTCTCCCCACATCAAAAGAGGACCAGCATGCGCAAGTGTGGAGCGCAGTGGCTGTCACCGTTTGTGCGCCCACACTGTGGCCCATGTTTCACCAGTTCTAGCTCTTTTGCCTATATACCTCTGTAATTTCACTCTGTGGTGTATATTTGAGTTGATTACACTGGGGAACAGCAATTTTGTTGACTTGGATCTGTGACTTGTTTTTAACTCATTTTTCATCTCTGAATTAAAAAATATTCACAGTTTTTCTCTATCGCGTCAAGTTCTTAAGCTACAGCATACCTCTCTTTTTACCTTAAAAGTGTTCATACGAAAGGAAATAAGGTGAGATCTGACCAAATAGATTAGAATATTTTATTCATACAGAGGTTAACATATTATTAAAAGTTAAATTGTGTTTATACAAAAAATAAATAAAAGATATTATGGTAAAAATTTCTTCTTATAGCTTTTCCTGGAGTGTTTAGTTTGTGGACATTCTTGCTTGATGTTCCAACAGTAGTCAGCCATCATACTGACATCCCATCTACCTTGATACCGCGCTTCCATAACCTTTAGATCTTGGTGGAATCGCTCGCCCTGTTCATCACTAACAGCACCAAGATTTTCTGGGAAGTTAGCAAGATGACTATGTAAGAAATACAGTTTGATGCTCATGTTGCAACCAAGCTTTTTAAAGCTCTCCAAGAGTTGTTGAACAATTTCGATGTAATTCGGGGCTCGTGTATTTCCAAGAAAGTCTTTAACAATATTTTTAAAAGCCAACCAAGCATTCCTTTTAAGTTCGGTCATTGTTTCAGTGATATTTTCATCTTTAACGAGTTGCCGAATCTGTGAACCATCAAGCACACCAGCCATTATCTTTTCATATGAGAGGCTAGGGAATGCCGAAATGATATACTTAAAGCAGTCACCTTCAATTGACAAAGCCTCAACAAATTGCTTCATGAGACCTAGTTTTATATACAAAGGCGGAAATACAATGTTTTTTTTTCTGTTGACAAGTGGCTGATTTAAAATGTTTGGATCACCAGGTCTTAGGTCAGATCTTGGCGATCAGTTCGATTGCACCCAATGCTTCTCACGAGCTCTGCTGTCCCACATGCACAAAAAACAGGGATACTTGGTATACCCGCGTTGCTGGCCAAGAAGGAAACATCATTTTAAGGTCAACACAGATTATCCATTGGTACATGTTATAAAAACAAGTCAATGACTTTCATTATGTTGCCATATTCTTCACGCAAAGAAACTGAATGACCTATTGGGACTGAACCGTATACATTTCCATTATGTAGGAGAACACACGTCAAGCTACGCTTTGAGCTATCTATAAACAATCGCCATTTAGTTGCGTTATAGTTAGAAATGGCCAATTCTTTCATTAAACTTTCTACGTTCTGGCAATATACAAATCCGTCATTATTTCTGAAGTACTCCCTAAATTCACTTTCTCTGGATCGATAGTAAGTGACTTTAGCTCCTTTGTCAAGCAAATTTTTTTCGTGCAGTCTTGATGCTAATAATTCCGCTGCTTTTTTGGATAGTCCCAAATCTCGTGCTAAATCGTTTAATTCATGTTGATTGAATCCTTTACGAACAGAATCATTGGAAACTTTGAATTCTTCGTTGGTGGAGTCACTTCGATCTTCACTTGATTCACTTTCTTGTATTTCTAAAGAAGGTAATTCTTGAAAAACTGGCACTGGAAATTCAGCTGAATGAGGCACAGGGCGTATAGCTGACGGTAAACTAGGGTACTCAATTTTATTTTTGTTTTTGTTGTTGAATCCTGATGTTTTCACTATGCAAAGTGATCTTTGGGCTCTCGCCAAACCATTGGTATACCAAACGAAAGTTTATTACGTTTTCTCTTCGTCCACATTCGTAAACTCTCTACACACTGCTTCCACACTTTATGAGGAGCCCATGATTTATCTTGGTCACCTATTTTCACTTTAAAATAAGCAAAATAGGCTTGCCTGACAAATGTACTAATAATTGTCCGTTGAATGGGGATGGTAAAACTGTCACATATATAACAAAATGAATCAGGGCTGTTTAAGCACTTACGACGAGAACTACCAGAGCCAGACATAACGAAAATCTGTAGTTGTGTATGTATACTTTGACTTCACTATATCAGAGCGACATAGACCCGCGTACTTTAGCATCTCATGCGTAACTGACCGAACTAGTTTTGGATGACGCAACGTCACTCACGCCCCCATTCCTAGGTCGAAGAAGGTTCGCCGGTAGGAGAGCAGTAGTGACTTCTGTGATTCGCCAAGCTTAGTCGGATGCGCAACAACTGTAGAGAAAAAACTTGATGTGATAGAAAAAAACTAAATAAAGGTTTGGAATTAGCATGTCAATTTACGTATAAAACAGCTTAAATATCGAACTCAACAGAAATTATTTTTCAAATTGTTCCCCAGTGTTATTGAACCACTCAGACGTCCATTTTTTCCAGCAAATGAAAGATCTGAACTGAAAAATTTCTGCAAGCATAGAGTATGCGGTAAATTCTCGCTCACTCACAAACTGGCTCATTGAAGACCAATGTGTGTATGGGCCAAGTGTGGCTATCATAGTGACCACTATATTGACCCATCATGGGCCATTGTGTAAAGGAGCTTTTACAAGGGAAATTTTAATTTCATCGTATTATGTACCTGTTTTAACAGCATATAATCATGCAATATATATAAAAATACTAGATAGGGTTGTGTCTTATCTCCTCTTCTCTTCTCTTCAATGTTGTGTTAGATTATGTCCTTAAAAATATAAACGAAGGTCAATTCGACATTCAGTGGGCCCTCAATTCTAGCTTGAAGGACCTTAAATACGCGGATGACATATTACTTATGTCGCATCAATACAACAATATGGTCCATATGCTAAACAGACAACGGAAGCCCAGAAAGTAGGCCTGAAAATTAATGTAATTAATGTAAAGACCAAGTCGCTGAGAATCAACACCAGAAATTTCAGCCCCTCCTCAACGGATCACCTATAGAAGATGTGGACATTTTTATATACTTGGGCAGCATTCTCACAAAAAATGGAGTTGCAGATCATGATGTCAAAAGCGAAAAGTTCAATGAGCTTTTAGAGCTCCAGCACATGGGGATGGAGATCAACACAATACTCAGCTCAAATAAAACTTCGTATATTTAACATCAATGTTAGAGCGGTCTTGCTCTAGGGATGTGAAACGTGGAACATAACGAAGACAGTAACAAAAAATTTTAGCTCTTCATAAATAAATGCGAAAAATACTCCGCATATTCTGGGCGAACAAGATCCGAAACGAAAATGTGCTCCATCACACAAACCAAAAGAAAATTGAACACGAGATAGCACTTTATAAGGAATGGATTGGGCACACGCTCAGAAAACAAAACAACTGTATAGCTACATCTAATATTGTCACGGATGGTAGGCAATATTTCTAAATCATTTCGGGTGTCGATCCGTTGATGCTGTGAAGAGTCACGGCGTTTCGCCAAAATCGCATTTGGCATTTTCCTGAAGAGTCCTTCGACTTCAGTCGAAGCGGACAACACTTGAAAATGCCAATTATGATTATTAGGTGCGTATAGTCCCGGTTGGATCACGCACAGCATCCTGACTCATTTTCGAGTGATCTTTCTGATCCTCCACACCTCTCTCACCCTTTCTCCGTGGATTCTCTTTCTCTCCTCCGTCCAATTTGTTCCCGATCTCCTCGAAACTTCATTCTCTGATGCAACGTTCCACATATGTATTTTGTGTCTGTACGTTCTTCTATCCTCAATCTCTGTCGGACCCATTTGTGCCTTTCCCAGATCAGCTTTGACTTGTGCGATCCATGGTACTGTTGACTTGACTCCTTGTATGTACGTAAGAATTCTGTTGGTGAGTCTTGTCGGTGGGAGTCCTGATATGTCCATAGAATGTCAGCCTTCTTTTTCTTATGTCCGCCGCTACGTAGGACATTCTCTCTGTAGTCTTTCTAGAATGTAGTCTGTATCCTTTCTCTGTCAGTTTTGGGCCGAGAATTTTCCTCATAATTTTGCGTTCTTCTTTTAGTATGTTTTCTATGCCGCTTTTTGTATGAAGTGTAAGTGTCTCGCTTGCGTATAGTACCTCTGGTTTGATTACTGTGTTGTAGTGTCTTATTTTTGCGTGTGTGGATAGGCATTTCTAATTGTAGATATTGTGTGTCTTGCCGTATGCCCTCTTCATCTTCTGCAATCGAGTCTTCTGTGCTATCTTCTCTCCTCCTGTGGATTCGAGGATCTCGCCCAGGTATTTGAAGTGAGTGACCCTATTTATTTTGCCGTATTTGGTGTTCAAATTTTGGATATTTAATTTTGAGCAGAATAATTCGGTTTTTTGAAAGGATGTTTGTAGGCCAACTTTCTCTGCACATTCCTTGAGGACTTCGATCTGTTTGGTTGCCCTTTTTTCATTGTCTGCGAGTATGGCTAGGTCGACTGCGAAGGCTAGGCATGATATTTCTATGTTATTTTTGGTTCGTCCGAGTCGTATTGGTTTCCAGTGTCCTTGATTTTTTAGTTCCTTTTCCCATTCCTTTATGACTTTGTCCAGGACCAGGTTGAAGAGGAGTGGGGATAACCCATCTCGTTGGCGTACTCCAGTTTTAATTAGGAAGGGTTCGGAAATTTCTCCCATAAATGTCACTTTAGAGATTGTGTCGGTCAGTGTCTGCTTGATCAATCGTAGTGTTTTGGGGTCGAGTCCTTGTTCTTCTAGGATGTTGAACAGAGATTTTCGGTCAATGCAGTCGTATGCTTTCTTGAAGTCAACGAACGATGATTGGGACGTTCCTGATAGCTTTGTATTTCAGTATTGTTTTTAAGTTAAAGATTTGTTCAGTGCATGACCGACCAGGGCGAAAGCCCGCCTGCTACTCGCCAATTTTGTGTTCTAGTTGTTCCTGTGTTCTCCGGAGAAGGCATGCTGAGAAGACTTTGTAAGTGACTTGTAGTAACGAAATTCCTCTGTAGTTGTTCACATCTGTTCTGTCTCCTTTCTTGTGCAGCGGGTGTATAAGAGCACATTTCCATTCATCTGGTAATTTTTCTGTTTGCCAGATGTTCGTGATAATTTGCGTGAGTTCCCGCAGTGAGTTTGGTTCAAGGTTTTTCAATAGTTCCGCGGTGATACCATCTTCACCGGATATCCTGTTATTCTTCAGTTTTTGTATGTGCCTGTGAATCTCTTTCTGTGTTGGTGGTGGTAATTCTGAGTGGGTATAGATACCATTTTCCTTGGGGAATCTTGTGTCGCGTTCGGGGCAATTGAGGAGATTAGAGAAATAGTGTGCCAGCTCCTGACAATTCTCCTGATTGTTTAGCGCTAATCTCCCATTCCGCTTTCTAAAGCAAATATTTTGTGGTGTGTACCCACGGATTTCTCTTGCGAAAGTCATGTAAAAGTCTCTCGTGTTATAATTGTGGAAATTCTCCTCTATAGAGTCTAATTGTTCCTTCATGTACTTCCTCTAAGTTTGTCTAATAACTTTGGTGGTCTGTTTTCTAGTCTCGTTAAAAAGCTGTTGGCTTTCTGGAGATTTTTTACTGTTGTACTCCTGAAATGCTGCAATGCACTTTCGCATTCCGAGTCCCACCACGGGTGTTTTGTGTTCTTTTTCAATGGGATCAGTTCCTGTGCTTTTTGTGTAATTTTTTTGTGGAATTTTTCCCATGTATCTGCCTGTTCCCTTTCCCATTCCTCTGTTATGTTGGATTCCTTGATCCTTTTCGTGTCGAATTTCTGTAGGTGTGTAGGTTTCTGTGTAGGTTCTTCTGATGAATTCTCCTTGGGGTGAATTTTACTTTGATTCGTGTTAGATAGTGGTCTGAGTCGATGTTTGCGCCCCTGCGGACTTGAACATCATGGATCTCTCTTTATTGTGGGTATGAGATCGCAACGTGGTCTTTCTGGAATTCACCAATCTGTTGTATAGGCGATCTCTATGTCTTCTGTTTTCGTGGAGATTTTCTGAGGGATGTTGACATGATCTTCAGGTTATTCTGTTGGCATAGTTCGATGAGTCTTATGCCATTCTTGTTGGTGAATTTGTGACCGGGGAATTTGCATACGGTTTTCTGATGGATTTTTTCCCTACCGATTTGTGCGTTAAAGCCGCCCAGTAAAATTTTGACGTCATCCTTTGGGACCTTTGCCATTATCTTTTTTAGTGTTGCCCAGAATTTCTCTGTAGATTTGGGGTTTTTCTTGTTGTCCCCGTCTGTGGGGGCATGTACGTTGATCATGGTGTATTTTTTATTGGCGCACTGTATGCGCATTGTCATCAGTCTATTGTTTATGGGGGTAATTTCCTTAATAGAGTTAACTATCCCTTTGTGTACCACAAAGGCCATGCCCAGAAGTGGGGCACCCCTGGCGACTCGTTTGTCTATCCTGCTTTTGAATATGCGATAGTTCCCGTAGTCTACCGTGTCCTCATCTGTGGTGCGTGTTTCTTGTAGGGCAAGCACAAGCACAAGTATCTTTTGTCTGTTAAGTTCCGAGGTTAGGTTGTGAAGTTTTCCTGGTTGGATTAGCGTGTTCATGTTGAAGGTGCCAATGTATGTAAGAGTTTTATGTGGAAATTTGCCGGAAAACTCCGACTTTTTTTGAAATCGTGAAAGTCCCGGTTCCCCAGAATCCGAGCACCCGGTTGCCCTCTGTCGATGGGTGGATTGGTTACCACCTGGGGTATTATTGTTATTACTTGCACGAGTCATGATTGCTTATGAGCTTATGGGTCCAGTGTTTCCACTGGGAGTTTAAAACCAGAGATTGTTAGTTTCTGGAGCGTGGTGTACAGCCGCACCCTCTGGGTGAACAGACGCCGACCAGGTTGCCGGTGGTTGCCACTGCAGTTGCGACCTGAGTTTTTCTTACCAGAGTTCTGTTAGCCGTCTGTTCCCGAAATAAACGTCCGAGTTCAGCCGTTGTCCGCCTCCTGCGACGTGGACGAAGCGTTGGGGCTTTAGGAAGCTATATATATATATATATATATATATATATATATATATATATATATATATATATATATATATATATATATATATATATATATATATATATATATATATATATACCGTACAAACCGTATATATATATATATATATATATATATATATATATATATATATATATATATATATATATATATATATATATATATATATATATATATATATACCGTATAAACTTCTTCATTTTACAATGATTTTCGGAAAACAATCAGTGCAATTCTAGTTATAATCATATCACCAATGGTATATCAATTTACAGATGTTTCTAAATTTTAATTCTGCTTAGTATTTAAGTTCCTATTTTAGTGTGTGAATTATTTAATCCAACCTAGAAAGTTTCAGGTAACCTTTTTACGAACCTCTTATTTATCACTTTTATAACTTTAATTTAATTAATAATTTTCTTCCTCATCACTGCTTAGTACAAGCAAAGTTAAACATCTTTTCGCATGAATGAAATTATTTTTACTTTCCTAATCAATTTCACATTTGGCGTCTTTGGCCCTCTTTAAAAAATTGGTAGTTTTACTTTGGTTGCTGGTCTTTACAAGGTTGTAGATTTCCTGGTATGCAGTTAGGCAATTTTGCAGTTTAGTTTTGAATTGTCAGATGGGTTTGCATCTAAGTTATATTTTGTTTTGGTAATTAATTAAAATATATCACATACCCAATTGTATACCCTCTTTCCCAATCAAGAATTCATGGATATTTTTTCCCTATCTTTTCATTACTTTCTTGGTCGTATACCAACTATTCTTCATCTGTTTTGACGTAAATGTCATAGCTATGGTATCCCTCTCTTATTTTGTTGTTTTTTGATTGAACGACCTTATTTCTTTTCTTGAATATTGTCATAAATCTCATATATATTTTTTTAATATAGATTTATTCTGTCAAAAAAGTATCGGGAATTGGTCAATAAAACAAAAAATGTTTATTATCGCCGCCTTCAAAGTAGGCCCCTTCCGAAAAAATACACTTATGGCAACGAATATTCGTTTGTCTTTTATATAATAATGGTAATTTGAGTTTTGGAAAGAGAAAGAAGTCGACCGGAGCCATATCAGGTGAATACAGTGGTAGTTCGAGTTTTGTTTGTCGAGTTTTTGGCCAGAAATTCGTTCACAATGATAGCCTTGTGAGATGGTGCGTTGTGGTGATGTAAAATCCACGAGTTTTCTTTCCACAAATCTGGTCTTCTCTCTGGTCTGGTCTCTCAAATGCCGCATAACACTCAAATAATATTATTTATTTACTTCCTGACCTTTTGGCAAGAATTCCGAGTGCACAAAACCGCGACTTTGACGTAACCGGTTTCGGCTCAGTTGGAAAGCCATTCCGAAGCTTGTTGACTGATTTGCATGTCAAATTCGTATACCCATGTCTCATCACCAATTACAATGCGTTTTATGAATATGGGGTCGGAATTGACTCGTTCTAGTATATCTTCAGCGATCGAGTTTCTGAAGAAAATTCAGGTTTTTCGGCACTAGTCAAGCGGCAACGCGTTTCATGCCCAACCAATCGCTTAAAAGGGTACGAATTGCTTCGTGAGACAAAAAGATCATCGGCTATCTCTCTCAAACTTAAATTACGATTTTCAGTCACCATTTCCTTCAGTTTGGCGATATTAACTTCAGTTGAAGACGTTGATGGCTGACCAGAGCGATGCAAATCTTCCACCACATCTCGATCGCTTTTGAATGCCCTGTACCACTCATATGCACGTGTTTTTGATAGAGTCGATTCACCGTAAGCCTTCTGCAACATTTTCAACGATTCGGCACACGAAATTCCATTTGCAATGTAAAATTTAAGACAAATTATTTGTTCGATGTTTTTATCCATTGTAAAAATCGCAAATCGCAAAAAATGACAGATGACGTTTAAACTCCGCGTCAGTATAGAGGACAGTTGTGCCAACTTAGTGATAAAAAGAATTTTGACAATCCCTTTAAGCGGGCTTTTCAAATGGTCAATTTCCGGTATTTTTTTGACAGAATATATTGTCTCTTTTTCTTCATGCATTTCTAAATCTTTTAATATTATATTATGTTAAACAAATTCCTTCGCTTTTTCCTTCAACTTTTATTATTGATCATTGTTCACGTATTTTCATACAAAAATTCAATATCATTAATTATGTTTCTAACGTTTAATTAATATTCATGGTTTTCTTCTATTAATACATAGTCAGTTTGGTTTATTGCCTTCTGTCTGGTGATGTCTATGTTCCCTTGTAAATCTCTTTTCTTTCTATTTGAGAGCTACTCACTACCATGTGCTTTTCTTTGCAAAATATGTTTAATCGTTGTCCATTGTCATTCGTTTCGATGTGTTTAGTGTATCTGTTTTCTGTTACTATTTATATATACGAGGTGCATAAATAAAGTAATGAGAGTGGTGGTGTTGCGTTTTGGTCTGGTTACTTTGGCAGAGAGACATGCTAACGTCTGATGCGTCTTCACTGCGATTTTAACCTCCCTAGAACTTGGTGGTCGTTGGATTTTTTTGCTGAACAAGATTTTTATACTGCTTTCCGAACAGAGTGGCAACCATTTTGAGCAGTGGTGCGTTATCAAGTTTTGTGTCAAACTTCGGTATAGTGTGACGGAAACTTTTGCAAAACTTCAACAGGCCTATGGAAACAGTGTTTTGTCAATGACCCGGGTCTTTAGGTGGTTCGAGGCATTTTCTGTAATGCATTGACTTTGACTGTTGTATACAGGTTTTCAACAGGCAAAACTGTAAAAGCTATTTCAAGGTTCAATCAGTCACACTATTTTAAGGTTGGATAGAGCCGGCTAGTAAAGACTTAAGGTTCAGTATGAAGAAAAGGTTGATACCCCGAAGGGGGCGGAGACCGAGGTTGATCGCTATCTGATGACTGTGCTTCGGAGCGTTAGAGTGTAAGCCCAGTTGCCAATGCGTTTCTAATCCAAAACCTCTACTTTCTTTCATTGACAAATTTTTCATAAAATATGCCTTTCTTTATTACTTATTTTCATTACTTATTGTTTTACTTTATTTTTTATATTTTTTCTTTGTTTCCTGTAGGTGCCTGGAATTAATTACATTGTCATTTCTTTTCTTTTACTTTACACATTCTAATTGAAATTACTATTTATATGTTTTATACTGTAGGAAAAGTGTTTGTGTTTGCTTTGAATCAGGTTTGTATCTGATCAGAGTGGATCTGATGAAATCATACTACATTTTCTGGTTGTTTCAATACTTTTATTACACCAACAATTATATTGTAATAATATTTATAACAAAAATTATTATTCCTAATTATAAAATTTAAATAAAGCTAATGAATTCCTAAAACATAAAATTGTGGAAGCATTTTATAAAGTTGGGGTTGTCATCTCAAAGGAAAAGATTCCATAAATCTTACATTTCCAATAAGATGAATAAACCACAGATATCGGCTAATAAGGATTAAAAAAAAAATCAACCCAAAAGCAAAAGTACTACTACGGAAAGTATTTACAGGTTTTTTAAAAAAATACCTAGTGAATAAGATGTGAAAGAAAAAAATAGTTGTACCTTTTGTTCAAATGCTACATTTTATAACGGTTATTAAAGATTTGTCAAGGCAGGATTCGTGTTGTAACAATTTATTTAGATAATAAAATGTAGCATTTTATAAAATCTAAATCACCAGGTGACATAAAATGAAATTTTGTTTGTACAATTATTTTTTTTTAGTTTTTTTTTCCAGGTTTTCTTACACTAAATACATTTTACAATATAAGTACATCTGCGGATATTCTGAGTATTGAGGTAATATTTTTCATTTTTAAGGCTTCAGGTTGAAAGGACTTAAAAGTTCGACCCGACTAATATGCCCTTCGTACTAGAAGCTCTTGTTATAGCTTTGTAGTTAAAAGTATGTGTTGTACTGATATCAAGGCAACTTGTTACATACAGATTGGTACACACTAGAATTTTCGAGTTAAAACGAGTAACTCTTTCACTTTAATTCATGGTAGTTGAGTTTACAGTCAACAATACTCATTAATACCATTAATGAACAAAGTACACTAATTCACGAAACATTCGAGATAACATGAAATAAGAAATCCCAGGGAAGATGTAGTGCATTATTAATATGTATTATTGGTTGCAGAACTCACGTTGCCGATGGTAATGTTCAAAATTTTAAAAAAATCAAAAGCTGATCAAGTAAAATTCTAGTGTTCGTACTAGATTTTCATAAGGTTGAATAAAACAAGCTTTTTCAAATAATGGACATAATATACGGCAGTGAGGTAAAATATTATTTGCTGAAAAATGCTAAAAACCATTTTAACTTGTTAGACTATATTGAATTTGTTTTTTTTTCTGAGTCTAAAAGCTTCATAGTGTTTATGAAAATAAGTTAGGTTTATCTATATCCCTGAGTTGTTATTTAGACTCAGAATTTTTGTTACGGTAGAAATAAAAGGAATTGCGACAGCTAATTAATTTGTTTTTACCCTGCTACTAAGAAAATATAAATGATATTTTGTATTATATCGAAGTTAAAATGGTTTCTTTATACATGCATGTTAATATACATCTAACGTCTATGTTCCACGCCAAATTTTTGTAACAAAATCTAGGCTCTTTTAATCTTTAATTTTTAAACATCGTAGTCCAAAGTTTTTTCTTTTAAAGATAAGTATTTTATATAAATGTGTATACATAAGAAATATTCTTTATGTAAAATATTTAAATTTTTGCTACCCCATAGATTTTTTAATAGATTTCTTTTTAGGTACGATTTTTTAATACTGGCATAGTAATTCCTTGATATACTTACTTTTTCCGTATAATATGCTTGGCATGAATATAGATATGCTTGTTTTTTTTTTATTATTATCTAATAATAACGAGTAACGCTTAATTGTACAAACTTACAACTAACAACTAATTTATAATAATGAAAATATTTTTTTTTACATCAAAACAGATAAACAACCTATACATTTTGTCTGTTAGTTTCGTATACATCCGTCAATTTTAATTTTCACCCTTGTCTGCTTTCTCACACCTCTATTTACTGTTAATTGTACAATAGTGTTATTTAGAGACATACATTTTTTTGTCACATATTCAGAATAAACTAAAATAGAAATACAAAGATCATATTTTATTTCAGTGTATCTAAAGTAAACTTTATGTCTTCAAATATGAAATAATGATGATTCAGTAGTTTTTTTGTAGATTAGTTAGGTGAATATATTAAAATTAACTTTGTTTATGTTACAAAATGACCCATTTTCAACGGTTGTAAACAAAACTGGTACAGCATAAGTTCAATCTTCAAAAAAATAAGAATGCGAAAGTTTTAAAGCATTTTTTTCTAAAAAAAATACTAAAAAATTAAAACGAATTACCCTAGAAGTATAAAGTTTTGAAAATTTTTCTCAATGGCACGTTTCTTTAAAGAATATTTTTGATTGCTAAAAACTCTATTGTATTTTCCTTTCAAAAAAAAAAACGTCTTTGGTAGGGCCATATCACAAAAAAAATAAATAATTTTTTTTTAAACCTAGTCAGACGATAAATTTTTCTCCCAAATATAGATATTAAGAAATTCACAGCACTAAATATACAGTCATTAATGTATGCTCAACGGTTTTTTAAATTTTATTCCAAAAATAATCGTGCCTGTTATTTCAGATCAAAAAGAGTTGCATTATGCGATACATTGAAGTCTTTAAAATGCAATTTCAACGATATAGAATTGTTTGTAACATAACTTTGTTTGCAATCTTATGAAGACATTTAAGAACATTTCAACATGCAATAAGGAATTATAAAACAATGACTTTCGATTAAAATATATGCAACTATTGAGGTTGATTAGTTTCAATATGAATTTTGTTGTGGGAGTGACATTAAATTAAGGAGTGAGGTAACCAGTAATACATTAAATTTAATTCGATTCTGGATGGATGTTGTTGAAGATAAAATTTTGTATTTTAAAGACGACACAGTTATCACTAAAAATATGTTATCTTCGTGTTCTCGAGCGTGTATTAACCTAAATTTTTAAAAAATCACAGAAATTTGGTAAAAATATCAAAAAAATCAAAACAATCGATAAAGTATAATAAATACATCAATATAAAAAACCACAAAACAAATCACAACGTTTGGACGTTCTCTCGCCGATGTAATTTTATAAATTCGCCCAAACATAGCTCAAGAGCACGTAGATTTCTATTGTCGGCATACACATTCCTATACTGACTTAAAAATTATTTATATTTATATATATATTTATATATGATTAACTATATCAATTATAAAAAGTAATTAACCAAAATTTAATAAAAAAATTGGCACATTTTTTCTTATTTACAAGATATATTAACCCTGGAAAGATATGTGAATTAAGAGGCATTAGAAGCAATAGAACATTTTCCTTACGAATAGGTTTAGTTTACATATTTGTTTCGAAAACAAACAAAAGAAATGTTGTTTTGCTTTCAAAGCCTTGATCATAGTTTTTTTTCTTTTTCACAGAAAGAAGTTAAAAAGGTTCCTTTTTTAAAACATAAGTTACGTACATTTACAATTACTTTATTATTTTTTAGTTTTTTTCTTAACAGTACCTACATTTTAAAAGTAGGGTTTTGCTATCTAATATAAAGTTCATTATTTTGAAAAAAATCCTAATGAGCAATAAGGTTCCATCAAAGTATTTACCATCGTATTAATTTACCGTTACACTTCTCTTATGAATTATCATTTTGTATCGATATATGATAAATACTCGAGACACGTTATGAGGTTTTGGCCACGAAGAAGTCTCAGTTTCGTTCAAGACACAATAAGGAATAATCACAGAAACACAGAATAAGGGAATGCTTGCTTTCCGGTGTCAGTTGAAATCAGTGAAGTAGTGATTGGATCACTTTTAATTAAAGTGATTGTAACTGCAAATATAATGATTTTGTTGCATGATATGAGTAAAGATATGTTAAGGATGTTGCGTAGCATATGCCAACCTAGAAATGCCGTAGCATATGCCAACCTAGAAAGCATTTCGACAGTTGAAATTAATATTTTGCCAAAAAAACACAAAAAGTACGTATAAAAATTAGATTTTTTTTTTCTACTCGTATTTTGTACTTTGTTTTTGAGGCTAGGCCGTCACTTTTAAGGCAGTGACTTCTAGAATAATTAGATATATTTCATCGAGAAAGAGAGACATTAAAGTGATATGTTTTAGTTTTTTAAATAAAGCAATACTTGTTCTCTTCTCAAGTGGCAAAACTGTTTAAAAAAGAAACTGTACGTTACGATTGCAAGACCTACTGCATACGTTGACCTCCGTGTGGAGGACTGACATTGGCTGCTACACCCAGAACGCTTTTGATTGCTGTTGTTTTTAGTAGCCGCTTCAGCATACCGCTTGAGCCCCTGTGTTGTAAACTCTTGTGCGTCGTCAAGGAGTTCTTTGTGCGATATCGTCGATGACAAAACTCGCACACGTACAAGGTGTCGGATTGCTCGTGCTTGTCTTGGAAGTGCCTTTTCAGTGAGTAGTAGCAGCTGAAGGTGCGACGACAGTAGGGACACTCTTGAGGCTCATTGATGCCACCGCTGGTGGGGGGAGGCATTCGAATCGTTCCTGGAATATTACCTTCGCTTATGGTGGGCTGTTGAGTGTAGGGACTGGGCATGCGCTGAGGCGTGCAAGGTTGTTCACAACATGGACGTAAGCAGGCGTCAAGCGGCGGTATGGGTTTGGCAACACTGGGAGCTAGGGAGCAGTACAAAAAGCGGTTGACATTGATGGCTTGCCGAATTTTTGCTGGACGTTTGGTTTTTTTTTCTTTTGACACGTTCGAAATATTTTGAAACAAGTAACGATACATTTTCTGTACGGTAAATTTTATTTTGTGTATAACCATAGCTCATATAAATTATGTGTATAACCATTGGTTGTATTTCCCATAATAAATCTTAATAACATTTTGAAAAAAACGACTTTCAGTTAATAATATGACATTTCTTGACATTCAATAGGAAAAAAAAATATTTGCAAATAATGCCGAAAATTGAAAACAAATTACTTGTAAACATAATAAGAAATGATAGAACATAACGTTTGAAACCGCAAAGAAAAAATTGCCTACTGCCAAGTACCGGTAGTAATTTTTATAATAATCAATTTCCATTGGTACCTAATTTATTTAATATTTTATGTTCACTAATTTTTTGGTAATATCGGTGGATAAACTGTTCTATGTATCAAAAATGACTTGGTTTTAGGTGTATTATTCTAACGACTACTTGGATATGTTACCTGTAAGATTAGGGTCGTTTTTCTGTTGGAAATAGAAAGTCCCTTCTATTCCTAATTTTATAGCACTGCCTTGCAAGTTACCTCGTATCACTTCCACATAGAACCGTGCTGTCATGTTACCGTTTATAACGTAAAGATTTCCTACTTCATTATAAGACAAACCATAACATGACCACAACCGTGCTTAACTGTATTTAGTATGTTCTCTCTATTAAGCTTATTACTCTTTCTCCACCTTAATGTTAAAATGCTGGCTGGCTTAAAAACTTCAAATTTGCTCTCGTCGGAATAAATAATTTTCTTCCAAAAAATAAAAGGTTTGTCTTTCTATAGCTTTGCGAAGTGCAGTCTTTTTCGTCTATTAATTTAATTGAGGAAGGGCTTCTTTACAGGTAGACTACTTTGAACACCTTTGTTAGTGAGAATATTCCTTATAATTTGAGGTGTGATCTTCCCCGTGCATGTTCTAAAGTCATTCGCAAGATGGTTGAGCACTCTGTGTTGGTTTTTAAGGTGTATTTGACGCTTTGCCACCCCTTACAGTGGCGACTTGAGAACGACCTGATCGGGGTTTGTATTCAATTGTTGTCGTCATTTCTTTTTTTACGATATACCGCACTGTAGAAAATCATAAATTAAGGTTTTTTCGGCACGGTACAATGCCAACACAAAAATTAAAATCACTTGCTAAACTAAAATATTACTGTAAACTGAAAGGATTGCTGGGGTTAGTATAGTATAACAGGACACACTAATCCCCACAGTGCCAGTGTTTACAATGAAACATTGTCTAGGCGAAGTGTGCAAATACTTTCTTTGCATTTCAAAATAACATTGTTTGGTATATTATTTGTGTGATTGTTATTGGCTGAAACAACTTTGTTTTCATATCATATATCTTCTTGTTATATATATAAATAAAAGAAGGGTTAATTTCGCGCTAATTTCTGATGAATCCCTAACAATCAGTGTGTAAATCATTTTTTGCCTACCGTATATAAAAATTAGAAGTTTTTTTTCTACTTTTCTACATCTTGTTCTTTGTTTTTGAAGCTAGGCCGTCACTTTTAGGGCAATTACTTAAAAAAAATACATTTTTTAAAATTCTTGGATCTTCTGACATTTTTTCCAAAGTATTATTCAATTCTTTACCTCGAAAATGTCCATTGCCATGTGATAAAATTCTTTATTAATAGATTTGAGAGTATTAATAATTCAGGAGAATGAATAAGTCGGTAAGTAAATCGCTTACGTATACGTTAATATTCGTTTACGTTAATATACAATATCTAGATTGGAACTTAATTTATTAACTATATTACTTTTCCTTTTATTTAGATATCCAGATAAGTTTTCGATCATAATATTGTTAATGTAGTAATTATTACCGTGTTGGTTTTGATGTGTGTATATTGTTGGGTGTAAGAATGTGTAAAAAATGTGTTGGGTGTAAAAAGACTACTCTTGCGAAATAAATTTAATTATCTTGGCTGATTGATTATCTTGTTAAGTTTTTTTTTGGTCAAAAGTGTATCGTCTGCCATTGAAGCAACTAATAATGGTGAGAATCCTATGGAGCGAGATTTGATGAATTACACTCAGTATCAAAATTTAAATATAATTCCGTTTTTTTTTATTTATTTTAAATACAAGCTACACAATTTTCGAAAAGGAAAAAAGTTTAATTCACCTTGATCTGAATATAAACAAATATTAGTAAATATTTACTTTTTTTATGCGTCAAAATGTTAGACGATTTGATTATCCTTAAGATTTCTTAATCCTCTAGAGGTTTTATCATAAATTATCAGTTTAATTCAAGATGATTCGATTCGGTAAAATATACGAAACACATGGTTCAACTGGGAGGCTACATTTGTTATTGACGAGATCTGTCCATAACAAACAAGAAGAGAATAGGAGATATAATGGTTGAGACATTGCTTTGTTAGGGAGCAGAATTATGGATTTTAAAAACAGATTTGAAGCAAAGAATAACACCGGTTGAAATGGACTAGGAGAAAAGACATGATTTCTGGACTGGAAATTAAATTAATGAAGTAAGACATCGGATAAATGCCAGAGATACAGCGCTTCATCGGATTGAGGGAATCTTTTATGAACCTCAGATCCTCTAGGAAATTTATCTCTAGAGGAATGAGAGGAAGACCTCATCGATTATGGAACGAGTGACTAAGCGATGCAATGAAAAGACGTAGTCAGCGAGAAGTGGTTTAATTCGAGTACTTTGGCGGAGCAGGATTGAGGGAGGGAATTGAGTTTTCATTTCATATATATTTGTATACAATCAATTAAACCTGTGTTATAATTATTTCGAAACCCAGGTCGGAAGATTCCAAATAAATTATTTGGTGTTTTTTGAAATATTGCTTTAGTTTGTCCTATTAAATCAGTTAAAACCTATGATGTAATGATAACATATTGCATGATTAGTCAAAGATAATTTGGAAACACTATTAACGTCAATGGACGAGATGGAGGACAATGGACGATGTTCATCAACGGACATTAGAGAATCGTTTCTTGTTTAAACAGAATTCGAAATTTTTGAAAATTATAGGCAAAATCGTAGTTAACAACTGATATTACACTAAAATAAATTTTTCACTGTAGCGCAAGGGTTGATTTGTTGAACGTATCTGCAAATTTCACTAGTTCAATGACAAATGAATTGACAAAAAGTTCAACATAACTGTTTGAATGAAACTAAAAATATACTGACTGCTTTACACAAAAACGGGTACATTTTTTTGTTGCTAGTTTCACGTTTTTGAATGCGATTCTTAAAAATGTGGCAAAGTAAATGGTTTAATTTATTTAATCGTATTGTGAGGTATTTTTCGAATGTTACTAAGCTAAGAAGTATTCTTGTAGTTCAGTTTAAAGTGTTAAAATGCTATGAGTTCGTGCACCACGTTATTTCAGGTCATTATTCGAATTTGAAAAGGACGATTTATTGACAAAAAAGAGATAGGTTTAAGTTTTCATGATGAAGGGAGATAATTGGACATTGCTAATTCTACCGTTATGAAGATATGGATAAGATGGTCTGAGGATCAGAGTCATGTTCCAGAAGTATCCAACAATATGACGAATGGCATTTTAGATTTATCGCTGTATGAAATAGACATGAAAATATCACAAAAAAATAGGTAGGATTGTTTCGAGAATGACTGTTAATCGACATTTATTTGCAATGGGGTTATTAGGTATTTTCTTTTACAGCGCGCCATAAGAAGTGTCGCTTAGAATGTTATGCTAAAATTGAATGGAACCTGAATGGAAAATCAAAATCAAACAAGGACGTTCTCAATGGGGCAAACTGTTTGTCGATGGAGATTCTCGTAGGGAGAGGGCGCTTACGTTGGGCAGTGCATTGGCCAGGCTGCACGGCCATCATCTAGAGAAGTGTATATTATATGGTGAACTGACCATATTATATGGTGAACTGACCATATTATATGGTGAACGTAGGCAAGAAGGTCAGAAACTTAGTTACAAGGATAACATTAAAGAACTTTAACGCTGGTCATAAATGGAACGTGACTGCCTCCAACAGAACACAATGGAGAGAACTAGTTCATCAATAGTTTCTAGACCCAGATCTAGAAACAAATACATTCCATTTTCTGACCAGTTAGAATGTTCGGAATGTGGTTATGTCATCTCTATCCAGAATAGGTCTCTTCAACCACAGAAGATCGTACGCCCGCTAATCTTAGATGTTTAAAGAATAAACTCGGATTCGACTACTCGGCTATGTACTTGAATGGAACCTGCAATGAAACTATATTCACTTTGGTGATGATTCTAGATGCTGTTTTGTGTTCATGGTGGACACAGAAGGGAAAGACGCTGTCGGAGTGAAAGACGGAAAATATTTCGTAATTATTTTGGTATTATAAGGGGACACATGACTTATATTGAGGTAGGGGGTATAGTCTTGGGAAACAAATCACCTTTAGTATCATCTATCGCACCTAATAAGATAAGGCTAGGCGGCATACAGATTTTAGAAAAAGTCTGTAATAGCCACACTTGAGTGGTTGGTGAGGTCGATGCTCGAAATTGCATACGGTTACTCAAGTAGTTTTTAGAAGAACCTGAGAAGAGTTTCTCAGATTTATAGCCGTCTATAATATATATGAGATGGCATGGCCGAATCCTTGTATGCTAGTGTTCTTAGCGATGAAAATGTGCGTTTTTGATCTTATTGTCTGCTTTCTTTTACAGCACACATTCATACAGTGCAGTTCTAAGCCTGCAAGAGCCTGTGGCCTACGAGATCACCAGCTTTATCGCCTATGGAACATGTATGGGACATAATTGGTTGAACTCTTGAGCGATTTTCCTGCAAGCAATTTTAAACGAAATCCTAAATCATCTGATTCGGTCCATACCTTGTAGATTTACAGAGTGTTATTATCAGTTTTAAAAATCATCTGATGCCGCTACCTTGGTTAGGAAAACGCGCATCGAATTGTTCTAAAAACACTGAAGGTTATAAAATTAAAGTTACTAGAATATTAATGATGCCCAAGATACCTTGCTGCAAGATATATCACCTAATTCGGTTCATACCTCGAATAGTTATAAAGCGTTATAATAGGTGGACCTACTCATTAGTCATTTTTTGTATCAAATGTAAGTGGAATTTCATGATTGTTTTTATCATTACCTAATATTATCATGAGCTACACAAAAGTTTCATAATTAATGCAATAAAATGTTATTTTTTTTGTACTTCAGCACATGTAATATCAAATAGTATTTGAATAAATAAGTGATATGTTTGAGTTTTTTGTTAAAATGATCTTTTATGGTAATTTTAATTGATTTTTTAATGGTAACTCTTACCAACTGTGAATGGTGTGTTGATATTGTGAACGTACAGAAAATGTATCGCACGAGAAAAAGAGAATCGTTAAATGAGAATCGAATACCTGCGTCAACGGTGGAAGGTAACGGAGGGTGTTCTGGCTAAAAAAACTTAATATCGATATCCCCAGGTCTGGACTTGTGATACGTGTAGATGTGCGTCATCAGCGAGTTCCTCGAACAGTACACCCGCTCGCAGATGACGCAGCGATACTCCTCCTGCCGTTCGGCGTGTTTGTCCGCGATATGTCTCTTCAAGGACGCTTTCGAGCACAGCACTTTGCCGCAAAGCTGGCACGTGAACACCTTCTTGGGCGATACCCCTGCAAAAAGTAAAAGCTGCGTTCGTTCTGCGCACCCTGATCACGACTGCGCCGAGAACGGACTCGGTTATGGTAGGGGGTGAGGGTGAGAGAGGGTGAAGCGCGTGCGTCGCCACCAGCTCGCGCACCGTTTCGTCATCAACGACAATTGCCGATGCCGCATTAGCCATATCACAGTGACCGCACACTCGCGATCTCAGGTGTGGGAGGGAGCGCTGTCCCCGGCTCACTGGTGGGACATGTCCGAACATACGAAAAGAACGAACTCAGAGATTACCGTTTCGGTCGGAGAAGGCCTCCCCAAGAAGGTGTTCAGTTACCCCGAAGGATATTTCTAACTTTCATCTCGTAATTTTGCTTGTTCTTTAGTTATGTTCCCGGTCGACTACAAATAGTTGCCACCTAAAAAAACCCTGTCCTGTTTTCAGCTTCAGTACCGTTTCTACGGAAGTTTAAAAGGGAAAAATAAAAAACTAACAGCGTAAAAACATAACTGACATGAGACATTACAGAAACTTCAACCCGTCGATTTAAGATTCTCGAAAAATAGAGAAAATGTAGAAATCAAAATTGGTGGCAACCCATTTCTCTGCGTTTTACACTAACACTTGTACAAAAAAGCATATGTAAAATTGGCAACCATGAAATTTTGAGTGTGCGGTTTGAAAAAATGGCTGGCGGACGTCTTTGCACTCCCGATAACGTTTTTAGTGGTGGCAACACTCGCAGTGTTGGTAGCCTTGAATGCAACTCAATCAGTCAAGCGAATTAGGATTTTTATCATCTCGACTGAGTGTGTTGCATAGAACGCTGTACAGATCTTCTCAACATACATACACACACACGCACATTGTCATATCATAAAAGCTTTTAACCAGAATTACAAAAAGCAAATCTATGTAGGGTGTTTCGGGATGATTAAGTTTGTTTCTCTAATATCGATAGTTATGTTTAATCTAAAAGTATTTTGTTTATCACTTTTGGAAATGTTTTATTTAATGTAATACCTTTACTAAACCATTAAGATATAACTATCAATTAAGAGGCTTATTTAAAAAACGTTATAAGAGCATTTTTAGTAAAAAACAATTCTATGTAAAGTGCAAACTATAGTATATGGACTACAAGTCATTTATATAATGGCATCACCTACTCGATGATAAATAATATTGCAGCCTTATGTTTTATATAAAACATATTGTAAGCATATATACATACACATATATATATATATATATATATATATATATATATATATATATATATATATATATATATATATATATATATATATATATATATATTAATAGGTGTTTCAGTTAATAATGTCTTTGGGTGTATTTTGGATCTTTCTCAATGTGTGTAGTCTTTCGGCAATGGTGGATTGAGCAATATTCAATGCTTCTGCCAATTGTTTCAATGCATGAGTTGAGTCTTCATCCAATAATGCTTGCCAATTTGCATATTCAAACATTTTCGGCTGTCCTGGACGCTCCTTATCTTTTTATCTTTTATATCAAAATCACCATTTTTAAAGCATTTAAACCATCGTTCACACGTTTTTTGGGTTAGAACATGTTCACCATGCTTCAACCAATAATCGATAACTTGCAGCAGCCGTTTTCTTCAAGTGAAAGGGGGTTATTAAACTTCTCCACAAAACTCCTTTTTCTGGTACATAATTCGGCATATTGAAAGCTATGAAAAACTATATTCTTTTGCACAATGACGATTAATAATGAATTGGCTTTTGGCGTATGTTTACCCGCCAAAACGCCATAGACGTCATTAGTCTATATCAACAAATGTATTAGTAATGCCATCTCTTATGCAAAACTAACATTATTAACCAAAACATATATATATATATATATATATATATATATATATATATATATATATATATATATATATATATATATATATATATATATTATTTGCAGATTTTTCGAAAAGTAATTTTATTTCTTATTAATAATATTCTTCCAAAATATTGATACTTTTTGGGTTATCTTGATAACTCAAAGACATGAAAATTTTATAGAAATTCAAAATTTATCGATTCAAGTCAGGTGAATATAACTTGATACTTAAGCATGTGAGAGATCTGGCTTTGTTGTGAATCAGTGAATTCTGGAATCAATCAACGTTAATCAATCAATGAATCAATCAAATTAAATTTTGACAAAATATGTTCCTCAGTCCATGCGTTCAAGGTGAACTAATCCAAGAAGATAACACAACTAGATAATTGGGATGAATACATTGAAGTTGTGAAGTAATTTACTTATTTGGGAAGTAAACTAGATAAAAACATTACAGGAGATATCCATACGAAGGGTAACATAACTACTTACTCCCTGTAGTCTATCCTAAGATCTAAACTTATACAAAGGAACACAAAAGTATAGATCTATAAAGCACTCATTCAGCTAGTAGTCACTTATGGTTGCGAGACGTGGCTCTTCATAAAGAAAATAAGAGAGATACTTGTTGTATTTGAAAGAAGAATACACAATTTTTGGTGGTGTGTATGATAATGGAAATTGGAGGATCAAGTATAACTTCGAATTCAAGCAATTATATGTGGGCGCGACACGTAGCGAGAATGTCAGAAAGAGAGACGAGTAAAGACACGGTAGGATAACAATGTATGAACAGATGTTGAAGAACTATTACACATCAAAAACTGGCCAAAAATTTCTGAAAATCGATCCGGATGAAGGCGAAAAGAGGTTAAGGCTCACTGACATGCTAGAGCACATCATAAAGGAGAAGAATATTTCTTCAGTTTTTATTCTGAATGATGTTAAAATGTTAGTTATCTAATTTTATACATCACGTCTACTATATATCTAAAACAATATTACTTTCCGAAAAATCCAATACAGATATTCAAATACTTTAATGAAATAGCTTCTGTTGTTTTCCAAATTAAATATTTCGCTACATAAAAATACGTACTTATACAAAACAATGCCCCGTCACCTTAAATATATAACTATATAAAGTTTAACATCATAAAACACCCTAAACAGTGGAGACAATATTAAAAGAGAAAAGAAAAAACCTTTTTACACATCACATTGTTGTGTCACTTTAAAAGCTTTTATATGAACATTGTCAAAAAGCAATAAAAATAAAACCCAAGCTGTTGTTTTGCAAATGTAAAAATATATTTAAACATAAATAAAAGTTATACAACAGTTACATAAAATATGATAAAATATTGCATCAAACAACATAGAAACATGCCTATAATGCAAAAAACTAAAAAAAAAAGAAAACGTCTTTAACAGGACTAATGATTTTTTTAAACAGAGCACAAAATCCCTATGAAAATATTAAGTTAATCCCCCGTTGAGTTTAAAAAGGAAAAACGTATATTTTATTTTTGTAAACAAAAAAGCCGAAAGTCAAACGTGCTCATCTAATTTTTAAAAGTACAATTAACATAAAAAAGAAACATTTAAGGGGTTGCCAATATCTTAATTATAATTTCCAGAAATAGCAGATTAGTCAAACTAGACTCAGTCTTAACGAATACCATCAAGTCTCAAGAAAATATAAAAATTTTCAGTCTTTTAAAACGTAGTAAGTCCTGTCCTCTCCATATGCTTTTCATTTTACGGAAAATTACAAACATATATCTATAAAATAATAAACATCACTTAATTCTACACCGAATTAAAAAATGAAGAATAATATTTTTACATTAACTAATATTATGAATAAAACAGAGAAACTATATCCTGTAGTATAAAACTAAAATTGGTGAAGCTACTATATGCTATAAATATATATTATTTTTCTTTAATTTTTTTTATTGTGCAAGCAGGAATATGTAATGTAGCACATAAATGTTTTAATTTTACAAAAAAATACCAAACACTTAAAAAAAGAGAATAAGATGACTAGAAGATTTTTCATCGATCAACAACTTCAACAAATATTTTGTATTGCACAAATTTCCAATAATCTTTATGTACTACATTTAAAAGCCCTAAAAACAATATAAATACATAATATATATATTATATATATTTTCTTATCCTACATGAAAAATATATTATTACATCTATGTATTTAAAAAAAGTCCCTTTCACCCAATAATATAAAATAAGGCAAATACTCTATCATAACAATATTCGCAAAAAGAGGGATTTATACAAATTTTAATATACATTTTGACAACGTTACTATAAAGAAATTATTTTAAAAAGTTTTAACAAAAATATCACAGCGCCTAAATTTTTTATGCCAAATTCCTTATTCAGTATTAAAAAAAATGAGAACATTTAGTTGGAACGTTTACAAACTTAGTGAACTATAGAACCTTCGAAAACATCACATTGGAATGCGAGTAAGTTATATATAAAAATATATTCGAGCCTAAAAAATCCGAAACAAGCAAAATTAATACTCTGTCTTTATCACAGTCCTTAGTTTTTTTTGTAAAATAATCTAACCTAATTTTGATTATTCTCAGTCATTTCCACTTTTAAGATCAGTCTTTGAAACAGTTCTGTTTCTCGAGAAAAATATCCTCATTTGGACATATTAAATATGGTAACTAATTACCTTGTACTTGCAGAAATGAACAGTCTTTAACTCATTTTATTTAAAGCTGCGATAACTTTATTTGTCATAATTACAGCAATATCTACTATTTAATTTTTCTCTCCATAATTCGAAAAATCATCATTTACCTTTTTAATTTAGAAAAAGAGTTTTTTCACAATTCTATGATCTATGATTATTTTCCTTCAAAGATTATTTGTTCCAAATTATTCGATATCATATTTTTTTTTTTTAGTTAAGTTTAATGACAATTTATAGTTCACTAAATTTGAAATTCCTAAGTACTAAATGTATTTCTTAGTTTTGGCTTTCGTAATTTATGAAGCGGAATGTCACAAAATTAAGTTTTGATTATTGTTGGAACATTTTAAAATCAGATTAAATATGAAAAACTAGTGTCGTATAAGCGGTGGTTATGTAAAGTCTCGTTAAGTACTTGCATTAAATAAAAAGCAAATTTCAGATTAGTATTATTTTCTTTATCCAGCTTTTGTGCATATGTCGTACTTTGGCCAACGAAACTTATGCAAGACACTATTAGATAAAAATGACTCTAATTTTTTAGTTTCACGGCTTCGGGGAAAAATATTTTCCTAAGTCTTTTTTTACTACAAAAGACGCTTTAGAATTAGTTGTATTGTATAAATCTGTAGGCAGTTATTATCAGTTTCAGTTTCATTCTGGTATATATCCTTTTTGGGGTACTTAAAAAAAATGTTTCGGAGTTTCAGATATGTCCATATTTTTAACAGACCAGAAAAATTGTTTTAAAACTAAATTTATACGTAGAAGCGTATTAGTGAGGAATCTATAAAGGTTTCTGAATTAAAGACAGCAATAATTAAACAGGTGAAAGATCGAATCAAAAGAAGAATCACTTATATGTTCTATTATACCAAAGAAGCTCTCTCAGACATAAAAAAAAACTTGTGCATTAAATGGCAAATGAATAAAGTCACATATATTTCGAATTTTGTTTTTCATAATTTTTACATTTTTGAGCTTACAAGATCTTTAAAGTTGTTTGTTTTTTGAGTCATAAACAATTTTAGGTGTATAAAACAACGTTTAAAATTTTTAGCTTTTATAATGGTTTTATGAGATATAATTATTTTTGGTCACTTAAGATACTAAATATGTATAATTCTTTCGTAAAATTACATTTTAATTTTGTTTTTTTCGTAAATAAATCATATATTTTTGATTGTGTAGAGTGAGTGTGAGCATCAAAATATATTTCAATTATATTTGGCACAGGCTATTTTCTACTGATATAATGTTATTTTAAAATTGAATAAAAAAGAGGATATGCTAATTAGATCATGTAGCTGTACCTTGCCAATTAACCTTTATGGGATTGAAAAGTTTGTTTGGCGGTTTTAACACAGTAGATAAATTATGTTAAATTATATGACCTATTTTTTTACCAAATACAATATTCAAAGATTTTTCTTCCTCTCTATGAACGATTAAGAAAATTTGCAATGGAATTGAGTATATTAGAATTGAAATATGCAGAAGATTTAGTAATGAACTAGCGTGACTTTTTAAAATTAATTGCCATTATAATTTAATTGAATTTAATGCAATCCTTATATCAAAATCAAACTGAAACATCATGCATGCTAATCAATGAAATAAAACAAAACCCTATAATTTGATATAGAGTGCTGTTTCATGTCCAGTTTATCTACGATAACGTGTATTACAACCAATTCGTGAAAAAATATTTGTGTAAAAGAAGAGAATCTATATCGTGTTCGCGTGTGATCGAATAGTTTTTCACGGGGCCCATCGGATCCGGGACGTTCACGCAGGCTGTACCTAAGCCTCATACCTCAACCCCACCCCAGCCAGTCACTTCGGTCTCCGATGGTAAATGCTGCGGTGGTTGTTAAGTGAGTTTAGTGTGCGGAACACTTTTCGACACAGTTGACAAACGGCGTTGTTGAGCGGCTGCAGGTGTTGCTGCTCCTTGTGACGCTTCAGGGTCAGTTTGGTGCTGAGAAGCTTGCCGCAGAGGTCGCAGCGATGGGGGGCCGGCGCGCCCAACGGCAAGGGGAGGGGTCGTCTGGCTCCTAAGGCTGCGCCCCACCGAGAACATACAACATCCGATTAGGGCCCCGCGACGTTCCGTTGTTACTTAAGTTTAATACTGTATTTCTATTAATAATTTGGTGTGAAAATTTAACTTAAGGTTATTTTTCAGAATACGTGAAATTACAATTTCTCTACGCGCATTTCCTAATCATCAGGAGATCATATGAATATGCAGATCTCTTGATGAACAAGGTCAGTGAAACATGCGTCTAGAAAATGATTTGGTGTTCTGTAGAAAATCTCCTTGAGTTAATTATATTCCTAGTTTGGTGGGTAACCAAGAGTTGAACATATTAATTTAACTGTATTTTTGTACTTCTATTTGGAGATTATCTTAATTGCCAAATTTAATTGATTATTATTAAAAATGAGTCCAAACTTATTATCAATGCAAAATTCCAGTTAATTCTGTCAAATATGTTACTACTAGAGCTGTTACCTTCCTTTTTTTCATGTTTGTAAACATTTGAACCTTGAACCTTAAAATTATTTGATCTTCAAGTGAATGTTCCATCTTAGTTTTTCTTTTTCAGGGTTTTCTTGGCAATGAAGTTTTAATAAGCCTGCCATTCGAAAAATTGTTCTAAACTTTAAGATATATCAATAAACTCTTCAAAAACATTTATTTTACTATCAATTTCAATGTACTACATTGGTCAAATACAGATTTAATCAAGCCCTGATATCATATTTTTTTTAGGAATAGTAAAACATTTTTCTGCATTTATTGTGAAGTGATATATTTTATAGGTCGTTATAATAAAAGACAAGGATTTTCAACTGAATCTCCTTCAGCTGAATATTTTACTATTTGGTTTCCTTCATATTTGAATTAATTTTTAATTAAATTTTAGCAATCCTGGTATATATGTTTTTCTGGGCACGGAAGTTGAAATAAACTTGTTATCTGAAAGATTATTCTAAATTTAACTTAAATCAGTCTTTTTCACTCTAATATTTTTTTCCTTTTAAGGTTTCAAAGGTGCAATTTTATCAAACTCAAAATTAATCATTGAAATTATCTGGAAATTATAATTGATAAAGAATATTTTAGCATTCAATAAAATTATTAAGAATCCATTTATTATTTATTTTGATATAAATATTATTAAAATATAATTCATCTGATTAAAATATACGGCTTTGTGATGGCATAATAATAATAATAGTATTTGATATAATTGATATTATTTGATATATGACAATAATTATTTTATGTAAAAAAATGGATCGTGCCCAGATTTTTCTAATTATATCTAATTATTTTTATAATCTTCATAATTCATATTTTTTAAGCATTGCCATTTTATTTTGATATTTGACATTAATGTATTGCATATTTGGGCTATTTATAGTGCTTTAGTTTTTTAAATTAATATAGACGTATTTGAATCAATTTTGTTTTACTAAAATGTTAAAAGGAGATTTGTTTACAAAGTATAACATTATTTGTTTTTGGTCTCTTTTAAATGTCTCCGTTTAACCATGATTTATTTAATCATCGAATAATTATCATCTGATGATCGATAAAGAGATATCATTTGTTTGCATTCGTGAAAATATCGTATGCGGGTTTGAGGTCAGATGTACTTTAAACTATTATTTTAAACTGTAATACTCTGTATCTATATACAGAATGGAAATTAATTTATCTTGACATGTATATATTTTAACAGACTCACTCATGAAGAAAACATTAAATTGAAATATATTTAACCTCTATTGTAATAATTCAACATATTTAAATATTGGAGAGTTCATCTTAATAAGTGTTACTTGATTCAAATGTATTATAAATATATTATTTTGCTTTTTATATACTTATTTAATTACATTTTTCATAATTTAAAAAACTATATTTACTCGATGGTTGTTCTCTTCAAATATTTTATTTAATTTAATTTTATTCATACATGTTTTTCATAATTTGTATAAACATATTGTATAAACATAAGGTTGATTCATATATTAGAAACTTCGATGTGAAACAACTAAACTCAGAGAATTATCACAAAACCCTAAATCATTTGTTAATTTCTCGAAGTTCGTTTCGCTAATAATGTTTGCATCATTATATGTCTTCTGAATAAAACTAAACTGCCATATTATTAGACCAAATAATGAATAGGGATATTGAAAGTTAAAAAGAAGTGTTATACTAGAATGTTTGTGAATATTTAGGTACGGAGATGAGAAGAAATATCTGTAGGTTTACCCCGTATATTTAAAATTGACAGTTTATGTGACAGATAATGTGTAGCTCTGTAGTAAAAAAGAAAAATTAGATTTTTTTTGTAAGTTGTAAGATTCAAACACTGGCTTATTAAAATTATTACAATTATTCATGTCTTATTTTTTAAACTTGTAATTATTTTTCAATTAATTATTTTCAACCAAACTGTTTAGAATGAAATGAATGGATGCAAGGATAAAAAACCAGCTCTTGGTACACTCACCATAATTTAGAGTATTAAACAAAAGCTTTGTGTAAGTGTTATTTTTTGTTGTAGTTACTGGAAATTTATTTTCTATTTGTTTTATAGTAATAATTCTTATTTTGCTTTTTTAAGTATTTTTTTATCACACTTGTAAAAAATATTTCATCAATAGTTAGTAATGTTGAACACGTCGAGAAAAAATCTTATTATATATTAAATAAATATAATCTATATAAAAAAATTATAAAATATAGATATATGTATATGGATTTTGTACGACTCTAAATATAATATACAATAAAAACGTAACAAAATGTTTCTTAGTTTAGGAATTATGTTTAGTTGATATTGATATTGAGCGTTCAATCGTATTCTGGGTCAAGATATTTTAGAAAGTTTCCATCAAAATAAAAAACAAAGAGCAGATCTCATCTTTTTTGAATGAATCAACAGAATGTATCATAGAAAAGAGATTCATAATAGGTTCATTATTTATTTAATGAAACAATTGAATGACAAATTACACTTGGTGGCGTAGCTCTCGATCTGGCAAACATGTTGGCTTCCCCTTTCGAAGAGAGGTAAACAAACATGCACCTTCATTTCGTGTCACTTGCTGGTCCGTAGCAGTTCTATTTGCCAACTGATTTTTTAGTGCTTTCTGAAAATCAGTGATACAAATTTCGAGCAACAGTGCGCTGTCACTGTTTCAGATTTGGGAATAATGATACCGAAACTTTTGCAAAACTTCAACAGACCTATGGAAACACTTTTTTTTCAATGGCGTAGGTTTTCTGATGTTTTAAGACATTTTCAGAAGGTCTCGACTCGAACAGAATTTTGCAGCGGAAGGTTTTCAACTGAAAAAGTAATCAGTATGTTCATAAAACATTTTGATTACCAAACTCGGAATCTTGTGCGATTTGATCATCGGTTGGCGGTCAAAACGATGGAAGGAGAGTTCAATTTGACTTATATAACCGTTTATCAGATTTTGGCCAATGAATTGGGGGTGAAGAAAATCTTCGCGAAAATGGTTCGGAAAAACCTTTCATAGGACCAAAACGACAATAGGAGGAAAACATGTCTTGAGTTTTTGAGGCGGATTGAAAATGAATTTGATAATGTCCCGTCGTTCGAAATTGTCGTCATTCATTTCCCGACCGGACTAGAAAAATTCGTTTCACGACAAGAATTGCTACGGACCCCCAAATAACTCCAGGGAGTTTGAGTTCGTACTGAATTCGCATCATATGTTGGCCTTCCTCCACTCCAAAAGGAAATCCAACGGTGTTGCCAGATCGAACGTTATGCTACCAGTCTCATTACTTAATTTACACACCTTGTATTTGATCGAGCTTCATTATAATATGTGTATTGAGATCAAAAATGTATGAACTTGACCATTATAGTTAAAATAAAAGTGCAAAGTGACAGCACATACGTGTGATATTTCAAATAAAACTTGTTATGGCTTAAGAACAAATATAAAAATCTGAAAGAAAATTATTAAATCTTCCAGAAACTTTCTAAAAAATCCATTATTCGTTCTGATCTAATAGTCTTCAAGATTACTCAATATCAATCAATAATGTTAAAAGGTATTTTTGATTCATTTACTAACAAAAAAACATTTTTAGGTTAATTTTTGTATTAAAACAATGATTAACTGTTGAATAAAAATACCAGATAACACCTACTGTAGTTGTACCACGTTTAGAGATAGAAGGAGTGATGCGGGGGTATGAGCTCATCCCCTTTGATATTTTTCACGTTCCTATGATAAATGCTCTTGTGATTTCTCAATGAATTAAGGCTGCTATACACTCTCTTGCAAATGTTACAAACTGGTTCTCTTGATGGTCGCATGTGAACGTTTTGAATGTGTCTTTTCAATCTCGTCAATGAGCTCAAGCTTTTGTTGCAAGGCTGACAGCGAAAATCCTCCATACCTATGGGCAAGAAGCCCGATTTTAACCTCAATGTTTTTGCTGGTGGAAGTACCAGCTTTAAGTGAGTGTGATTTCGAAGCTATTTACAGATGTTTAGCAATCATAACTCATTTTATCAAGTAGGTAGCTGTTGAGTTCGGATTTGGTTTTTGTTGAAGATGGTATTCACGATCGATAACCTGTTGTATGACAGATTTATTGATAATTTAAAATATTTGTAATGACTTTATATAGGGTTTTTCAAAATAAAATTCGTTTTCACTGGACAACATGTTTACAGTAAAAGTTTGTTATTCAATTTAAAAGTTAAGTAGCTGCCATTTATGCCTTAAAATATATGATCATTAACATATTCACATCTTGCTGTTACACCAAGATCATCCTTCTATTAAAATCCTTTACCTGCACATCTTTGAGAAAGAAGAAATGGATTATTGATTCCTCCGAAATATAAGCCATACCAAATAGTAACAGTTGAAATGATGAGTCTTTAGGCGTCACTTCAATATCTCACCTAATGGTGCGATACCCGCTGCAATATCATTATCAGATGGGTATCTGTACTTTGGATGAAGGGTTCATTAATAAAAATAAAGCCATGTGGTTTTTCATGATCGATGTGTATAGTACAGAGTGTGGATGGGATGAGGGAGACGACTCTGCGAAGTTCCAATTGCTGTGCTATGCACTCTTTAGAAAGAGTAAGAGCACTGTAAAGTATGTTTTGCATGAGATTTTGGGTTTGGATCCATATACATTGATGATTGTTCAAAAGTTAAATGAAGGAGGCTATAAATGTATTGTTTCAACAAGATTGGGCCATAGTCCATTCGGCTAGAGGTTTCCTGAATGTTGTTGAGTTATATTTCCTAATCGAGAAATATTTCGCATTGATGATGTTCCGATGTTACCGGATATTTCCATGGGTGAGTTTCATGAAATCAAGCGTATATGAAGGTAAGCATCGCATACTGGAAGTAAATTAAAGTCAAAATTCTCGATTAGAGACACATCATCACTAAGGTTATTTAGCAACCGGATAGAGCTTAACGTTGGTTCCTAACTACGGTTATCAGCTACCGATTAACCCCGGTTAACATCTCTCTCTGGCTATCAACTCTTGGTTTGTGCTTAACTTTAAGTCTCTCAAGAATCTTACCGACTGGCGAGTGACCAACATACAATACCTATCCAGGCTCGAATTGGTGTGACTGAGTGGAAATTCCTGGTCGGATTTTACACTTTTGCCTGTTAAAATGGAGTACGCAAACCTGGTCTCTGCTTTGAGGGTTACCCATTCAAGTATTAATCGTAATAAGCAACGCTGCATTTCGTCGTGCATGTCAAAATCCCGATCACATGTTGAAAGAATTGAAGACTGCTATACGTGATCGAGTTGAAAAAATCGATGAAGAAGCGTGGATTCGTTAAATTGCGATCACTCGAATAACATTATTTTCCGCGCTTAAGCATTGAAAAATGCATGTTACACTGTTTATTTTTATGTTAATATATACTTCTTCAGCAGAAAAATTAATGGGGCCATAAGTCTTCAAAAAACGCCCGTTTCCCGTGAAATATAATAGTTTTCTAACTAAAGCATATTGCAATAAAAGTTTAGCTAGATTTATCAAGTTTTTATCTAAATATTCATATAATTGAGACTATTATAAATTGCGTATAGCTTCACTAGGAAAGTAAGATCACTTAAATCAGAAAGTATCAGGATTAAGAAAGTATTACCAAGTTAAGGTAATGATTACTAATATATTGAATCCTGAATGTATATATATATATATATATATATATATATATATATATATATATATATATATATATATATATATATATATATATATATATATAATAAAAAAAGTATAAAAAAATACAAAATACAAAAATACAAATACTAGTCGGAGAGTGAGGATAAAGGTGGCCGTGTACCGAGCTGTAGCCATACCTTTTCTTATTTACGATTTACGATTGTAAATCGAGAGAAAAAATCATGAATTGTGGTGAATCGTTCCCTACAGGAAACACTTGAGAATTTTCACATGAAAGTCATCTGAGACAGATAATGGTACCATCAAAATAATAATGGTAACAAATGGTACTATCAAAAATCAAATAAGGAAGTTCTCAGTGGAATCTAACTGTTTGTCGATAAGAGATACTTATGAGGAGAGGGTGCCTACGTCGGGCAAGGTGTTTGGCTAGGTTAAAAGATGTGACCGCGTCATCTTATCTAGAGATAACTTCTATTCTTCAGCTACAGAAGATCATACGCCCGTTAATTTTGGATGTTTAAGGAATAAACTCGAATTCGAGTACTTGGCTATGTATAGTAAACAAGTAAGATTTGTAATAACTGGATAAAATACTGAAACATTTTCTTGCCCATTCAGCTCCTTGAAATGGGTTTTGTTTGTTTAAAATTGCATTTATCATATTTTTCTCTTTATAAAAGCGATTTGCTTTCCAAAATTCGAATGAATATAATTCTTTCAAGCTCTGAATTGGCGTGACTGCTCAGTCATAAATGACTTTTTTCTGTTCCCACTACAAACTTTAGTGGGAGCAGTTTTATAAAGATGGTTTTTTTATAGATATACGAGAGGAGTCCAGAAATTTCTAGCGTCAATATGAAGATCGCGTTACTCGTTAAAAATATTCTGCTAATATAAATGCGCAAGCATTGAAAGATAACCTTGAAAATTTTAGCCATATTAGAGACTCAGTTGTTGGTTAATAGTAATTTGTCAGTGTTTCTCTAAAGATGGAAAACAATCGAATATCGAGCCGTCATTAAATTATTGTATTTGAAAGGTAATACGCCTTATTGCTTATGCAAATTAAAGTCGAGATAAATGTTGTTTACGATAATTCTGACAATGACTTGACGGCCAAAAACTGCAACAACTACCGATAACATTGAAAAAGTTTACCAAACATGGTAGACGACCGTCTAAGTAAGGTTAGAGAGATAACAGATGCTGTGGGTATCTCGAAAGAACGTATTTGGCATATAATCTTCAATCAATATATGACCAATACTCATCAGGATGCTTAGCCAGGATGATCAGAATGTTCACTCAGGACCAAAAACGCATTTGAATGAACATTTCCGAAGCCTTGTTGATGCAGTTTAAGCGAAATAAGTCAGAGTTTTGGATTCGATTCATAACTGCAAATAAAACTTAGATACACCACTATACTCCTGAAATCTAAGCATACTGAAACAGTGAACGGCGAAGGGTGAATAGACTCCGAAAAAGGCGAAGACTGTTCCATCGGCTGGGAAAGTGACGGTGACTGTTTTTTAGGATAGCCATGAAGTTGTGTTAATCAACTATCTTGAAAAGGGATACACAATGACAGGGTTATACTACGCTGGAGGCATTTGAAGAAAAAGAAAGGAAAAAGCATTGCAAAAATTCACGAATTGGGATTCGAATTGATTGGCCACCCACCCTATTCAACAAGATTTGGCCCCCAGCGACTTTTTCCTTTTTCTTGTGTTCAAAGTTTCGCTCGCAGAACAGAGATTTTTATCGAATGAGGAGGCCATCACATTTATAAACAACTATTTTGCAGAACAAGATGTTAACTACTATTTGGACGGATTAAAGAGATAGGAGCATCGCTGGGAAAAGTGTATATAATTATAAGGAGACAACGTAAAAGAAATAAAACTGAATTTTACACAAAAAAAAACGCGTTTCTTTGTTAGGTTGAATACTTTTCAGACTACGCTCGTATGTACTGAACTTTAAATCAACTGCCAAAGGTACTTCGTAGAATGAAGAAAGGTCATAGATGGACATAGAACGTGATTGTTTTGAAGGAAATTATATAAAACAGCTGAACAAATTGCCATTTATTGAATTAATTCTTATACATTTTGAATCGAGTGGTATATTTAAATAAATTATTTTTTGGATTATTGTTTATAATATATGTACGACGAATTATGGAATTCAAGTTAAAAGCAATTTTTTCTTGCTATATTAAGTAAAATAAATACATACAAAGGCTGATCAAAGATTTTCTAGCATTGTCCAAATCTGGTGAATATTCTGTATGTTATGCATAACATAATTGTACCAATAATACCTATTTCAGTTCATTAAAGTTGGCCATCGCTAAGATAGAATGTGGGCTATATACTCTTGAATTTTTTTTTATATAAACGGGGTTTTTTATCAGACTGTTTTCATTAGCCATTTTAAAGATTTGTATAGTATACTACGGTTATCGCTATACTTTATCCTCAAGAAAATTAAGAATTCAAATTCTTTTGCATCTAAAAAAAAAACAGATTTCATGAATTTCCTTGCTGATGGAACACTTTTTGTTCGATAATAGAAGGTTCTTTCCATTGTTTTGATTCTGGCATTCCCTTATCTCATTCATAATTAAAAAATGATGTGTCAATAAGAGCGTGATAATATTAAGATGCTACCAGTACTAGGGATGATCTGCTTATTTTTAATTTATCTTTAAGAACAAATAATGGCTTTTTTTAAAAATAATGTCGTTTAAATGTTTCATTCGGCTTTGCCTGGGGGTAGGTATTCTGGAGATCCATTTTCGATTAATCTTTACTCGGGTTTGTAAACCCGAAATTTATCATTACCCATAAAAAAATAATCTAAGTGCATGAAGTCGTATGATGAAAGTCGCACCCCCTTGATAAAAGATAAAATTGATTATATCCACATTTATCAGTTCATGCCAAAGATATTTTGTTAGCATAGTTCTATAGCGTTTATCATTAACAATCATATGATTTCATCATCGTCTTCAAAAAAATAATGTTCTATCGCCCCTTCAGCCCAAAAACCGCACCAAACAGTGATTTTCTGAGAATAAAGAGTTAACTCCAGAATCACTTGAGGATTTTCATTGGTCCAAATTCTGCAGTTATGCTTGTTCACAAACCCACTAAATCAGAAGTGCGGGTCGTCAGAAAAGATTATTTTTTCCCCAAAGTGGGGTTTGCCTTCCAACAGCTCTAGAGCCCAATTCTTGAATATTCGACGCAGATGATGATTAGCTGGATTTAGTTGCTGTGTTAATTGAACTTTATAAGTCTTACAATGAAGATCACGATGCAAAATTCTTAAATAGATAGATTCGGATCTTCTCTTATATTCCGTCTTATTGCAGATATGCTTTCCAATAATCGGGTGATCCGACGACGCCTAGCTACTTCACTATTAGTTCAAATTTTTCAACCAGACTATAAATACATTGTTCGGTTGGTTAATTATGTTGATCATAAATTTAACGCAACCCTCGAAAATATCTATTCGGTGTTGAATCGTCTCTTTTTCCAGGATGAATTGACATAATGTACCAAGCAGTAAATGAGACATTTACGTTTCAGTGTTGCTGCTATTACGTCTCAAAGTTCTGACACTCTTAATGGAAAACTCTTTATTACTTTATCTCCTTGCGTGTCAATACAATGTTTTGTATGGTCAATTAGGCTGACGAATACATTTTTAAGCTCGGCCAAAGATATGTCCTTCAGGGTGGCAGTCGACGCCCTTTCTATGTCGGCATAACGCTGTCCTTTCATTGGCAAATATAGTTTTTTCGAAGAGGTAGAAATTGCAGGGAGTAAAATCAGACGAGTATGGTGAATGATTAATGATTAAAATGCCATTTTTGTTAAAAAAATCAATGACGTGCGTCGATCAATGGGACGGTGCATTATCGTGCAACAAGCGCCAGCTGCCTTGTTGAAGGTATTGTGGCCGCACATGATGAATACGCGACAACAGATTCTTCATAACACCAATATAAAACACAGCATTGATCGTTTGACCAGGTGGAACGAACTCCTTGTACACAATTCTCTCAGAATCGTAGGAACAAATCAACATTGTTTTGATTTTTGAGTTCTCGAGACTGCTTTTCTTCGGATTTGGCTCGCTCGGGTGCTTGACCCTTGGTTTCTGGATCATATTGAAAACACTACATGACATTACCAGTAACAATGCTGTACTCGTTTTCGTCCTTTTTCGACTCTTTAATCAAGTTCTTGCAATGTTGGATTCGGAACAATTTTTGGTCGTCAGTCAATTTGTGTGGAATAAAGCATGCAAAATTTTTCCGATGTCTTAAATGATTCATGACATGTTCCATTCCATTTCCATATATCCCAACAAAAATTTTGGCTAATTTTTTATAAATTCACGCAAAATTTCAATGTTACTTTCAGTAACCACGGAATTTTTCTCACCAAGATCTTCGTCGTCCTTGATGTCCTCGCGATCTTCTTTGAATCGTTTAAACCACTCGTGGACTATGCCACGGGATAAACAATCCTCACCACACTCTTCTTTCATTAATTCAAACGTTTCGGTGAATGTTTTACCAAGTTTAAAACAAAACTTAATATTCACTCTTTGTTCGATATTCATTTTTCGACCGATGGTATAACCACACTGACACTTTGACATCAGTAAAGGATGCACCTTTTCACTGCCAGTCAAAAGATGGCGTCACTAGAAATAGCTAGTTTAAAAAGTCCTGTTTTCCGTGAGATGCATCTTGTATAGTTCCTTAGTTTTTTAGACATTTTTAATGGTTAATCTAAATGAGATGATTACAGAGAGACTTTACTTATGTCATGCACTTGTAATCATATGCCTTCTAAAACTACAAATAACGTTTGCTTAGATGTCCACTACGCCATCTCTCACTTTCGACACTTCAGTACAGAATTCAGATGTGTTCATAATAAGACTGGAATATTCTAGTATATTGTTTTTTTTATCGGTTAATAGCACTAGCTATGTATAGGACTGGAAATTGTTACATCACCCTGTGTATTGTATCCTCTTGAAAAAAAAAGTTCATCATCAGTGACTAACTAATTTATCTGGGAATATTTACTTATAAACAATTTATTTTAGATAACATTTTCTGTAGTGATTTAGTTTGGCATAAACTTTTGATATTAAAATGTATTTATTCTGAAGACTAAATACAGAAATTATTGAATGACAAGATCCTTTTAATTTGAAGCAGCATAATTTAAAAAATGTCTGTCACAAACAAATTATCGATTGTATATCGCATCAGATATTCTTGATTCTTCTAATAGTCCAACTAGTATTAGAAGTTTCTATTTCTACAAATAATATTACCAGAGAGAGTAAAATTATTATGTTTTAAAAAAAAATCTATTATAATATCTTTTTCAATAACTAAATATATATACGACTTAAATTACTATCGTGTTAATTATAACTGACTTTTATTTAAAAAGGTAGTTTTCTTCATTTTACTATTGGCACCCCCAAAAGAAAAAATTTACATCACAAATAGAAAAAGAAAACAAAAAAAATGCTAACGTCACACATTACACAACAGCACATAAAAATTGCAGTGAGAAAAGTTAAGGTAACACTCATCAAAAACATTCCCAAAAAAGGTATCTTTTGAATATTATGTTTTTATATTCAAAAGATTAATTGTTTCGACAAACAGTGTCCTTGAAGTTATTTGAATGTAAACTAGGTTGTAAGAGGACATTGTTTGTCCAAACATGTTTTAAGGCTAGAATTGTCTAAGACTTTCTAAAACACCAAGAAATGTTCGAAAACGTATAAAAGACAATGTGTCTTACCTTGTGATGTGCCTGCTAATGAGTCGTTGCCTTGAAGGGACTGGTTTAAACCTGGAACAAATAGATCTACGTTTATTATTGCAGTTAACTTCACAGTTAACTGCTCTGGTATATTTAGGATAATTTATTTTAGGTTAGTTATTTTTAATGTATTTTGATGATAATTAGCTGTATAGTCTATTAATTTTTCGAATGAAAAATTCTTTTCATATATTTACGTGTAATAAGTGACGACATATATATTTTATATATTTAATATTTAAAATTGTTTTGTTATTTATTAAGTGAGAAAAACATGCACCTAGAAAAACTATTTTAATACAAAATTTTACATATGCTTATCATTATGTTAATAACAAATGATTCAGAAGGGTGCTCATCCGAATACACTTATAAGGCATCACGTAGCTGTTTTAAGTTAGTTTTTCCTGTTCCTGTGGTGCTACAGCCCATTAGTGACTTTTGATCTCCTGCAATGTTCGCTTTTATCCGGAACAATTTCGAGCAACCCTTTACCAGTTTTTGATATGCAGTGATTTTTCAGCATCTTTTTTTACATCGCCCTGTTACCGTGTTTTTGTTCTACTCCTCTTTCTCACCTATCACCTATTAGTCTCTTCATGATTCTCCTTCTTGGAGTCCATAGTCTACATTGTCCAGATCTTTGTATAATTGCTCGAGTTCAAAGTTATATCTGAACCTGCAATTTCCATCATTCGCATTATCAAAAATTGTTTGGATTATTCTTCTATTAAATACTGCAAGCACAGTTTGGGGGTAAATCAACAACGAATAACTATAGTGTTTATTTATTTCTGTAGACCAGCAATTTTGCGAAATGCTATATCCTCCTCATGTAACTGTTTTTTTTTTGTTTTTGGACTTTTGCCTTTTGTTATTTTTTTTTTAGCTGTTAAAAGCTGTTTAGAGTTTCAGAATTTAATAATATAATTAAAGTGATCAACAATAATTAACAAAAGAAAGAACACATTTTTGTTATAAATCGTAAAAAAAACTAAATAAGGAATTTACTTTTCTTGGAGATTTTTGTATCATTTATTAATATCTATATCGTAAGCTCAGGTAAATTTGCTTTAAAAATGTATAGTCTTAGGAAGTGCTGTTTTTTTCATAGTATGTGCTAAACAAACTTTGACAGCGTCACAGATCATATTTCGAAACGGGTCTAGGACGTCATCTGTGGATGGGGTTGGGAAGTTACCGTTCACTTAGCTTAATTTAATAAAAATGCACTGAATTAATTTGTTCACTTATTACGTATAAATATTTCATATCAATGATATTTTGAAGATTAAGTTACTTTATGATATTTGAAGTCGTATTCGTAATTGAAATTATTATCATCTCTTCATTAAGTATAATTCCATTACAGAGACTCAAATAGACTGATTTAATCAACACTGTTAATCAAATCAAACGAGCTTGAGCCTGCGTTGATGAAACTGGTTAATAACTAAAAAAAATACATAAACAAAACAAAAAGCACACTAACCAAACTTACTTCCGAGGGCAGCTGGGTCCGCTGCCAGGGCGGCCATGCTGAAATTGAAGCTACCCGCCGTGGCGAAGAGCTTACTTTCCGACGGTGTCAGATATGGTCCGATAGGGCTGTCATGGTCCTCGTGATCGCCACCCGAACTTCCTCCCGAATGCGGACCGTGAGGTAGATTGTTAGGGCCATTCTCGTTGGTTGTAGGTTCTCCAGAATCGTTACTACAACGAAGATATCAATCAATATTTTAGTATTGACACCGATATCGAATTTATTCAATCAAATTTAAAATAGAAACAAGTCACAAAGAATCGCGATGAAAAATTTATTAACATTTTCTCGTTTGCAGTTAATTGACATTGATCAAAAAATATCTTCCGTACTATAAAGAGTTTTCTAATAAGAGTGTCAGAACTTTGAAAGGTAATAGCGGCAACACTGTTTGAAGGTAACTCCCCTATTTTGTGGAAAAATACTCTTTCGACGAAACACACTTCTGACTTAATGGGGTTGTGATACATATCGCCAAATAATCCATTTATTGCAATAAAAGTTTCCTGGATGCGTTATTTCACTAAATGGTAATATCAACCAGCTACCAAGATCATGCGATCTCACACCCTTATTTTTTTTTGTGGTTATGTTAAATTTCTGTTTTGCAGAAATACACTCAGAACAATTCTTGACCCTACACGAAACATTCAAGCTACCATTGAAAATATACCATGCAATATGCGTCAAAGAGTAATCGAAAATTGGATATCCTATTGGAGTACTATTACTAGACGAAGTCGAGGGGGACATTTGAACAACATTATTTTCAAAACATAATACCATTATTCGTTCTTTAAGATAAAGTAAGAATTACCGAATTATCACTTGTAATTATCACTGTGCCTCATTTTATAGTTTAGACACTCTTAAGACAACCTTTCCAGTGTTATTGTTGAAAGAAATATTGAAAATCTGAAGTATCGACTTATTGTATGTCTGGGACCTCTCACAGCTGAGCACTGACGCCAATGCCTGGAGTGGTGCCGCCGTCATACTGTCTGGGATGCAAAATGTTTTTTTTTATTCGGGATTTTGCATTGATAAGCATGAGGGTTAGGCACTGATTAGAAAACGTGGAACAGAATGGAACAAATCTCTGTTTTCTCTAAGTATTATGGTATACAGGATATTGTCCATGATAGGGGATCCTTTTGATGTTCCTTCGAAATAATCTGAGTTGAAATTCTTGGAAATAATCGTTGTGTGTTTCACCGGCATTCATACATTTATTGAATGCAATTTCTTGACAAATCTTTAAAATTGATTAGGTTTTTTTTTAATATCGTGATGTTTGACGACTCCTTTTATTCGTTTAATCGGATTCTGAGCCACTTCCAACTATTTCCAGATACGATATCCGATATCCACCAGGTTTCAACCGCGGCTTTTGAGGCCGTGTTCAAAATGAGAATCAAATATGCTTCAGAAAAATGTCTACCCGATTCCCAGTATCACATATGGTTTAACAGCGAACGCGCTTTGTGCATCATTTTATTTAGTGAAGGTTACTAATGCCACGGTACTGCAAATATAATGAAGTATCAATAGCAGTTTCATCAAGTGTCAATAAGAGTTTCTCCAATAACCTCATCACATCCTGCGGAATCAAATGTGAATATCACTGGAACTCATCTCAAACTGCATGATAATTCCTTGAAAATTGAATAAAGCACATAAGCAAACGGGATTTAAATGTATCGTCTCTTTGGCTTTAAGGAACATGATCAATTATAACTTGCGATTATAACGAGATGATTGAAACTTTTAATTTTGAAAGAAGAATAGCTTGGTCTTTTTCTAACTGTTTTTTAACAAAATATCACTTGTCCTTTAGTTGAAAACATTTAGATAGAATACAATATATCACAGTACAGATGAACTTGAAATGACTCTTACGAATTTATAGATCAACCCATCTTTGAAAATGGTTTATAAGAATAAAATTGCTTACCTGTTATCATCGGGTTGATTTGTACTAACAAGTAATTCCATTGGTTCATTTTTTACGTTATTCTCATTACTGTCGCTGTGGCACCGTGAATGTTGCAGAGTTGGTGAAGGCGAACACGGTGAATTCTCCCTATCTGTACTGCTGATGCCATTTCCTAGAAAATTATTTCGACATGATTTTCTTCCAAAAAAATAATATTATCAATCAACCAACCTTCAATGATATCAGATTTGATTCCAGAATTTACATTCAGATTCAAGGCATTATTCTTCATTCCACTGGGTGAGAAATCAGCTGGTTGTGTCTGTGGAGGATTATGAGACAAATTCAATTCGTTATTGTTATTATTTCCTATGATGTGTTCCGCTCTAGCTCGTTTGTGTTCATTATCTGGATCTATCGATATTGATCTCCTGAAAGCGTGATCGTTTTGTCTTTTAAATAAACGGAAATTATTATTATGCTGGTTACCTTCTATATTGTTGGGCAGCTGCTCGTCTCAATAATTGATTTACGGTAGCTCCGTGTGGGGGTGATGATGGTGAAGAGAAGAGTGCATCTTCTACAAGCTTATCTGCGTAGTTTCCATGATGATTTGGCACCGGGGGTGTGGGAGGTTGTTGTTGAGATCGAATCAGACTTTGAACTTGAGCCAGCTACAAAGAAATATATACAACTTTAATTGATTGGCTATTCATCACCACGTTCAGATCAGAAAAACAAAATTTCATAATTTTCATCAACATCTACATTGAAATATTAGGGATTAAGTTTTTTGAAAACAGCCAACTGAAGTAGACACGAGGACTGTATGATAAGTACCTAGCCTAGGGCTGAGATGGCACTGCTAGTATTTAAAAAGTGATATTTTTCGTAAATATAATCTTTCACAACAATATTGTTAAACTATCAAGTCGCTGCGTGGTTTAGTTTGTGAATGGAAGCCATTTAAATAGAACAACTTCTGTGATTTTACAACAATGGAAAAAATTAATATGGAGCGGTGATAAAATATTTGTTTTTGAAAAAGAAAATAAATGATGACATTAAAACGGAGGATCGATTAAATCGGAAACATTTGGAAGATCGTCCAAATGAGGTTACCATTTCAGAAATGATTGAAAAAATCGACGATATCGTGATAAACGATCGGAGAATGAAATGCGTAGGATTTTTGAGACTGTGGGTATCTCAATTGTATGAGTGCAGAATATTTTAACAACCCATTAGTGTATAAAAAAGTTTCCGCAAAATGGGTGCTGCGATTGATCACTATTGACAATAAACGCACGTTTGTCAATTCGAAAAGAATGTTTAGCGATGTTAAAACGCAATCGGAATGATTTTTAAAGTCGGTTCACAACCGTTGTGGAAACATAGATTTATCACAGCGCACCAGAGACCAAATAACAGTCACGAACAGTCACGAACAGTCAACGAACACTTAATTTGAAAGGTTGGAGTAATCGTATTTTTTAGAGGGGATACAAAAGATAAAAAAACGTTAAACTAAGTGTATTGAACTGAAAGGTTGAAAGGTTATTACGTAGAAAAATAAAATAAATTTTACATCATTTCATCATCAATTTTACATCATAAATCATACAAAACTCGTCATCACCAATCAGCTCCTAAAGTCAACTGTTAGAAATAAACCATCCTTGAGTCATTGCATAGCTCCTTATTTTGTGCAGCTGGTATTTAGTTGAAATCTCTTAAATCATAATACCATCTTGTTGAGGGTGTTCTCTATTTGGAGTTGCATTGTGTCGTGGTCTCCATTTAACAATCCTTCGGGCTCAGTTTTCATGGGATATACTGATAATGTGCCTTGCCCAGTTCACTTAAGGATATCTCTACTATATATACCGTTATTTTCGGCACCCTATCCTTTAATGATAATCCTAAGATTGATATCTCCATGGCATATTGGATTATTCTTATCTTTTTTGCAAACCTATTTAGTTAATATTAGGGTTTCTGAATCATACGATAGAACGGGAAGAACACATTGATTAAGAGCTTTTCTTTTTAAACATATTGGAAATATTGATTTCCCAAAGCAGCCCATGTTAGTCCTATTCTTCTGGTAAGTTCGCAGCTTTGCTTATCTCGCCACAAGCATATTTTATTATCCAAGAATTTGTAGTAAGTTAACTTTTCAATATGTGCCTTAACCAATTACTAAGTTGGTGATTAGTTGGGTTTTTGAGATATTTTTTTTCAGGTCGGCTTGTTCAGAAACTATGTTTAATCTTTGGAGTATCGTAGTAGTTTTTTTTAATACCGTCGGATCTCGTACAGTCGGAGCTATCTCGTCTTCAAATCTTAAATGGTGCATATTTTTTCAATTTTATTTCATTCCAAATCATTCCAATTTATTTATTTGTATATATATATATATATATATATATATATATATATATATATATATATATATATATATATATATATATATATATATATATATTGAAGAAAATTTATAAATAACTTCGGAGAATATCAAAATATAATTAGTGAACTAATACGGTATGTTAGATTCCGACTACTAAAAATAATTAAAATTGTCGAAGCTATAGGCAAATACTCTCTACAAAAATTTTTCTATTTATTTGTTACAAATATAGCATGTTCTTTTTGCATTTTCAACTACAGTTTTCGGATCATTCACGAAACATTTTTATCTCATTAGATATGATTCGCTATTTTCCAGCTGAACGTAATAGATAAACAGATACTTTCGACGAAAATAAAAGTATTCGCATATATTAGTTTTAGTTTAACAATAATCTATTTGGAAATACATTAACAAATTATGTAAGTGATTAATGCATTTCTGCAGCCTAATAGTTGAAATGTTGTATGTTTTAAATAATTCCGGACAAATGGAGAAAATATATTTATAGTTTAAATAGGAGTATTTTACTTTTTCAATTTCATCTATGTAGCGAAGGCGAAATGAAAGATAACACAACATCGAGAGATGATGAGATTATGCCAGTACTTATAAAGGAAGGTGAAGAAGAAATACTAAGAAGCCTAAAGATCCTTAAAAATGCCCACAAAAGGTGAAACAATGCAGTGATACTAATTAGAAAATTAAATGGCATTACATTTACTTCGCCAGGTAAACAAACTACTACAGAAAATATGCACAAAGATAATTGAAAATGTTATAGAATGTAATATTGAAATCCTCATTGCATTTTTAGTCAGCAATGCTTTTGATTCCGTTAAAATGATGGCAATTTCTTCTGAAACTGTCCAATTGATTCAAGAAATATTTAATTTATAGAAAACAAATATAATCATACAAAAAATACTTTCAGGCTACACATTTCAAAAGAGAAAATACCGATAAAACGCGAAAACCAAAAATTATTCACTTTAGTACTTGAATACATCTTCAAGAAAGTTAGCTAGAAAAGCGAAGAAGGAATAGATCTCAACATTAACGGATAAAGAACATCCGAGATTCGCCGACGACAATGGGTTAATTATGAATATGAACGACGGATATAATAGATATATTAAAGAATTAAAGGATAAATCAGGTGAAGTTGGACTGACATATATCAGTAATCAGTAAAACTAAAATCTAGAGACCGACTTCGGAATATGAACAGATAATGCGCCGTCCCATCGCTTGATGCTCATCATTTATTTTTTGACCAGAAATGGCATTTTAACCATCAATCATTCACCATATTCGCCTGATTTGACTCCCTGCGACTTCTACCTCTTCGAAATACTTCATTTACCGATGAAAGGACACCCATATGCCGACATTGAAGCCATTCAAAAAACATCGATCGTTATTCTGAAGGACATATTTTTTGGCCGAGTTCAAAAATTCATTCGTTAACCTAATTGACCGTGCAAAACGTTGTATTGACGCGCAAAAAGACCATTTTGAATAAAAATAAGCCCTGTTGTCCGTGAGTCGCATATACAAGGTGCGACAAGGTGCGACGATATATATATATATATATATATATATATATATATATATATATATATATATATATATATATATATATATTGTTGGCGACCATGTACTTCAAACGGCTGCTTCAATAGCACCAGAAGAAAAATGTCTCAAACAAACAAAAATCTCCAGTGAGACCATTGATTTAATGAAGAAACGGCGAGCAATGAGAAATGCAGGTAGTCCTTTTGGCAGGGTCGAGTACACTGAGCTCTGCAAAACTATAAGAAAACGTATCAGAGAGGACACGCACCGATTCAATATGCAGCTAGTGCAAAAAACCCTGGAAGAAAACAAAGGAATTAACAAAGCTAAACAGAAGCTGAGAAATAAAAAAACGCAAATATATGCTTTAAATCGTGAGGATGGCACAGTGTGCAGGGCGCGTACCCAAATGTTAGAGATTGTCAGAAGGTTTCAGTTATATGAAGATCAGAGCCTGTCAGGGACAGCAATACCCACGGAAGAACAATATATAATGCCAGATATCCTAGTGGAGGAAGTAACAAATGCTATAGAATTGATGAAGAACGGCAAGGCTCCAGGAAATGATAGTGTAACTGTCGAAATGCTAAAAGCTGGTGGTCGGACGTTACATAAAACACTGGCAAAATTATACTCAAAATGCCTCAAAGAACAAAAAGTACCTGACTTATGGAAAAATGCAGAAGTGATCCTTTTACATAAAAAAGGAGCACAGAAAGATTTAAAGAACTACCGTCCAATAAGCTTCCTATCAGTGATGTACAAAGTTTTCACTAAGATAATTTCTAAAACAATATTAATAAAACTGAATGACGCACAACCAAGAGAACAAGCAGGATTTAGAAGTGGATTCAGTACAATGGATCACATCCAGGTTGTACAGCAGGTCATAGAAAGGCACAACGAATACACCATGCCACTGTGCTTGGCTTTTATCGACTACGAAAAAGCATTTGATACCATCTCAAAGCATGCGATAATGGATGCGCTGCTTAGCCAAGGTGTAGAGAGAGCCTATGTAAACCTATTAGAATCGATATATGATGGAGCTACAGCCACAATTCACCTTGATGATCTTGAAGTGGGAATTATTATAGAACGAGGTGTACAGCAGGGTGACGCAATATCGCCTATTCTTTTCTCGGCTGGCCTTGAAGAAGTATTCCGTAAACTGGATTGGGAACAGGATGGTGTAAATATCAATGGTGCAAACTTAAACCATCTTAGATTTGCAGATGATATTATTCTTATTTCACAAGATCCAGAGGAGTTGCAAAGACGCATACAAGAACTGCAAAGGGCTGGCGAACCATTTGGCTTGAAAATAAACCTGAAAAAGAGTCAGGTTATGTTCAATAACTTCGCTCAGGACAGAAGAATTTCAGTTTTAGGAAGGGATTTAGAGATTGTGGACAGTTTTATATATCTTGGGCAGAGGATTTCAATGGAGGGGAATACCACCCGAGAGGTGGAACGGCGTGTTAAATGTGGCTGGCAGGCATTTGGTAGGCTCAACATAGTGTTTAAGAGCAGACTCCCACTTTGCCTGAAAAGAAAAGTATTCGATCAGTGCGTTCTACCCGTTATGACATACGGAAGTGAAACCTGGACACTCACATCGTAATCAATTCAAAAACTTCGGGTGGCACAGAGGGGAATGGAAAGATGTATGCTTGGCATTACAAGACGAGACAGAAAGTCCTGCGCATGGATCAGGGAACAAACAAAAGTCTGTGACATCATTGGAAGAGTAAAACAATTGAAATGGAGATGGGCAGGCCATATAGCGAGGCGATGGGACGACAGATGGACCAAGGCAATCCTGGAGTGGATACCGCTTGATCGCAAACGTCCGCGATGAAGATCGAAAGCACGATGGATTGATGACATCGTTAAGTATATTTGACCCGAGTGGCAGAGGAAAGCCCAGGACCGTGAAGGTTGGAAGCATGATGAAGAGGCCTTCATCCTGCAGTGGATTGATACGGGCTGATGATGATTATGATATATATATATATATATATATATATATATATATATATATATATATATATATATATATATATATATATATATATGTATATAAAGACTAAAAATGTAACTGTACAGTAAATGTAAATGTCTAACCATGTAAAAAACCTATTGGGTGATTTCAACGTCCAGCTAGGGAAAGAAAGAAAGTACAGAAAAACAGTCGGCAGTTTTCCCGCTTATAAATGGACCAACCCTAGTGGCAGAAGATTGGTTGAACTATGTTCGCAGTTTAATCTAATGTCAACCCATTTTAAGAAGAAAATAACAAAACAAAAACCTAGAGGTGCCGAAATACGTACATGGGTGAATTTCAAATTGATCATTTCGTACCCCAATTATAATGAGATTTTGAAGTTAGGAAAGGACCTAACATAGACACGTATTACTACTTGACTGGAATCAAATTTAGCTTAAAACCTCGAAGTCTTATTCAAAAGAGACGAAAATAAAACCAACCCTACCAGAAGAGCTTGATAAACAACCAGCACAGAACTGGCAACAACTGACACAAAAAAGTATTAAAACAGTCCTAAAGTTGGTCCCTTTACAAAAACGTAGACAACATCCGTGATCTTTTTGGATTAAGAAAAGGAACATCGAAGTTAATTAGACAAATTAAAAGAAAATATGAAAACAATCAACTTAATGAAATAGAAGAACATTTCCAAAAAAAATAACACCCGAAATTTTTACAAAACATTTAAAATCAAATTAATAGGCTATCAACCCCAAAGTCTTTGCTGCTGAAAGGAAAACGGAAAGTTAGCTCTCAATAATCAAGATAGTTGCAGAAAACTTTGAAATATTTTGAACAACAACTAAACTGTCCTGAGCGCTTAAACAGCAAACATTACCAACACTAAGCCCTAAACAAACAAACCCAGATTCATTACCACCGAATGAAGATGAAATAATTAGGCAAATCAAACGACTTAAAACTGGTTTAACGACTGGTGAAGATGGAATCACTGCTGAACTTTTGAAATCCACTGGTCTAGGTACAATTAAGGAAATAACCAAAATTCTACATGAAATTTGGCGAACCGAACGGATTCCGGAAGATTGGAAAGATGCTCTAATCCATCCACTACATAATAAAGGAGATAGAACGGATGTAACAGCTACAGAGGGATATCTCTTCTCCCAGTTTGTTACAAAATTCTATCTCAATGTCTACTAGACAGAGCACAGTGGTAGTTAGAACCTAAAATTGGTGAATATCAAGTAGATTTTCGACCGGGCAGATCCTGACCGGAACAGATCCTGAATCTAAAGTTGATCGTAAGACATCAAAAACTGTATAATAAAAATCTCGTCTGTACATTTGTGGATTTTAAAAAAGCATTTCTATTGACCGCGAATCCTTATTCAAAATCTTGAAAGAACAAGGACTAGAACTGAAAACTCTGGCAATTATTGAAGCAACACTAACTAACACAAGGTCAAAAGTTAAATTCATGGGTCACATCTTAGAGCCTTTCGAAATTAAAACTGGAGTGAGATAAGGGGATGGACTCTCGCTACTCTTATTTAACTGTGTTAAATTGTTAATAAATGATAAATAAATATTGCTACAAAAAAACAATACAGGAGTGGCGTGTAAAAAAATCGGCCCTGAATATTAACCAGCCCATTAAACTGGGGAGAACCAACATCAAAATAGATTGTCTGGTGTTTTCTGCTGATCTAGAAATTTTGGCTTAAGAAATATTATTGGTAACAAAAACGGATTGAAATCCTAAAGAAAAAGCAGAAAAGGTCGATGGTCGATTAATGATGGTCGACGATGGTCGCTTAACTTTACTTAACTTTTTTACGCGTCTGCTCCCAGCATGCTCTGCGCGCGTTTTGGCGTTATTTGCAGCCGTATCGTCTGCCTGTGTGTTGAGCTGTAGAAGTTTATAATGTTTTCACCGAAAATTCACCGTCATATTTGTGAGGTTTACGGTGATAATTCTACGAGTGACAGTAAAGTTTGAAAGTGGGTGAGAATGTTCAAGGACAGACGGGTTAATGTGCATGCTGAGCCACGCTCTCGCCGACCTTCTCTGATTTCTGAAGATTTGGTTCGTGATGTCGACAACAAAATTTGAGAAAACCGACGATTTACTATTTCAAAGTTATCAATTGAATTTCCACAGGTTTCAAGGTTAGTTTTGTACATCATTGTTTCGGAGAAATTAAATTATCGAAAATTGTATTCTCGGTGGATTCCAAGATTGCTTTCTGACGATCACAAAACAAAGAGATTGGGCTGTGTTTTATGTTTTTGACTCGATACAATCAGGAAGAAGATGAATTGTTAGACCATAGCGTTATAGAAGATGAGACTTGGGTGTCTCACATGATTCTTGAGCCGAAGCACAAATTGAATGGTGACACATATCGTCTCTAACCAGATAAAAGCCAAACAGACAATTTCAGCACGAAAGATCATGAAAGGAATTTTGGTAGTGGATTTTATGCCGAGAGGCACAACAATCAACTCGTATGCGTATTATGTCACCTTCACAAAACTCCGGCGTTCCATACAAAGCAAACGTCGTGACCTACTGTTTTCGGGTGTGATGTTGCTCCACGACAATGCAAGGCCACATGTTGCTGCACAAACACAAGGTCTAATTAGGTCTTTTTGATGGGAATAACTGGATCAACCACCTTACAGTCTAATGATTTTCACTTGTTTTGATACTTAAAGGAGTTCCTTGGTAGTCAACGGTTCAATGACGACGAACAAGTTAAAACAGCAGTCAGGCCTTTTTCGCAAGCGGCAGATTTCTTTGACATTGAAATTCAAAAACTTGAGCGCATGACAAATATTTGAACAAAAATGGAAATTATGTAGATAAGTAAATAAAAGAATGTAGAATATGGAAAAAAAGATATTTTAATGATATTTACACTATGTTTCTTCTTATTTTCAGGTAATTTCAATTATTTAATAATAGAGCTATACATATCGTTTCTTCATTTTCCATGATAAATTCAGACGTACTAATATTCCTAAATTCATATTATATAAAAGGTACTGTAGTTTTAATAATGTAAAATATACTATGTTTATCGCCATAGTTAATTTTTTTTCTATATTTAGCCCAAACAATTTATTGTATCACTATTTGAAATATTTATATATAAACTATACATCGTTATTCATAGTTATTCAAAGTTGTGTTGTTTTATTCTTAATTATTCACAAAATTTTGGGTAAAAAGGTTAATATTATTATCAGTTATTAGAATAAACTAAATATTTTATGAATCAGAAGCTAGACAATATTTGAAACTAAATACGAGGGTTCTTCAGAAATTATTGTCTCTGATAGACTAGCTTTAACCGGAAAATAAAAAAAATGTTGGAGTTGTTATCGATTGACATTATTGCGAACAACAATTAACTGAATATTTTGTTCCGTTAAGGACTGTTCAATTTTAATTCGTAGTGGTATTTGAAGATAGTCAAAAATGGTAAAATTGAAATGAGAAGTGTTGATCTGACATTAGTTTTACTCTTCTTATTACGAATTATTTATCAGATCATTTGTTGGAGTAAAAAGGGTCATAAGGGGTGACGCAGCCTAGTTGACCATCGGTGACTCTTCTGCCACCCAGTGGGCAATGGTTTTCTGGTCAGTTTGGTTCCAGAGTGGAATCGCTTGATGTGGAACTGTTCATTTTTGAAAGTTTTTCCGGTTTTTTGATTTTTTCTGTTTTACTAGGTGAAGGCAGGTTATAGTTACTAACTCCTTGACTTTCACAATTCAACTGGAGAGTCTGAGCCGTGGGTGGTGGTGTATTTATGGCGATAAAATAAAGCGGCGCATCCTAGGTCGCGTCACCCAGGAGATCTTGTCTGACAATGGCATAAATGAACTTGAAGTATTTGTGGCAACGGGCCACAATAGTTACTATGCCTCGATGAGTTACAGAGTGTTATAATAGTCATTGTGGGTCTACTTTTTCTATTGTATCAAATCTAAATGGAATTTGTTAATTGTTTTATCATTACATAATATTGTCATAGTGTGCATAAAAATAAGAACATTAATTCGATGTACTTAATTTTGAATAGCAGTTATTAGTATAATTATGGTAAAACTATTGAAAATAAAAAATTAAATTTGTTCTTACTTGTTCACGACTGTCTCCATGTTGTTGCGTGAGACCACTGACCCTCAAAACTTCCGCTGTTTTGAGGAACGAGGAAAGAGATCGCTGATGTACATTGACTTCGCCATGATAGATGAATTCAACGAGAGCGTGGAGATCCGTCCATGCCACATCTTGCAGGACTATCACAGGATGTTTACAAGGTGTAGACTGAAAATATTATTGTTTTACATTAATAATTATATTATATTAAGTACATATATAAGTTTTAAATAATTCTGGGCAGAGCAAATTACTATAATCTAATATTAATATATTTCTCACTCTTATTATGGAACCTTTGGGTGATATTAGTCGCTGTTGATTTAATAATTTATAGACTACATACATATCTAGTCCACAGATATTTAGAATTTTGTGAGATTTCATACGACTTTTGATATAACGGTAATAAATTTTGAACTATTGACTCTACAATAAACGCAATTATATGTTTCATCTTTTCAGAGGTATATTTTTTTTAAATAAATACATTTACTTCTAGTTTGATGGGCTTTTTGACAGTTGTTTGTATAGTTAAAGATATTTTTTTGCCATTTGAAGCCGGTCAATTCTATTCAACAAAAACTACTTTTAAAACCATTTTTTAAGTTGGTATGACTGTCCATCATATCTGACAAAAATTTCATATCATTGCGCTTGTTATATTTGAAAATATTATGTAGTTATGTTAGAAAATATAGCGTCTTTTGTATTTATCAAACATTTTGGTCGGCGATTTGTTAACATTGATACATTTATCGAGCAAAGAATTGGCATTAAGGTATGTATAAAAACGAAATTTCATGTACTGATGCATTAAAAGTATTAAGAAAGTGTTACTGCGATGAAACTATGTTAAAAAAAATGTTGACAATTGGTACAAGGACTTAAATGATGGTAGAGTAGCAGTTGAAAATAAACCTCATTCAGGAAGACCTTTACTTTAAACAATGATGAAAATATTACCAAAATCTACGATCTGTACTGAGTAATCGTACTTGTAATGAGTCCTCTCGTCTTGTTACGAAAACAAAAGCATCGTAGTGTTGAAGTTACTGAAGAAATGCTTTCTTTGAATGATTATATTCTGAAATACATAATAATTGGTGATCAGATATGGATCTACCCAGAAAAAACCATTTTGGACACCGTTTTAAGTCCATAGAAGCCATTGGGAAGAATCAGAAGCCATTCAGAAGTCGAGTATAGAAACTATTTAGAAAAGTGAAAAACGTTGGAATAAGTGTATTGCAGTGAGAGGAGACAAAATACATTTGGATGAGTAAATAAATACTCTATGTTTTATTATCGAAACGCGTCTGCTTAATCAAAAATGTGACTAATAGAATCAATCCCCGCGTAATCAGCAACGCCATCTTCGAATGAATACATGCATTAGGAAATAATAGTTTTATTCTTTCATAATTAGGAGAATGTCATGTTCAACCTTAATGTCTTATAAATTCAGCAGGCTTCTTTTTATGGTCGAAAATGAAGGAAAATAATTCTTTAACGCTGAACAACTCTTTTTGTACTTTTTTAATTTGAATCATCCTTCAGAAAATTACAAAATGTATTTACTTTACTCCATCGCCACAAACAATCAACTAAACGCACGGATCTGAAACTTTGCAGCACGTCATCTTACGAATAATATTTGACAAATATTGTAGAGAGAAAGCCTCTTATATAAAATATTTCTTGCGTTTTGTCTTTGTAAAAAAAGTTTGATTTCCTTTTAATACACAATAGACGTAATCTAGTATAAGAACACTATCCAGACTAAATTTTTGTTTCGAAAATATATTGCGATCCTTCGATCTTCCGATCTGACTTCATTGGTCTATTTTCGAAATTGAAAAACTGCCATGGCTTTAGTAGAGAGGAATAAAGAGAATGATGTAGCGGGTTCGACTCGCGCTCTGGGTGTGGATCTATGTAACTTTGTTACATGTTTGTGATTTTTTTTTGGCAAGAGTATAAAATCTAACAAGGAATCACTCAAGTTCGAGGCTAGGTAAGGCCGGATGCCTTCTAAGAAGTATTCTACGTTGGTCACTCGCTAGGCGATAGGCATCTCCAGAGACTTATCGTGAAGAACAAAACCAAGTAGCTGATGACCGTGATTGAAACCTACGTTAAGCTGTTGATCCAGTCGCTTAAGTGCTTTAGTTGCTGATGCGCCTCTCTTAAATCCTTGTACAGTATTAAAAAACTGCCAAAACATTCGGAATATAAATTAAAGTATTTCTTGTGTTTTAATTTTTTTTTTTTAAAAAGCTTCTCCATAATTTGTGAGACATACTTATAACTTTAAAAACAAGGCTTATTTTTTTAAAAACTAAATTATATCCATATATTGTTATTTTAGTGACTATATATTTCTATTAATATACATATATTTCATTAAAATATCGAGATATAATTTATAACCAGAAAAATAATTTAATATAAAATATGTTTTTATGACTCAAAAGACATATTAAATAATTAATTTTCACGATCCATAAATGTTTGATTTATATTGTTTTTCATCGACTAGTTAAAAATAAAATTTAATAGAATTGGAATATCGCACGGAAACAATGTAAAACAATAGATTTTTTTTATTTGTTATAGTCATTGTTTTTGGTTGAAATAAAAATTAATATAGCACTCAAGTCAATTACGCATGTTGCTTAACGGAAATTAAAATTTATACTGGAAAAATCAAAAATTATTTTATATATTTTAGAATAAACTACCATCCATGACATTTTTTTCAGGGATTCTTAGAATTTTATTAAAATATGGTGAAAGAAGTTTATAGAAATTATATACTTTTCCGATAGATGGCAGTGCGATCGGATAAGCTTCATATCTAGTAACACTCCATGAATTTCAAGTCGATATGACGCTTAATTTGTATTGACCGTCTTCGGAATTTTTGCTATCATGGATAAATATAATTTTGTGTTGATTAAACGCTATTTTTGCGTTAAAAAATCATCTCACAAATCGAAAAAAAGGTGAAAATATATTATGGACTGCTTTACATTTCATAGTTCCTTAGTGTTTTACTGAGTTGCGATGTTGTCGAACCAGCGCGAGTGAAGCTCAGCGCTCAGGATAGCCTGTTGAGGTCATTACTGAAGAAAGGTTTAAAGGAAGGAGGTGAATCATACTACGCAAACATTTAGGCACGAGAAAGCACGATGGGTGTTGCGTTAGCTAACTGCGAATCAAAAACGGGTTTTAGGCATGTAAAAGCCCAATCCAAAGGAGTTCTTGCAGCGATTCGTGACTGTAGACGAAACTCGGATTCACCACTACACACCAGAATTGAAGAAATAGTCTAAACAGCGGGTTTTACCTGATGTATGTCCCCGAAGACGCTTTGACCGACTGGAATGATCATGGCCACTGTTTCCTGGGATTCGTAAGCCATTATCTTCATGGACTATTGGGAAAAGCCATAGGGCGAACAACAGTTTTCGATTGGTTTCTGGTTGGATGACGAGAGCAAACCAAGCTACCGGCCAACATAGCCGGTAAAGCTAATAATATATTTACTAGTGGGAAAAGTGAAAAACGATCACTGGAGAGTAATATACTGCATTATTGGTTAAATTTCACGAAGAACTAATAAAAAAGCGCTGTCCTTTGGGGAAGAAAGAAGTCTAAGTTCATAACGACAACGCCTATTCGTCTGCCGTTACGAATTGATATCGCATCCCCTTATTCTCCAGATTTGACCCCCTTGTTCTTTCTCTTTCCAAACATGCAGAAATGGCTGGCTGAAAAGAAATTTACATTAAATGAAGAGATCATTGCCGAAAGAGAGGACTATTTTGCAGCGTTCGAAAAAGTTGGAAAATCGTTGGGCGCAGTGTATCAAGGTGAATATTTTATTTATAAAAATATAATATTTATAAACTAAAATATTTCATTTTTAAATTACCTATCTTTTCGCTCCACCTTCATAAGAGTGACAGCATTCTGAGAAAATTGAGAATACTGATATTTGTGACCGACATTCGTAATGGGATGAAGCATTATGAGGAATGATTTGGTTTTTTACATTCAATTATTGATAATTTGTTGATATTGGTGATTGGTTGATATTAATATATTCATTCTTTAAACTAATTAATTTATAATATTATAATAATATTTTCTATAAATTACTAATTCTTATTTATTCTTAAAAAAAAACATGTTAAATTTGACAAAAAGGAAAAAAAAATGGCTTATTCAAAGTATGCGCTATCGCTAGCTGCACATTTTTCCCATCTCTTGGGCAATATGTGGATGCCCTAGAAAAACCGTACATCTTTTGAGGTGGTTCAGGTATCAATCCATTTTTTGACCTCTCCGTAGTAGATGTGGTAGTCGGTAAGGGCCAAGTCTGGCGACTATGGCGGGTGAGGCAAAAGTTCAGAAATGGTGTCTCTGACCACTTTCGCTGTGGGTGATGGGGCGTTGTCGTGCTGTAAAATCTATTATCCATGTCTTGTAGCCCATTCTGGCCACTTTTTGATCAATGCATGGTTCAAATTGATTATTTGTTGTCGGTAGCGAACGGTATTAATTGTTTCGCCTGGTTTTGGAAGCATTATCTTCTTTCCAAAGCAATTCAGTGTTGCGGTCGATGTTATGGTTGTCCTGGCTCAACCCATGGTTTTCTGCCTTTTGAGTTCTGGAAATATATCCATTTTTCGCCAACAGTCACAATCCGATGCAAAAAAGTCTTTCTTTCATATAGTATCTTTCATAAAGTATATGACGGTTTTCGCTCGTCTTTTTCTTTTGATTGAGCAAGAAAGGCGGTACGTGCCGCAAATGCTCTTTATTTGGCATGAAACTCTACATGTTTACCACGTGAAAAAAGTATGACGCTAATTCGAAATCGTTTAAACATCAATGGCGTTTTGAAAGGTACTGTCGTACCTTTGAAGAGTGGTAACAACAGTCCCTTTCAGCTTTATCACAACATATATTGCGATATCATAACAATTCAAATGTAAAAAAATGTATCACAACAAATATTGACGATTTTTTTCTAATTTAAGAAACAACCCCTTATATTCTTTTCATTAAATATTAATTAGAACTGGCATACTGCTAGAACTCGCCAGTATTGGAAGAGACGTTGTGAACACGGCGTATTTAGCACCTTAAATCGAATATCCAAATAGTGGTCTTTGTACCAGAAAAAAGAAATTTGATGACTGCTATCAATTTGTAATGATTACGGCTGCTATGTAATAAGTCTGTTGAATAATGCTAATATAAAACACAAACCTATGCCGTTTTTTAACATTCTTCTGCAAATATTGTTCGAATTAAAGTTTTTCGGTTGTCATCTAAAGGTTTGTCCAATAAGAGTATCAGAACTTTAAATGTGGCACAGTTATAACTATAATCGATATTCCGGTAATTTTTATTCTACTAGGCTAATTAAAAAGTTCGCGGAGCGACGCCTATAGAGCAGTAAAAGAACTATATAATCTAGTACATTTTGAAGTTTCATCCTTCATATGTTATATGTGAACTTTCAAGTCGATCCAATACAATAAATACAACTACTGACCAAATAATTAATTCTAAACATGATACGGATATGGATGACAGACAATTGACATTGAGTGAAATTGCTAAGGCTATGGATATCTCAACTGAATGGGTGTTTTATATTTTGAAGAAAGAAATTGACAAAGGGCTTGAGGGGAAAGGGAAAGGGGAAAAGGCTTGAGACAGCTATGTGCAAGATGGGTTCCGCATTTATTAAATTGTGATCAAAAACAACTTCAAGTAAAACTTCCTAACCAACATTCAGATCTTTTTCGAAAGAAGCGAAGAAAAAAAGATTTTTCATCAAGACAATGCACCAGTTCACCGGGTTGTTCTTGCAATGGTCAAATTGAAAGACTACGAATTGTTGAAGCATCCGCCATATTCACCAGATCTGGTCTCCTCTGACTTTTATCTGTTCCCAAATCTCAAAAAATTCCTACGTGATCCACTTTTCAATTATTTTCTAACGCATATGGCGTGGAATATTTTCAATGTTTTGTTTGAGGTCAAGATTTGTTCGGGGTTTATTTGTGGAAACTAGAGATTTATCATAACCTTACAATCCAAGGGCATGATCGCATGATCTTGGTGGCCTGATGAAATTGCACTGGAAAGGTAACTCCTAAATCATTTGAGGATTTTCGTCGTTCGAAATCCCGCAGTTATGTTTTTTTACTAACCTGTTAAGGCAGAAAGAAGTGCGCTTTGTTGGAAAATATAATTTTTATAAGTAGGGATGGCTTTCCAACTGCTCTAGAGTCGAATTCGCGAATGTTGTCGCAGGTGACGCAGATGATGCAGATAAAATATACATTATCAGATTATTACGTGTGCTGTTCATTGTGCTTCATTTTAAAGTTCTAACAATCTTATTGGACAACTTTATTATCAGTTTGCAGATAGGGACTATAATTTTTAAAATTACCTGTTGTAACTTGACTAAGGTTGCTTAAAACATTCTTCTTCAGATAACTAATACACAAAATTATAAAAAATCAAGATGTGAGAGTTTATTCGATCTCATTCAAGGCTTAAATGCTTCTACCATAGTTTTGGTGGAGCAAAACTACTGCAGCTACATGTATACTGTATAAAGATTCAATGCATGCGTACCAAATAATTCTTTCACCCACTCGGTATGGTGTATTTTTTATCATTTAAGTTTATCAGTTAAGTTTTTAAGGATCAAACAAAAAATGTGATGGTGTCAGATCAGGTTAATATGAAGGACGTGGTAGTATTAACTTATAAGTAATAAAAGAACAAACAGGAATAAGGATATAATTTTTGTTACCTTAAGTAATTCTCGAAAGTATGGACTGCATGCGGATAAGACCACTCTGTGGGCTTTCAAGCTTTTGCCGTCACATGCCAGCGTAACGTCCACGAAATCCTCATCGTCTCGAAGATTCTCGAACGCGGAAGTGATGCTGCTCTGATAGTTGTTCCAACGAAGACAAAAATGTTGAGTGTCGACCATCGTAAAAAACTTGTACCTGGAAAAAAGTGTCATAAATTAATATAAAATATTCTGATAGTAGTGTTTTCTGTGGAATTGCTTTATGTTAGTTTTAGAGCCGTTTAGGTTTTGGAATACCTTAAATAATTTGACTTTTTGACAATTTTGACAACACAGACAATTTTGTCCTGTGCTGATCAACAATACAATTTTTACCGTTTATTAAATGTATTGAACGTTGTGCTAACAAAATGTTATAATTTATTTGCAAACTAATTAACAATAAGAACAAATACTTATCTGTCATTTAGTGATGTTATAAAACTAACGTGTCATTGATTAAGATAAGTTAAGGTTTATCGAGTATCTACAGAATTGAACTCAAGATAACTAATACTTAAGAAGTTAGTTTATTAATGTGATAATTCTGACTAAATCTATTGAATTGCTATTCAGAAAAACCAATACTGATGTCTATTATCATTCTCTTAATAGGTGTTCGCAAAATTTAAGCGTTTATTTCCATAACAAAATAAATTACCGTAATAATCAAAGTATTGGCCATCGTTAGCTATTACTTTTTCCCAGCTTTCTGTCAAAGAATGGATTCCGCGCCACTACTCGTGAGAATGTAAGTGTTGTTTTGAAAGTCCGTTTTGCATCGTTTGAAATAAGTGGTAGTCCGAAGGGGCTAAGTCCGATGAATACGGCGGTTGGGGTAGGACGTCCGCATTACCGCGTTCCGAATAGTTTTAACAATATTTTGCAACATGGGGCCGAGCATTGTCATGTTGAAAAATAACTTTACGTGTCTTTGGGTGTATACTGGTCGTTTTTCCTTCAATACTCTGTTCAATTTTATCAATTGTCGTTATCGATGGCCAGTAATTGTTTCACCAGGTTTCAGCAGTTCATATTACACAGCTCCTCTACTATCCCATAAAATACACTGCCAAACCGAAATGTTTTCATGTATATTGTGCACAGGTTGCGATATTGAACCTAGCCTGGGTGTATCCATGATTTTTTTGCGCTTTGGGTTATCAAAATAGATCCACTTTTCATCACCTGTTACAACTCGATGCAAAAAAACCTTTTTTTTCTATCTGGCAAGCAAAATTTCACTAATGGTTTTTCGCTTTTCAATGTCTCTTTCTTCAATTCATATAGAACCCATTTTCCTTCCTTCCGAATCTTTCCCAATGCGTGCAAACATTCGGAAATGGTGAACTGAGCAACATTCAATGCTTCTGCTAAGTGTTTCAACGTATGAGTTGAGTCTTCATCCAATAATGCTTACAAATGTGCATCTTCAAACTTTTTCAGCTGTCCTAGATGCTCTTTGTCTTTTATATCAAAATCACGACTTTTAAAGCATTTGAACCATCGTTCATAAGTTCTTCGGATTAGTGCATGTTCACCATAAGCTTCAACCAACAACTGATAACTTTTAGCAGCCATTTTCTTCAAATGAAAGAAGGTTATTTCGCCGCAAAACGTCTTTTTCTGATACATAATTCGACATATTCAAAGCTACGGAAAACTATGTTTTTTACTCAGTCACAATTAATAATGAACTGGCTTTTGATGGTGTATGTTTACCCTTCAAAACGCCATAGACGTCATTAGTCTATACCAACAAATGTATTAGTAACGCCATCTCTTATATGTCTCTTATATGGCAAAAAGAAAAGGGCATCTTTTGTTTGTAATTTATTATAAAGGAAATGTGTAAACAAGTCAATTAAAAAATCATTGTAGATGATATCACAAACAGTTCATTGTTAAAAGTGGAGCAAGACGTTTTGATAATTGACCTTCTGCAGGCTTCGCCTCTATCTGAACTGATCTCCAGTATCCCTTTGCCGTGACTTTGGCTTATCTATCTTTCTGTTACTCACCATTCGTCCTTCCTTGATTCGCTGTGGTATTTGATTTTTTGGCATTCTCGCAACGTGTCTTGTATATCTCAGACGATGAACCCTCAAATATCTTTAAAATATCCTGATCTTTGTATAATCGTTTCAGTTTGAAGTCATATCTAATACTCCAAATTTCGTTATCATTCATAGCACCAAAAATGTTTCTGAGTGTTCTTCTTTCAAATACTACAAGTATTTCTTTTGTTTTCTTTGTGAAGGTCCACTTCTGGCTGTCGTAAGTAATTATTGGCCGAATGAGTGTTTTATAGACCTCGACTTTCATGTCCCTTAGTATGAGTTTAGTCTTTATTACGGACTGCAGAAGTAAGTAGTTTTATCACCTTTTATAATACAATTTATAATTTTTCCTGTGAGGTAGTTCATTCAAAACTTCAATGTTGTCATAATCGATTAGCCAGTTCTGTTCTCCTCTTCGATTAGTTCTCATTTCCATCACCTTTATTTTATCTATATTTATTTCTAGACTGCTTCTTTTGCCTTTCATATTTATTTCATTATAGTTCTCTCTTAACGCATCTCTAAAACAACTATTTATCATTGAAAATGGTTATATTGTTTTACAAAATATTTTTATAATAATTATATTTTATAATATAGTTTGAATCAATTTTCACAGCACTTTTTCCATTCCGATTGAGGTATCTCCAGAACATACATTTTAAATGCATCAACGGCTTCTTAAGGCATCGAAACTCGTTGACTATGTAGTTTATTCGTCATGGAAGCGAACAAAACGAAATTATTGGGTGTCAGATCAGGATTGTATGGCGGATGACCCATCAATTTGATGTTTTGACCGGTCAAATATTCAGCTGTTCAAAATGGTTGTATATTATTCAGAATTGGCCGTTCTACGATTCTCTAGTGGCATTGTAGCTATATGCCCATTTATCCCAAAAAAAAAACAGGCGACCATTTGCTTCGAAGAGCTTCTCGCGTGAACAACTTTTGTTAGGTTTGGGACATTTTGAAAGACTCATACAGTCGTCTACTGTTTATTTTCGGGCTCATACGCATATATCCAAGATTTGTCACCTGTATAGATGATATACTTGACTTTTGACATACCACGATTGTATTTTATGAGCAATTCTTGGCACCAATCGGCACCATCCTTTTTTTGAGCGATTGTCAAATTATGTGGAATCCAACGCGCATAAATCTTTTTCACGGCTAAATGTTTATGTAAAATCTCGTGTATGCTTGTCATACTAATACCCAGGGATGCCTCAATCTCACAGTATGTCACATAAGGATCTTGCTTTATTAGTTCGCGATCGATATTTTCTGGCACAACAACCGATTTTGGACGACTTTCTTTAAATTCATCCGTGAGCGTACGGGGGCCACAACTGAATTCACTAAACCAGTTATATACTGTACTTTTGAGCGAGTTGATCCATGCACTGTTATTGAGATAATCCACGTCGAAAGTCGTAGGAAATCATCGCACGAAAATTCTCACGAGTTAATTCCATTTTTTGACTGAGATGAGAATTTCAAGTCACTAAACAACACAAATAGCATCCGTTTGACAAAACGTTCGGAGTACGTATCCAGTTAACAATGTCAAACTTTACGATGTATATATCAGATGGCACCTAGGAATACCATTGTTGCAAATTCCGGATACATAAATAGCAAACCTCGTATGTTTTGGTTGCCGGCCGCGTTGGCGCTGTGGCTAAAATGATGAGCCGTGAGAGCGTGGTAGCGAGTTCGGCTCCCATGCCCGGTTGGAAAAAAGGGGAAAAGTCCGCACCGAGTTGTTAAACAATTTTCGGGCGCGGTTACTACTCATAAAGCCATGGACCTAAAATGGCCTGTATATGGCATCAAAAAAATCTTCATATCCTATTAGTGTTTTTTTTTTATTTATTGTTGTTTCATTTACATCTATGTCCGTTTTGCTGATGACTTTAACCAACAGTATGCTAAACAAGATTGCCAATACATCCTCATATCGCAAACCTTCTCCCATCTCAGATGTTACCGTGATGAGTTGCTGAATTTTTAACACTGCTACTTTAATTTAATAAGATTAGTTAGTATGCTGATTTCGACCATGAGCTATTTTACCAACTCTTTTTACTTAGTCGTATGCATGTCTGAAGTCTATGACCACCTGGTTTAACGGTCTTGACTAAAACAACTGATCTATTGTTGCACATCTTCTTCGATATATGATACTATTACCTGTTTTACCATGTTTGTTAAAATTTTATGAGTTGTAGAATACAATTATATGTCACGATAGTTTTCGCATTTCAGTTTATTTCCTTTCTTATGAAACGGACATAACGGACATAACTTCTGCTCACTGTTCCAGATGTTGACTATTACTTGATGAATTATCTCAATCCCTTCTTTTGCCATTAAGTCAATTCTATCCGTCCAAGCTTCAGTAGTTCTGAAGGTATGTTTTCTATTCTGGGAACTTTATTGCTTTTTCAAAACTTTTCCATATATATTTTTTATATAGGAACATCAGCACCAGTTTAGCCTAGCGCTATGAAGATGTTTACCAAGTAAATTTTGCTTGAGATAACGACATGTATTTATATAATGCAATGGTTTCTGAATACAATCAACTAGATAATAATTAATATGCTGGTATTATTTTTTCACAACACGGTGTTTTTCAATGAACTTGTATATCATCGAATTTGTATATCATTGAAAACAAAATTTTAAAATCGCAAACTTTTAATACCACCCAGGTAATACAGAAATTTAAATTATTGACATATTAAACAACCATACGAGTTAGATTCGCAGAAACGATATTAAAATATAATCAAGCCAATTTCGGGTCGTATTTTCGGTAGGAAAAATTACTCATTGTTAATTTCTAATGGTGTTATTGACATGTACTGGGTCTAGGTATTACCGAAAAAGAACGAAATGTCTTTTTATATGATTTTCACGTGTTCGTTTTCCTGTGGTTAGTTTAGCTATTAAAATAGAACAAGCCTTTTTCTGACTAAATTACTCACCGCAATCCGCAAAAATTGGCATGAATTTAAAGATTATATATCGCCTAAAAATCCAATTCGTCTAGAAACCACAAGAGACAGCTCAGTCGATTAGATCATGCATAACGTATAGAATAGGAATCGCTTGGCTTATTAACAGCTTACGATAAGTTGTCTTATGATTGTTGTCGTCGATATAAATCTATCAATAAAATATTTTTATTTGGAAGTGAAATTCGAATGGCTAATTTTGGGTGAATCAAACTGAAAATTTGCTTACTGAATATTTGTGATAGAAACAAAACTGATCAATTTGCGCTACGAATTAATGCCACATTCACCCTATTCTCCGGATTTGGTCCGTTCTCTTTCCAAAGATAAAGAAATGAAGTGATCATAGCCGACAGACGACTACTTTTAAGAATTTGACTAATCGTACTTTTTTGAATGCATACAAATTTATAAAATTGTTAATGATATATCGGAGGTACAATCGGAGGCAAAAGTACTGAAAATGAATACTAATATAACTTTGGAAAATTTGTTCCAAACAGTTTAAGTTACATAATCGGAAAGTTTGGAAGGTTTGATAGCTTTTCTTTGTATATTTGTAACGTGTTTAATTTATTATGTTAATGAATTTCAATAACATCACGTATAAAATAACGATAATTTTAAATTGCAATAACTTTTGAACAGCTCAATTCAATGAATTTTGCATTCAGCTCAAAATTTAAAATATTTATCATTAATAATTATCAAAAATAAATAATAATATTGTTATTATATATATATATATATATATATATATATATATATATATATATATATATATATATATATATATATATATATATATATATATATATATATATTAAAGGTTGTGAAATTTCCTTTTTCTTTTTTAATTATACCTTATTTTTTTAACATTATCTTTATTAATTTTCCTTTATATTCATATATATATTTCTTTCATATTCGCGAACTTATGATTTCCTGTGTTTTTGTCTCCGATTATATCTCTGATATATCTTTAAAACGATTTTCGATTTAAAATAATAATCACTAACTTTTCACTCTACCCTCGTATATTAGATGCTAAACTGAGTTTCCGCTGTTTTCAGATGCTCATGTTTCTAAAACTGGTTTGCTGGAGTATCTACAGGCGATTAGGTCTCCATTATTTTCATAAAAAAACTGTAGGTGACGAACATCGAATAATGTTCAAAACTTATGGTAGACAAGTTTCAACAGAAAGAACATATAGAGAGTTTTTTAAAATAAATTAGAAGTTATGACTTGGCTGTATTTTTAATTAAAAATCGAGTTAAAAAAATTACTTTTACTCATATGCTTGTTTCTCACTGTTCGCATGTTATGGAGACGATACAAAAAAAAACAGAAAGTGTTTGTCAGAACACACGAATATTGAATCTTTTGTTTATTTTATGTGTCTAAAAATCGAATAAGTCTACAAAATCGAAATATATATTCAGTCTACTTGATTTCATTGAATTACATCCACTATCTATAGACGTAAATGTTTGATACACGTTTGTGTCAATTATGAAGAAGTTCGAAGAACTTTCTTAATTATAAATAATTAATTTATTTAAGCTGCACAAACCAAATTTTGTAGAAAGATTGGTAAATTTTCTAGAAAGAAATGGAACATATTAATTACGAGGATGGGCTGAAATGTCTTCTAAAGCATCACCCCTTGTCACATCGACATAAAATATTAACTTTAACACTTTTAAAAACTGGGACACGTTGTTAATTAAACAGTTATTACACCAAACTAATAAACGCAGCGATCCTAAATTTGACAGTTGATGACTTGATTGAGTGAATGCTAGTGCGCCACAAAAAAATGTCATTCTGCAATGCCACCAACTTTTAGTCCATCTTCGCAAATTTGAATCAAAAATTAAAATAAGTTTGTTGTTTGCATGAAATTAGAATTTGGTCATGTAAAAGTGATCAAATTTTGAGTGAGTATGATAAAAGAAGAGAAAAACTTTTGATTGTATAATTAAGTTCAAAATGTCAATCATTATGTTCTATAAAATTCGACTAACACAAACTGATAAGCTACTCAAGCGTGATTTTTGTATGTAACTAGTGTCGTGTAGCAGTAAAAAAAAATTAAAACTTTAAGTAGTATATTATAGATATCGTACCGGATGTATAAATATATGTTGGGAAGTATCCTTTTAAAATATGATGATTCTGGAAAAAACGCATTGGAAATTTCTAAATTTGATATATTGAAGTGAGAAGGATAAAATAAATTTTATTTTTATCTTGACGTTTATATGTTCTAAGAATATCTAAGTCTCAATGATTAGAGTGTGGGAAATATTATATACTTTGTTCTGTTCACTATCAACATGATATTTTATATGATTGAGCAATTAAGAAAAATCATTAAAAAAATCAGTCCAAACCAATTCAGATTATTCTTTAATATTAAACGATATTTTACGTGCTTTATAAATTCAAGCAGTTAAATTTTTTTAAATGTAATACCATATTTTTAACATGTTATTAAAATGGCAGTCGGTTCAATATTATTCAGTCATATTAATTGTTTATAGTGAGAGTTAGAGTATGCTCTTGCAATTTTATGACTTTTAGTGGCTTTACCAATATTTTACCTATTATTAGCAATTATTATTTTTTACAAGAAGCTCTTTGAATGTATTACAGTAAAGAAGTGGTTCAAATGATGTGGCGGTAAAATATTTTCGCAGTAGTCAAATTGAATGAATAAATTACTAATGATTGAAATATCTTCTATTGTTATGACATTCGGACTTCAGTTTGTTCACATCACTCAAAAAATCAGGCAAATTACCTCAAAAATCTTTCGGGTACCCATTTTAAAGAAGAGATAGAAGTATTGGAGACGCATTTAACAAAGTATAATGGTTGTTTGAAAAGTTCTCAGTCTGATACAGCAATGGTGTATGTATAACTAAGTTACTATTGCATTTGTCAAGTATGATTCGTTAGATGGCGTATTGTGAAATTTCAGACGCATGCGTTTAGTTACTTGTTTGTGGTAATCGAGTGAAACAAACATTTTTTAACATATTTACAAAAATCGATAAAATTGAAGTTCGAGCTGTTATAAAGTACTTTGTACTCACGGATTTAATCTACAAACAACTTATATTTCACTTTAAATTATTCTTCCACTTCGTTTTCGACGGAAAAAAGTGGATTCTTGCGAATGGTAGTCGTACAACCAGGGAAGATGGTAAATGTGCGGGATGCCGAAAAACCGCTACGATCGACAAAATTGTCACATAAATCTACAATCTTGTGCTAACTGATCCACGACTGAAGGTACATGAGCTTGCTGATACTGTAAACATCTCAATAGTGATCAAGTTCACTATTCAAAAAAGCAAGGAAATTTCTTTCGTGCTCCGCACAAAAATTTGTTCATTCTTTAAGTCGTCATAAAACGTCAGCAAGCGTCTCCCGAGACTCGTTTTTGGCCTTAAGCCGTTATCAGTCAGGCTCGAGTTGAACGTTAGAAAGGAATGGAAGTATACGACCGTATACATACCTACCAAGGAACAACTCGATTGATAACGGCTTAAGGCCAGAAACCTGGGCCTGTGCATACGTCTCTGGTAGGTGATGTACATCTTCATGATCTATGTTTTATACCATTGCAGGCGCCGTATTTGCCAGATTTGGCTCATAGACTAGTTGACAACAGGCAAGTCTATCACTGTAATATTATTCAGGTTAAATGTTTACATCTGGTCAAAAAGGAAGTGCTCCTTCACAATGATAATGCACCTGCACACATGTCTGGGTTTGTTGCTATACATCTTCATGATCTACGCCAAGTACTATCCAGGGAACCGCATTTGCCGGATTTGGCTCCCAACGATTATTTTCTCTTTTCAAATTTGAAAAAAATTGGAATGAAAATTTGAATGTTGTTGGTTTGCTTTAAATTTGTATATATATATATTTATATATGCCGTTTAGGAAGAATGGAATCAAATTTCGCAAGACACCATAACAGATCTTCGGCGAAGCCCAGAATGATGCAAGCTGTAATTAGAGCTAGAGGAGAAAACACTCAATAATGAGTGTTATGAGTGTGTCCATGTTAACTAAAATATAATGACAAATTGCCACTTTTGTTTTTCTTTCAATTAAATGTTGTAAGAAAAAATACACTCTGTTTCATTTAATCAACCACGAGTATGTTCTGACGCTGCCTTATGTAAAGAAAATGGTATTACTGCATTGAAAATATAAGACTTGGTAATAAAAATTACAGAAATGTTATGGACAAATTTAAAATAGAAATATGCAATATTTTTGTCCAGTATATATATATATATATATATATATATATATATATATATATATATATATATATATATATATATCCAATATACCTCGCCTAAGGTACTGGACGGGTCACGGGTGGTGGATGGTGAAAGTTCCATTAGATATTAATGGACAGCTGCGAATATCTCAAAATAAGCAGCCCCGAACCAAGGCAAAAAAAACCAAATCCACTTAGCGTCTGACTTGTATCAAGCGGTTGAGTGGTCAGCGTCTGTTCACCAGTGGTGCGGCTGATATTTAAATTCTGGAACTAACCCCTCCAGTCTTAACCTCTGAACCATGGTTCAAACCTTTAATTCAAAGTACAAGATGAAGCGTTCTAGTAATTACAAAATTACCCCAGGAGGTAGACAATCCTTTGCCAGCTTTGCTGGTACAACCGGACTTTCGGATTCTGGGGCGTCCGGGCTTAAACGCAAAATCTTTCAGAGGGAGTCGGAGACCTCTGGCCAACGTCTGAAACCAAAAACAAAAACTTTCTTTGGAACGGTAAATATCAATTCTCTCCTGCGTCCAGGAAAACTACACGAATTGGGGCGAACATTAAATCAGCAAAAAATCCAAATTTTAGCTTTGCAAGATCAACCAGATTGACAGATGATAACACCTTGGAATTCGGTAACTACAGACTTTTTAAAAGTAAAACGGACAAAAGAATACTCAAAAATACACCACATCTCGGTGTTGCTTTCGCTGTCTCAAGAAACATTCTTGGTTCTATAACAAATGTCCAGCCAGTAAATAATCGACTTATGACACTATCCCTCAAGTGTGCTAACAAAAACTATACATTAATCAATGCACACCTCTCAGTTAATGAAGAAAATAAATCTAATCCTGAAAAAGTAAATAAGTCCTGGGAAATTCTAGAAAAGACTATCTCTAAAATTCCCTCTAACCATGTAAAAATCCTATTGGGTGATTTCAACGCCCAGCTAGGGAAAGAAAAAAAGTACAGGAAAACAGTCGGCAGTTTTCCCGCTCATAAATGGACTAACCATAATGGTAGAAGATTGGTTGAACTATGTTCGCAGTTTAATCTAAAAATAATGTCAACCCATTTTAAGAAGAAAATATCAAAACAAAAGACCTGGAGGTGCCCAAACACGTACATGGGTGAATTTCAAATTGACCATGTTGCCATTTCGTACCCCAATTATAAAGAGATTTTGAATGTTCAAGTCAGGAAAGGAGCTAATATAGACACGGATCACTACTTGACTAGAATCAAACCTCGAAAACTTATTCAAACTTCAACTTGACTAGAATCAAACTTAGCTTAAAACCTCGAAAACTTATTCAAAAGAGGCTGCTAATACCAAAGTTTGACCCAACGAAAATAAAAACAGCCCTAACAGAAGAGCTTGATAAACAACCAGCACAGAACTGGCAAGAATTGAAACAAAAAATTATTAAAACGGCCTTAAAGTTGGTTCCTTTACAAAAATGTAGAAAACATCCGTGGTGGGATGAAGTTTGCGAGCAAGCAGTATTAAGCCGAAGTAAAGCATTCAAAGATTGGAACAGTCAAAAAACAGCAATAAACTATAACATCTTTTTGGAAGTAAGAAAAGAAACATCGAAGCTAATTAGACAAACTAAAAGAAAATATGAAAACAATCAACTTCATGAAATAGAAAAAGATTTCCAAAAAAATAACACTCGAAACTTTTACAAAACATTTAAAACTAAATTAACAGGCTATGAACCGCAAAGTCTTTGCTTCCAAAAGGAAAACGGACAATTAGCTCTAAATAACCAAGACAATTGCAAAGAACTTGCGAAATATTTTGAACAAATACTAAACTGTTCTGAGCCCTTAAACAAATTAACAACACTAAAACCTAAACAAACAAACCCAGATTCATTACCACCGAATGAAGATGAAATAATTAGGCAAATCAAGCGGCTTAAAAATGACAAGGCTTCTGGTGAAGATGGAATCACTGCTGAACTTTTGAAATCCGCTGGTCCAGGTACAATCAAGGAAATAACCAAAATTCTACAAGAAGTTTGGCGAACCGAACGGATTCCGGAAGATTGGAAAGATGCTCTAATCCATCCACTACATAAGAAATGAGATAGAACGGATGTAAACAACTATAGAGGGATATCTCTTCTCCCAGTTTGTTACAAGATTCTATCTCAATGTCTACTAGACAGAGCACAGGGACAGTTAGAACCTAACATTGGTGAATATCAAGCAGGTTTTCGACCGGGCAGATCCTGCCCTGAACAGATCCTGAATCTGAAGTTGATTCTAAGACATCAAAAACTGTACAATAAAAATCTCGTCTGTACATTTGTGGATTTCAAAAAAGCATATGATTCTATTGACCGCGAATCTTTATTCCGAATCTTGAAAGAACAAGGACTAGATCTGAAAACGCTGGCAATTATTAAAGCAACGTTAACTAACACAAGGTCAAAAGTTAAATTCATGGGTGAGATCTCAGGGCCCTTCGAAATTAAAACTGGAGTGAGACAAGGGGATGGACTCTCGCCACTCTTATTTAACTGTGTTCTAGAAAAAGTAATACAGGAGTGGCGTGAAAAAAAGTTAGCCCTGAATATTGACCAGCCCATTAAACTGGGGAGAACCAACAATAAGAAAAATCCTAGGCCCTAAACAAATAAATAGCACAACATACCGACTTCGAGAAAACCAAGAAATCAAACAATACACAGATATACATAGCGATATGAGAAAAAGAAGACTTAAGTTTTCCGGACACATAAAACGGATGAATCCGAGTAGGTTAACTAGACAAATAGTCGAATTTTATGAAAATAGGAGTAAAGCTAAATTAGAAATAATTAAATGGATTGCTGCAATTAAAGAGGACCTAAGATCAGCAAATATTACACAAAGTGAAATTCAGGATAGAGGCTGTTTCAGACACAAGGTTAACGTTTGGAAGGTTGGCCAGAGAGAAAAATGTAGGAAGACTGGAACAATTTGGTCTGACGAAAGGAAAAAAATCTCATTGCGAAAGAATGAAATTAGTATGGGCACAAAGGAAGGCTAACAACAACAAACGCCTCTAATTGTATTTCGCGTGGTCCACTAGGGCCCATACGTGAATAATAATAATATATATATATATATATATATATATATATATATATATATATATATATATATATATATATATATATATATATACATATATATACATATACATATATATATATATATATATATATATATATATATATATATATATATATATATATATATATATATATATATATATATATATTTTTTTTTTTGGCGTTTTTTGCCTTCGCCATTTTTTATAACATTTTCCCTTCTTTTCTTCTTACGATTTCTTTAAAGTTTTTAACAATTTAATGATTTTACTTTTATTTCAAAGAAATACCTACAATTCTTATTTAGTGATTAATGCGAATTCAATATATATATATATATATATATATATATATATATATATATATATATATATATATATATATATATATATACACATATATGTGTATATATTTATATTCTTGACATATACAGAAGTAATTGGAGACATAAAAGAAATAAAAGTAATTTGGAGAATTAGATACCAGCTTTTCATTGACGGGTTAGACACTTTTCCATCAGCTCTCATAACTAGCATTAGGTTCTCAAAAAGTCACTGCTGTTATTTATGGTTATTAATTAATTACTGAAATATTTTAATTCTGTATTCATTTTAGGTAAAGGGTGGCCGTTTCTAAAGCAGCCAATTGTGGATTTTAGTGATATTGTTTTCAAAACAAAAATAATTAAATACTCAGCATTTGAACTAAATGAAAAAATATAATTTTAAAGGCCTCTAACTTATTTCGTTTGTTATACCAATGGTAAAGATTTAGTGACAATTATTTTGTACCACAGTTTACGTCCAAATTAGGTTAAATATTTCAAAACGAATTAGTTTTAATCACAGATTCAAACAGCGCGATAGACAAATCATATTCTCAAAGAACAACTATGGGTTTTTTGACATTGCATTTGCGGTTTTGAAACGAAAACAACACAACGGTTTATTTTGTTGTCTGAAGGTTAAACTTATTTGTAGATGATTTTATAGGTATGTGTGATGCAGACATAATTATTCGGAAATCAGCGGCGTGGTACCAGAAAGGATGTTGTTGAGGAAACCGTTCGAAGCGTAACCCGATAATAATCGGGATATGGCCGTGCGATTTTACTCGACTTTATTTGTTTAAGTAAGCGATTTAAAATATGTGATTTCGAATATCGAAAAAGGCGGTTTCCCATGGCGATTGTCGTCTTTTATTTAAACGCAGACGAATCTGTATTCGTATCTTATGAAATCTACAGAGCGAATATATCTGAATTGAAGTCATAGGTAACATACATTAGCTTAGATTGATACAATGATACGAAACAACTGTTTTATACAATAGGATACAACTTAAATTGTAACCTTGAAGCACACTGCCTTATATTTTATGTACACGTTAAAAAGTATTATGAATTATTGCAATCTATCCCTTAGTTCATAGTTTTTAAGGTATTTTAAAACTAATGTTGGAATTTATAAGGGTCGATGGAAAAGTTCTCGGCCTAACAAAAAAAAAACAGGATATTTGGAGAATATTTTTTTATATTTCAACGCATTCACCTTGCAATGCAATTCATTTAGACCAACGATGTCAATATGTTGTAATATTCTCAGTATATTCCGATTTGGCCAACTCAAGAGGTTGCCTTATTTTTGACCTCATTATTTGACTTCACTTTTCATCCAGTGAGTAATTTCTACAGATTTAGGAAGAGGAAGTAATCGCTGGGAGCCAAATCCGGCATATGGGGAAGAATTTTGAAGCTTAGGTCACGGAATTTTGCAAACAATAACCCGAAACGCGTATGTTGGAGACTTATCGTGGTAAAAGAGTGGTTTCATATCGACCAGTTATGGAGTTTTAGTCTGAATCTGCAGATTGGGCCATGTTTGCTTTTTTTGGCACACTTTCACCTGTTCCCACCCATTATTTGGAATGTTGCTTTCGTTTTTTGGGTATAATTATGTATCCATGTTCATTTACTGTTATAAAATATCGAAGAGACTAAGCAGAATTGCGTTTAAATTAGTCTAACTACTCTTGAGAAGTGTTCATTCGAAGAAATGTTCATCTTTGATTGGCTATTCACAAATGCTTCACCTGTCAAGTACTTTTTCCATGCTTAAAATATTATGTGAAATATAGTGGATACAGCCTATCGTAAACTCGTTGGACTGTAGATTTTTGTGACGATTTTGTCAGTCGTAGTGGATTTAAGGCATCACAAGCATTCATTATTTTCTGTGGATATGGTAACGTTTAAATTCAGCTGGCCACTTTTTACTGTTGAAAACGAAGGAGAAGAATCCTTTAAGATATCTAACTATCTTTGTAATTATGTAGGGGAAAAACCCCTTAAAATAGTAGTACTTACAACTGCTCGAACTTTATTTAATCCGCTAAAGCTAATTTTATCTGTTTGTCTGAAAATATCAATACGATATATATATATCCTATCAGTAGGAATATTCCTAAATCTACGTTATATCTCATTTAGATCAAAAATTACACTGGTCAACATGATTTTTACAGATATGGCCTAGCACGTCCTATTTTCAAGTATATCATGGGATTATTGAAATTATTCGAACTTGACTTTAGAGTACAAAGGTAAGGAGTACTTTGATACACAGTATTGTTGTTTTTTGTGTCTATGGGACTGTAGGCAAAAAAGAACATTACATTAAGAAAGATTAGGTTCATAGAACTTCTTTTGAACCTGGTACTTCAAACAAAAAATATGCTCCCCTCGTTAACACAATAAAGGTGCTTCTTCCGCCTCTCCATATTAAGCTTGGGCTAATGGAAAAGGTTTCAAGTACCTAAAAGAAATATTTCCTCAATTAAGTGATGCAAAACTAAAAGAAGGCATATCTATTAGACCTCAAATAAGGAAGCTGATTTCCATTTTCAAGAAATATTAAATAAAAAGGAATTGGCAGCTTGGAAGTGTTTTGTAAGTGTAGTGAAAGAAGTTCTAGGCAACAAGAAAGATGAAAACTATAAAAACCTCATAGATAAACTCTTGAAAGCTTAAGGAATCCTAGGGTTTCGCATGTTCTTAAAAAGGCATTTTTACACTCCCATTTGGATTTTTTCCGGAAAATGTGGGTACAGTAAGCGAGCGTGCGTAGAGAGCATGCGTAGAGAGCATGCGTAGAGAGCATGCGTAGGGAGGTTTCACCACGATTTCAGGGCGATGGAAGGAAGATACCAGGGATGCTGGAACCCATCTATTTTGGGCGACTACTGCGGGATTTTAAAAAGAGATGATACTACAGAAGACAGGTGGAGAAAGATAATGTTTTTGTCGCTGTATTACATCTCATGTAATATATTTTTTATTCACATAATCCTCAGTAATGTCTTTGCATAGATTTTGTACGTTTTATATGTTTATATTAAATAAATATTAGATTGTAAAAATATGTCTTCTTTTTTACCGCACCACCGAGCCCCTGTAACAAAAAAACTCTATGTGCTAGTAATTATAGTAATTAGCTTATATTCTTTTCTTTATTTGGGTTTTTCGCCACGATCTAAAACTCAAAAAATATCAATATATCTGTTCTTATGTAAATAAAGAATCACTGGGTAAAACAAAAAACCAAACGGAGACAAATTTTGCAGTGGTCCATTTTATGTAATAAATTTGCCTAACGAATAAAATTTTAAAAATATAAAAATGTTCTAAAAAAATATACAAACTTTTAACATTGACGTTTACATTGAAGTATTCTCCTACCGTTTTCAAAACGAACCTAAAAATAAAGTATATTAATTTCTATAAATTATGAAAAGATAGAAAGTAAATATATTTTTTGTGTATGTCAATGACTCTAACATTGACAATTATTATATTACAATTATAATTAAATTACATTACAATTACAAGTATCATTGACATACACAAAAAATATATTTACTTTCTTCTCTCTTTCATAATTTATAGAAATTAATATACTTTATTTTTAGGTTCGTTTTGAAAACGGGAGGAGAATACTTCCCGAAACATTAACGTTAAAAGTTTGTATATTTTTTTAGAACATTTTTATATTTTTAAAATTTTGTTCGTTAGGCAAATTTATTACATAAAAGAATCAATCACTGAGAAATTTGTCTCCGTTTGGTTTTTTGTTTTACCCAGTGATTCTTTATTTACATAAGAACATATATATTGACTGTTTTTGAGTTTTAGACCGTGATGAAAAACCCAAATAAAGAAAAAAATATACGGACACGCCACAATCATTCAGACATTACTTAGTAATTAGCTTATCATTCTTGGATTTAGAATAACAAAATACTTCATATACACCTATTTTCATTAATGTTAATAAATAATAAAGTTATTATTAAAGTTTAAATTTGTTGACCTGCGTTATGTTTTAAGTTAAAAAAGTGTCGTGTTTCGCGACTGTCTTACATAGTCTTCCTCAGATTTGGCTTCGTGCAACTTCTGACTAAAATTGAAATTAAATGACTAGAAATAAAATGAAAAATTTGTAACATGATTTCGGATATCAAGCAGATTTCGATTGGGATTCCCAAATAGTTTACATTCGATCAGGCACTTTTTTGTATGGATAGACTGCCTATAATCTATATCATTAAGGTTACTCGCAATGAACTTTTACTAAGAAAATTCTTACGCATTTGTGAGATGTGTTATAATGAAGGAAACATACCAGCAAGAATAAAACGCAAAGTGGTTTTACAGCTAGTAAAATAATCGCGTTCATACACATTAAAATAGTGAAAATAGGTGATATTGGAAATAACTGATAATATTACTATTGTTATTATCAAATGTGAACTGAAAATATTATTACATAACGTTATGCGTTAATTTGTAAGACATTTTTTCTGTTCATTAGTTGCAAACTTGTGCAGTAAATGGCATTTGCAGTAGAACTATCCTTCAGATATAAATACAAATTTGCTGTGTTCATTCTGCATGCATTGCAAAAATAAAAACAATAAGGTCATGAAGAATAACATACCTTGTATAGCATACAGAATACTTAAAAATCAATTGAAATCATGACTGCAATTTTAAAATTAATCTAAGAGTTATTTTGATGCCAAAACTTCCTGAATACTGAAATTTCGTAGTTGAAGGTAGGGAAAGTTAGCTAATGAAAAAATCTTACTGAATTTATATTAGAAAGTTTAGTTTTGGTTTCAGACGAATTACAAAATAAACCAGTGGATGTTATTATACATATAACCAGACCACCTGTTTTAAAAAGAAGATAATGCGAGACTTTTGTACATTTAGTCTTATCTTTTTTAAAAGCAATAAGGTTATTTTGCCAAGTTTATTTCATCTTCTTCAAAGTAATCATCTCTTTCTGCAATAGACTTATTCCAATACTATTTCCCGCCTTCAAAACAGTTTTTATATTCGAATTCTAGTATTTCTTCCAAAGCGCCTAGCGAACTCTCTGAAATGGCTTCAGTAAACTCAAAACGGCGTTCACAAAGTGGTTTTTCAATTGAGAAAATCGGAAAAAGTCCCATGGTGTCATATCTGATGAATATGGTGCTTGTGGAATGGTGTTTGTTAATTTTTAACACGTCAGTTTTTTGTTACAGGGGCTCGGTGGTGGGGAAAAAAAGGAGACGACATATTTTTACAATCTAATATATTTATTTAATATAAACATGTAAAACGTGTTAAATCTATGCAAAGATGTTACTAAGGATTATGTGAATAAAAAATATATTACATGAGACACTTTTTTCTCTTGTGTTCTGTAGCATCATCTCTTTTTAAAAACCAGCAGTGGTCGCCGAACATAGATGGGTTCCAACGTCCCTGGTATCTTGCTTCAATCGCCCTGATGTCCTGGTGAAACCTCTCTCCTTGTTCGTCGTTTACTGCACCTACATTTTCCGGAAAAAATCTAAATGCTAGTGTAAAAAATGCATTTTTAGAACATGCGATATCCTAGTATTCACAAATATTCCACTGATACTGTTCATATTTAAAGCGATTTAGAATGGTTGTCAAGTTGTCATAGGTTTTTTTCATTGTTACTGAATGGGCTACAGGAAGAAATGGGTTTTTGTTTCCATTATGAAGCAAGACTATTTTTAGGCTGTATTTTGACGAATTTATGAAAATACGCCACATGGAAGATACATGTTCCATATTAAGCTCATTCATTAAACCATCAATACACAACAGACACATAGCGATACTTCGATTTTATAAAAACTTGAAAAGGTTACATTTCGTTTTCGGTAAAGTGAAAAACTTGCCATTTTATGTAACAGGTTTTACTGTTGAAGACTGGAACCAAGTTCCGATTTTTGTTTTGACAATTAAAGTTCACGTACTTAATCATTTCATTCATTCTGAGTTATTAAGTGAGGTTCACTGGTAGCTGTTAAAGATGTTGGGTCACAACTAGTGTTCTCAGGAAGTTGTGGATCGGATACTGATGAAAAATTAGAATCACTGGAAAACATGTTGTCCAGGTTTAAAGGTGTAATCGGTAGCGGTAGTTCCTGGCTATGAGGAACTGGCCTAAGTGCAGAAGGCAAATTTGAAAAAATACTGAATTTTGTCCCTTTGCTATTTTGAAATTTCTTTTGTTTAGTGATACAAATGTAGCCATCACCTTCATGGTCAGTAGGTTCTCTCCACACCATAGGAACAGCAAACGGCATACATTTTTTCTTGCGATGCATCTACTGCATTAAATTAAAGCAAGCATGAGCAACTCAACTTTTATCTTGATCTCCAATTTGGCACTTAAAATATAAAAGATAGGCTTTTTATTATTTCCTCGGATATATCGATCTAGCTTTTGACTTTAAAATAAATCGTCCGCATATATAACAAAACATATCCGCTGGACTTTTGCAAAATCGATGACTAGAACTTGCCATTTTATATAAAATCGATTTAAACACTTGACTGTACGAGAAATGGGGAAGAAGCAGGTACTTGAAAATGGGGCATGCTAGGCTTTCTGTGATACATACATGTTAGAAAAATCATGTCGACCTGTGCTATTGAGGTGTATGATGGAGTGTTGTCGTGATACAAAAATCACGAATTGTTTTGCTACAAATCTGTACGTTTTATCCGCAATCTCTTCAATACTTAATCAGTGATTGCTGAGTACAAGATCTTTGATATTGGAATTTTTTTTATTGCTTGATGCGGAAGGTTTTCCTTCATTCTCGACTGGTCTGTAATTCTCTACCAACACTAAAGTCCTTATACCACCTGTCAATATTTTTTTAGACATACCTTCATCGCCGTAATACTCTCTTAAAATTTTTAAAACATCATCTTTTCAGATAAAATTTTATACAATCTATTTAAAAAGTCATCAATTTTTTTTTAACAATTACAAACACTTAACAAGGGAAATGATGAAAGGATGAAAGGATGAGGGATGAAAATTTTTGTTAGTTTTTGATCACAGCAGTATACAAAAAACTGCCTTTTATTTATTTCACCATAGTTGAGATTGTGATAAACAACATGAAGATCTTCATATCACAATAGATTTGAAGCAAAAGTTAGTCAAAATTATTAGAAGTATCCAGAATAACAGAAAATAAAAATATCTGAAAAAATCAATTATAGAAAGTTGTGTTTTTATTTGATAGAACATTAAAATAAAAAAAAACTTTTTTCTGTTGGCTGTAAAATTTTTCTAAGCTATTTTTAAAACAAGGTTGAAAACTTAATTCATAGAAATGCGCATAGTTTTTTAAAAAAGTTTTGCATCGTTTTCAAATAATGATTTAACAACTTGATTAAATAGTGTCTGGGGAATAGTTAATGATTGTTTCTTTCATATATAAACCATAAAATAAAAGATAATATTTTTATTTCAAAATTATAGTTTCTATTTAAAGCAAATAAATATTTATATTGAATATATTATTGAGTTCTAATTTGATTATGTTGTTTATGATGTATATATATATTTGCAAATATGTTGGTGAGCAGAAAGCCCAATATACAAAATAAAAATGTCTGGTTGAAATTATTTAACATTATGCTTTAGTTTTACTTTAGATATAAACTAATACAGTTTAGAAGGAAATTTAGTGTGTTTCAAGTTTTTCTTAAATTTTGAATAAAATGAAAATATGATTTTTTAAAAATTCAAAAACTGAGTAGTCACCGTTTACTTTTCGAAAACGTTGAACATTGTCCTTTAGTTGATGGATTTATCGGGGATTAATCTTATAAATTCCTCCTTTAACCGTTTTCTTCGCGGTTATATTGCAAGATCTCGTTAGTGTGTAATAAATTAATTGTTGAAGCACCTCTGGGCGGTGTAGTGCCACCTTGTTTAAATTACATACATTCATGGCTACTGTTATGATCACAAAGTAAGGTGATTTTTGTTTTAAAAATTCGCGCACTTTAGGTATCGATACAACCATTTATTTAATTGGGAGGACTATCCTTGACATTTGACAGAACTTCCATATTATCACTTGTTATGTGAGAAATTATAGAGTCTTTTGTGATTGAGTTTTTAATGAAGATTCATTAAATCGATTCATTCATTTTTCGAGCAAAGAAGTTGCAATAACTTTTGTCTAGAAAATGAAATTTCTTGTGTTGACGCATTAAAAATGTATAAAAGATGTTACGGCAATGAAACTATATAAAAAAATGCTTACAAATTGTAAATGAACTTAAATGATGGTAGAGAAGCTGTTGAAGAAGACCCTCACTCAGGAAGACCTTTCGTTTGACAGAAATTTTATATTATTTCGCTTGTTAAGTTAGAAATTATAACTAACGTCCTTTGTAATTGTTAATCATTGGATTCAATTTTGTTTACAAACCGAAATTTCTTATGCTGATGTATTAAAGATGTTAAAAAAAGGTTACAGCGATGAAGATATTTTAAAAATTAATACTATAAGGATTTTAGTGATGCTATAGAAGCAGCTAAAGACGAATCTCATTTATTGCCAAAATGAAGGATCTTCTATCGACTCATCACCGATAATCAAATATTAGAGACATTGTAGACATTAACATCCACGATACCGCACCATGGCACACCGCAATAATTATTCGCCAATTTTTCACTAAAAATTAAACATACACCGTTCCATAAGCGCCATTCACCAGATATGGCACCGTTTGATTTTTTCCTCGGTCGAAGAACTACGTGTCCACTAGGTGTCCACTACGTGGACGTGGTTTTGAGTTTATAGAAGTCATTTAAGAGAGTTTGCTGGGCGTTTTGAAGGAAATACTACAAGTCGAGTATAAAAAATGTTTTGAAAACTTTGGAATAAATGTATTGCATTGAGAAAGGATTACTTTAAAAGAGACAAAATAAATTTGGATGAATAAATAAATAATTTATGCATTATTTAAAAAACGTTTTGATCATGGTAGAATATGTTCAAATTTCGATTTCAAAAAAGTGATGATAGTGATTATTTCGTGATATTGCAATCTTTTGACAATAAACGCGTTTCCTATCTTAATTTCGAAAAGGTATGAGAATCGTTCAAAAATTCTCGGCCTGACACAGGGATATCGTAAATATGATCAAATATGATTATGATATTTGTGGAGTATGATTTGTGACATGCTTCACAGCATGCTAAGATTCAGAGGCGTGGTGCGTTTAACAACTTATTTGAGACGATTGAGCAAAGAAAACAACTTTTGAATAAGCAATTATAAAGTACTTCAGTTTAAGGTGTTTAACCTTGATGGGTAAACAAACATTCTTAACTTCTACTTTAAAGGATTCTTATCCTTCGTTTTCGATGGTAAAAGAGTAGGCATATATTTAAATTTAAACGTAGTCATATATCCATTGAAAATAATGAACGCATAGGATGTCGAAAAAATTGGTAAGATAAATAAAGTGGTTAAAATTTTTTTTAAATAATCGCCGATTGAAGATAGGTGAGTTCGGTCCACTATATTTTAAACGATGTTTTGGGAATCAAAATGCTTTATCGAAAGGTGCTGCCTATGTTAAAAGTCGACTATGGACGTATTTGGATAAATGCTATCTCAAGAACGTTTAGACTCGTATAAACAGTGTTTTTATATTGGTAGATGAAAGACGATATCAACGTTACCTATCAGAGATGAAGCAGCAATCAAAACATTGAGCGGGACCAGGTGGAATTGAGCCAAAGAACGCTAAATGAATGGTTATACAGAGGCTATTAAAAAGTTGGAAAGTAGTTAGTTTAAATGTATTGAATTTCAAGATACTTATGTTTAAAAATTCAAAAAAATCAAAAATCGTTTTGCTTTGTTAGGCCGAAAACTTTTCCTTCGACTCTCGTATAGACCAGTAACTCTCAAATAAACAATCAGACTAATATACACAAAAGTGTCAGTGTGTATGTTCGACAATTTTTTTTTATTCTCTATTCTCTACTGCATGGCACCATTATAAAAATAATGAATTATTAAATTTATCAAACGTGAAGTCGAAAAATTGTATAGTATGTAAAATATTCTCTGATCGACCGGTGATTAAAATTATATGGATTAATACTGCTCAAGATAACATGTATATTTAATATATTAGGAAATATCAACATCGAAAAAGTTGTCGTAAACTTAGTTATGTTGTTGAGGTAATTTTAACTAGTTTCTTTAAACCAAACCCTTCATAACCTAATCAAGGTGTACATACCATCAGACCAAGTGACGATTACTGCTGTATAATACGCCGACTGATATTGTAATGTTACTACCATGAATTAGTTACTGAATTTTATTCATTTTACTAACCAGAAGGCGATTTGATTGATTTGTCTGTTATTTTATCATAGTTCATTTTTAAAATGAAATAAAACAAATTTTTACTTTGTTATTTATGACTTATTTTTTTTTGTTTTGTTTTTGTGACTATAGTTTCGTAAACAATGTTACATTATCTTCTCGTCATATACGGGATAAAGGCATTTGAACATTGTTGGATTTAATATTCTTTACGTCTTTTTGTCTTTTAAGACAAAATAGTTTTGTAATTAATATAAGAGATGCTTTAACAGCTTTATATTTTGGTGTGCTTATAAATGCTACTACGAAAACTGATATTTCGCAATAATATTTCCATAATATTCGAATCCCGGCAGGATAGACAAGAGCTCGGCTCAATATCATTGTCAACTATTTTAATTAAGTTAAGTCAATTTATGATCACAGCCAGTGAGTAGAATGAGGCATTGAATTAGATGAGATTTAATATTGTTATCTCTTGATTTTTAAAAAACATAAGAAACATATTAGCTGAGAGGCACAAATATTCAAAAGGAAACAATCAAAACAGAATAGAACATTCTGAATAAGTTATGGAAACAATATGTTTGGCATAAGAATAAATCATTTCATTTCTGTCTGACAGGTTTAGAAAAACAACTACTGTTATTAAATTATATTGCACAAATATACTGAATTCATCAACAACACACACACAGATATATATATATATATATATATATATATATATATATATATATATATATATATATATATATATATATATATATATATAGGGCCGCTATTATGTGTGGAAAGTGTCAGATATCTTGAAAATGCTTTGAGATTTCTTAATCAAATTTTGTTCACCAACATCAGGATCGCATATCTCAAATCAAAGGGTAACTTGATTTTTTAAACGACAACAGTACTTGAATTTGATATTGGCGAAAAGAGCATTTTTTTCTGAATTCAACAAGGTAAATATTGTATGCTTTTTTTTTCAAACTATATTTTTTAAAAATGGCTAAAATGTGCTTCGGTCTGTTTTAAGGTAAATATATTTTTCATTTAGTAGAAATGAAACAATGACCGACATATGAAGTATTTGATTACACTTGACAACTGTTAACGTCAATTTGTGAATTTCACAATTCTTTCAATTTTTATGTGGAATTAACATGTATTTAACTGAAAGAGAAAGATTTGAAATAGAAAACAGAAAACTCATTTATGCTGAAGTTTGTCGAGTATTTAATGAAGTACATCCATATAAGAACATCACCAAGTCCAAGAAGTTTTAAAAATAGTGAAAAGATTCAATGATACAGGCAGCATTAAGTCATCCAAAATTAGGAAGACAAAAAACAAAAATGAATGGTGAAAATTGAAAAATAATTATTTTATTATATATATATATATATATATATATATATATATATATATATATATATATATATATATTATATATATATATATATATATATATATATATATATATATTTATATATATATATATATATATATATATATATATATATATATATATATATATATATATTTATATATATATATATATATATATATATATATATATATATATATATATATATATATATATATATATATATATATATATATAGTATGGTAGAATCTAGTGTTAAGAGTATAGAAAGACAAGATTTAAAATGATTTGGTCATACCCTAAAGATGGACGATCAAAGACATCTAAGCGAACATGGCAAACAAAAACACATAAGAAAATGCCAATAGAAAGACTACGAAAAACATGGAATAGCGTAGTAGTAGAATGTTTTGCTAAAAAGGAGTAGACTAAAAAATGGACGAATAATGACAAGAAATAGGAAAAGCTGGGCAAGATTTATATATATTCTCGTTGGATGGCTGCTTAAATATGGATTTTTTGGACGCATTCCAAACGCAGTCCAAAGAAGTCAAAAAACTCCATATATATATATATATATATATATATATATATATATATACAAGGTGTCCCGAAACTCAACGTCAAGCGGGTGCCGAGCGAAAGGCCAGTTGTGGCAAAAATAAGAAAAAAATCCATGTCACCGTGTTAAGTGATAATAGGTATATTCTTGAAAATTTTGAAATTCGACACCCTAGGCTATATCTTTAGGTACTGTGATCACAAATTTCTCAATTTTCAGTGTTATTTTTTATAACGTAATCCCAAATAACCATGCTATTAATCCCAGTCACAAAGGGTAAGTCAGAGTTCAGTTCACAGTTCACCGAGTAAGTGAGTTTTCGTTCCACTGTTTCACCGTTTCGTTCCATACAAGATATTATAGGGATACTTAGGGGATGAATCTTATAGGGATACACTTTGAATCTTATAGGAAAGCATGTGTAAGTCACTTCTCACAATTTAACGAAAACTGCGTCGTAGAATCCCAATCATCACTTTTTTGAACTATACTTGAACAGATCGTACTATTCCATGTTCTTGAAATTGTCGATAAAAACGATAAATTGTCGATTTCTGAGGCGCCGGACGATTTGGAAATTTTCGTCTAAATTCACGTTGACTTTGAATAATTGATCCGTTTTAATGTAAATTAAGACAATTTCACTGTGTCCTTTAGCGTGTTTGCATTTATAATACAACTTGCATGTCTGCACTACACAATAACCAAACCAAAATTGATGCAAATATTACAAAAAAAAATGGCGCCAAAATAAAATGGTAGCATGATAATTGCCCCACCCTTTATATTAAGAAAATTAATGTTTTAAAGTATTTATTTATAATAGTGAAATTATTACTCTCTAGTCTTTTCGAGAGATGTATGGTTCAGCCAAGAACAAGAATTGATAGCTAGAGGAAAATAGTCGATAGCTGATGACCGTCGTTCGAAACCCTCCTTAAGAAGTAGGACCAGTCGATAAATAGCCTTAGTTACTCATGCGCCTCTAATCCTAAATCCTTTTTTATAATATTGAATTAAATTAAATAAAAAGCTAACAAATGAAAATATATATATATATATATATATATATATATATATATATATATATATATATATATATATATATATATATATATATAATTTTTAAGAAGTTTTTACTTCTATTAATACTTTAGTTTATTTAAAAATAAATAAATAACATTTTTGCTTCTGTTATAACATTTTTGGGTTGGTAAGTTCTTTTTCGAAATAATATATTAAGTTAATTAAAAGATGTATTCAAATATTCAAAACACTCTAAAACGAAACATATCAAATATTATATGGAATTAAATCAATATTGCTTAATTTTTTTTTTATAATTATCTACATTTTTCTGAGTAATGTATATGGGACGTTGACATTCAAATATTTTTTGTTTAAATTTCATTTCAGTATACGTAACAAAACAATATTTTTTTAATCAGATAAAGAATTATGTGTAAAAACACTTTTCTGAACTTACGTTAAATATATTTTGATAACAATATCTTGATGAATAAAATCTCAGTTATTTGTTTTTTTTGGTGGATTTAGAAAAGATTTTCGTTAATTACAATATCAGAAACTAAGTAAAAAAAAACCTAAAAATTAAAAAGCAAAATTTAAGAAAACCTTTATATACAAACATAGTTTCTCTGATTCAAAGTCCAGGCCTGGAACATTCCAGCTCCCGGCGAAATCGCAATCCTAGAACCGCTTTATATTACACGTCCTCCAGGCTCCGATCATTAAAAAAGTTCATTATAAAAAATTTGATTGGACAACGTGCGAGCGGTGGGGGAAACGAAAAACGAACCGAACCGAAGGGGGAAATAGAAGGAACACGGAAAATAGAGCAGGGGCGCAAAAAAAGTTGCGAACGCACCGCTACGCATCCTAGAATGAAAGGAAAAGGAACAGGCGCGATAGAGTTGCGGGTCGTTCTCTGGAAATGGGTCACTTTTGATCAAGTAATAGGTAAGAAAACGTAAAAGTCATACAGCTAGTTTTGCATGGACACTTTAATTACATAGAATTCTTTGTTCCAGACTTTGACTATAACATTTAAAAAAAACAGTTCTCCGTAAAATATATAGTATTTCGTCACTTTCAGGGTGATAAAACGCTTAAGTTGACAGCTGCCTTAATTTTTTGTCAAATTGATGCCTCCATATCTGAATCCTTCCAGTTATCTAACTAACTCTTTTGTGCCTGTTTTTTGTGGCTTCACCTCTGGCTTTATCTGTGGTTTCAGTTCTCTCTACGTTCCGGAGTTGTTCATTGACTCAAGATGAATGATGAATGAAATGACTCTAGATGAAGCTATATCGTAAATATAAATATGCATTTAATTTTTGCATGCATTTTCCCCATGTTTTCATTGAAGACAATTTCTAAAATATTATTGTATTTTTATTAAATCCTCATATAACTACATAATACAGTGCTTCTGCTAGTAAAGATAAAAGTCATACAAAATTAAGGTCATATTTGGTGATTATGTGGTAATATTTTGACTAGTGGCGCCATCTTCTCGGAACAGTGGGTAGTAAAATATGTAGAGAATACCGTATAGAATAATTATGTTGTTCTCAGGTTGGAACACATTATTCTCTCAACTTGTTAACATAAGATTTGTTAAAACCTTGAAATCCCCCGCTGTGTGTTTCACTCACGATTTTAGTATCATCACGTATCTCCAAAGCATTTGACGCATCATGAGATATTTCCATACATTTTCATAGTAAAAGAATAAATCGAATTATATTCTGAAGCAGATTTTTTTTAATAATAAATAAAGGAAGGAAAAGAAATAAATAAAGGATCTGATTGACAAAGAAACTTTTTTCTGAAAAAATTATTTTTAGTACCCCAGGATAGTACTGAGTCAGTCATATAATGCTTGATGATACAATATAATGGTAACTTCATTGAGTAGGATGCATGACACCACTGTTTCTTGTTTGAGTAGGATAAATTAAACATAAGACTTATTATATAAATACGATTTAGTTTTAAAAAGACAAAGCTAATCGTTTACAGATTTTAATATATATATATATATATATATATATATATATATATATATATATATATATATATATATATATATATATATATATATATATATATATATATATATATATATATATAGATACATATATACATGCGACAATTTCAAAAACATTGAGTTCTTGAGTTAAAACATTATTGAAATTATGATATATTTTTTGAGTTTAAGTGAAGACGTGTTTCAGGCAATATACATATATTAATTACTTATATTGTACATATACGAACGAAACAATTGACGTCATATATTTTTGTCAAAAATCTTGTTAAGAAAACAACTTAAGTATATTTTTTTTAGGCCAAGGTCTAAAAATGCAGTGCATTAGTTATATGAATAAAATATCAAGAGTCTTGCATCAGGAACTCTGGTGCAACCATTAGATTAGGTCAATAAAACAGGAATAGGAATAAATATAAGTTATGTATAATAGTTTAATAAATTTTCCATTGAAATAAACTTATTTTGATCTGTTGTGTAAAATTTTAGGAGAGAAAATAATCTTTTATCGTCGAATAACCCTAATCTTTCTGACTGGAGACGAGAGTATTATTTGTTTTGAAGTGGAGAAACTCACACAGCTCACCGTACGCCTTGAGACAATAGAACCTATCTGACCCTCGATGGAGAAGGATCCAGAAGTGAATCACGCAAAGAAACGATGAAAAGTTCTCAGTGTTGCTAGGATAACAGTGCAGGAAAAAATCGTCTCATATATAGTGTCTGGTTGTGATTTGATATTCTTATTACGCAAAAAAAGAATATTGGTAAAATATTCTTCTTGAAAACGTTGTTTTTATTTGTTTTTCTAGGTGGTATTAAATGCAGGCGAAAAATGGTCTGTTACGATATTTGACTGATTCTTTTATCATTTTTACTTTAAACTACGAAAACAGTAATAGTCTATATTTTTGTTTTTACCAGCTAGTACATTATATGGGTTGTTAATTATTTGTTTTGAATGATTCTAATGGAATCGTGATTGTTGGTTAATAATCTTGTGTACGCTACTGGCTGAGAAATAATACCACAGTGATATTTTTTGTGAGTCAGTTGATAAAAAATGACATGATAAAATATAACCGAAATGTATTAATGCAAAGAGAAATATTTCAGGGAAAAATAAACATTGTACATAGAAGAACCCTCATCGTGAGTTGTTTTGAATTTTGAAAAATACAAATTTACCTTAGAAACGATCAAATGTCCATCAAAAGTCATTGGAATTTCCAAAGATCCATGCTGTGTGCACGTAGATTATCTTCTTAGTCCGTTAAAAATAATAAAAAAAAGAAAAAAAAAGTGGTTTTGTCACGTGTTTCCGCACAAACGTCAAAAATAAAAAGGAAGAAAAAAAACAAGAGAGACCGATGAAAGGCACTAAAACCCCGCCAAAAATACGAAATGTACGATCCTCCGCGAGAGCTGCGCTTAACGTCTCTTGGCTTGAAAAAAAAAACTAACTGACTACATCCGCAAAAATATACGAAAAATTTAGCATCAGGTCGGCGCGAACACCAGCGAGTGTATGAAAATTGGGAGCGCGGACAAAAAATGACGGAGGACCACGCTTATTCTTTATTGGGACATCGCCATGAGACATCTGCTGTAATAAGCCGGCACTAAAAAATAGTGCGTGCAGCAGGAAAAGGGGGGAGGCCACCCCGCCTATTCGCGAATGAAAATGCGCAGAATATAACGAGTACAGACCCGCAATTAAAAATATCAAAATAAAAAAATCGAACGCGGCTCTCTCGCTTCTGCTCTTCGTCTAACGGTCGTTGGGGGATCGACGGTGGCCCGTGGTGGTGTTTCGCTTTCGGGCGCGCAAAACGATTTTTTGGTTGGATTTTTTCTTCGTTTCTTTTTTTTTTTTGAAAAGTAAAAGCGTTCCCGGCGGCCGGCGTCGAGTTTCCCGCTTCCTGGCCGGTCCCGGTCGCACACTTTCGCTCGCGCGCCCCGTTTTTATGCCGACCTGCTAGTTTCTTCTCGATTATGAAAATATGAAACAGCCAGGGGCGGCGTTTTTTGCCTTCGCCATTTTTTATAACATTTTCCCTTCTTTTCTTCTTACGATTTCTTTAAAGTTTTTAACAATTTAATGATTTTACTTTTATTTCAAAGAAATACCTACAATTCTTATTTAGTGATTAATGCGAATTCAATATATATATATATATATATATATATATATATATATATATATATATATATATATATATATATATATATATATATATATATGCTGAAGATTTTTTTTGCGTGAATTGCTCCTTTTTATTTTGCGTGCTCTTGAAACCCTATACAGGAGGTGAACCAGAAAAATGAGTTAAGGGAAAGAAACTGAATGGAAATAAAATATGATGTTTTGTTTGTTTGCTGCTGCTGGCGGGGGGAATCCCCCCTCACGAACCGCTATATATATGTATATGTATATATAGATATATATATAGAGATATATATATATATATATATATATATATATATATATATATATATATATATATATATATATATATATATATATATATATGTATATGTATATATAGATTCTTCCAGAGTTGTAGGAAATGACTTGACTAAGAAACATTTACAAATAATGATTTCCGATGTTGCCAGATTTCTTCAGTAGCTACAATAGCTAACAATATTTTTAAATGGTAACACCGTATTTTTTTAACATAATTTAACAAGTCTTAAAATTCGAATTAAAAAAGGTTTGGAAATGTTAAAATATGGAGTAGCCGTTTTAGAACAATCCATTATTATTCAACAACAATACAACTTTTTTTGTGAAAAGAAACTTGTTTGAAATACTTGTTGAAACTTGTTGAAACAATAAAAAATTACTCTTATAAACTAATCAATGATTTTAAAAATGCTCAAACTGGTGCCCTCCTTGTAATCTACAATAATGAACTCATTTAACAATATTATTTCTAACATATTAGGCATAATGTTATTAATTTCTCGCCGAATTGATTATTTCACTTCATCAACAGAATTAAGAGCGGTCACGTAGACATTGGTTATTAAGAAAACCTACAGGAAAAAGGCTACAGGTGTAAGGTTAGGTGACCTAGCAGGCCACTCAACTCAACTTCTCTTCCTATCCACCTTTCTGGCAGCAGTTCATAAAGATATTTCCGCACATTTAGGGTAAAATGTGGTAGTGCCCCATCGTGTTGGAAGTAGAACAGCCTGCTTTCTGCTATGAAGATAGATCCGATCACTTTTTTATTGTAGATTCCACAGCATACGTTAACTTACCCTTACCCAGCCTTACCCAGCCTTTAACTGGCGTGCCTGAGGGGTAATTCGTAGTCGGATTTTACACTCTTGCCTAGAAACAATCACAAACATTTAGGAAAGATAAACGGACAGAAGAAAGAAAAATAACCATCCGAGCGCTGGAATCGAACCAGCTACCGCTCCAGCGCGGATTCGGCAAAACAGACGCTCTTACCGCCACACCAACGCGACCGGCAGGTTTATATCTTAGATTTTAAATATATTGATATAATTACAAGAACAGTGAAAAGTTCTCAAAATTTTTAAAGTAAAAAAATCTAATATTTTACTACATTTAGACAAATGGCATTCCAATTTTTTAATACTCTCAGTAAAATGGCATTTGTCCAATTCTCAACAAGCGGTTGTTTCAACTTTGACCTTGATTTTTCAACCTTAGTAATCAAAGTATTGGCCATCGTTAGCTATTACTTTTTCCCATTTTTCTGTCAAAGAATGAGGTCAACCATTCATCAAGTTAAATTTTCACTTCTTCATAAGAATGTGAAGAATAAAGTGTTGTTCTTAAAGTCTATGCTGCATCGATCGAAATAAGTGGTAGTCCGAAGGGGCAAAGTCCGGTGAATATGTCGGATTGGCTAAGATACCCTATTTAATGTTTTCCAAATAGTTTTTTTACACATTTTGCAACATGGGATCGAGCATTGTCATGTTGAAAATTACTCTATCGTGTCTTTTGGCGATATTCTGGTCATTTTCCTTTCAATACTCGGTATAGTTTTATCAATTGCAATCGGCATCGATCGCCAGTAATCGTTTCACCAGGTTTCATCAGAGTGTAATACATAGCTCTCCTACTATCCCACCAAATACACAACGAAACCATTCGTCCATGTATATTTTGCATTGGTTGTGATGTTGAATGTTTTTGAAACCCATGATTCTTTGCATTTTAGGTTGTCAAAATAGATCCACTTTTCATCATCTGTCACAACTCATTGCAAAAAAACTTTTCTTTTTTGTCTGACAAGCAAAAGTGGTTTTTCGCCTTTCAATGTCTCTTTCCTCCCATTCTCCTTCCTTCTGCATTTTTCCCACTGCGTGTAGACGTTTGGAAATGGTGGACTGGGCAACATTCAATGCTTCTGCCAATTATTTTAACGCATGAATCTTCATCCAATAATACTTGTAAATTTGCATCTTGCAACTTTTTCGGCTGTGTTGAACGCTCCTTGTCTTTTATACAAAAATCAGCACATTTAAAGCGTCTAAACCATCGTTCACAAATGTTTTGGGTTAGAACATTTTCACTATGCTTCAACTAACAATCACTAACTTTCAGCAGCCGCTTTCATCAAATGAAAAATGGTTATTAAACTTCCCCTCAAAATGTCTTTTTCTGGTACATAATTCGGCATATTCAAAGCTATGAAAAACTATATTTTTTTGCACAATGACAATTAATAACGAACTGGCTTTTGATGGCATATATTAATCCTCCAAAACACCATAGACATCATTAGTCTCTACTAACAAATGTATTAGTAATGTCATCTCTTAGCAAAATCGACATTATTAACGGAAACACGTAGTACTTTTTCAGATAGTCAATGTAGTCAATTCGTGACATGAAATACTTTCCTTTTCGCCAGGTTGGACGATTAGACAGAACCTCACCAAAGAACTGGTCCTGTAGTGAAGTGTAATAGTTCCCGTGATGTCCAGGCATTTTGTTAAGTAGTTATGTATACCACACCACGAGAATTTCATTGTTAGGAGTACTGCTTTATCTCTGGCATGTAATAGCGAAATACATGTCTCATCTGCTGTTATACAACATCGAAGGAAATAGCAGAATCGCATTTCAATAAGTCTAAACAATCTCGAGAAGTGTTTATTCGAATGCGTTTTTGATCTACCGTCACGGAAATTATTCATTAAAATACTTAGTGTTGTTGGTGGCCATTTAATAGGACATTATCCATTTTTGTGACTTTGCAACACATAATCTAATGAATCATACTTGACAAAACTTGCCAAGCATACTTGACAAAAATGACATCACAGTCATTTGTTTATACTTGCGCTATCTCTCAGGTATTTTCGAACAACTCGTATGTTACACTATAGAGTCCTCTCTTCCTCAATCACTTTATCTTGACCCATAAACATAGTCTCCCCAGCAGTACCATTATTTTTTCAGCTGCGCTCTTTTTTAGAGAAAGATCTGTACATTATAATATTTTCTACCCATTCACCGATTCCTCTCTTTAGGGACAATACTTTTTAAACTAGCTTTATTAGCTAATTTATTTACTTTAATATATATCTTCTTTGGATGTGGACCCAGCAGTCCTATCTCGGAAAACAATTACTGATACGAAATCTAATGCAAGCTGTGTAAATAGAGCAATGACAGTGATTTTTTATATATTTTTTATTCAATTGAAAATATTTTTATACATTGCATCTTTCAAAGTAGTTGCCTTGGTAAGCCGCACGGCTACGGTTACGTAGCTTTTTGTACTTACAAAGGGCTCTATTTGTTGCTTAGAAAGGACATTGGAGAAAATGGTTACGATATATGTTTTTCAGTGTCCTAGAATAATTGAAGTGAATTCTTTGAGGTGAATTTTCAATCTTGAGAAAGGGAATGTATCTGGAATAAAGAGCCACATTGATGTTTTTACCTTCTAAAAATTCGTTAATAAAGCTTTGCAGCACATTGACAAGGATTTTGATTTTTAAAAAACTGTTTTATTTCCGATGAAAGCAAATGTAACTGTTTTAGATCTGAAGGAAAAAGCAAAATATGAAGAAAAACCAAACCAAGAGTTAAAAGGCCAAAGTGTGATCGTGTTGGGCTCTATGCCAGCGGCTGGGGTGGAAAATTTAGTTTTTATTGAAGGTAATATGGATCACCGTATGTACCTGCAAAGTTTGAGTGATAATTTGTTACCCTCAGTTGAACGTTTGGAATTGGGAAATCGATGTATATTTCAATAAGACGATCCCAAATACACAGCGGCACTTGTCAAGGAATGGATCCTATATAATGTTCCTAAGCAACTTCATACACCACCCCAGTCACCCGATTTAAACCTAATCGAGCATCTTTGGAATGAGTTAGAAAGAAGAGTGCGAAAATACATTATTTCCAATAGTATCTTTTATATCAATCGTATTTTTACTATTGAGTATCAATTATACTCAATAGTAAAAAATGTTCTACAATCGGCCTTGGCTGAAATCACCCCAGACGTAACGGAAAATTTAGTTCTGTCAATGCCCATAAGACTAAAAGCGTTCATAAGTACTGAAGGTGGACCAACAAAATACAACAATTTTTTTTTATATAATATGTACATACATATGCATTGTCAGGTGTATGTTTACTTTTGTAATGTATTATTCAGGACTATTTATTAATTTTTTAATGTAATTTGCAATTCAAAATTTGGTTCTATGCCTATTGTTGTTTATTTATGTTGGAAATGTAACTTGTACAAATAAAAAAGTCAACAATTAAACCGTTTTTAAAATATAATTTATTTGCGTGGTGAATATTGACTTTTGTGACTGACTATATATAATAATTATTTTATGTGAATTTATATTTATCCCTTTTTTTAAATCCTTGTTATTCAACTAAAATTGGGATAATAAAAGTATGTTATTTGTGTTTTAGTTTTTTTTAAACATAATTCAAGTAAATACAAAAATTGAATTTTTGTCGCGAATATCTACGAGAAGGTCGCATAATAAAATCCGAAAACTAGGTTATCAGCGAAACTATTATAAATTCGCAAAATTTTATTCTAGATAATGCTCTTGTTAAATCTTACGGATAAAACAGACAATGTCACGAACGATTTCGACCTATTTGCCAAGAATCGTTTTTTAACTTATATAGTTTGATAAGGTATTTATTTCAATTAAAACATTTTTATTTAAAATCATTCCCTTAATAGCAAAGATTATTTTAAGTGCCTGCTTCTTGTGTTGGGACTTTTGGTATTAGATTGTAACCTAATATATCTCAAGGTGATATTCCGAGAAGCATCAATTACTTATTTAATTATGACGTATATGTTTATAAGTTTTCTATCGCACGTTAAATATTATCTAAAATTAAAACAATTTTGATTATTGGCTCATTGAATGTTTCCAAGAAAAATGTATGATTTTTTAGAATGTTCAGCATTCATTTCATTCATACAAGGTACCGATGTGTCTGAGTAATATCATGTAATAATATCGCTTGATGATTTTGCTAATTACCCATTTTGGAGTCCTACTATTTCTCAGGTGAGGAACCTATTTTAGAATATTGCATTTAAGTCACTGTCCTTCAATGATCCCGTTAGTACTATTAGTTAGCTGACAGGCAAGAAGAAGCGCTTCTTCATAGAAGCGCTGGAACTCATATGTTGGAATTGCCTTCAGCCAGTCGGTTACGACCTTTTCAATGTTTTTCACTGTCCCAAAATCGTGTCTTTTGGGGCGAATTTCTAATATTGAGCAAAGGAAATAATCACAAAAACTTAAGTACGGCGAATAAGGGGATCCATTACCACAGTGATGTTTTTACTTGCCAGAAACTGGTTAATTGAACTTGCTGTGTGCCAAGGCGTATTGTTGTCATACAGTATCCAGGTATTTTTGATGTTGTTGATGTTTCTCGCATGAATAACCCTTTTTCAAAGACTTTCAAGAACTTTTCCGTAAAAATGTTAATTTACCATTTGGTCTTGAGGCACTAATTTGTTATGGACTGTATCTTGGCTATTAAAAAAGCAAATTAGCTTGCTTTTGATTTTCGATTTGCTCATTCTGGCTTTTTTTTTGGCCGTGATGACGTCGAAGTGTCGATGGTTAGAGTGCTGGATGACGTGATGATGTTGGAGTTATTCCGAACTCTGGCGCTTCGTTTTCGGGTCATATTCAAGAATTCAAGACCTGTCAGCCATTTTCAATTCGCCTCAAAAATTAAGATATGTTTCCCTACTGGTCCTTTTGATACTGCAAAAGCTTTTTCGGAAGCATCATCGCGCACACTTTTTTTAGAACGCACTAGAAAAATCCGATTTACGAAGAGAATTGCTACAGGCCACCAAGGAACTTTAGCGAGTTTAAAGCCGTACTGAAGACGCATCTGATGCTGGCCTGCCTCCTCTTTAAAATTATATCTAACTGTGTCGCCAAATAGATCGCAACTCCACTAGTCTTATTATTTTATTTATACACGTCGTGTTTAGGCTCATTGTGATAAATGTATAAAACGATGTTTCAAGGACAACTAAAAGTAATTTTATTTAGAAATAAACCAAAATTAACAAAAAATATTTTTTTAGTATATTTCAACTTTTAGTATCAATAAAAGGTTTGCAGGTACAGCTTCATAATTCTTAAGAAGTTTATTTTTTGGGGAACCTTTTACCTACTACTGTTCTTTCCTACTACTGATAAGGAGTTATGAGTTGATCTCGAGTAGCCTGAAGACAATTTCAACATGCATGAATTACTGGAAGTAAATGCTTTTAATTTGAGTTTAAGTTTTGTAGTATTTTCGGTCAGTTCAAGAGATTATTCTATTATAACCTATAGTATTGTAATTAGTTTCGATTTCTGCCTGTCTCTTGTCTAGCTATTGTTTTCTTATGTTTAGTACCTTCCTCGACCTTCTCCGTGGTTCTTTCCTTCCTATTCCCTGCTATTCTTTATTCAATTTCAAACATAATTTTTCGTTATACGAGGGTGAATCAAATATAAACCGGAATTGTTTAATGCATTTTTATTATTTATAAAATAATACAAAAAAAACTATTATTAATTGATTTATCCGTTAGTTTGTGCTAGTTTCTGTATCCGGTATCCTGTTCCTAACAAAGTATACAATTGTTTTGTGCGATTTAAAAAACTATTGGTCATTTTTCGACATAGTCTCCTCCACGCTCTACACTTTTTTCCAGCGGTTTGGAAGCTTATGAATTCCTTCCTCGTAGAAACTTTGAGTTTGGGTCATCAGCCAATTGCGCTCCAAGTGCATCTTTTAAGAGCGCAAACAAAAAATAATCACAGGGTGACAAATCTTAGCTGTATGGAGGGTGTTCCAAGGATTTCCCATTGCATATTTTCTAGTTTTTCCCTCGATAAAACCGAACCCATCGGGCACAGATTTTATTGAAGCCACCTAATATGAATTAGTCAAGTTAATACCCACCTTTAAAGCGATTTCATGAATAGTGAGCCGCCGGTCTTTCTCGCCGCCGGTCTTTCTCGTCCATTCCTAAACTTCTTCGCCCAACTAAACACTTGGATCTTAGGCAGAGTATTGTCCCCATACTAAACCTTCAACCGAGTTAATATTTCGGATGGTTTAACGCCTTCCTTGGTTGAAAGCTTTATTATAACCCATTGCGCAACGGACGATGAAACTTATTGCTCACTCATGGCTGTACTGACAATTGTAAAATTCTGGTTTATATTTCATTCACCTACGTATATAAAATTTAGAAATTAGAGTAAGATTAGAGGTATAAACGATTCTAAAGAAGACCGAAAAAAGATAACTTGGTTAATTCTGCTTGGTTAATTGTCCAACAGTTGGACTCTTCAGTCGAAGCGGACAACACTTGAAAATGCTAAATGAGATTTTGGCGAAACGTCGTGACTCTTCGCAGAATCAACGGATCGACAAACATTGTACCACCCGTGAAAATATTAGATGCAACATATATAAAATATAAGATGTAACATATATAGATGTAATATATATATATATATATATATATATATATATATATATATATATATATATATATATATATATATATATATATATATATATTATATATATATATATATATATATATATATATATATATATATATATATATATATATATATATATATATATATATATATATATATATATATATATATATATATATATATATATATATATATATATATATATATATATATATATATATATATATATATATATATATATATACATATATATATATATATACATATATGTATATACATATATATATGTATATACTTGGACTGCGTCCAATGAGACAGCAGTAGTTGAGTGTCATCAGACACCCAACCGTTGGGTTCCACAATCTCATGTGCAACACACAACAACCTGCGTCTCCGCCTAAATGAACACTTTTGTTGGTTGATTGACCGGGAAGGAGCCCCACCTATCCCTTCAACTGGATGACATATGTTTCGTCTCTCGAGGTTTTGATGGTATGGTATATGTCGGCGCCCTGAAGAGTCTGAACCTCGAGAGACGAAACATATGTCATCCAGTTGAAGGGATAGGTGGGGCTCCTTCCCGGTCAATCAACCAACAAAAGTGTTCATATATATATATATATATATATATATATATATATATATATATATATATATATATATATATATATATATATATAAAGGCTATATTTTTCTTGCAAACAATGTAAAGTAAAGTAAAAACAAGGGTCAAAAACGTAAGGATTTCCGCGAAAAAAATTGCAAAGTTATTAACTCGCCAATCAAAAAGATATGATAAGAATTTTCATTTTAAGCAAATATGCGTAAAAGCATATTTGTCAAATAATAATTGGTTTTTATTTAACGAAATAACTAATGAAGGTTGTTAAAACAGTTTAATAAAAATTATTAATCAAGCCATACATGGGCCAAAAATTGAAAGTGTAAAGCTCGTATTAACTAATTGAAGATCGTCCCAACATGTTGACAATATCATTTTTTGTTAGTGTGTATTTTAAAATTATATTTAAAACCAAAATTGTATTCTGTATTCGAATATCATGGCATACTTTTATATTTACGAAGAGGCAGGATGAATACACCAGGACTTTTTCAACATGTTGGGGAAAATAGGTTAAAGCGATGCCAGGCTTACATAAACTCATACATAAGTTCAAATAGCGCATCTAAATAAAAAAAAAACAATTAATCATGTATTCAATAATGTGACGCGAATTGTCTAAAACGTATTACGGTATGAAAAATTAGTGCTAGTAATTTCAACTTAGACATTAAACGACATTGATTTATAAGTTCTCTTTTCTTTTTGTAAAAACAAACCAAATTTATGCTGAAACGTATGGAATAAATGATTATAAAAATATTACATTTTATTTTCAGATAATATCTTAAGAGGATAATGAAACACAAAAAAAAAATTATCCAAACCATGGGCGACGTTGCCAATTGTTTAGGAAATAAAATATTGATCATAGGTTTTAATCTATACTAAGCTTTGATTAATATTAAACTACTTAATTTTATGACAATTTTTAAAATAATTATAACCTTTCTCGATAAAAGCTTAACTTACACAGCACGTCTAAAATGCATAAATTAACTGATATCATTAATAATAACAATATAAATACATTGCATCTGTTATGCGATGTAAACAGTATTTTGTTCTTATTTATTATTATATTAACGCTATGCTGCTTCAATTGATTCTCTTCGTACAAAAGTTTACAAAACATACATTAATATCAAATTCTTCAAGCTGAATTTGTAGTTAATTTAAATTGGGAGTTCATGTTTTGAAGCTGGTTCAATATTATTCTTTTTTTCATGTAGAAGTAGTAAATATTCGAATTTTACTTCCATGAATTGCTAAGATTGTCACAATAAAGTTTCCTAAATTTTCAATAAAATTTAAATATATTTTAATTATTATCAGCTTGTATAGCTGAATGCTTTTTTGTCGCTTAAAATTCGTATTCAGGCCAATATGTACGAGGTGTGATATTAAATAACGAGACTGGTGCTGTAAAACATTTTATTGTGATTTCATATATATTTACTTATTATCACCTTTAATATACACCCCTCCTCTATCTCTTCAACGCTCCATGTAAATCTTCCATTGTTCACGTGCCGCTTTCTCTTTCACAGCTTCAACGGACTCAAATCTTGTTCCTTTTAATTTAGATTTCAATTTAGGGCAAGATCTGTCGAAAAAGGCGGATAGTCTAACAGTGGGATGCTGTACTTGGCAAGAAACCCCTTGACAGACAATGGGAAATGAGCCCGCGCATTGTCTTGGTGAAAAACCCATGACTTGTCCTTCCACAATTCAGGTCTTTTTTTCCTTATTCTTTGTTCATTCACGAGTTCAGCAAGAATATTGTAGTTTGTGAAAAAGGGAAAAATGTGAAATGTAGTTTGACCTTAAGGAACCCAGTGAAGTACACAATCCTATAAATATCGGAAAAAAACAATCATCATTGCTTTGAATTTTGAATTACTCAGATTTTTTGGCTCTCAGTGAATTTGGGCTCTTCCAGTGCATGGATTGGCGCTTCGATTCAGGATCATAAGTAAAAAACAACGATTCGTCACATGTTATTATGTTATTATCCATTCAAAGTGTCAGTACAAATATTTTTGCGAGCTTCTTGTTGTTCAAACGTGAGGATTTTAGGCACCATTTTGGCACACACTTTTTGCATGTTAAAATTTTTATGTAAAATTTGCCGTACGCATTATTTGTCAATTCCTACAGCTTTAGCAATTGCACGAATACTTAACCGATGATCAGATCCAACCAGATTACCGATTTTTTCGATATTATTATACGTTTTTGACGTGGAAGGGCGACCCAGGCGTGATCAACGTCTTCCCGGCCATCTTGGAAACGCTTAAACCACTCACGTACATATGATAAACATTCATTGCCATACACTTCTTTCAATAAATTATAAATTTCAGTAGCGGATTTTCCAAATTTCACAACAATCTGTAGCTCTATTGTTACACTTAACATTTTTCCGGCGAAACAAAAAAACAACTCTAATGCAAACGAAGACTACGGTTATATGGTTTACAGAAGCGAGAAGTACTGCATTCGAAAGAGAAGGCTTCACGCTAAACAGTTGTTGGTCTCTGGCGTTTGGCGCATGCGTACTTCTTCTGTAGCAGCGTCAGTCGTTATTTAATAGCCACACCTTGTATAGCATCAACAACTACTAAAAAACTATTTATATTCAAGAAACTCCCTCCTAATAAGTCCAAGCAATCTGTTAAATATGTATTACATATTTAATACTTACTTAATTTTCACTAAATATTAAGAATCTAACACTATTCAAGAAAAAAATCAAAAATATAATTGTACAATATGTTTCGCTTTCAATTGAGATTTTTGCACTGTCTATCAATGTAATCTCGTGATACAGTAGAATCTAGTTTACTAAAAAGAAAAAAATAATTCAGATAAAACTATCATTAAAACAATTTTTTAGTGATAGTGTGGAAGTATGATGCTGTGTTCACGCTATATGTTTTTGTCAATAACAATAATAATATGTGTGTCTATAGATAAATTTGTGACTTATTTATTATGCATGTCCTATCTTTTAAATCTAACGTAGGTTTCAAACGATTGGACTGTGAGCAGTTAAAAACCTGACCTAGGAAAATTGTAATTGCTTATCTGGTTATTTAGTGAGCTGAATATTAATTTAATCAATGAAATTCAACCAATATTGTGTTTATTTTTTATTATATTGGGATTAACATATATGTTTTTGTAAGAGTCTAATATAAAATATAGGAGTCTTTATTAAATTTGTAAGTCATTTACAAAATAGCAAATAACATTTAATTTTAATATAATTTATAATAGTTTCAAAGACCACTTGATCTTGGATATCAGACGAATATCATTACGAAAGGAACAGTTTTAACTGGATTAATTCATCGATACTTCTAAGAACCTAGTGGATTCAGAAGTGGTAGTCAGAAGAAGCGACGTCTAGCTAGGAAAACTTTCCCAGTTCAACCCACATATGTGGCGCTCAGTCACGTTATGATAGGTTGTTGATAAATCTCCGCATTAACAAATAATGAAAAGGATACCTACATTATACGATTAGGTGTGTAAATTAAGAAATAAGCCTTTGGAGGGAAGGCAAGTCAACATCTGATGTGTCTTCAGTACGAGTTTGAACACCCATAAGTCACTTGGTGGACAGTAGCTATTCTTTTTTTGATTCCGATTTTTTTTTGCGTTCTGAAAATGAGTGACAATAATGTCGAGCAATGGTGGCGCATCAAGTTTTGCTTCAAACTTGGGCACAGTGCAACGGAAACTTTTGCAAAACTTCAATAGGCCTATGGAAATAGTGTTTTGTCAATTGCCCAGATCTTCAAATGATTTAAGACATTCTCAGAGGGCCGAGACTCGATTGAAGATAAACCTCGCAGCGGAAACACTGATTTGATTCAATCTTATTAAGATAGGAGTTTGAATCATCTCCTGATGATGTTATCATACTTAGCGAAGCGCATGTCTATAAATTAAAAATAAGTGATTTGGCCTGTTGTGATAAATATTTTTGCATTTAGAAAACAATCGTGAAAAAACTTTTACAATAATACTTCTGGACAAAGGTGCTCTGGTAATGATCCGTTTAATGAATTGAAATATGATTTCTTAAAACATCCTCGGGATTCACCAGTTCCGACTATTTGTTTCTAAATCTCAAAAAAGCCTTAGTTGGATGGAAGCCATAGTAGACCTAAAAAAACCTTCTTGGAGATCTTCTGGAAATACCTACATATTACGAGAGATAGAATTATTTGAGAAGCGTTGTGCAAAGTGTATTTGAAGTTATGGGAAACTACATTGAAAAATATAAATAGCTTTAAAAATTGAAATCTAGTTTTTCGTTGTATGGCTAGAAATTTTTGATAAGCCCTCGTACATATTCATTTAAGTGTATTTCTGATTTTACAAATCTATATTTTTTAAATTACTAAAAGTGCATATTACGATCTAATCTTATGATTTAAAGATTGGTTTGGTTTGTATGTATTTGGCAATAATGAACCACCTAAGGCAACTGTATTTCTTTGAAGTACTGATTTGTCAAACACAGTCATTCGAAATTTGGTGGTAAGGAATTTCTGGGTGTTTATTAGTTTCAAGAAAAGAATATCGTCGATGAAGAGAAAATTTTCTGATATACAATGGATCCCAAAAATATTCGGACAAGTATATTGCTATAAGTGTGACTATGAAAATTCAAAAAGAATTTATTCGGGAAATTAATAAACAGTTCTAATAGAACCATAACTTAAGTATTAAATAATTATAAATCCATATTAATAGTAAATACGCAAATAAAAAAGATTAATTTATAAATTTAGAGCCCTAAAACTGTTTGGACATTAATTAGTATCAAGGAAAAAATTATCTGTAGTATAAAACACTTAGCTTATAATTAGTATTTGGTATGACCACCTTTGACCTGAATCAGATTTCTTACACGTCTTAGCATAGACACCACCAATTTTTTAAAATAATTTATATCGATTTTATTCCATTCCTCTAAGAACTTATTCTTCTTATATTCTATTCTATTCTCCTTATATTTCCTTATATTAGTTTCCAAATAATGCCAAACGTTTTCTATAGGATTAAGATTAGGTGACAGACGACGTTTTAATCACTTTTGGGCAGTTATATTCATTCGCAGACTATACCGGCACTGTTTTTAGGGTTATTGTCTTGGTAAAATTTAAATAAGTTTGTAATGTTCATGTTCTCCGTACTTATTCTCAGATTTTGCCTTAAAATATTTATATAAATGTTTTTGTCCATTATACCGCGTAATAAACACCAATTTACCAATCCCCTCCGAGGATATACACCTCAAACTATTATCGATCCCCCATTGTGTTTAACAGTTGGATAAATATTTTCTGTGTTGAGCTCTTCGTTAACCCTTCACCACACCATCTGATGTCCATCGAAGCCAAAAATGTTGAATTTTGACTCATCACAGAAGATAACGTCGTTCCAATATTTTCTTGAAAACGTACTACTTAGCAAAATCCACCCGAGTTTTAATATTTTTCTTACTTAATCAAGGTTTTTTCCGGGCTACACGTACCTGATATCCATGTTTTTTTATATAACGGCCTATTGTTTCGACTACTTTTTGAGAATGGTTTTCCACCAATGTTTTGAGCTTGTGTAAAATTGGTAATTTTAGGGTTTTTATCTATTTCTTTTAAAATAAAGCGTTGGTCTCTTTCATTTAATAATTTTGGACGACCTGCTTATTTCTTTGGAAAAATTCTGTCCTCCGTTTTACAGCGCTGCACGATATCTCCAACCGTACTTTTACTTAACTGATGCATTTGCAAAATTTTTCCGTAGGAATTTCTTCTTTCATAATGAAATAGCACTAATTGCCTATTTTCAAAACTAATGTTTTTTTTTAATTTGGTATACAACCCATTTTATCTTAATATGGTTCGTCCAGATTTATTTTTTGTTTACGCGTCCGAATAATTTTGACGTGTATAAAATAATATTTGCTTTATTCTTAAAATTTTAAAATTAAACCAATGATTTCGGAACTGTGTTATACAATATATTAAAAAGAGGTAAGAACGGTAAAATATACGCGAAGAAAAATATTTTTTTAAATAATTTTTTACAAATACCTCGTAAGTTGATAGTGTGTTTACAAAATATTTCTGCTTGAAATTGTTTATTATAAAGGAAGGTTGGAAAGCGATATTTCATCGCAATAAACTGTCTCTCTGATGTTTGCAGGCTGGTCGATTGCAAAACAAGAGAAAAAAGTCAGGTATCGTTTATTTTTTCCACTGTTTTGAAAACTATCCAAAACGACGAAATGCAAAAATAGATTTTTTTCTAAATTGCATTATTTTCTTTGGCAAGGTCATGGTTTTTAAAATTAAACTAATAGTAATAAAGTTTAAAAATAGACATTGTATCTTGCCACATTTCTCGAAATAAAAAAAAATATAATAAAATTGAAATGCATCAGAGTTAATGTTCTACTTAAATGATTAATAAATAATGTAAACTTACGAGGGAAAATATTTGTTTACCATTAGTTTATAAATGTTTAAATTTATTAAGGATAGAGTTTTGATTTTTTTGTCGATACGAGAATGATAGTTTTGCCGATTTCTGGATAACCTTGGGCTTTAAAAGATGACTGTAAAAAATGCCAAGTATATCGAAAGTGTTCGCCTTCACAAACAAATTTATGTACACTATAAATAAATAATGCTATTCAGAATTGATTAATTTTTAAATAAGGAAAGTGTCACTGTTAAATGTTATTGAAATAATGTCTGATTTTATTTCGTGACATTTGAGATGATAATAACAGCAACATAGTCAATGTGTTCTTAGAAGGGATGTAATGTAAAGTAAAAAGTTTTAGTTACAGGTTTAGTATGAGGTTATTTAATTAAAAAAAAAACAAATTCAAGAAGAAAACAGAACTGGGTAGTCGGCGATGACAATATTGAAGTTGTGAAGAAATTTATGCATCTGGGAAGCAAATTTGACAAAAACAACATCATAGAACTTATATTATCAAGTGTAGCAAAATTACTAATTCCTTAAGATCTAAACTTATTCAAAGGAACATAAAAGTTACGATCTATAAAACACTCATTCGGCCAGCAGTTACTTAAGGTTGCTAGACGTGGACTGGAAAAATATAAAAGAAATATTTGCAGTATTTGAAAGAAGAGTACCCAGAAGAATTTTTGAGTACTGTGTAAAAATGGCAATGGAATTTGGAGGATGAGGTGTAACTTTAAATTCAAGCAATTGTACAAAGATCTGGATATGGATATTGTAGACTATGCGAATATTAAGGAAAATCATGGAGGGTGAAATAGGGGTCAACAAAAAAAGTGGTAGGCGAAAGACACGATGACAGGACAATGTAAGAAGAGATGTTGAAGAACTACTGCGTATCTAAAATTGGCAAGAGACTATTGGTGATCGATCGGGTTGGAGGTGAAGGATGAAGGAGGTCAAGGCTCCTTGACGGGCTGTAGCACCACAGGAAAAAGAAGATGAGGCTATTTGACTCACTTACAGCTCAATGTGGGTCCCAAATCAATAACCCTACGGGTTATCGAATCCTTGGTTTGTTTATAATTTTAAATTTCTTAAAAAGGTTGCCCACTGGCGAGTGTAAAACTTAAAAGGTTTATGAGAAGTTATCTGGTCTTACCCCTGGTTACTAGCGTGAGAATGGGGGACGATTTCTTGTCGGATTCTACATTCTTGTCTTGAAAACACATAAACAATAAATAAAAAAAGTTCAAACATACATAACATGAGCGGGAATCGAAGCTTCTTAAGCTGGATCTACGACAATAAAATTTTGTGCATGTACTGAATTTACTGGAACAATTTGTGTGAATTATCTAGTGGACAACAGATGGTTCGTATGCGTGCTGTGCGGCGACAATATCTGCACAATATGTGACTTTGAGTGTCAAAGCGTCTACATTGCCGTGCAGGCACACCACATACAAGACATACAGCCCACATAATGCAAATTTGTATTGATGTGGACCCAGCTGTAGATATCGTAATGACAGAACAGAAATCACTTAATACGTTGAAATATTTAGTTAGTTTACAACATCATTTAGTTCACTTATTAAAAATAATTTTTTTTACCTGGTGTCAAATACACTTTTATCTCGCAAAAATTAGGGTTATTTGTCGTTCAATCCCCATTATCGTAAAAAATATGTTGAAGTGGGACTGACAATTAAACTTTAAAAGTTAAATTTTATTAGTTTTAACTCTGAAAAGTTGTCTAAATACGACGGTAGACCAAGAATGACTATGGTAGAAAGTATTAACCTTATAAAGCTTAAGTATGAAGTTTGACGACGATAGCGTTATTTAGTATTTGTTTGGCAGCCATTAATAATGAACTCTCTCAGTGAATTTGAAACATAGAAAAAATTGGTCAACGTTATGTGATGTAATATTTTCATTTGAAAGGTCTCAGTCCAACCGATATCAAAGCGGAGCTAAATTCTACTCTGGGGGAGTCTGTTTCTTCGTTTACAACAGTAAAATATTAGATTAGAGTTTAAACGGGGCCGTACGAGCTGCCAAATCGTACATCGCAGTGGTCGACCAAATGAGGTGACCACGTTAAAAATGGTGAATAAAATCCACAAAATGGTATTGGATAATCTTCCACTGAATGTGCGCGAGATAGCAGACATGGTAGGCATTTCAAAAAGTGCTGTACATCGCATATCGACTGAAAATTGGGACATGAAAAAGCTGTGGGAAATATTTGTGCTATGATTACCCACAATAGAACAAAAACAGCGCCGTGAGGATATTTCAATACAGTGTTTGGCGAAGTTTTACAAGAATAAAGCTGAGTTTTTGCATCGATTCATAACCACGGATGAAACATGGGTCCATTACTTTACACCCGAGATGAAGGCACAGTCAAAATAATGGACTTAAAGGGGAGAATCAGCTCCAAAGAAGGCGAAGACCGTTCGGTCTGCAGGCAAGGTCATGGCGTCAGTTTTTTGGTTTATTGATTATCTTCAGAAAGGAAAAACAATAAACGGCGAGTATTATGCGAACTTACTCGAGCAATTGAGTTATCAAAGAAAAACGGCTGCGAATTTGGCGAAAAAAAAAGTTTTGTTTCATCAAGACAATGCACCAGTTCACACTTCCGTTAACGCGATGGCCAAAATCAATGAGTTCGAATTGCTTCCTCACATTTAGGATTATTTTCTGTTTCCAAACTTGTTGAAACAAACTTGAAAAAGTTGGTAAAAAATTTTCCAACAGTAAGCAGGTGGACTCTGCGGTTGATAGCTATTTTGAGCAACTCGACGATTCTCACTATAAACAGGGAATCGAAGCTATTGGACATCGCTGGGGAAAATGTACCGAGCTAAAAGGAGGCTATGTAGAGAAATGAAGATATTTTTTTCCAAATTTATTGTGTTTTCTTTGTTAGGTCGAGTACATACCATCGTATATAGTATTTATTTATTATTTTATAAATGTCGTTAATTTGTAAGGTAAAATTAAAAATATTTATTGAATTAAGTCTTAAATCATTTTAATATTTTTTTACAGAATAGAAAAAGTTTAAATTTTTCTCCAAGAAAATGTACTGAGATTATACATGCATAGATTATGCTCAGAATGGCTGGCCTCAGAAAAATTGAGTTTAACGAGCCTTGGAAAATCGCTCCCCAGGTCGTTGAATGAGTACAGTGAAGAATATGTGTTTATATATGATTTAGCCAAATGATATAATATCAGAAGTGTAACGGCATTCTTGGCTGAAAAAAAGAGAGTAATGACGAAGGAAGTAATCACCAGCAAAGCAACAACTTATCCAAAAATTGAGACACGTTTGGCATCATTAACCACGAAAATGTTAATGGTACATTGGAAGTATACTCCGACGTCTTTAGATACCTCTTTTTTACTCATTATTAAAAAACGTTATTCAAATAAATAACATGTAATTTTATTGTTCAAAATTCAATAAACAACTCAATTAAACAAAAAATAATTATTTTATTCTAACCCTCAATACCCTTCTACTTTTTTTTTGCGCAAAACAAAGATAATTTAATTATTTCAAGGTGTTTTTTTTTTGGTAATATTTGATTTTGGAACCTTTGGTGTAAAATATAACACCAAGAATTTTTCACTCACACCAAAATACATTGAAATTACTCGACACGCGTTTCGCTAATCAAGTTAGCATAATCAGAAGATGATTTTTTTAATAATGTTTTATTTAATTATCTCTTGATGATGTTAACTTGGTAAGCAAAACGCAGGTCGAGTAAATCCAATACGTTTTGGTGTGTATGAGTGGAAAACTCACTATAAAATTTATATTTCAAGGTGTCTAATAATTTAGCAACCTATTGTAAATCAATAGAGTTAGAAATGTATCGAGAACTAAACAATAAAAATGTAAAGTTTTTGATTTGTTTACCTTTTATAATGCCAGAACTAAAACTAAAGAACTAAGTATTCTATATATTAAAGTATTTTTTATAAGTTTTAAAGCTCTCAACGTTACAGTTAACAATAAAAAAATTCAGTAAGAAATATAACGACCAATAACAGTACGTTTAATAAACGATTAAACTGATACTAGACTGTATTTCGCCAACATAAATTCTTGACGCCCTTCGAAGAAAATTAAGGTAAATCCTGAGACATACGCGTGATAAGTTGTGGTTGTTGCATAATCCTTGCCGAGCATGGGTCGAAAGCAAAAAAAACATTTTTTTATAATCTTGACAAAATTAGATTAAAGAAACTTTATCTGCTACGCAAATATTTAGAATTTTTATCGTAACTGTAATATGGAAAAAATACAGACTGATATAGTTCTAGTTATCACAAATAAAATATGTATGGTTTCCATTTGTAGAAGTTATTCGTCATCATATTCAGAGGAAAAGAATTTTATATCTTAATCAAAGACTATAGGTTGTATCAAAAAAAAAATACAATCAGAGAAAAGTATCATATATAAAAATATTTCGTTTCAATAATATACTACCATGGTCAAAAAGTAAGGTGATTTTTAAATAAAACACAGGAAAAAGTCATACGGTGCCTTATATTGTGAACAGGGTGTTTATGTATGTTATATGTTTTATTGTACAAAATCGATATGAAAATATTCACCAAATGCGTGATACTTTTCTTGCAGGTGCCGGTAGGGCTCTTTCGGTTGAAATTCTTACAGATAGCTATTCACAGTATCCAATTTGACCTCCAAGCAACAGAGTGGCTCATATAATAATTACAGAATTAGATTTTGGAATCACCGTCCTGCTGCGAAAGGTGTTAAGATCTAGACAGATAGTTGGTAAGTTCTGTCTCTTCAAAACGTTGTGTACAGTGGATTGTCAAATTTCCAATCTGGTACCAGTCCGGCGAGTCTTGGATGAATGATCTTCATCGATGACTTTGTTTGTTCCATTGTTATTATTTTTTTTATTTATGAAGATATTAAAATATAAACAAATATAACAAAAAGAGAACGTTTATATCATAATTTAAAAACTAATTTTGTTAAAACAAATTTTCTTAAGGATATATTTTATTTATTTACGAAGAATTACGTATAAGAGTTTTTTTTGTTAAAAAATTAAGTCATTTTTCAAGAAAGAGAAATCAAACCATACCACCACTAACAAAAAAATAAATCATACACTTGCTACCCCTCGCGTTCCAACAAACCTCCTCGAAGAAACCCATTTTAAAACCGAAGCTAGCCTACCCCTCTCGTGCTTCCGCCCCCTTCCTTTTCCCACCCCTTCCTCATAACGCTTTCCTCTTCGCCCTTCCGCTTGACGAATGTTGCCTAGTGCTCTCTCTGTACATGATAAACTTTTGTGCGGAATCAGCTATATTTTTCCCGTTTCGTTTCGTCGGCTGCCTGGGCCATATTTTATTGATTTTATAATCAATACCGCAATAAAACCTGCAATGTTTTCATCTTTATTTCCCCTCAGCATCCCTTCGCAGTACTTTTTGTACGTCCGTATACGCGATACTCTAGTAGTATCTGTTTACCCCCCTTCTGTACCCTCTCTCGCCCCACCGCCGCGCTTTTTGTTACCTGGGCGACTGCTGGTATTAAAACAGGAGGGGTGGGGGACAGTGGTGGCGGCGGGGGTCGGCTACAGGAGAGGGATGAAGGAGGGAGGGTAGGGCAGATAGGGACAGGAGGGGCAGGGGGGACGCTCACCCTGATTATTATGAGATGTTGTTCTCGAGAAAAATAAACTCGGCATGTTTTATTACCATATAGAGGAAGTGGGACTGTTTTGTGAGAGGGGAGGGTGGTTTATTTAAAATCCGATTCGAAATTTTTCGCTTTCCGATACGTTTCGGATTATTTCGCGAAGATTTTTTTATTATGCGTATTTTTGCGTTCAATGTTTCTTAATCATATCTGTTATATAGAGTCGTTCAATAATTTTGTTTAATGGATTAATGCTTTAAATAATTAACTTAAAAGTTGCATAGATATCCTTTATGGATATTTGAGTGATTCTCTTTATAATGATATCACTCAAATTGCAATTTTACTAATGATTATTCTTGTTAAAATGTTTGGGCGGTAAAGACGCGGTAAGGGCGGTAAAACTTCATAATAGAAAAATTACGCCCCAATAATTTCTTTTGACTATAAAGACCTGACTTTGAAATTGTCACAAGTAAGACCAAGCAATTATTATGTTTGTCAAATTCAATTCCTTAGATATTCTACAAAGTTTTAGACACGTTACTGGTGTGTGACGATCGACTAAAGTAAATAAGTTTTGACATTTTCTGAAAAATGAATAAAATTGAAGTTTGAACAGTTATACTATATGCTATTTTGAGGGGTTTAACCCCGACCGACATACGAAAAGTTATTTTCCACTTTAAATGATTTTTCCTTTTGTTCTCGACGGTTAAAAATGGGTTGCTCACTTTAGACGTGGTCGTACATCCGTTGAAGATGATGACGGCCAAAGACTGTTATGACCGACAAAATCGTATTAAATGATCGCGGCATGAAAGTACGCGAGTTGTTGACATTGTAAATAACACGATAGGCCGTGTTCACGACATGATGTTTTGCATATGAAAAAGTTTTCCGCTCCATGGAAATCGCGCTTGTTAACGCAACGTAACGTAGCTTTACGAATTCGCGTTAATGCATAGGCGCATTCGAATAAATACTTCTCAAGAATGTTTACTTTTATGTAAACGGTATTCTGAGTTTCTTCAACATTTCATAACAGTAGATGAAACATGGATTTACTGTTTCACGTTAAAGTCGAAGCAGCAGTCCAAACAGTGGGTAGGGGAGGTGAAAGTACGAAAAGAAGCTAGCTAGCTGGTCGAAGAGCACCAAGAGTTGGATAAATGGCATTATATATAACTATGTTTAAAAATTAAGAAAATTTTCGAAAATGTGATTTGTTCGGCAGATTGAGAAATTTTTAGACGACTCTCGTATATTTAGCTGAACTATATGATATACTTTTTTTATAAGAATCAAATATTTATTTTGTCTGATTTATTTAATAAAAAATTAACAAAAACATTTTCGCTTCGTCAAAATTGTATCAAGTCTATTTACATTTTACAAAAAAAATACTTCAAAAGGTAATTCTTATAAATTGTATCTTGTTCCGCCAAATATTTTAACACAGAAGCAATGTCCCTCTTTTTTACTTGGACCATAACAGATTTTCATAATATACGAAAGTAGCTATATAGCATAGTTTCGTTAGCTGTATCTTTAGCCCTTAACTCTTTCTGAAGCTGTACTGTTTTAATCTCACTTTTAAAATTATTTCTGTAACATAAAAAGGAATGGACATGATTTACGGTTAGATAAGCATCAGCAACTAAAAGCTATTTAGCAACTGGACCTACAGCTTAATGTGGGTTTCGAACCACGGTCATCAGCCACCGACAACCCAGGCCAACACCCCTCTCAGGCTATTAACCCTTGGTTATGTGCTTACCCATAAGTCAGGAAGCCTACCGACTGGCGAGTGACAAATGTAGAACACTTCTCAGAAGTCATCCCGCCTTATCCAGTTTATAATTGGCGTGACTGAGTAGTAATTCGGTGTCGGATTTTACACTCTTGCCTAGAATCGATCATAGACATTTAGGAAGTAATTCTAGACAGAAGAAAGAAAGGAAAAAAACCATTCGCGCGTTGGAATCGAACCAGTTCCCGCTCCAATGCGGTTTCGGCACAACAGCGGCAGGCCGCTGTTTTGACTGTTCGCACCAATGCAACCGGCTCTGTAAGATAACGTATTGCATTAAAGTCGATTATACTTGCAGATGCTTTACTTGTGAGTATGGTATTATTGTGATACTGACTGTATTTCTGAAAATCAAATAAAAGTTTCCATTCAAAACCAGTTTGTTGTTAAGAGATCTACTCAATATTACAGGGCTATAAATTTTGGTCTACCTAAGTTTTCATTCAATCAGGCTATGGATAGAGTCCACCTTTTGGATGTTACCATAACTAGCTTCTGAACACTTTTGTTCAATCGATATTATTTAAAGCTGATGCTTCAGGAAATAATCCAAGGAAAATAACATAATGCTGTTCCGATTTTGCGAAATCACGGAATAAGATTTTTATGCCCAGATTGTCGCAGAATATTTTTCGTCCAGACTATAGTCGACGGATATTTCGATAACCAGTTTCGGAAAACTTTTAATCAATCGATATTATTTGTGACTGATCCTTCATGAAAGAAACCAAGGAAAGTGACATAATGCTGTTCCAATTTTGCGGAGTCACAGAATATGGTTTTTTATGTCCAAATTATCGTAGACTATCATCTTTCGTCTAGAATGTTACTACAGGCAATATGACATTCGGCGCGTCCTGCCGTCATTTCATGCCGTATCCCACAGTAAGTTTTTTTTATTCACCGTACAATGCGTTATTAAATTTAACACATTTAATTTCCGTTTGTAAAAGATGTTGGACACATTAACCTTAGGGAGCGCAGAATCGAGCGCATTTTGCAAATCGAATGAAATATTCGCAATAATACTCTTGAACGGTGAGTAAGGTGTTTGTCGTTATATTTTTCGATTTTATATTGCAGTTTCAGTTTTAAGTGGTTATTATATTTCTTTTCAAGCTCATTTGTTTGAATTAATTGACCGTTATTTTTTACTTATTCGCAAAAATCGTACCTGTCCTTTTTGAATTCATTGTTGAAAATTTGGCGCTAGATAATAATTTGTCACGTGACTTGAAGGTGCAGTCTCATTGGATGTGGACTTGGAGCAAACCAATATTAACACTGTGTTACCTACCACTGATGGACTTAACGTAAAGTACAGGCTGAATTTTCACTGTTCTATACCTTGTCTGGACTTGGTCTCAGTGTCATCTTAGCAATCTTATAGTGCATCTTACGAAATTACATTTTTTCAAGAAATAATAAAAAGTCGACTTAACGCACCAACATTTAGGTTTAGGACACTTAGGTTGATTACTTCTATTGAGTTCCAGTATCGAGTGCCTTCGCGAGTCAGTCTCCGTTACCCAGTACAATAGTGCGTTACGCTGTTGATTAAATAATTCACGACGTACTACTATTGTCGGTTGGCAATAACATTTGAAAACACCAGAAGGCTCAAAAGACCACATGAAGACTCATTAGAAAAAGTTCCCGATTTTGATAACACAAAGTTAAATTCAGGATAGAGGCTGTTTCAGACACAAGGTTAACGTTTGGGAGGTTGGATGAAAATGAGGAGGTTGAATGAAAACTTAGGTACTCCGAAATTTATAGCCCTGTAATATAGAGTAGATCTCTTAACGACAAACTGGTTTTGAATGGAAAAAGATTTTTTTTGATTTTCAGAAATACACTCAGTATCATAATAGTACCATACTCACAAGTAAAGCATCTGCAAGTATAATCGACTTTAATGTAATACGTTATCTTACAGAGCCGGTCGCATTGGTGCGGACGTTAAAAGCAGCGGCCTGCCGCTGCTTTACCGAAACCTCATTGGAGCGGTAGCTGGTTCGATTCCAGCGAGCGGATGCTTGTTTTTCTTTCTTTTTTCTGTCTAAATTTACTTCCTAAATGTCTGTGATTGCTTCTAGGCAAGAGTGTAAAATCCGACAACGAATTTCCCCTCAGTCACGCTAGTTAAAGGATGGGTAAGGCCGGATGCCTTCTGAGAAGTGTTCTAAATTGGTCACTCGCCAGTCGGTAGGCTTCCTGACTTATGGGTAAGCATATAACCAAGGGTTGATAGCCTGAGGGGAGTGCTGGCCTGGGTTCTCGGTGGCTGATGACCGTGATTAGAAACCCACGTTAAGCTGTAGATCCAGTTGCTAAATAGTCTGTAGTTGCTGATGCGTAACTAACCGTAAATCATTTGCTTTCTTTTTTTATCTTACAGAAATAATTTTAATGGTGAGATTAAAACACACAGCTTCAGGAGTTAAAAACTAAAGATATAGCTAACGAAACTATGCTATATAGCTACTTTCATATATTACGAAAACCTGTTATGGCCCAAGTAAAAAAGAAGGACATTGCTTCTGTGTTGGCGGAATAAGATAAAATTTATATAAATTACCTTTTGAAGTTAAAATTTATTTTTTTTGTAAAATGTAAATAGACTTGGCACAATTTTGAACAAGCGAAAATGTTTTTGTTAATTTTTTATTAGACAAATCAGACAAAATAAATAGTTGATTTATATAAAAAGGTATATCATATATTTCAGCTAAATATACGAAAGTCGTCTAAAAATGTCTCAATCTGCCGAACAAATTACAAGATTTTCGATAATTTTCATAATTTTTCAACATAGTTATATATGCCATTTATTCAACATACGCTGCTCTTCGACCAGCTAGCTATAGAAACACAAAATCGTAGCGTAGTGACTTTTTCTGCAGATGTAATTGTTTTCGCTTTCTTTTCGCACTTTCACCTCCCTTACCCACTGTTTGAACTGCTGCTTTGACTCTAACGTGAAATAGTAAATCCATGTTTCATCTACTGTTATGTAGTGCTCATCTACTGTTATGGTTCATCTACTGTAAATATCGAAGAAACTCATAATACCGTTTATATAAGAGTAAACATTCTCGCGTACAACTCGTAAACAACTTGCGTGCTTTCATGCCGCCATCATTTAATATGATTTTATCGGTTATAACAATATTTGGCCGTCATCATCTTCAACGGATGTACGTCTAAAGTGAGCAACCCATTTTTACCCACCAGGGCCCATACGTGAGTAATAATATATATTACTGGACTATAATATATTATTCTTATATTATATTGAATGAACCCATGCAAATAACTATTTGATCAGTTGGATAAAATGCTTTGTGAACAATACCATAGCAATCGAAGAAAATAATTAACCTGAGTTTGATTTTTGATCGGTTTCGATGTGGTTTTTTCGCTTTTGGGTAATCTTTGGCATGATACTCGCTTGATCGTTGAGAGAGTTGTTTCTGGGTCATAAGCATAGATCCATATCTCACCACCTGTAATAGTGCTTTTCAGAATGTCATCATCCAATGAACGCATATTTTCAGCAACTTCAGTTACACTTCACTACTGGTCAAATAGAGGGGTGCTAGGATAATGGGGATATTTTTCAGAAAAATTCAGTGTTTTCGATCAAGACAAGAAGACATACGTGACAAACCTAAATTGTTCTTGAAAATTGATTAAACTGATCCAAATGATATTCTAATAATATCTACAATGTTGCTAATAGTTTATTGCCGATTACGCAGTTTAAGATCCTTGATTTTGGTAATTGTTTTCTTCATTGATTGACGTGGAACGTCTTCCTGAACAAGATTTATCTTCAACTGCTTCTCTACTGTCACTTAAGTCCTTGTACCACTTGTAAAATGTTTCGATTTTAAACAATTTTTGGTACAATTACAAAAACGCTATAATTTCAAAGCAAAATGATATGAAACCTCTTTGAGATATCAGTGACAATCATACCAACTTAAAAAGCAAAAAGTTAAATCGATACGTAAAGCGCGCGTTTTTAAAACATAAGTTCTCTTATTTTTTGATCATAGTAATATTTCTGTATCCATATCAATATATTTTGAGTAGTGTATTAATGCAATGGTTCGAAAAGTCGAAGCAGAAAATTCCCAAATTAATGTTTTAACATGGTCGAATATATCCTAACGGTAAACATCTTTGAAGTATATCTAGGATGAATTTTCAATATATTGTTAACTTTCTTTAGCTTGATTGGGCTTAAAATATCCTATAAAATAAAGAAAAAATATGTATGGTAAGATTTTTAGCACCATGCCAAAATGGTACTAATATTAGAAGTTATATAACAAATAATATAGTAACGTATTTATTTTAAGGATTAAAATCTTGGTCAAAATTTTAGAATTAATATTTTAATTATAATGTATTTTTAATATCCGAACCTGCTTTCAACCTATTATATATTCTTTAAAAAATGTATTTTATGCTCTTTTCATCAATCATCAACAGGTTAACAACTGTAAACTATCATTAGTGTTATTATATTATATTATATATAATATAATATAATATAATAACAATTTATATATATATATATATATATATATATATATATATATATATATATATATATATATATATATATATATATATATATATAAGGTTTGAAGGCTCGTCTTGGCCGAATTTATTATCCTTGACCTAACAAGATCGAACTACGACATTTATGTCTGTTGAATCCAACTAGCCTCTCCAAGATGACTTCCGGAAGTAACAACTCTCACTATGTAAATTAAATAAACCCTTACATCCAAGCCGTTAGCGTAAGCTCAACGCGCTCCATCGTACAGCGTGACAGCTTCTTAGCGCTGCTACTATCAGGACCGGCATGTATTTTCACTGTCATATTTAATATCAATAACTACTTTTAGTTTCTATGAATAGTAGATAATATTTTTGGTGAAAAATAGACACATATATTGTGATCAATTTTACTTGAACCTACCTTTGGTGTGTATCACTAAAATCAAAAAGATTAGTGGTAAATCTTTTTGAGTTTAGCACAACTACACCAAAATACTTGTTTTTAATGATTCTATCTACTATTATTTACAATTCTATCTGTACGTTTAATGATTTAAACTATTAAATTCATATTGAATAATTTTCTAATGATGCTAACATGTTTTGTGAAAGGCGCGCCGAGAAACAAAATAAACAACTAATGTCTAATTGTTCATCGTATCGAAGTGCCGTAGTAATACTGATTCTGTATAAGCTTTGTTTCCCTCTTTGAACAGAGCGCAATTTAACCGAGGATTGCTTTAGAACTGCGTATATAAGGAATTATTGGGGCATCTTGTTTATGGTTTTCTAGTGCAATAATAATAAAAAAAATGAATAATTTTATAAAATGTCACAATTTCTTCTAACGTTTTTTAAATTATCTCAATTGAATCTAATCGTTTCAGGATCCACTTGATCTGAATTATATATATATATATATATATATATATATATATATATATATATATATATATATATATATTATATATATTATTATATATATTATTATTAGGTCCGTATAGACCCGGTAGGATTACGCAAATCATTCTGACTCATTTTTGAGTGTTGCTTCTGATCTTTCACACCTCTCTCATTCTTTCTCCGTGGATTTTATTTCTCTCCTCGGCCCACCTTGTCCTCGCTTCCGGAAATTTCCTGTTTTCTACTCCCTGACGCTACGTTCCACCTTGTTTCTGTACGTGCTTCCGTCCCCAATCTGTGTTGGATCTATTTGTACCTTCCCCAGATCAGTTCTGACTTGCGCGATCCATGGTATTGTTGACTTGACCCCTTGAATGTATGTAAAAATTATATTGGTGAGTCTTGTCGGTGGGAGTCTATTGATATGTCCATAGAATGTCAACCTTCCTTTTTTATATCTGCCGCTACGTTGGACATTCTCTTTAAGGTCTTCCTGGAATGTAGTGTATATCCTTCCTCTTTTAGTTTTGGGCCGAGAATTTTCCTTATTATTTTGTGTTCTTCATTTAGTAGATTTTCTATGCCGCTTTTGTGTAGAGTGTAAGTGTCTCCCTCGCGTATACTGCTTCTGGTTTGATTACTGTGTTGCAGTGTGTTATCATTGTGTGTGAGGATATGCATTTCCTAATGTAGATATTGTGTGTCTTGCCGTATGCTATCTTCATCTTCTTTGGTCGAATCTTATGTGCTATCTCCTCTCCTTCTGTGGGTTTGATGTTCTGATCCAGGTGTTTAAAGCGTGTAACCCTGTTTATCTTGCCGTATTTTGTGCTCAAATTTTGGACATCTAATTTTGAGCAGAATTCAGTTTTTTAGAAGGAGATTTGTAGTTCAACTTTCTCTGCACATTCCTGGAGGACTTCTATCTGTTTGGTTGCCCTTGTTTCATTGTCTGCTAGTATGGCAAGGTCGTCTTCGAATGCTAAACATAAGATTTCTATGTTGTCTTTGGGTCGTCCGAATCGTATTGGTTCCCAGTACCTTGGATTGTTCAGTTTTTTAGTTTTTCTTTCCATTCCCCTATGACTTTGTCCATGACTAAATTGAAGAGAAGTGGAGATAACCCGTCTCCTTGACTTTCTCGGGTTTTAAGCAGGAATGGTTCGGAAATTTCTGATATTATACCCATAATTCCATCATCTCCATGATAAAAAATCATCATAATAATCATCTCCTGATAAAAAAAAAGTCCTGATGAAAAAGTTCCACACCGAATGTTCTAATAGAAGAATTGTTGATGAAATGTTCACGAATTGACGCGAAGTGAATTGTCTTGGTTATACGCGTTATGGCCGTCTGCGTTATTCGCCTTATGTACATTATGGCGGTTTGCTTGATCGAACTTAAATTTCTTACATAAGTTTGGTTGTAATGGAATTAAGACTTATTGAAGAGTAAAAAAGTTTAAATTGAAGTGAACAATATCTCGCAAGCGTGAGCTCAAATACCGCTGGAAGAGTTGCGTCGTGATATATTACCTTAAAAGATATATCGAGGAGAAGTATATCGAATGAAAAGGGCACCTAGTGAACATTTTAGGCTGTTTTATTTCAATAACTCCTTTTTATTAAACCGTAATTAAAAAAGTCTATTGTATTTCATTTTTGTCGGTATTAATTTAATATAAATCTAATATAATTGGCGATATTTTCAAGGGAATTAAACAAATATTAAGAAAGCAATAATGATCAGATAACATAAAATGATAGAAATGGATCTCGATTGTCGTTTTTCTAAAACCGAAACCGAACGGAATTAAAATGTTGAAGCTGCGCGCAACAACTACGGCAGGAATAGTCCGCGAAGAATTTAATGATTTTTTGGGGCCGAATTGGCGAACGGGCGATGGGTGTAGGGGTCCAAAGAGGGGTATGGGAGGGGTAGCTCTTGTGGGAGGGTAGTGGGGTGAAGGGCTGATTCGACGAGTCCTCATTAGCATAGGCGGAGCAATTAAAAATATTTCGCGAACGGCGCGCGCGGGTCCACTAGTAAAAATGGGAGAGAGCGGGTGCTTTTCGGCGGCCTGGACGCGGAACGTCGGCTCTAGCGCGACCTTGAACGCCGAAGCTGGAGAATTAAAACCGCCAGGGGCGTAGCGCCGAGAGAACAGGGGCGGGGGGAAGCGGTGGCGGTTTTGGACCAGGGAGGCGGGAGAGTTGAGGGTGTGGGTCAAGGGACAGTTTGGGTAACTCGGAGTTTTGTTTGTTTTGCTGGATATTTTTATATTAGTATTCGCATTAAAAAAGTAATTTAATCTATGATGATAAGTTTTAAGTTACACAATTACGTTTTATTTCTTGGGCATTTGCTCGAAATTTCACGACGTTACAATAGGTGCTTGAATTTAATTTTCTACACTTTCCTAATTTATAAAGATTTTTCAATTGAGAGAATTCTGCCACAATCGTTTTATGTGATAATCTGAAGAAACCAGGTCCGGCGGGAATGGATGATAGCAGTGGCGGCTCGTGGGTTTCCAACCAAATAGCCACAAATTTTTGCTTAAAACTTGCCTTATTTTTACATTCTTTTTGAACTTGACTCAAATTCAACACGGGTGTGGGACGACGGATAGTTTTTAATTCAACTTTCTCCTCCAAACTTAAATTATTAACTGTTTTAAATCAGACACCTTCATATTTGCAATTAAAAGTTGATTATTTTTATTTAAAAAGTACTACTCAGTTTGTACATACGTAGCAAATTCCAAATCAAAACAAGTACTCGCGAGGCGAACGAAATACGTGACGCGGTCAAATGCTCCATACCTGTCAAATCAGCGTTTAAAACTAATTACGGATACGCTCAGTCACACGGAATCTACGTCCAAATCGTATGTTTTAGAAATTTGATTTTCACCGAATTTTGGCAACCAACAAAACATGTAACGCCAGCGATGTACGAGGTGTACGGTCGATGGAGGTAAACGTCCGACCAACGATGTAAAAATTATGGCGAGAAGATGGAATTTTTATCCGCATTTAGAGACTTTAATTTTTACTAACATCTTCAAATGAGTTAAAGGAAAGAAACTGAACGGAAATAAAATATAGTGTTTTGCTCTGAAAAATTGTTTACTATGATAAAGGCTGGAGGGGCGGCGTGCCAATGCGCTCCCTCACGTGCCGCCACTGGATGATAGGTTCTGGTTATTGTGGTGAAACCCCCTTTCACTTCTTTAGTTTTTGGCGTTTTTGGTGTATACTTTGTTATATAGTTTTTATTAATCTGACAAGACAACATTTTGTAATAAACACTTTTTTTTCACATTTAAAAATATTTCTTGAAAATTGGTTTTTTATTGTTTGATTAGCGTAATTAGTAATTAAGTAAGTAGTAAGTAGTAATTAGTGTAAGTTGTCTGTGAGAACAATGGGTCGTTCTAAACATTATACTGATGAAGAACGCCGGCTACTTTTGCAATACATATATCTATATATATATATATATATATATATATATATATATATATATATATATATATATATATATATATATATATAAGGGTATATATATATATATATATATATATATATATATATATATATATATATATATATATATATATATATATATATATATAAGGGTGATTTTATTAGTGCCTTTGAACTTCCAATAGGGGTCGCTATCAAATACTGTGAGTTTGCGCGTGGCTGTAGTGTCAAAATTATTTAATATAGTCTGGGAAATCATTATGGAACGTTACATTTAACATCAGAGCAACGCTTGCAAATTATTGAGATTTATTATCAAACTCAGTGTTCTGAGCGTCAAATTTATATAGAGCACTTCGTCAGTTTTATGGTACATATAATAGCCCAACCGAGCCATGTATTCGCCGAATTATCGATCAATTCCGAACGCATTTTGCGCTGCTCAATGTTAAAACCAAAACAAGATAAAAAGCTGTGCGTTCCGAAAAAAATATCGCCGCAGTCCTAATGAAGATCCAAATTTATCAATTCGTCGCCGTTTGCATAAGTTGGGCTTATTTAATTCCGAATTTGAATTGTGTTCATCTGAAGGAGATCAGAATAAGAGAAGGAATGATTTCACCATCATTTCTTAAACTGATTGAGATATTAGCGCAAAAGGTAGGTTTTATATTGAACAGAGCGCAATGCTGCATAATGGTTGCGTGTAGATCTAAAACTTTTCTAATAGTTATTAAGTAGATAGTTGACATTCTCTTTAAAACTTACTTTATGACAGGCACTGCAAAAATAAAGCAAGAATATTAATAGGGACGAGCAAATCTGCATTAACAGGACGCACAACGTTCTGGAAAGCTCACAATATTATCTAACAGAGTAAGCTACGTATAGTAAGTATGATTATATCTCCCAACATGGCCACTAAATGCTATTTGGTGTAAACGGATTGAAGCATTTGAAAAGACTTGTTGCATACCCATGCTGCGAATTCCTTGGGTAGTACGATTCTAAGAGAACTAAATATAGACATTAGTTCTTAACAATTCTGCGATCTATATTTACCTTTTTCAGCCACGTCATCCGGTGGGATGGTATAAAGAAATTACGTAATCAGGAAAAAGTCGAAGGTAGCCAAAAAAAGATACGAAAACAACAACATGACGGGACGGGACTTATCAGAAATCGTGTTATAAAAGGAAACAAAACTATTTACTCTCTGCAATATGTCCAAAAATCTAACAAAAAAACTCGAAAGTTAAGATCTATTAAATACTCATTTCGCCAATAGTTACATGTGGTTGCGAAACGTGAACGTTCACAATACAAGAAAACTGAGAAGGATACAAGAACAATGAGGAGTATTTGAAAGAAGAGTAATTAGAAGAATGTTTGGTGCTGTGAATGATAATGATATTAGAATGATATTAGAAGGTCAGATGTAACTTCGTGGTCAAAGGAATTATACAAAGATCTGGATATTGTAGACTATGTGAGAGTTCAGTTGCAGGGCAGGTGGTGAGAGTGTCATGAGGTCGAATATCAAATAGAATCATATAGGGAGAATAGAAAAAAGGGAGAGGGTAATAGAAAGAAATATATGTAAGAAGAGATACTGAAAACCAGTGACAATGTAAGAAGAGATACTGAAAAACTATTGCATATAAAAAACTAAAAAGGGCTTGTTGAAGATTGCTCCGGATGGCGGCGAAAGTTGAAATATGTCAAGGCTTACTAAGGGCTATTGCACCACAGGAAAAAGATGAAGAGTCGAAAAATAGGGCGATCACTAAATAATCGACCAACATAAGATCCTCACCAACTTATCAGTGAGAGAAAGTGAGACCATATCTTTCGACAGGTTGACGAGGCTTGAAAACCGGCTATGAGAAGAGAGAACGAGGAACTCATTTCCTGTTAAAAATTTTAAACCATTCGATCTTAAGTATATCTACATCTATGAATATTATTATAGCTTTATCACGACAGGCATTTTAAATGGAATAAAAAACCGTCAACTTTATCTAATATAATGCATTCTTGTCATTGTACTCGTCAGGTTTCAATAAGTGATATCCGCTTAAAATATCATCCGCCTTACGCATTTTGTTCTATATTTTGTAGGGAGGCAGCAATTTTATGAGAAAAAAGTGTTTAAATCTTATCAGTAACATTTTAAAAACGTGAAATAACTGATTATTGTATAATCAGACACGTTTCAAGCAACTTCTCTGAAATGAGAATATATGAGGGAGTGTTGACAAGTAGCTGATCTTAAATATTCCTGGCAGACAATTTTTATTTTTGTTATGTAATTTTGAAACTGATTAAAAAAAAGTTATACAATGTAAAGATTGCAGCAAGATCGAGTATTGTTCGATTATTAAGTACCTGATATTAAAAAGATTGTAGGGAAAAAGATCATGTTATTACATCATCAATGTTTGAATATTACATCAGTGTTCGAAGAATTTTTGTTCACATTATTAAAAACGGGGTTCGTCTTCTTCTTCCTGTAAGTCTTCTTCTTCTTCTTCCTGTAAACAGGATGGTTACATTTTATAGTATGATTCGTAACCTTTCCTTTCCTTTCCTTTCTACCTTTCATAGTATGATTCTCATTTGATGTTGTTTTCGCCTGGTTTACTTTCAATGTACGTAAATTCCTTCACAACTTCAATGTTGTCATCCAATTCTGTTCTCTTCTTGGATTGGTTTCTTTTTCTATTACTTTTGCTTTGTCTATATTTATGTCTAGGCCCGTTCTTTTGGTTTTTCTCTTTTATTTCATCATATGTCTCTGTTAATAATCTTTTCGATGTTTAGTGATGCACATTCTACTATCTGTTTTTCTTTATTTATTATTGTTCTATTTTCATGTGTCAGTTTCGCTGATGACCTTATTCGATACATCCTCCTGTCGCATGCCTTTTTCGATTTTAAATTTTACCATGGTGTGTTGTTGAATTTTTACTGCTGCCAGCATCGCCATCCGCATTAATCTAATACACTTAGCTGGTATTCTTATTTCCTCAACAGTTTAAGAAAACTCCACTGCACTTCGAATGAGGTCCTACGCCTGTTTGGAGTTTATGAACCTCCAAAAACTTGCTGCTTTAAAATATGGAAGAGAAAATGTTACAAGACTAGATCAGGAAGATCTATTTGTGCGTCAACTCAAATATAGGTTGATGTTATCAATGTGTTTTATTTCTGCAGGATAATGCGCTGAGATGCACTGGTAATGAGAAATCAGCCATAAGAATTTTTAAATTGTTAACTCTTTACACTATTCTTTTGATTTACGTCCATCTGATTATGTCTTTTTGAAATTACAAAATAAATAAATAATGAAAATTACAACAATTAAGATGGTAATTCAATTATTATATTGGAATCTTTAGTGTGAGACACAGAACTCAAAGGAATTTTCAAAACACCCATTTAGTTCTTTTTAATTTCTCAACGTGCGTTTCATCATCAGAAGATGATTGTATTTTAATTGAATAGCTTGAATCATCATCTGATGATTGATGATGCTAACATAGTTACCGAAACGCACGTCGTAAAATTATAAACAATTGATTTGATGTTTTGCGGTAAATCCCTCTTAGTTTAAGATGGCAATGTATGCCGCGGAATCATGGCTAGAAAAGAAAAAATTAATTATTTTGCGGTCGATACATTATAATTAATGTACTGAGGAACAAAAAAGTGTCACACCCAGTATACAAAATCAAATTGAAAATCTACTTATTGACTAGTATATCTGATTATACTTGTTTAGCTTTATGTTTCTGTATGCGATTGCAAAAATGCATATGCAAGTTTAACTTTTCATGAAATAATGAGATGATTGGACATTGTTGTTTCTATCGTTATGATGACATAGATAGGGTGGATTGAAAATCAGAGTCATGCATAAGTACGAAGTGATCGTCCTAGGAGCATTCAAGGACATGACCATCGGCATCTTAAAATTTATTTATTATAGCTGCAGGTAGGACTGTTTCAAGAAAGATGCTTTACTTAGAATTGTGTCAAGTTCGAGTTGAAATATGAATTTGTTTGATTTATTGATAAGCCTAGATTTTGTTTAGATGATCTTGATTGATCTAGAAGGCTTAAAGGTGTACGGGGTAAAAGGCAAAATTTCATTTTCACATCAGAACATTACATCCTTATCATTTCAGGAATTATGGTACGGGGCTATATCCTTGGGAAGTCGGTTACCCCATTGACCATCAGAAGAAATTTAAATGAGGCTGTTAGCCGAATTATTGCAGTCTACCGTTAGACCGAATCTATATGCCTGTACAAATTTCATCTTTCAGTAAGACCGCATACAGTTTGTCAAACAGAGCCGCTTTTAGCAGAGTGTGTGATACTGTCACTCGACTGACCAACAAGATTATTAGATTTATCGTTTATATTCAACCAATGTAATACATATTGACTAAATGGTTGTGGCGTGTTCATATATTTTTTCTTTTTTTTTTGGGTTTTTTGCCCGGATCTAAAACTCAAGAATATCAAAAATATCTGGTCATATGTAAATAAAAAAATCACTGGGTATAAAACAAAACGAATATTAATATCTCAGTGATTCTTTTTCTGTAATAAATATGTTTAACAAACAAAAATTTTAAAAAATATAAAATTTTCTTAAATAAATACAAACTTTTGAACGTTAACGTTTTGGAAAACCTTCTTTTCCCGTTTTCAAAACAAATCTAAAAATAATTTATATTAATTTCTATATAATGCTCTAAAAGATAGTAATATATTTTGTATATGTCAATGATACATTGACAATAATATTTTTTACTGACAGTGATATACTACCAACAAATTATATAGGTGAGGTTTGCTGTAGTGCGTATTGAAATAATTCAACGTTTTTAATTGTATTCTTTAGAATTGGGAACCATATCGAATTTAAATCTACCGAAGGCATAGCAATACAGTTATTTTTATTTAAATTAATTATAGCAGTTCCTTTTAATTTTCTCTATTTAGTTACAGATTTTTTAAATACCGTTTTGGAATTATTCCAATTCATTTTATGTCCCGATTCCCATGCGTCTTGGTAAATTCTAGATTTATTAAAATAACCCTTTCTAAGAAGGTTTTTATGTTCTTTTATTCTAACATCTAACGATCTAGATGTCTCGCCTATATAAAATTTACACACATGCAGGGAATTTTATAAACCACATTTTTGGTATTTTGTTGTGTGTTGTTTGGATGGTTTTGTCAATATAAATCTAAGAGTATTTTTTGTTTTAAATGCCGTTCTTATGTTATATTTATTTCCTACTCTTTTAATTGTGTCAGAAATACCGCGGATGTAAGGAATTGTGAGGTTAATTGTTTGAGAGTTATTATTATTGTTATTAATAAGTTGTCTGTTTTGTCTAATACCAAAAGTTCTAAAATATTTATCTATGAAATATTTTGGGTAATTGTTTTTTATTAAAATGACTAATGTAATTTGTTTCTTTTTGTAGTGTATCACAGTCGGTATAAACAAGTTTTGCTTTGTCATATAAACTTTTAATTACTCCTATTTTGACTAATTTTGAGGGCTTGGAAAAGAAATTGAGATACCTATATGTGTTTGTAGGCTTTCTGTAAACTGTAGTTTTTAATGTCTAGTTGTGTTTTATTATTAAACTGTTGAGGAATGGCAATGTATTATCCCTCTCCGCCTTTAAAGTAAATTTAATTGTAGGTTCTCAGGAATTTATATATTGTAAAAACATATTTATATTGTAAAAACATATTTATATCATGCATCAATGCTATGTTGCCATATAGCAAAAATATCATCAACATATTATTATTGGCTTTTAAGAGATTTACTTAATATGTCATTCTCGAATTCCTCCATAATGATATTACTTATCAAACGAGTGAGAGAAGAACCCATTGCCATTCCGAAATTTTGTTGATTATAATCATTTTCTAATTGAAAATATGTGGTTTTTAAGCATAGAGTTAATAATTCTATAATTGTATTTATGTTTACTTTAGTGCGGTCTTTTAATATTGTGTCAAGTTCTAATCTCTTTCTAATTATTAAAAGTGACTTATCAACTGGTCAATAAACGCATCACGTCAAAACTAACCATTAAACTTTGGTTTGTAATTATTTTGTCATAAATAAAAAATGTGACGTATTTTTAATATATGAATTTTTTTTACCCGAAAGTGGATTTTAAATGTTTAATAAAAATTTTGCTAGTTTATAACATGGGGAATTTATGCTACTAACTATAGGGCGAAGTGGCATATTAGTTTTGTGTATTTTTGGTAAACCATAGAAATGAGGTGATTTACTATAATGTGGTGGATAAGTTGTGATCTTTCTAGATCTATAAATTCGTGTTTATATAATGTATTGTACATTTTTTTCTCTATTTTTGATGTAGGATCTGTAGGTATTTTAGCGAAATTTTCCTCATCAATTAATGTTTTACTTTTCTTATATTCTGTTGTGTTCAGAATAACTGTAGCGTTAACTTTAATGGTAATATTTTAATAGATTTGTCTTTTTTTAATTTATCTATAGCTAATATTTCGTCTTGGTATAAATTTGATTTTATTTTAAATGGTCTTTTTAAGATACATTTTAATCTGATTCTGTATTCATTTACACTTTCCAAAGGTAACGTTTGAGTAATAGACTCTAATGCCGAAATAATGTCTAGATTAGGAACATCTTTCGATTTCACTGTCACTGTCAGTAAAAAATATTATTGTCAATGTAAGTACCATTGACATATACAAAATATATTTACTTACTATCTTTTAGAGCATTATATAGAAATTAATAGAAATTGTTTTTAGATTCGTTTTGCAAACGGGAAGAGAAGACTTCTCGAAACGTTAACGTTCAAAAGTTTATATTTATTTAAGAAAATTTGGTATTTTTTAACTTTTTGTTTATTTATTTATTTATTTTATTTTGCAAATTTATTACAGAAAATGAATCGCTGAGAAATTAGTATCCGTTTTGTTTTTTTACCCATGATGTGATTCTTTTATTTACATAAGAACAGACATTTCTGATATTTTTGAGTTTTAGACCGTGGCGAAAACCTAAAAAAAGGAAAAAACCATAAATATAATACATGGTATTACATTAGTTGAACCTTAAAGAGATTGCTTCGATCGCTAATAATTCGAACTTATGTACAATGTGTATGCACAATGCGCTTGTATCTTGTTCCAAGAAGACATATATTGTTATCATTATATAATATCGTCAAGTTGAATACAAATTTCGAAAATTCATCTAATAGAATATCTTTTTATAGTTTTAATTATTTGTTCTCCAATTTTGACTAATTTACTTATTTTTTATTTAATAATGATTATCAAACTTATTTATTTAATAATTTTACATATACATTTAATTATATTTGCTTTTCTTTGACTGCTATATAGAAGTGTAATGATAATTTTAGTTGTTAGTGCTGAATAATCTCGGGGCCTTGTAGCGTTATAGTATTTTTAGATAATGATATTTGTTTTGTTTAATGTTATCATATTACTATTTGTTTTGCAAATAGATTATGAATGAAAAATTAAATTGCTGATGAGGGCAAGTTTGAGGAGGAAATTCTTTTTGATTTATATTGGCATATAAATAATAGGTTATGGTTATTAATATGATTATACACGGCGAATCTACTATTATAAATATGTTTTCGAGTAAAATTCTATTTCATTTATATTGGCATATAAATAATAGGTTATGGTTATTAATATGATTATACACGGCGAATCTACTATTATAAATATGTTTTCGAGTAAAATTCTTTACAATTTCTATTTATTTTATATTCTATCTATTTATTCTGCCTATTTTGCCAACATTTGAACATACGTCTCCTTCTAGATGCTTCCATTCTTCTGTTTGCTGCCATTCTTGTCCATTACTGTCCTGTATGCTTCTTTATGTCATATGTCCATCTCATCTGGGGTTTTCTTCTTCCCCTTTTCTTCCCCCTAATCTCCAGGATATGAGGATTTTATTCCACTTTTTCTCTGTTTTTCTTATACTATGCTTTGTAAATTTCCAGTTTAGTTTTGCTGCCTACTCTCTCACGTCCATTTTAGTCTATTTTCGTTTCCAGTCATTTTTATTTATGTCCGTTGGTTTTGAAAGGATAGAATACCAATTCAGATACTTCTCCAATGGCAAAGCTGATTGTGTTTCTGAAAAGTATCTTCCTGTCAAGCATGCCCCGTAAATTTCAAGCTTTTCTTTTTTTTGCATGGAGAAAACGTTGCATAAAACGAAAAAAATTGAGAAAGTCTTATAAACATTCTACTCCCTCACATTGTATTAGTATTGAGTATTATATTTCTATAGTTTCGATGTAGTCGAATCAGCACGAGTGACGTTCTGCGTTCAGAAGGCCTCGTTGAAGGTTAGAGAAATAATAAAAAACTCGGACGAATGCATCTATCCTACATGAACATTTGGACGTGGAAAAGCGCGATGGGTACCTTATTTGCCCACTGCGAACTAAAATCGGTTTTGAGTGACTACTACTTTAGACATGTGTAAGCGCAATCCGAAGTTGAGTTTTTGGGACGATTCGTGACTATTTATGGAACTTGAGGGAACTAAACCAATTAGTAGAAAAGAGCTCCTTCCAGTAAAAAAACACATTCTCCGATGTAGGGAGAGAATCCCTGAAAAAAATCAGCTTTGTCAAAAAGATACTGTTCTATATGTGGGGATGGTGGACAGAAAAGGAATTATTATGTACCAAAATGATGCTGATGTCTCCTTCAGACTTGATCGATCAGTGATGTGAAGAGAAAATCACCGGTTGTCAAGACCTGGAAGATGTTAGAAAAAACAATATGGGGGAGAGGTGTTAGAGAGGAGACAGCAATAGGATATGGGACTCAAGATTATGAAAACAAGGATGAGGGACAAAGGAATGAAAGTATTAGGATTGATTTATCGGTTAAGAATCAGTTTAACCATATCTAAAATAGGGTTTCTTACTAGCATTTGTTAGGCATTTATCTTACATTTTTGCCATTATTGGTTGTAGAACAAGCAACTGTTCTTGGTTAATTTCTATATGCTGAATTTTCTTGTACAGTTAATTTGCTTGAAACTCTTGATAAAGAAGCTGTAAAAATGTTGTAGCAATGTCTTGATGAGAAATTTATATTTAGAAGAATTAATTTTAAAAGGTATAAGGGATTTAAAAATATATAGAATACATCTAAGAGTTTCAATCTGAAAGAAAGACGTTCAACATTAACAGATAAGAGACATAACTGAAAATGTTATACGGTTATAGTTATATGGAATATTATTTGGTTTATCTTGAAGCGAGGAACTTGGAGTTTTTGATAGATTTTACTCTAAAATAATATTTTTCTTCTTATAATTGAGGACTGGTTTGTCGATCACAAGATACATTCCTTGATATTTACTGACAAGCTTTAGCTAGAAATGTTTGCCAAGGAAATACTGCAGAAATGGAATGAAATATTTAGTATTTAGATCAGATACCACTCTAGCTGGTGTAAGCTTTTTTGGTCCGATGTGGCAAATAATTAGACTTTATTGTTTAAAATTTTAATTTTTTTGATTAATTAAAATCTGAACATATTGTATTAGAAGAGAAACATTAAAACATAATACTTTAAAATCTTATTTTCATATTCAATGTTTTTTTTTTAATTATTTTTCTTGTGATTGAATGTTTAAAATCATCAAATTTATATATTTTAACTGAAAAATAAAAAACTTTTTTTTTTGTTTAAACAAAGTGAATCAAACTACCAACATTTATCATTATGAAGATAAGATATATTAGGCTTATAAATAATAAAACCAGTATTTTTATCTGTAGATAAAAAATTACACAGTGATATGCGTTATGTAAATATCAGTTAAAAAAGTATTGAATTTGTGAACTGTGAAAATTATCACGTACAATACTAAAGTCGATTTTGCAGTGAATAACAGGAGAGTTAAAAAAGAAGATAGTAATATGTAGTATCTTAACACACTTTCAAAAAAAAAACTAATAAATATATATTAATGTAGCTCAGCTAACTAAGATGTTGCATGTGTGATGATATTCTATGTTAGCAACTCGTACTAAGTCAGTATCAACAAGAAAAATATTGAATTTACTTGCACAACAGGACTAATGCGATGCAAAAAAGAAAAAACTCACTTTTTTCGTTGCCGAGTATCTTTTGTCTCACCCTGTATAATCTAACGGAGCACCAAGATCGCTAGTGCAAAAATTCATTGGAAACTATTTATCAAAATTTTTATATTTGCGAACGCGACGAGACTGAGCTGATAAAAAAAATGACAATATTTAATGTAAAATGAGATAAACGCTGTAAATGCAGCATTCAAGCACATGCTTTCGGTCATCGAGAGGAGGGGGGGGGGGGAGGAGGTTCTGAGACGAGAGGGATGGAGCGAGTATTAAAATAAATATAATTAATTTATGTGTAAAATGATATGTTGGTACACATGCAATATTATCAATTTCTACTCGACGAGGATATTGATGTGTTATAGTAACATTAATACCAAGTCCAAATATTCCTATTGAGGTCATTATGAAATTATGGAGACTTATGATATACATAAAATGTTTAAACACATTTCAGACAAAGGTAATAGAAATCAGATTACAGATTTCAGCATTTCTTGCAAACCTATCCTATAGTCCTATCCTCTCTTAATACATATCATACTGTTGTATAGTGATTGAAATGTTTGAAAAACAAATATGTCGTCTATATTATTTAAAAAACAACATTTTAAACGAATTTTTATTTTGCTTTTACTTAATCATATGTGTTTATACCGTTAGGTGTCAGACGTGTGGCGTTGAGGTTGTCTTCTATACATCTCTCCCAATTTCTTCCTAATTTGTATCATTTTCTTAATTTCTTCCCATATTATGCTCCTTTTTCCAGCCTCCTCTTTAATTATATCGTTTCATACTCTTATTGACCTTCCTTTACAGTTCCTCACTTGCACTCGTGCTTCGTACACTCTCTTTGTGTCTGTTTTCCGGTATGCAATACACATGTCTGAATCACCTTAATTGTCCAGCTGCTATTTTATTATTTATGGGTTCAATCTGTAGGTTTTCTATAATTATTTAATTTCTGATTCTGTCTCTTTTTGTTTTATTCCCTATTTTCCTCATTTATTGCATTGCATTCATTGCATTTATACCTGTCTCATGTCTCGCTACTGTATATTATTATCGGTCGGATTAATTTTTTAATTATTGCTTTTTTTATCTTATTTGGTATTTCTTTTCTTCCAAGAAAAGCTGCCTTCATCATATTAAACATTTTTCCGGTTATTTCCAGTTTATCGTTTATTTCTCCTTCTATTCTTCTTTTGCTCTCGATTGTCAATCTCAGGTATTTGTAGCTTTTCACTTATTCTATTAGATTTCCATTTAATTGTATGTTATGTTCCTTGTTTTCTTTGGATATTATCATACCCTTTGTCTTGTATATATTAATTTGCTTGTTTATTTTTGTCACATCTTCGTAGAAATTTCCAAGTTATGTTCCGGTTCTTTTCTGTATCCGGTAATAAGGTCCTATCATATGCAAACATCCATTCGGTCAGTTCAATCTGTTCCAATTTCCGGTGTCCCAATTTCAATGTTTTCATCCTTTTCTTTACTTCTTTTAACGCTTCGCCTACTACAATCGAAAAGAACAATGGACTCAGCACACTTTCTGGTTTTACTCCGATAGTTATCGAAAATTCACTCAATTCCTCCTTCTTTGTCCCGTCGCTGTTCGCGTTGCCCCTGAGCATAGCCATCATTACTTCTACTGTCCTATTCGTTTCTCGTTTCTTTAGCGTTTTCCATATATCCTCCCTCTTAATTCGATCAAAAGTTTTTCTAGGTCTATGAAACATATATGTATATCTGTTCTTTTTTATTAGTTTTTCACTTGTTTGTCTTATCATGAACAATAGTTCTCGCGTGCTCCTTCCCCTCCCAAATCCACATTGTGTTTCCTCCATTATAATCTCGATTTTGTTCCGATACATCATCTCGATTTGATTTCCCTATAAATACAGCAATCCCTCTTGTCACCCCATTTATGTATTGACAATATTATTACACAGTTCCATTCCTTTGGGAATTTTACCTTTCTCATAATGTCATTCAACAATCCTGTCAGTCTTTTTACTCCTTCCTCTCAGATATATTTTATCATTTCTAGTGGTATACTGGTTCTACCCGGTGCCTTTTCCACATTTAATTTAACTAGGGCTTCATATTCCTCTTTTTCTTGTATCAAATCTAATTCTTGAACATCTTCCATATTATTTTCTTGTTCTTCTGGCATACTTGTTCCCGTCTCAGTCAGCTCTCTAAAGTATTATCTCCATCTTTATATTATTTCATCTTCTTCCGTAATTACTTTTCGATTCTTGTCTTTTATATTCATCATACTGTACTCTTTCTTCTGTCAAAATAACGTTTGGTGTTCTTTGTTGTTTTCAGTCATCTTTTCCCCAAATGTTATCCATCATTCTTATTTCGCTTTCTTCACTTCTATCTTTGCATGATTTCGTTTTTCTTTATATATTTCATGATCTTTATTTTTTTTTGTATCCAGATATATTTTCCATTTTTTTCTTTTTGTTCTTAATCTTTATCTGTAATTCCCTTGTGCACAAATTCGGTTTTCTTTATGTTTTTATTTATAATTTTTGTAGTTCCACATCTCTCTCTTGCGATCTCCAGAATGATATCCTTGAAAAATTCCCACTTTTTTTGCTTTTTTTTCTTCTTGCTCTTCAAATTTCCTCCTTACTATTTCTTGGTATTTCCTCTGGTAACTCGTTTCCCTGAGCCTATAGTTTTAAATTGGCTTACCCTCTTTCTTCTTTTATGTGGTCTTTCTTCTTCCTTCTTTTCCATGTCCATATCTACCAAATAATGATCGTTTATGGTCTCCGCTCGTCTTCTCACCGTCACATCCCTCACATTTCTCCATTTATGTTTGCTTATAAGAAAATAGACCATTATTAAAATGTTCTCTCAATTTCGATTCTACCCTAGTGTATTTATGTTTCTCCTTGTGTTTAATATTATCAGGTTATTTTCTGTATATAGTTCTATTATTCTGTCTCCATTATTATTTCTTGCCTTTTTACCTTCCTTTCGAATACATTCCTCCACTCCCTCATTTTGGTTGCCACCTCATCCGATCAAGTCACCCATAATCAACAAATTTTCCAATCGATCATCGATTGCATTGTGTTTTCTTTCAAAAAATACATGTTTTTTTTCTTTTCCAGCGTTCCCATCTTTATTTGCTATGATTACTGTCTACTGTTCCTCATCCAAAAACCTGATATTTATCTCCATTATCCTGCTATTAACATATTCCTCCTTTATGATATATTTTGAAATGTCTGGTGCTGTTATTAATCCCACTACTTCTCTTGCCCTCTCAACTTCTTAGCTTTCTCCTTATCTGTTAGATAGTTATTTATGTACATTTTCTCCTTGCAATTTCTTAACTTGCTCTTCTTCTGTAAAATCTTAACCTGCCTTTCTGTGTTCGCCATTTCTATTTTTATTTAATAAAACAGAAAACATCGATCATTGCAATATCAGGTAAATATGAAGGATTCCGATATCTTGTTCTTTAGCTATAAATTGCATAACAAGGCAAACACATTTTTTTCTGCTGTTCAAATTATTATGAGCAACTGTTATTAACATATTGTTTTTACTCATATTTAACCAATCCAATATTGCATGAAGCGTCACTCGGACATCTTCTGTGAATATATAACGTATAGTTTCCATATTGTGTTCTTGTCAAGTGATCATGACGATTTCTTTCTTGTTATCTTCTAATGATTGACGGTTCCCTTTAAAATGTGTTAGCGAAGTGTAATAAATGGTGATACACAGCTGGGCATCGTGCATTAAAAGCTGCATCAATCTGGTCACAGCCCACCATTATCTGCAGCAACTGATTAGGCCTTATATTAGCAATGGAAAAACGGAAGTTATTTTGCTGTAGGATAACGTACAACCACATATAGGAAAAGGGATTCTGGAAACGATCGCCGAGTGGGGTGAATTCCCGAATCATCATCTCGTAAATCGCTTCAAATCTCCTGACAAAGTAGAAAAACGCCTCAGTGACTTTATCAGATCAACACTAGCAAGTTTTTTTGGTCTGGGATTCGATAGTTTCATGAAAGATTCGAAAGTGTACAGAAAGTAAAGGAGATTACTTCGAAGATTAAGTTTGTATTACTTTTTCATAAATATATTTCAAAGGTCGTCAAAAAAAGTCGAGATTTAAATTGATAACTTAACATATAATCAAAGAATCATTATAAAAAATGCCCAAACCGAAGTAGAATATGTCTATTTACATGCAACAAGACACACTGCATTTACTCTAAAAAGAAAATGAGTTGTTCAATAAGCAGCATAAGATCTGGATCCGGCTATGAGAATTTAAAGATAATATTTGTAGATAAGTACGTAAACATTTAAACATTTTTATTAAACATTTAAAATGTCAATGCTTTAAGAACAATTTAAACATTATTTTTTTTGGGAAAATGAAAAACTGTGAACAAAACCTAATTAGAAGGTACGTTAAATAGAACAAAGTGGGATTTTAAGTTTTCCCATATTCTTGATATTTCTTATAGATTTTATTTACTTTAGATGAAATCAAAAGTATTTACATTTGATTTCATTCCATTCATATATTTTTCTGTCAGTCATTCGACTAGTCCCAAATCATCTTTTTAATATTGACGGTACATACAACAACAAACCTAAACATTTGTATCTGAAAATCGAATCGGAATCGGTTCGATGCCAAGTGAGCTACTAAGTCATCAGACCACGGCGGCCAGCGATTCCATGTTTAGCGTACTATATTTGGAATAAAACATATTGTCGTGCAAATTAGGTTGAAATACATTTTAATACTTTGGATGATCTAAAGGCCAACCTTTTATTTTTGTTAGAATTGCGTAGGTAAAAGTTCATTGACATTGTATATTACGCATTTTATCTAATAATTGTACCTTGCATGTCTCATTAGAAAACATTTTAAATAAAATAGCTTTTTTACATGTGCATTAAGACCTTGGCGTATTAACAAGATGTTTTTTGTTGTTGTGTAGTACATATCTGGCAACTGTATTTTTATATTTTCAACATATCGTGACAATTAAAATGGCATTGTACTATTTCTTCAGTTTTACTATGAAAATGCTAGTTCTATGATTTTTTTTTGTTTTTGACTGACCTTTTCAATATTAACAGATACGTAAACGAATAAAATTAGCGTGTGTGAGTTAAGGAAAATTTCAAGATTTTAGAACTGTTGAGGACACAGTTGATGATGATGTTGTTTTAAAACGACATGAAGATGACGTTACTCGTCAAAAATATTCTGGTAACAGTATTTAGAAATTAAAAATTAAATTGAAAGTTAATTTGTGTATATTGCCTTTCAAATACAAGAACTTAATAAATTAATAATTTAAAGGAATTAAATCTTTACAGAAACACTAACATCGACTGACATAAATGACTGTTGAACAACAACTGAGCATCTAATATGGCTGACATTTTCAAGCTTATTTTTCAACACGTGCGCAATCATATTACCAGAATATTTTTTATGAGTAATGCAATCTTCATATTGAGACTGGAAACTTTTCAGACTACCCTCGTATAATAAGAAAAGTCACTATTTGGTCTGGTCTATGATTCGGAGGAATTCTGACAATGGGGTTGTAACAAGGTTATTTTCAAATCAGTTTAAGATAATGTATGCTTTCTGTATACATTAACTATATTTGCAAATTTTCTAGTTTTATAAGGGGGACGTTCAAAAAGTTGTCGGCCTGGCGCAGTGTGACTAAATAATTACGTTGAAATGATTAAATTGAAACTTCGTTGGCAACAATGTTAAAAAGTAAAAATTCTTAAGAATTTTGGGTTTTCTTTGTTAGATCAGAACTTTACCTTCGTATAGAATCGTCTTATATTAAAATTTGCCCTATAAAATTCCAAACTCCTCATACGAAAAAGAGTAACTTAGAAGAAGAGTCACAATTTAATAATTGCTATTAAAACACCATGAATCCATATTCTTGTATACTGACATGATCTTACTTACTTTTCAGTGAAGGTAAAAATGTTTTATATTTATATAATTCATAGATAATGAGAAACGAACATTTTATAACTATACTAAACGTAAATATTGATGAGTAAATCTTGGTCAGTAGTCAACAACTGCGGCCAGATCCAATATACACTGATAAAAGGTCTTGTTGTGTACCTGGTGGGAAGCTAAAGGAATTATTTATCATGAAACCCTTCAGCCATGCGAATTCATTACATTTATAGTTGCCAAATAAATTGTTTAGTCCACAAAATCAGTATTTTGTAGGAATCGAAATAAAATATTTCAATAATATTATGTAGTACACATAAATATACTGTCGTTAAAAAGTGTTGCATGTTTTGGATATTTTTTTTTTAATTGTGCTGTATATTTTTATACTTAATTGGGAATAAAACGAAATGCAACACTATAAAAATATATATTAGTGGATGATTTATTATTTTTGTTTAAACCGTGACGATGTTATGTAATGATAAAACATTGAATACATTCCAGTCATAATTGATAAAAAAAAAACTATTAAGTCCTAGATGGTTATATAACACTCTGTAATTCTACGAGGTATGGTACGGATTAGATGCTTTATGTCTTTTTCTGACGAGGTATCCCAGAAGCGTTACATGTTTTAAGCTCGTTTAATGTTGCTGGCGGTATATATAATATATATATATATATATATATATATATATATATATATATATATATATATATATATATATATATATATATATATATATATATATATATATATATATATATATATATATATATATATATATATATATATATATATATATATATATATATATATACATGGGGGCACCAACCCATGGATTGTTGACTGTGGATCGGTTCTTCCTATTCTTGACGAGAGAGCACATGTCGGTCATATCGCCAGGAGATATCTGTTAAACTAGCTATCTCTATTGTGTTCTATATAATTTTCGAGATAATGGTCGTCCAGCCTGCCCAAATACTCCGCTCAATGTAAGCGTCTTCCCATCATAAGCGCCTCTTCTAAAATTCTTTTGTTTGATGTGCTTGAGTGTTAGTTGTATGCTGTGTTAATATGAAAGTTACAGTTTGCCTTTCACTCCGAAAACGTACGACTCCACTCCGAAGTACCCAATATAGACGATGAGCACGTTTCATCATAGGAAGTAAATTTTGATTAACGGTCGTCTTTAAAGCTTTTCTGTTTGTAGTTACGATAAATGTTTCACGTATTTGTCGAATGTCGATTTTATAGAGTAGAGATTTATAGTACGACCGACACCTTGTGCATAAATCATTCTTATTCTCAAATTATCTTATTAATTTTCGCATAAAGGTAGAAGCAGGATGTCGAATTGCCTCAACCTGCCAAACTGAAATCTGTCTATTATAAATTTATAGCTAGTTACTTTTCAAATTTGGATAATTACACTTTTAACGGAACAAACATATTGTTAACTTTGAGAGATTTACCACAGAATACCAAATCACTTTTTTATTTTCTCAAAGCGCGTTGTGCTAACCATATTACAAATCATTTTCTATTCAGTGCTAACATGCTAACATGTGCTAACATGGTAAGTGAAATATTGAGCATTGAGACATTAAAAAAAAAGTGATTTGGTGTTTCTTTTCCTTTCACCCTTTGAGTTTAGTGTTTTTTTATCAGAGGTATCAATATAAGAATTGAGCAAGAATACTACTTGGATTAGTAGTGTATCAAAAATACCTCTCAAGATAAAAACTAAAATTTAAAACTTTGCACCACATTTCCTACAATCGGATACAGAAACATAATGCGAGACAAGCCAAAAGTCGTATCAGTTTTTTAGTTGATACTATACAGGGTTTGTCCAATACGAATCGGGACTGATGTCATAAAAACATTTATTGAAGAAATATGTAAAGTACCGCTATACAGTAAATACATCGTTCCCAGCGATTTTTCCAGTCTTCATACGCCCCCTGGAAGTCCGCAACTGCAAGGCTATCCAAGCACTCCTTCAAAGTCTTTTGGACTGCTTCAATCGTTCCGGAACGACGTCCTTTCAGAGTCCTCTTGATCCGAGCGAACAAAAAAAATCTGGACTATAAGGTGGTTGTGGCAGCGTTGCCACAATGTGTTTGGCCAGTCTCTCCCTCACAATTAGCGACGTGTGATTGGGCGCGTTGTCTTGATGGAACATTCAAGAATCGGCGATCTCTCTTCGGGCGTAACGGACCCCCATCCTCATACGTTCGAGCACTTCTGCGTAAAATTTGCCCTTCACTGTTTGAACAGCGGGCACAAACTCTTTGTGGGTCACATCTTTTACATCACAGAAGACAGTGAGCATCGATTTTACTCTTTACCTGCTTTTGCGAGCTTTTTTGGGTTGAGGGGATGCATTGGGTTTGTGTGCCACTCAGAACTTTGCCTTTTGGTCTCCGGAAGACTGAAGAACCAAGTTTCGTCACCAGTTATCACTCTGTTCAGAACATTTGGATCGGTCTCCAAACATTCCAACAGTTCACGGCAAATCGTCACACGGTGATCCTTCTGACTCGCTGACAAAACTTTCAGCACCAACTTCGCGCACACCTTTCGCATTTGTAAATAATTGGTTACAATTGAATGCACAGTTGATTTCTGTAAATTCAACTCCTATGCCATCAAACGAACACTTAACGAACGATCAGAGTTCAGAAATTCTCGCACTTTGGCCACATTTTTATCGGTTCGGATAGAGATCGGACGTCCAGTGCGTTGTTCATCTTTAACATTTTCCCTTCCTCCATTGGATCTTTTATGCCACTCAAAAACACGTATTCTGGATATGGCTTCATCCTTGTAAGCCTTAACGATCATGTGAAAAGTCTCCGTAGGGGATTTGTTCAATTTGACGCAAAATTTGATGGTATATTTCGCTGATCGATGTTTTATTGTATGTTGACTCTGGACGTTCAATTAAAATACACTTTTACTTTTTGCATGATCTACGCACTCTAAGGCGGAGACAACCGAGCCAGGTTTTCTAGATTACCTGACATAAGCAACCTCCAATATCACTGGATGGACTACCGTCCACCCTTTTCCCGTTTCAGGAATATATCAGTCTCGATATTTATTGGACTCACCTTGTAGAGTAAGTGTATTTTCAGTTTGATTGAAATATTTATAATGGATTTTTTTGTTTCCCAGTATAAGTAAAACTCTAAATTTTTAAAACCTTTGAAATAAATATATATATATATATATATATATATATATATATATATATATATATATATATATATATATATTATATCTACATGTAACACCATGAATACTTTTTTCGGACATAACCGGTAATTACCAAAGCGACAAATACCGCATGCTTTCAAGCCTCTTTTATCTAAGGCTATATCAATATTTTAAATGAAAATATATTTACTTGCTTATTTAGAACTCGTAATTTTATTGTAGTTTTATTTTTCAATGGCAATAAAAGTATTTATCTGATAAATGTGACTATGACAACCTAAATGATATTTTTTCTTTCTAGAAGTTGCTTACTTTTTTTTTGATATATATATATATATATATATATATATATATATATATATATATATATATATAATTTAAATTAATAATTTAATAATTTTAAGCAACTTTTTAACAATCGAAAATGCGTGAAAGAATTAAAATTTTAAGCAAATATGTGATAAAATATATTTGGCAAATATTAATTGGCTATTAAAGGAATAAACTACAAATAAACTAAGGAACATAGCTAAAATATTTTCTTTTTAAATTAATAATCACGCCATATGTACCAGGTACCATCGATGCGGTATAGTCGCAAACTAACTGCTAATAATGTTTTATCAACATTACGACCACAATTATTTTACTGTTTCAGTGCGCGCATTTAAGTTATATTTAAAATATATCAGAATATCAAGATTTGCTTCTTCATTACCGCGAACCAAAATTCGGAAAGAACTAGGTGTATTTACGGGTATCTAGCTCGGCAAACATTTGTCCAAGTTTATCAAAGACCTTCGGATAAAGGTAGTGTGTTTTCAAAATTTTAAGTATGTAGGTGGCAGCGAGAAGTCGGTCCTGAAGTCGAAAAACAAATTTTACATTTTATTGAAGAGGATCCTATCAGAAGTACTCTAAGTGTTGTACGATAAGTTGGAATTTATCATTGAATTATACACATAACACTAAAAAGAGCAATTACTCTACCCTTTTCATATACAAAGGGTACAATCATTTTTACCTGCGGATTGTTCACAAAGGTAAAATGTTGTGAATGGTTTATTAGCCAAAACAAATGGAATCCAAATTTTTTTGTTCAATATTGTATCAACCGACGAAGTCTATTTCACGAAGAATAAGATAGTGGACATTAATTATAATTAATTGAATTAAACAATTAATAATGTGTTTCTCAATGTGACGAGAATCGATGTAAAACGTGTTATAATGCGAATTAGTGGCAATAATATCAACTTTGACATTGAACAACAATAATGTGTAAGTTTTCGTTCTTTTTTTTGTAACAACACAAACCAAATTTATGCTGAAATATGCATACAAAAAACTGAATTCTGATGGATCAAAATACACAAAACGATGAGATGTTGTCAATTGTCAAGAAAATAAAATTAAAGTTCTGACGTGTTTTCCGCGGAAATGATTGAATTTTGAATACATTTTCTAAGGAAACTTTTTGTAAAAAAAATGTATAGGATCGTTGGTTAAATTTGCTAAAGTACTTATATATAGTGGTACTTTTTCGTAAAGATATCGAAAAAAACTAATAGATATTGTTGAAACGATTTAAAAAATAAAGAATCAGCCATACATCAGCCAAAAATTAAAGTGCCAATATATATATATATATATATATATATATATATATATATATATATATATATATATATATATTCATTGGCTAATCGAGATAATCCCCACCCATAGGAAGTTGGCGACAAAAATTATTTCATGTCAGTCTGTATTTAAATTCCATTTAGAATCAAAATTGTATTCTGCATGCAAATATCACGATATGCTTTCTATTTACGGCGAAGTTGCTGCCAACCCGATTAGGAATATACCAGAACTGTTTCAACCTGTCTGGAAAAATGGATTATAATGGTGTCAGGCCTGCTATGACTCAAATAGTAGAACAATTAAACATTTAATTTAATAAAACAATTAATCATCTGTTTCTTAATGTAATGGATTTGTTAAAAATAGAGTTAGTAATTTCAACTTTGACATTAAGCGATAATATTGTGTAAGTTTTCTTTTTTTTTTGTAACGGACAAACCAAATGTATGCTGAAATATACTGAATTGAAAATAAAAGTAAAGTAATGAAAATATATACATATATATATATATATATATATATATATATATATATATATATATATATATATATATATGTATATATATATATATATATATATATATATATATATATATATATATATATATATATATATATATATACATGGATACTCATGGATACTCAGTGAGTTGATAGTTTACAGTTAGACAATGATAGTTTAGCCTTGTTGAAAGTAAAGTTTTAAGGAAACCTTTAGTTAAAAATAATAAAGTAAAACATCGTTTGTTAAATTTAAGAAAGTTATTTCCCTTACACCCTGTATATATATATATATATATATATATATATATATATATATATATATATATATATATATATATATATATATATATATATATATATATATCAATAATATATATCAATAATAACAATATTTTTGACCCAAAGTAAACAAACAGAAAAATTAAACTTAACCCTGCTGCCGTGACAACGCCAAAAATTAATAACGAAAACGAAACGAACAAAAACGAAAAAAAAATTAACGTTTATTTTAAACTTTCTGAAATTAATAGTTTTACCATTATTCATTCAAAATAAACTTTTTTAATTAAATAATTAATATTTTTATCACATTTTTTAGAACATAACTAATGATGTAAACATTAACGGGAAATTTGGAAAAAACGGTTAAACTTTGATACATTAGAATACTAAAAAAAATCTATGATTTGAATGTTTACATCGAAATAACAAATATACATTATCTAATATATTTGGCTCTAAATATATTACATTTATATGTGTTCAATTCTTTTCTAAATATTTTGCCAAGAGAACAAAAATATAGCTTCTCTATGACAATATTTCAATGAATTTTATGAACAGGAAAGTGTTAAAACCCTTAACTCATATTAGAACAAATATATTATCTATAAATAATATAAGAGATAGAAATTTAGGATGCGAAGATATTCCAGAAATATCATAGACTGAAATAGTTAAGACATTAAAAATTATTTTATTTTTCTTGAAAAGTAAGTATATGTATATCGATAAAGGACTTCGACCCCTTTGACAAAAATGACTTTTTTATCGTGTAAGCCACTCGTTCACCACAGTGATCGTCGTCAGAAAATTAAGTTTCTCATATATGTCCCTTTAGCTTAGGGAATAAAAATAATCGCTGGAGGGCAAATCTGAAGAACAGGAAGATTATATTAGATATTAGAATATAATATATTAGATTATATTATTATATTATTATTATAATTTAGAAGCTTGCATTGTGGATGGCACATAACTACTGGGTGATTATTTACATTTATAATTAGAATAGGCGTTGATTTTTATAATGATCATAAAAACGAATCAAATTTAATTATTAAATATTGCATCTGATACTAAAAATGTTTGTGAATTAAAACACAAGATTTTAACTGAGTGAAATTTAAAAAATTTTGAGAAACAAAATTGGTGAAATATCTACAATGCCTTTGATGTTTTTCGAAAATCTTCGTGGATTATTTCTCGATTTTGATGCACCTTATGCATATATAGTGTAGAAATCGACCCCATCATCAACGAGGGAATGTTTCACGATAATCTTAAAAGATGTATGTGCAAGACTGGCGAATTAACCAAATATTTAGCTGAGTACTTGAATCCGAGTTTATTCTTTTAACATCCACGATTAACGGGCGTGTACTCTTCTGCGGTTGAAAATATCTATTCTAGATGTGATAACGCGACTATATCCGGAATATATGTATTTCTATACCTCGACCCTTCACTTCTGTTGGAGGGAGTCATTTTTCATTGATGACTAGTATTATCGCTTTTTAATGTTTGATAGAGAGCAACGTTGTAACAAAATTTCTAATCTCCTTTCCTACAAGAATGGACCTAAGCAGTCTATTCAATGGTTTTCCAGGAATTTGAATTACCATATGAAACTTAAGTCAGAAAATCCTTAAAACATGTGTCAAATTGAAATTTAAAATTTTACATTTATAGCACACGAAGCTTTGTTTTATCTGACGTAAATAAGTAAACTTGACTGTAGCAACTCTCCTTCGTTTCTAAGAAAGTGTTGTCTGGCTAGCTTTCTCAGAGGCGAATAATATACTTATTTTTAAGGCAAATCATGTGCAAGGTGATACCATAAAGTGATGTATCGATTAAACTAATGCTTATAAGCACATAACTAGAATGCTCATTACTATTAACCTGGATGACGATGATTAATTCTAGGGCAGTAGTAAAAATGCTAAAACATAATTTACGTAAAATTTGAGATTGGATCTGTAAGGTTTGTAGCAGGGGTGTGGATTGGTACCAATTATGTTTAACATATTACAGAACTAAGTCATCAGCGAACCAGACATATATGTAAATAGAATAGTGATAAATAGAAAAAAACCAAAAGAGCTGGTCTCTAAATAAATCTAGAAAAAACAAAAGTGATGGAAAAGAGAACTAATCCAAGAAGAAAAGAGAACAGGATAATCGGCGATAACAACATTGAAGTTGTAAAGGAATTTGCCGAAGAATATCGAAGAGTATCGCCGAAGAAAACTAGACGAAAGCACAAACATCACAAAATGTTTCAGAAATCGTATTATGAAGTGTAATAAAATTATTTACTTCCTGCTGTCTGCCCTAAGATCTAAACTTATACAAGGGAACCCGAAAATTAAGATTTAAAAAAAAAACACCGATTTGAACAATAGTCATGTATGGCTGCAAGACGTGGACCCTTGCAAAGAAAACCGAAGATATGCTTGCAATATTTGAAAGAAGAGTACCCAGAAAAATTGTCGGTACTGTGAATAATAATGGAAATTGGAGAATTAAGCAATTATACAAAGATCTGGATATTGCAGATTATGTGGGAGTATAACAGCTCAGGGTCGCGAGCATGCCAGAAAGCCGAATACCAAGGAGAATTATTGATGAACGAATACTCCTGATAAGAGATTGCTGGAGATCAATCCGAAAGGAGGCGAAGGTTAAAGGAAGTCAATGCTCCGGGCTGTGGCACTACAGGAAGAAGAAGAAGAAATATGCAAGGGTCCACCAACCTTTAATTTTGAATACCTGTCTATATACAAGTAGATACCAGTAGATATCTGTCTATATTTAATATGGTTGCTGGCGTGACTGAGGGACGATTCCTTATTAGATTAAATTAATAAAGCCAAATCTCTAAATTAACTAAATCAAAGTCATTTTAACAAATATGATAACTGAGAAGCCAAAATTTGTGTTATTTTATATACAAATAAATCTAGAATGGGTGTCATTAAGGAATGATTAATTAATTTATATTAAAAATAAATATATGAAAAATTTTATTTTATTTTAAAAACAAAGAACTCTAGAATGAGTGTCATTAAGGAATGATTAATTAAATTATATTAAAAATAAATATAAGAAAACAAGTTCGACTTAAAAATAACTTTTTTAGAATGAAATAAATACGTTTTAAAGTATTCGTATTAAATAAAACTGAAGGTATAAAAACAAGACATACGAAAATTAGTACGAGTGTTGTATGGTAAAAAAGAGTAAATTGTTAAACGTACAAATAAATCTAAAAAGAAAGCTTTTGTTACGAATTAATTGTAATAAAACCAGGTTTATTAAAGTTTAGAATATATATGTGAAAATTTAATTTGAAGGAATAAACAAGAATTTTAACGAAATTTTAAGAAAGTACAATTAAAACAAAAATTATACTGCGTTAAGACATTATAGGATAGAGTGATTATAGCGGAATATGTTTTAAGTTTTTTTTATATTTGGGCAAAAATTATTTTGAATGAATGGAAAATACTGAATATAAATATTTTACATGGTTTGAAAGAGATTAATTTTTTATTTATTATTATTTCATAAATATTTTAAATTGTTTGAAATATATTAATTTATCGTTAATAACTAAATTTATAAAGTATAATAAAAATATAATACGTAATATATCGAAAAATATTTAATTAATTTTTTGTCAATAAAACCGGGTTTTAATTATTTGGTACAAAAAAATTTAAAGTAATAATAAAGATTAAAATAATATTAAATAATGCACAGAAATTGGGAGAAAGTTAAAGGTAAAAGCAAAAGTATTAAACATTTGTGAAATTTATAAATTTATTTAAAAAAATATTAATATTTATTAATTTGAATAGAATATAACTAAAACAGTTAAAAATAATTTATTTTTCTATGCCATTGCCATTGTTTAATCAAATGTTTTAACGAAAATTCATTTTTGTTAGTTGGGTTTGATAGAAATTAGGTGATTACTTATAATTTAAAATTATTTTTGATTTTTTTAAAATTTTGTATATTAGATTTGTATAATAATGTATTATACAAAATATAGAGTATAATAATGTATTATAAAATTATGTAATATTTGTATAATAATGCAGAATGTTGTGTTGAAACCAATAAGAAAAACTCAATATATTGATAAACTAATAACATAATTATACAAAGAAAAACAGTGTGCAAAAGCGATTACAAAAAGAAATAAATGTTACTAACTGTACTTGAAAAGTTATAAAAAACAATTTTAATAATAAAATTTCAAAAATAAAATTTTATTATAATACCAGTCTTTAAAAAAGTTCGCGTTAAAAATATTTTTACTGACTTCTTAAAATTATTTTACATTCAATTTTTATCAAATTATAAAACAAAGAAATGATAAAATTTGAAGTAGATACACAGATAAATGTTAATAGTATTATAAATATATATTATTTCTGAATATATCGACTTAACATGTAAAAAAATGCTGAAAACATATTTTCTACTGATTAATAAAAATAAAACAAAACAACAAATATTACCAAGAAGGTATTAATAATAATGTTTAAAACATATTAAAATAAAAACTTACGTAAAATCCAATAAAACGACGAAAAAATAAAATAAAATAAGAAATCGGGAAATCGAAAATTAAATCGCGCGCTTTATCAATTGCCTAAGCGCATCCAGTCACCATCTCCCAAAAGCACTTCCATTCACCAAGAGCACGGCACTTACAGCGTCTAACCGCTCGTAGAGTCTAGTAATACTCTAACAACCTCATCATTTTGGTACTCCGAAACCCCTAAGTTGTAGGACCACTTTTTATTTGGCAGATCGCAAATTCGTAGGTACCTGACGGGCGTACACCTTGGAGGGGGAAGGGGGAACCGCTAGCCCCCTCTTAGGCCACGGTACAGTTAGCGAAAATCGAGATTTGCAACATGCAACTTTTCAGCCATCCCAAAATTTAAGTGTTCTCGCCGAGATGGACCCTCTACGGTGCAGGACCGTATGAGATCCAATATGACTGCGGCTAATTCAGAGGTGTAGTTATAAATATTATCTTTCTTGACCAATAACGGCACTGATTTTCTATATGGAAAAATGTGTAGTTTTCAAATATTTTAACATTAAAAAAATTATTATTTTGTTGGCTAACCATTAACAGGTCATTATTTTTTTAAGGTAAATTTTTCTTTACAATTGGCAGTATAACAATATTTGCGAAGTAAAATGAAGGGCCTAAAATGTTTAAGGAAGACAGATAAGAAAAATATTTAGTGACAATATGTGATTTCTATCAACTTATATAGGTCAAAATATGTGGAAGTAGTATTACGTTGATACCAATCCAATTTCAAATTCGTATTTAATTATGATAAAAAAGTAAGATGATTTTTTAGATAAATTACAAAATGTTTTTTATTCATCTAAATTTAATGTGTCTGTTTCAAAGTAAACTCCTCTCGCTACAATATTAATTATTGCGATGTACGTTAATATCTACAATGTCTCTAATACTTTATCGGCGATTACTCTGTTCTTTGATTATAGTAATGTTTTCTTCAATGCTTGCTGTGGAAGGTTTTTCTGAACGAGGTTAATCTCCAACTGCTATTCTACTATCTCTAAAGTCCTTGAACTACTTGCAATTTTATTTTGACATAGCTTTCATTGCCTCAAAACTTTCTTAACATTTTTAATGCATCAGCACAAGAAATTTCGATTTTTAGATAAAATTTATTATAAATTCTTCTTCTTCTTTCTTATAAATTTTTCTAAAACGATAATTTTTAATTTTTTAAGAAATTGCCGACAAAAATGTTCACCAACTACAAAAGACTATAATTTCTAACACATCAAGCGAAATGATATGAAACTCCTGTTATATATCAAGGAGAGTAATACCAACATAAAAAATTAATGGTTGTATCGAAAAGAAGAACGAGTGAATGTTTAAAACAAAAATCTTTACTTTTTGATCATAACAGTATAACAATTATAGTGAATAGTATTCACGATAATATTCCTTCTTCACGTTTGTAATTTTGTGCCAGAAATTCAACATATATTATTCTAAAAGTTCTGTACTGTTAATTATTATGATTAAATTTAATTTAATTAATTTTTTTTTAATTTTCTCTGCAAAGCCATTACCTGAATCAAGTCGTTGCACCTGTTTCAAACCATTCTGGTATTGTTATTAAGAAAATTAATGTTGGTCTCATTAGGAGATGATATAATTCCCGATATGATCTTTACATTGTCATATGTTGGGCTATTTTTTCATGCCAGGCTAAGTTTCTGCATTGCTTATGATTTAAGTATCACTACCGTGAAAATGAGTAGAATATACTGATCTAAACATTTTTACACATGTGTGCTTTTGAGTGTTGCTTTTAAAAACAACATTAACCTTTCTCTAATAAATGTTAACTAAAATGTAACAACAATTTAAAAAGACTGATTTTCGATACCATTTGTCAGCAAGTTATTCATGTTTCGTCAAAAAACTCATAGCACTGTATTTCGACTTTGTTCAATGTACTGAAAATTTATTGAAATACTCCATGCAAGAAATGTGCTAGTTATCAGAAAAAATTAAGGTTGGATGGTGTAATATGTGGTTTCCATACTACAGAGCATCCTCTTTTTATTAACCAAAATCGGATATTCTTGGTACACTCTTTTGAGATTCAACGCATTCGTTTAGTATTACTGAAAGACATACATTTTTCTTTGCATGCCAACATGTGGCGTGTTTTTAAGTAGCTTTCAATACGGAGTATTAATACAGAGCTCAGCTTGACTTTTTTTTTATTATTACAGATACAGTACCACTCAATAACTTAACTATTTTAAAAGCGCAAATATATTGCACCAGTGATTATTATGGAATTGTCAGCGCAGCAACAATCGCAGCAATAATTTTTACACACTATAAATTGAGAATTGATAAATTGAAGTGATGAAGAAAAATGAAAAAAAAAATTAAAAATACGATACTGTCTATAGCAATTTCTCTATCTTTTTCTAAAAGGATTGACGTTAATCGCTCCGTCTCTGTCCCACCCCGTGCAAATTTTGATTAGCGCATTGGTCCCCTCTAAAAAGGGTTCCATGCGAAAAAGAAATCTTTCTCGTTTGGTTAGTTCGGTACGTTGGCCGAGTCGCCCTTACGGACAAAGACAAATGCTCATTGGAGACCGAAAGTGGGAAAAGGATGACGATATGGCCGGTTGAAGATTGACGAAGTACGAACATATTAATACGACTTTTATGCATGAGCTATTTTAAAGGTCAAGACACTTTTGTGGGGAGTACGAGTCTCGTGTGGGTTGGCAATTTCGAATAATTCTTAATTTTTGTTTTGAAATTTCGGAAATGTATTAACAAAACATTTGTTTGTTTTTTTCTCAGAACAATTGATCATTGAAAAAAAGTAATAAAATTCAATTAAACATTTTGACATGATTATTTGTGATTAAAATTAATTTAGAAACATGTGCATTAGTAGGAAATGTTAAAAAAATCAATATGTTTTTTTATATTATGTGGATAGTTCAGATTATAGTTAATATCAGATATGAACAAAACAGATTTTGAAGTAATAATAAGAAATTTTAAAAAGTGACGTAATAATAACACACTTAATTATATATGGAGAACAAAGCTTAATAAAAAATGTGCATAGTCTAATACAAGAGATATGGGACACGGAAAAATTACTAAGGGAATTAGTTCAAGCAATAATTTGCGCACTATACAAGAAAGGTAATAAAAGTGACTGTATAACTATAGACGTATTTCTCCCCAAATGTAGTGTATAAGGTAATGGCAACGTACAAAAAGCTAAATTGATAGATAAAACATAGATAGAGAAAAGGCTAAAAGGATAGAATATAAGATATAAGAATACAAGGTGGTCCCATTTACGGATTTGAAATAAGTCTATGATAAACCAAAAATAAATGAGCTTTACGAGGCGACCTGGAAGTCAGCAGCAAATTATCAAAATTGATCAAATGACATTACAGGGGACAGAAAATAGAGTTAAAATAAAATAAATATAATTAACTTGATTGAAAATATGAAAAATTCAACTAGGGGCTTCACTTTAATCGATCATATTCAGTATAATAATGCGAAAAATTTTAAGAGATGCAAATAAGTGTCACTGGAACTACTAGAATTGGCCTTTTCATTCCTCTTCTTACTCATCTACTCCTCCTCCTCTACTTATTAATAGTACATCAATGAGCCTTGACCTTCAAACTTCACCTTCATCTGGATCAATGTCCAGTAGTCTCTTGCCAGTTTTTGATGTACAGTAGTTTTCAGCATCTCCTCTTACATCGTCCTGCTACCGTGTCTTAGATTTACCTGTTACTATTACCCCATATTTCCTTCTCTTCTTCGATGATTCTCCTTGGTATTTGGCTTTCTGGCATTATCTCCATATGTTGCGCGTATTTGAGTCGCTGAATACCCTCCCATAGTCTATGATATTTAGGTCTTTGTATAATTGCTTTAATTTGAATATTTAATCCTCCAGTTTTCATTATCATTAATATCACTCAACATTTTTCTAAATATTTTTATTTCAAAATAAGCATCTGTTCTGTTTTCTTTGTGATGGTTCACGTTTCGCAGCCAAAAGTGATTACTGGCCGAATGTGTTTTTATAGATCCTAATTTGCGTGTTCCTTTGGAAAAATTTAGATTTTAATATAGACTACAGGGAGTATGTAGTTTTGTATATATATATCCCGTGTATTTTGTATATATATTTTGTATATGATATATCCCGTGATGTTGTGTTCATCTAGCTTACTTCCCAGATCAGTAAATTGTTTCACAACTTCAATGTCGTACCCACCGATTCGTAACGCAGTTCTCATTTCTAAATTAGTTGATTTCTAAACTGGCTTTGAATGTCACCTTTATTTCATCATAGTTTATCTTAAAAACATTTCGAATAGTGCTAATGCGTCTAGATTATCTGTATTTCTTTATATATTCGATACTGTTCGATTTATGTCTGTGTCAATGTCTATTTGGTTTCTTCAATATTATGATAAATAGGATTAATGCCAAGCCATTTCCATATCGTACATCGCCTCGGATAACAATTTTACCGTAGTGTGTGATTTTTACTACTGTCTTCATTAATTGTCATCATTCGAATTAATCTAATAAACTTACTAGAACTGGTCTTGTTTATTACAACATACACCAATGTTTAGCTTATGTAGATGACCCAGTCATTGAACAACATAGAAGAAGGAATAAAGGAACATTGGAAGAAAGAAATCCTCCAACTCATTTCGTCTTCAAAGACATTGGAGAATGATGCAATGATCAAAGAATTGTACATAAAACAAGATAAGACCAAATATATAAAGTGGACAGATAAGAAATTTAAAAATGGAAATTCTCTGATATTACTAATGAAATTAGCATGCATTTGAGGAGGTGGACAGTTTCGAGAATCTGAAGGTCGTTTCTGAGTATTCTGAATGTTATTCACGATAGTCTTTTCGGTTTTCTGAATATTCTGTTTTATTTCATTACAAATGTATTAATTTTTATCTCTAGTATAGTTGAACTAAGGTTTGCTATAAAGTATCCCTGCAAAATGGTTTATTGTCACAAAATTTCATACCGATGATTTAAATTCATAAGAGAATGTTATGAATTTGCACAAGGTGCAAGAGTATTTAATACAGGCATGGTTATAGAAAATCTTAATTTAAACCATGGCTAGTTACTCAATAATCAAAGGACTGTATAAAAATGTATTGCAAGAACATATGTCTGTTTGGCAAAAAAATTTCCACGTGTCATCGACACAATATGTTAACCTTTTTGAATATTTTGTTTTGTATATTTGTATATTTGTACATTTTCCAGTTATATTAATTAGTTTAAAAACTGTGAAAATAAAATAATAATTCAAATTAAAAAATTATTATTAGCATCTGGTTTACAACTAAACACCAAATCACCAAATCACATCTCGATGCGCGTTTCGCCAAGCAAGTTAGCATAATCAAGAGATGATCCAATCAAGTTTAAAAAAGAAAATGATTTGGTGTTTACTGGTCTCCTCAAGTTTAGTATTTCACACCGAAGGTTGCAATAGAAGAATTGATTATCATTTAAAACTAAATTCACATTTGGGAAATAAAAATATCAATACTTAATGAAGTTAAAATAAATACAAAATAAGCAAAAATGCGTCTCAGCAACATAAATATCTCATAGGGACCAACGTAAAATATCTCGTAAGAACTCTTCTAATTATTCTTATACCACTAACTATAATTATTCGAAAATTAGAAGTTAATTGCCTTAACATCTTTATTATCAAAATTTTACACCTTTGAGAAAAGGCCATTAACCTTAAAACATTACCTGGTAATATTGTTTTTTTAACATATAAATATAAAAACCATTTATAATTTTCAAAATTTCATTATCATGAGACTTGTTTATTATTCATTATTACCGATTATATATTCATTACATAAATGAAGACAAAGATAGAACTGATAAAGGATATAAATAAAGATAACAAAACAAACATTATATCATTCAGAAGGGTAATAGAATTAGTGGAGCTAAAAGAAAGCATAAAATAGGAAGACTATCCGAGCTCTTCGTTATTTAACATGATAATAAACGAAATAATACCCGAAGTTGGAAAGCTTGAAAACGATTGAACGGGACCATATCAGATAAGCATAGTCTATTACGGAGAGGATGCAGTACTGATGGCGAGTAATGAAGACGATTTATAAAGACAACTTCAAACTACCAACACTGCCGGACAATATGAATCACCATCTGCGAAATCAAAATAAATGACTATCAGCAAAAATTTTACAATGATTAATTTCACCAACTTGAATAAGAAAACGAAGTCATTGGGCAAGTAAGGCCTAACCTAGGAATAAAGATCACTAGCGAACGGAATTTTACAAAAGAAGAAACAAGACAATCAACAAAATCATCCAAATTAAGCGGATTCCTTAGAAACGGTATCTAGAGAAATAAATATATATCGGGCTCTCCAGAAAGTTCGTAGAGATTTTCCATTAGTTGCTCTTACTTTTACTTTGTTTTAAATTTTCTATCTATTTTAATTGCTATAAAAACTGTGAAAAGTAAATGTTAATCAAAATTAAAAAATATCATTATCATTTGATTAATCTCGATGAAGTTTACAATTATCAAATCGCTTTATTTAACTTATCGTCATCAGGAAATTATTCAATCAAGTTTAAAAAAGAAAGTGGTTTGGTGTTTAGTGGTAAATCTCTTCAAGTTTAGTGTTTTACACTGACGGTTACATGATTGATTATCATTTGAAACTATATTCACAATTGGGATATTAAAATATCAATACTTAATTTTATCAAACTAAAATAAATATAAAATAAGCAAAAATTCGTCTTAGTTTGTGTTTGAACGTTTAGTCTCTCGGGGAACCTAGAGACTAGTGGGTGACCAAAGTAAAATATCTCTCATAATTACTCTCATAATAATTTTTATACAACTATTTAAAATTAGAGAAGTTAATTGCCTTAAAATCTTTATTATCAAAGTTTTATACCAACGAGAACAGGTTATTAACCTTAAAACGTTACCTTGTAATACTGTTTTTTTACATATAAATATAAACCATTAATAATTTTCAAAAACTCATTAACATGAGACTTGTTTATTATTTATTATTACCGATTATATATCAATTAGATAAATGAAGACATGATATAACTGATAAAGGATATAAATATAGATAACAAAACCAACATTATAACATCCAGAGGGGTAATAGAATCAGCTAAAAGTAAACATAAAACAGGAAGACTCTCCGAGCTCATCATTATTCAACATGATAATGAACCAAAATGATACCAGAAGTTGGAAAGCTTGAAACCGATAGTTTTTGTTCCACAAACTCATGTGGAACACACAACAAACTGCATCTCCGCATAAATGAACATTTTCGTTGGTTGCTTGACTGGGAACGAGCCCCACCCATCCCTTCAACTGCATGACATATGTTTCGTTTTTCGATGTTTAGACTCTTCTCTCATATTATTTAGACTCGGAACCCAACGGCTGGGTGGGTGTCAGCTACAGTTGTCTCATTGGACACGGTCCAAGAAAATCTAACACTACATATATACATCCGACAGGAAGTCGGCGAATACATGGATTGTTGGCTGTGGATAAGGTCTCTCTATTCTTGATGGTATAGTATATGTCGGCGCCCTGAAGAGTCTAAACATCGAGAGATGAAACATATGTCATCCAGTTGAAGGGATGGGTGGGACTAGTTCCCAGTCAAGCAACCAAAAAAAATGTTCAATTAGGCTGAGACGCAGGTTGTTGTGTGTTCCATATGAGATTATGGAACCCAACGGCTGGGTGTGTAATGATACTCAGCTACTGTTGTCTCATTGGACGCGGTCCAAGAAAATTTAACACTACATATATATATATATATATATATATATATATATATATATATATATATATATATATATATATATATATATATATATTGTTTCGGAATTCATTTTTTCGATGGTGTTAGTATTTGTTTTTGCACATATGATAATACTGAAACTATTGTGTTAAGGTATTGACCATAACCTATAAAATTTATTATATGTAATGTATTTATTATATGATAAGTAATGTTTATTTACATACTATTAATTCATTTACACCAAATTATGGTTTATTATTTCAAAAAGGGCTAGAATGTTACTCAAACAGAAAACTCAACTCAAACAGAAAGAGTTGTGTTGTGGAGACCACGGTATAAAAGTGGTTTGGTCGATTCAGGAATGGATATTTTGACCTGGAAGACCGGTATTGCTTCTTGACCGGCCGTCCTTTAAGGACTGCTGTCGAGCCAATAAAGACCATAGTAGTCGAAGATCCATGCCCCATAATCCGTAAGATAGCAGATAGGTTAAGTAATGGCAAAGCGACCATTTTTGACCGCCTGACAAAAAAATGGATACATCTGAACTTAATGAGCGAAATCTGCAAGACCGAATCTCTTCGTGCGATCTTTTGCTGAAAAAAAAATCTGCGGCTTCATTTCTGAATTGAAGTGAATGATAACTGGTGAAGGAAAGTGGATTATGTACAAACAACATGTAACGAAAGAAATTATGGAGCTATCAGAGTCAGCGGTTTAAAGTACAGCGAAAGAATGGAAGGCGATTGGAAGGGACTCATACACTTTGACCTTCTACGCGACTTAACTATCGACACCCACCTCTACTATTCACTCTGAGATAGGATGAAGACAGCAATTGAAGAGAAACGGTCAGTATTAGCAAAAACAAGAAAGGCGTCGTATTTCATCATGACAATGCACGACCACATGTCTCAATCAGAATCCAGCACAGATTGTTGAGCTTTAATTGGGATGTTTTGTCCCATCCACATTACTCACCGAACATCGCAGCCTCGGACTACCATATATTCTGCTTTCTTCAAAATTGTTTAAATGAGAAATCTTTTAAAACAAAACAATATGTGAAAAACAACTTGTAGACATTTGTTAGCAGTAAAGATGCTAATTTTTAGTAAAAAGGCATTAAGGACAGACCACTACGTTGATAAAAAGTTGTATATAATAATGGTAATTACATAATAGATTTAATAATTACTTACATAAACTATTTGCGTTCCTGTTTCTATCTCTCTTTCCCTCTCTTAAAAAATTCGTTCGTATTTTCCGGACAACCTGATATGTCTACAGGGAGTAAAATTAAAATATACAAAAAAGCATAAGACCATATTGATACATGTCACTGAAACTAAAGCCGACACAAAAGGAACAAAGTAAAAATGAACAGTGTAGAAATTAAAGTATTAAGATTGATCAAAGGTATTACAGCCTGAGATAGAGAAAAAAAATAAAATTATATGAGAACACGGTATATGCAAGATGAGAACGGATTAATTAAAATAAGAATAAATTATGGCTTGATTGTTGGAAACCAAGATCAAAATGTCCCTAAATTTGTAAGACCTTTTCATTCCGTTTATTCATGTATTTCGTCATTTGACTGAATCATTGGTCTTGTTTATTGAGGTGCAAACATTTGTTGTTTACCATATCAAATGATTATGGTGTGTGTTGAGCTCAATAGAAAACGGACCGGATGGTTAAGCTTCAATAGCCTCACGCAGTTCTTCAGAACTAATTTATTCCGTATCGCATTGTAACATTTCAGTAATCCATTTTTATATAATAATATATTTTAGACCGATTCCAGGAATATTTCAAATCTGAAAAAATCATCCCGAAAGATCTAATTATTTCATTAAGCAAAAAATCCGGGGCCGCATCCCAGAAAACCAGATGTTCTATCCGCGATAATAAAACTTTCCTTTACGCAAATTTCATAAAACTCCGCCCGAATCTCCCTAATGAAAGTGAAAAACCCAAGGGCATGCCGAACCCGCCCCTTGCGTCCTCGCCGCTACCGTTGCCTCCTCCCTTTGCCGCCCCTCGGCGTCCCCGTCACCTGCCCCTTTTACCCCGCCGCTCCTTCTTCTCCACGCACTTTTCCCTCATTTTCTTTGCATTTCCCGGGCCAGCTAGCGCGCGGTGCTTAGTTTTAAAACTTAAATTTCGTAGGGAAGAATGTCTTAGTTACACAAAATCAATAAAGCTAGTAAGCTTTCGAGGGAACGAACTACATTTTAAAATACTCTCCGTTTTGCCAGCAAGAATCTTTATGAAACGGCGGGGCTGTTTAGAAAATTTTTCGGTACAGTCTGGTAAAAAATATTGTAGAAATATAATTTAATTAATACGCTAATTAGACAATTTTTTATTACTTGATTTTGTATATATTACATATAAATTGACTAATTATTTAAAAATTATTAATTTTAAATAACAGTAAAAGCAGGATAGTGTATTAGTTGTATTAAGGTACAAAACACGTACTATGAAATAACATATCCTCAGTATAATTTGTCCAATTCTGCAAAATAAGTGGTGGCCCAAACTAAATGCTCATCATTTAAAGTGAATATTTGTTCAGGAACCATTCTTCAGGTTTGCAAAGAGGAGGAAATCTATATGAGTCAAATCAGGTGAATACAGTGTAGTGTACAGTCTCAGATGTGTGTGCAGGTGCATTACCGAGGTGAAAGGGCATTTTCCTTTTGGTCAGATATGGACGTTCAGCCTGAATAGCACATTTCAATTGGTTCAGCAGTGAAGCGTAGTACTTTCCGGAGATGATTTTGTCTTGTGCCAGATAGTCTTCACGCATTACATCACGAAAATATCAGAAAATGTAACTATAACTTTTCCTGCAAAGTGAAATGTTTTCGCTTTCTTTGCTTTATTTTGCACACTTTGCATCTACTCCCACTCACTGCTCGGAGTATTGCTTCGCTTCTGCTATGTAATGATGAATCCATGTTTCATATACTATGTATGTTACATCTTAAATTAGTCTTAACTTTCTTGAGAATATACAGTTTATTCGAGTGGATTATTGATCGGCTATTAACAAATGGGGTACCTACAGAGCGGAAAAAAAATTATATCGAAAACATCATATAAATTGTATTCAATTGTATAAATTAGTCCATCGAGATATTTGTAAAGTCCTCAATTGCTGATCATTTATTACGACATGGATTTTTGTGGCGATTTGATCGGAGGTAATGGTCTTCGAGTGTGCCGAGTGTTCATGGTCTTCAATGGCTGTACGACTACGTTTAAATTCAGCAGTTTGATTAGTGTCAAAAACGAACGAGAAATAATCCTTTAAAGTGGAACCTAAGTTATTTTGTATGTAGATGGAAATGAAACTCTTTAAAATAAAGTTCATTAATTTAGATTTATATAGAACTTCAATTTTATCCATTTTTTAGAAAATGCCAAAACTTGTTTGCTTATTCGATGATCGTCATTTAAATGCACACCATCTAGCGAATCATACATGACAAATACACAGGTCGACATGATTTTTGTAACATTGATGACAATGCTCTTTTTGCGTTTCATTTAGCTAGTTATTCAATCTCCTTTTAACAAAAATGGCCTAGCACGTTCCATTTTCAAGTACCTGTTTCCCCTTTATATCACAGGATCATAGAAATTATTTGTACCTGCCTTTGGACTTGACAAAATAGGAATTCCAAAAAAAGTTAGAATGAGCAAATTAAAGATCAAAAGCATGTTGATTTGCTTAGCTGATAACCAGCGAATCATCCATAAGGAATTTGTGTTTCAAGTTTAAACGGTAAACCAGCATTTTACTGAGAGGTTCTTTAAAAACTTTGAAAAAGGGTCATTTGGGCTAGATCGAATAACAAGAGTACATGGATGCTGCATCGATACAATGCACCTTATTACATAACAATTTAAGTTGACGAGTTTTTGGCAAGTAAATACTTGTGACTTCTTCATTTTCACAAGATTAAAGTTGCTAAATGGCCTTTTCAAGTATTTGTTTAAAATGTCAATGCTATAGCTAACTTTTTCCTTTAAAATGAATATATATATATATTATATATATATATATATATATATATATATATATATATATATATATATATATATATATATATATATATATATATATATATATATATATATATAATGTAAATTTTTACCTTTCTTCCATTTTAAGTTTAAAAGTAAAACATTCTAGTATTTGTACTTGCGTTGCAAATATCACGTATTATTTTGTTTTTTCAAAAATCAAATCTAGAATTTTGGCTTAGAAGTGAATCTTAAGCTCAATAGGTCAGCACCAACTGTAAACATCGGTGCTGATTATGTTGCACTGCAACAACGGTACAGAAAAAAGTCTCTAAGGTTAAAAGGACATCTCTAATGAGGGTAATGGTTAAACTGTATGATAAAGAAAAAAAGCATCATAATGTCGCCAATTTTCATGTGATTATTAAATACTATATTATACAGGCCTATTTTTTTCGGTTACCATAAAAACACCTTTTTCTTCTAAACAATATTACATTCGTTGAAATAATTTCAATGTTATGTACATTAATTGAATAAAATTGATTTCGTTTTATCAATGGAAAAATAAATTTTTCACTAAAATACATTTTTGGCAATCGTCAGTCCATGTGTCATCAATGTCGACATCTAGATCATATTCAGTTACTGATGCGAAATTAGGAAAGAAATAAAAAAAAAATGTGAACAGAAAGAGTTAGGAAACGTAATGGACTGAAACTAACTGTGGCAACAACAAAAATGTATATGGGGAATATGTGTGTACCAATTGGAAATGGCGCCTAGGACGAACATTAAAGTTGCGCCCCTTCGCAAATTATTTAAATATAAAATAAACCGATGCACTAAATAAAACAGTCAAACATCTTACAAAACATTTTTATTTTCTGTTTTAGAACAAAAATTAGTCCGTAAAAGTGCACTTTTAATAGTCTTAAACTTAAAATTTCACTGTATTTGAATATATTTGCGCAACCCTTTAAATGGCGCCCAGGGCACGTGCCCTACTTGTCCTACCCTAGGTGCGCCACTATGAGTGTTTCAAACGATAATTTTAAAAATAAATGGCAGTTACTATTGTCATTTGCTACAATTACTTTCCAGTATTAATTGATTCCAATAAGGTCATTCCATTAGGCATTTGTGTACATAACGCCGTCAATTTCAATTTGATGCTGAGCGACATAGATATTGCACAGAAGGAATTATAGTATAGGATGCTATAGCTTACGGGTATAGGTTACTTTTAGTCTTCATTATCAGCATCACCAGGATGTCTCGATCTCTCGTCAGTAGAGCATATTTTGGGTCTACTAGTTTAAAAGTTAGGAAATTTACCTCAGCCTCTACGGACTTTAGAGGCTGAAAGACATAAATTACAGGTAGGCATGAAAAGTTGTAGGTAGATTCGTGAATAATATGACAAATATTCAAAAACAAGGAACATTTTTTTTTCGTGCTCCAGGTAATAATTGATCATTTCTTCAACCGCTCCCCAAACGTCAACAAGCGTCTCCCGAGACGGCTTTTTGACCTTATGCCTTCATCAGTTGAGCTCGAGCTGAACGTTGGGAAAATAGCTGAAGAGATGACCAGGGGCACAACTGTGTATATCGGCTTCTTCGTTTTGTTGGCTGTTAGGGGCGGCTGAAGAAATGAGAAAAAATTATTACGTGGAGCCTGAAAAATCTTTGTTTTTCGATATTTGTAGTATTCTCTAACAACCCACTTGAAAGACAGGGCCTGGGCGGATTACGGACGATTTTGCACGCAGTCTGACTGTTATGAGCATACACCACTGGACGGTGGAGCTGCATTGTATTGCAGAAAAAAGCCGACATATACGGTCGCACCACTGGTCATTTTTTCAGCTGCTTTCCGAATGAAAAGAGCAATTATTACGTGGAGCACGGAAAAAATCCTTGTTTTTGAATATCACGTGTGGCGGTTAATAATTTTTAATTTTTTTAAGAGATGGCGCTAAAAACAACGGGCGCTTCACAGGCAGTGTAATTTATTATGACATTTTGTGGCTACGACAGTATCTTTCAAAACGCCATTGATGTTTAAATGTTTTTGAGTTAGCTACATATTTTTTTCGTGTGGTAAACCTGTTTGAGCCAAATAAAGAGCATTAGCGGCAAATATTGCTTTCCTTATTGAATTAAAAAAAAAACGCGAGTGAAAGCCGTTGTATACTTGTGGAAACTTATGGTGACAATGTATCAACGCAAGATGCGAGCGCTTGCGGGCGTTATTTTAGATGATACAAAAGTGGCAATTTCGACTTGAAAGACAACGAACTCCAAGGTCAATAAAAAAAATTGAGGCACCCGAACATGCCGAATTGCAAGTATTGTTGGAAGAAGATGATGTGCAAACTCAACAACAAATGGCGGATTGGTCAAATGTTGGTCGCCAAACCATTTGTGATTGTCTGTATACCATGGGAAAGATCCAGAAGGCAGAAAAATTGGTACCACAGCAGTTGAACGACAGACAGATGGAAAAGCGAAAAACGGTGTGCGAAGTTTTGCTTTCTTGTTTTGAAAAAAGTACTTCATTGCATCGGATCGTGAGGGGAGAAAAATTGATATATTTCGAGAATCGAAAAAAAAATCTTGGGTTGACCCAGGACAGCCGTGAACATGGACCGCAAGACCGAACTGCTTTGGAAAGAAGACAATACTGTGCATTTGATTGGATCAGAAGAGTCCAGGGTACCATGATTTTTGAAACTAGATGAAACAGTTAATACCGTTCACTGCCGTCAACGATCAATTTGAACCATGCATTGATCGAAAAACGATGTGCAAAGTTTTGCTTTCTCGTCATATAGGAAATACTTTTTTACATCGGATCGTGACGTGATGAAGTCGAAAAATGGATATATTTCGAGGAACTAAAACGCAAAAAAGTGTGGGTTGATCCAGGACAACCATCACAAGACCGAATTACTTTGGAAAGAAGACAATGCTGTGCATTTGGTTGGGTCACAAGCGTGTCGTGTACCATGAGCTTCTTAAACCAGGTGAAACAGATAATACCGTTTGCTACCGTTAACAAACGATCAATTTGAACGATGTATTGATCGAAAATCGCCCATCATACACATCGAAATCAGTCAGAGAGTCTGTTTCTGCATTTGACTGGGAAATCTTGCCCCATCCGCATTACTCACTAGACTTGGCCTCTTCTGACTACCACTTGTTTTCATAGATGTCTTACGCACTTTCCATGAGGTACTTCAACATTACAGAGATGTCGAAAAATGGCCCACCTTGAAAGATGTACGGTTTGTCTGGGAGGACATCCACAAATTGCCAGAGAGATGGGGAATAAACCATTTTTTACCTTTCTTCTAAATAAAACGTGTTTTTTAAGAAAAAATTCAGAATTATTTACCGCCACAATGATATTGAACCTGGAATTTGTAATTACTGGTAGCTTGGATACAATAAATCAAGAAGAAATAGACAACCTCATTCAAATCATATTAAGAAGTATTAGAGAACATATATAAAAGTGGGGTGCAAATTTTAATATTTTACTTTTTACTATAGTAATAATATTTTAACAAAAATGTATTAAAATCGAATGCTTTTTTCTGATTGTTGCAATTTATTTATCAGCTAGTATCAACTATTACAAGATAGGAAGGAGCGAATATAAAAACTCAGTAACAAATCGAAATACTTTATTTAAAATTTATTAATATCAATATATTAATAATATAATTATTATATATTAATAATATAAATATTATATATTAATAATATAAATATATTATCTTGCAAAAGAAAAATATCATTTTATTTTTTTGTGGAATTAAAGTTATTTCTTGTCGAATTCTCGATATTTTATGAATAATCAATCAACTAATAAAAATCACATGATGTTAAATATGACATTTTTATTTGACATATAATGTCCCGATGTTTGGGACATTAAGATGACATGAATGGGAAATAACTGTGTAACGGCGATCATTGATACTTTAGCCGTTTGAGCAGTCACTTCATCTTGCTGCAACCAGGTCTTATCATTAACAAGAGAAAACCTGATTAATTGTTGTTTAAAAATTATATCAATTATGCGAACATGACGGATTGGTTAATGTCAAAAGATATATTGAACACCACACTGTGACGTTTATACTGTGTTTATAAGGGTTTCTCGTACAGTAGGTAAATATTTTTATCGGACCTTTCAATATATACATTATCTGAACATGGATGGAACAATCTTCAAGTCTTGATGAAACATGCATCGTCTCTTCTGTCAAATATTTAATAAAACCATACAACGATGAACAGAACGCCCTGGATTACACCGAACGACGCTTTTGACTGTTTTTATGTTTGCAGCCATACGTACAGTTTTTGCTCTACAAAGTTTAAACCCATATTTTGATAACATGACCAGACGGTATCCGATCGATACGGTTAACATTGAACTGGTGACATAATAACTGATAAAATCGCTATATATGTAATCTGCCTTAACGATGAACGTAAGTCTTGCCCTGTTCCACTGTTGTCTGATTAATAATGTTATGATGCTGTAAATGCAATTATGGTAGTTGCTTTACCCCTACTCGATTTTACTCAGATTCGCCAGAAATTTTATACTGAAAAGTGTCCTTTTATTACCGCTGTTCATATTAGTTATAGAAGTTCATAATTTTTTGGATGTATTTTTATATAGTATATATAATATATATATATATATATATATATATATATATATATATATATATATATATATATATATATATACTTTATATATAGTATTTATATATAGTATTCTTCACTTTGGGAAAAATCCGAATTTTTCGACTAGCAAATCAATTTCTCTTTTGACAATGTTTTACGAAAATCACTCTAATATTTTTGTGATACACCTACTTAATTGAATGAAAAAGTGTTGACGAGATTTGTTAAACATAATTGTTGCACATTATAAATATACCACCAGTGGTTTATGATCTAGCAATTGTAAGATATTTCTTTTTGGCCATGTTTTAAGTTGGGTATTGGGCTCTTCTTACTTAAAAGCAATTTGTTAATGTTTACAACTGATTTGTTTATCATTTGGCGCAAATTTAGTTAGTTTAAGGGAGTTGTGATTGATGATTTCTGAATTTCAAAAATTATTTGTCATATGTACATTTTAGCAAAGCTTAAGAATTTGGGTTGTTGAATTAATTGCGACAAAGAAAGTAACATTCATCAACGCAGCAGTACATAAGTTGACGGAAAAATGTAGAATACAATAAAATATAACTAAATATATGTTAATGATAAAAATCAGTTGTTTTAAGATACCATAACTTGTTCAGTACGATAAAAATCTTATAAAAAGATTTACTTGCAAAACAAATATTTTTGAAAACGCACATTAAAAACAAGAATCCTGTTAAAAAGTGGTTTTTATCTTTTTAATAGGCTTTTCATAGTTAAGTACCATGCATTGCGTTAAACATTAATAATATGGAAATATTTTAATGAAATTTTCTGAAAAAAGCTAAATTAATTTAAAAATAGAATTTCGTATAAAAGATTCAACAAAATATCACGTTTTTGTCAGTATTCCTGTTTATATTATTCGAGAATTTCTATTATCAATAAAAATACATTGATCTAATCTCATAAATGTAATTATAAATCACTGACAATGCACAGATAAATTGTAAATAGACAATAATGAGATAACGACATGAAGTCTCTTAATTTTAAGTGGAACTTCAATGCATATAAAGTATTTTTCAGTCTTATTGTTAAAAGCTACTTAAATGCGATTTTTATGAAAAAATAAAATGTTGACTTATATTTATTAATAATGTCAATATAAAAAAAGAAACTTTTACAGTGGGGGAAAAAGTATTTGAACAAATCGATTTTTTTCAATTTTCTTTATTTGAACTTTATTAAGGTTTGTAACTATATATCAATACAAAGTATACATTTTTTTCAAAAGAGCTATACCATATCACAGATCGACAAGATTTGTGAATCATTAATGAGAATGCTCTTTTTGCATTTCATTTAGCTGGTTATTAAAACAGCTTTTCACAGAAATGGCCTAGCATAATTTAAGGTGCAAACTATTGCTTGAAAGGGAATGATATACAAACGGTTTGACATTAATTTGGGTAACAGTAGTTAAAAAGCCATCCCTTAAAATTAATTTTCTTTGCCTTGTTTGACAAATGTTTGATGACATGATTATCCATTGTTTTGTTGTAACAATAACGTAATTTTTCTTTACGGTATTTAGTTTAGGAAATCCCAAAATCACATCACAGCTTATTCGTTGTCTAAAAACAGCTTTCCGTTCTAAAAAGTTCTAAATTATCAAAAACAAATACATATATGAATGAAACGTTTTTTTTTTAATTTTTGTTTTTTATTGCACTTTTTGGAAAAACATACTTTTTGGAAAGAAATTTCAGAAATCAAGTTGTATGAAATTTTTCAGTTTTTTGAAACCCCCCATTTGATGAAACCCGTCATTTTTACATTTAAAATTTTTTTTCTCTTAAAGAAAAGTTTGTCGGCCCACTCCCCGTGCAAAGGGGAGTGGGCCGACTTTTCATTCAATTTTTTTTATTTAATTTTCATATTGTATTTTCATTTTCATATTGTCAGTTGCAAGACGTAAGCCAATTTTTTTCAGCTGATTTTCTAACCCAAAAGGATTACAGCATCGATCAAATAGCTTTGTCGATTTTTTTACTATAAATGTCCCAATAAAATTATTAAAACAAAATGTAGATTATAATAATCGAAACAATTAACGCTTGAATCACAGATAAATTAGAAAAGTATTCGTTGAATAGATAAATTGCTCTCCTTCATAGAACGTGACAATCAAAACTTTCAATAAACATTAGAACATATGATAGATATTTAGATTATATTTTGGATCTCGATATAAAGTATTTAGTGAACTGACAGTCTGTGATTGTCATACCCCTAGCTTATCGATCTAATTATTGTGGCAAATTCAAATACTATTTATTTCAGCTCCAAATATCTTATAATATATTTGAATTGGAATTAAAGATAGCAAAATCATTGGAGGGGGAGGGGAGGCGGCTTTTACAGGACACAAAAGTTTCAGCAAAATCGAAAGGGTCAGGTTCAAAAGTGGTCGATTTGGCATCGAATACCCCATATAGTTGTATATATAAATAGTGCCTAATCTACAACAAACATCGTTGCCCGAAACTGTTGTCACTCATTTTGAGAACGCCTAACCTAACGCTGAACCTAACCTAACCTAACCCAACAGTATTGCCCGATTGATCGCTTTGCTACCAGGCTCATTGCTTCGTATACGCCTCGTACACAGCCTCAGTTTGGATTAATTCAATATATTTATCGTGTTGAATCCGAAGTTTGAAAGTGGTCAAGGCTCACTAATGTTCAGTAGCACCACAGGAAAAAGAACCAGAAAAAGAATACTGCAGACCATGTTGGCGCTGTGTCTATGGTGGTAGCCTCATGGTCCCGGCAACCAGCGCCGTGGCGGGTTTGACTAGTGCAATTTTAGTGGGAGGATTGTGTAATTTTCGAGACTTTTATAGGATATTGTGAAATGCCCTGAAATTGGAGGAAGAGGAGTTAAGAGGATAAGGACAAATGAAATAAAAACATATTTTTTTCTTCTTCGAGAATGAAGAAGAAAAACTTAAAACACTAGAAAGAAAATTAACAAAATCTAGAATGTGCCAAAACAAAGTTAATGAAAATAGCCAACGATACTTAATGAATTGAAAAATGGAAGATATACTGGGAAAAGAAAATATTTTAAAAATGATTAAATCAATGATAATTAGATGGTATGGGCACATATATAGAAGAGAAAAGGAGACACTATTAAGAACCATAACCCAATAACTAAAAATTCCAAGACTAAAAAGCAAATGGCTGGACCAGATAGAAAAAGACATCAAAGAATTGAAGCTACGAGGGTCGTTCAATAAGTCCTTAGAAAAAGATACAGAAACCAATTATTTTAAGTAAATTTTTTTTATTTTTTAACATAATCTCCTTTCAGCTCTTTACACTTTTCCGAGCGTTCCTCTAACTTTTTTAAACCGTCTAAAAAGTAAAATTTTGGAACGTCCTCAAAATAGGCATCTGTTTGGGCGATGACCTCCTCGTTCGATGTGAACCGTTGTATGCTGAACCATTTCTTTTAAGTTCGGAAATAAGAAAAAGTCACTGGGGATCAAATCCGGTGAATACGGTATATTCTGTAATAATTCAAACTTTAATTCCATGACTTTGGCCTTCGGAGTCCGTTCGCCTTCAAAACCCCCCTGTTTTGATTGGTCCTTTCTTTCTGGAGTGTAGTAGTGTATCCATGTTTCATACACAGTTATGTATCGATGCAGAAACTCATCAGTATTGCGACGAAAAAGCGCCAAAACAGCCTCAGAGTCGACAACACGATTGCGTTTATTTTCCACTGTGGCCTGTGGTCTCAACTATTTCGCGCACTTTGATTCGCCGATCACTTAAAACCATGTCGTAGATTTTGTCAATCATTTCGGCAGTAGTCACTTCCACTGGACGTCCCGAACGATGTTCATCTTTTGTGGATGTACGTCCACGTTTAAACCCATTTACCCATTCATAAACAGTTGCAAACATGGGAGCAGACGTGCCATAAACTTTATCCCACTCAGCTTTGATTTGTTTTGGTATTAAGCCTTTTAAATGTGAATGTTTAAGCACCACTCAAAACTCACTTTTTTAAATTTTTCTAAATAAACAAAAATTTCTGGCTTCAATCGACTTTGACAGATATCTGGCGAATAATGATGCTTACTAAAAACAAACCATTTCTGATGCTACGAGCGCCATCTCTTGGATTTTCTAAGGACTTATTGAACGACCCTGGTATATTAGTTAAGGAGACAAATAACAAACGAGAGCACAGAAAAATGGTATTGCACGCATAGTATCGGATTGTCCAGAAAGTTCGTAGGTATTTTCTATTAGTTGCTCTCTTAGTGTTTGTAAACAAAAATCTGTGTTGTATTGGAAATGTTTATTTATATTACTAATTCCTTTGGTATCTCCAATGTTACAATGTTATGATTGAAATTGAAATTTTCTGTCGATAATTTACATTTAAGTTGCATTATGTTTTGTTTTATTCAAAAAGGACAAGAACGCTGTCCAAATATCAAACGAGATTTGTGCAAATTTTTGCAGATTTATGATGATCTAATTTGCTTATTGGTTTGATCGGTTCAGGGGTGCAGATTTCGACTTGGATAACTGGCATCTCTCTGGTCACATTTCAAACATTGATGTCGAGGAAATAAATGCTATAATAGCCGAAGATCCACGCACCACGTTCCATGGATTGCAGCTAAGTTAACTATTGGAAAATACTCCATTTTTAATCACCTGAAAAAAAATGGATACTTTTACCGATATAATGTATGGGACCTCCATGAACTTGAGCATGAAAGTGAGCAAAATTTGATGGATCGAATCTCTTCGTGCAAACTTTTGCTGCAAAATAATTCTGAGGTTCTATTTCCGATGCGGATGGTAACTGCTAACAAAAAGTGGATTATGTACAATAATCTATAACGAAAATGATCATGGGGCTATCAGACAGCGGTTTTAATTATGGAGCAGGATGGCGATTTGGTTGGATTGGAAGAGACCCATACATATTGAGCTCCTTGCACGTAACCAAATCATCAACACTAACTTCTACTATTCACAATTAAATCGGCTGAAGGCAGCAATTGAATTAAAATGGTTAGAATTAGCAAATAGAAAAGGCATCGTGTGCAAATAAAGTACGACTACACGTTTCAATCAGTACTCGGTAAAACATGTTGAGCTTCAATTGTTTTGGAATGTTTTGCTCCATCCACCTTACTCACAGGACATCGCATCCTGGGATTAGCGTCTATTTCACTTCCTCCAAAATTGCTTAAATGGTTAAGAAGAGGAGAAAAACAACTTATTGACATTTTTTGACAATAAAGATGCAAAATTTGGCTACAAATGCATTACGAACCTATCACTACGCTGGCAAAAAGTTGTAAATAATAATGGTAATTACATAATAGACTATTTAGCTATTTATTAGATTAGATTATTTAACTATTTATATAAACTATTTGGGCGTCCCTTTATCTTAAAAAATCTTTATGAACTTTCCGGACAACCCGGTTCACTCCTCAGGCACTACGAGAGATCCGACAAAAGAACAACTACAATTTCTTATAAATTGTATTGGCAAAATTAATTAATGAATTAATATATATTAAATGGTTACATAAATTAGAAAAATGTTTAAACTTTTTTCGTATAACTAATTCAATATATTCTGTATATTAAAGATTTTATTGTTTAAGAGAACTAAAAATAAAAATTAATTACGGCCACAGTATCCTAATCAAAATAAATAACTCGGGATTTAATGCAATTGGAATATAAAAATATCATAAACAAACGTGGAATGTTCCAACTATAATTTAGAATTAAAAATCAGTGTTGCAATTGTTGTTACTGGCTATTTTTACGTTAATTAAATGTTATTCTTATTTGATAATGAAGAAAAATCGGTTAATAAACAGCGAAATAGTTTGAAGGTTATCTAAGGCAAAATAGGCGAATAACAAAGATAGTCTGCAGAATAAATAAAAATTGCGATACGGAAAACTACTTGGTTTTAAAAGTATTGCGACTGTTTCGTTTAAATACTCCCAAGTAACGGCAATATTCGCGTATTATAGATATCAGGTGATATCAAATCGAATTTTCTTCTAACAATGTATTGATATGGAATACATCTGTTCAAAGAAAAGGTGTCCAATGCGAAATTAAATAAAAGGCGTTCCTTGCATCTAATTTTAATCATTTTTTATCAAATTAGACTTGCGAATCAATCCAATACTGAAATAGATTGTGAAATTTTTTGTAGCACTTTTAGAACTGATTTTTTGATATTGACTCTAAAGATGAAGTTTATTGAGTAACTAAATCTATTTGGCTAGACCATGATGTATATAGAATTTATTATATACAGCGGTGGTCAGTAAAATAAGAGGCGGCATTTTTTGACGGCAAAATTAATTTTCCAGAATGAATTTACCAAGCACTTAAAAGGCATATATTGTATTAGTCTGAATATTAACAATTGCTTTATTTATTCATAGTTATACGTTGATAAAAAAAAACTAAGGTGTAAGTCTTTAAAACCGTTTAGTCTATATAATTACCGAAGGTTAGTACTTTGTAACATAATTCTTATTGTTATTTACCAACTGACATCTTCTTGACATTTAGTCGATTACATGTCGATATGCTTTTACAGGTATTGAAACCATTTTGTCTGAATTTCTTGCCACAATGGCTTCTGGTTTTATTATTTTTTACCAGCAGGACATTGTTTTAATCTTTTCCATAGGTCCCCGATCGGATTTAAATCCGGAAACTCAGCAGGCCATTAAGGACTTCAGTGATCCATCTCTCCAATATGTAATCAAGGAAATCAGAAATAGGGAACACTGGTTTGAAATAGTTCGAAATGCATGCAAACAGAATTAGTTTCAGTAAATAATATATATATATATATATATATATATATATATATATATATATATATATATATATATATATATATATATATATATATATATATATATATATATATATATATATATATATATATATATATACATATATATATATAATAAAATCTATATAATAAAAAATTAATAAAAACATTCTCAAGGTGTGAAAAATGCTCAATGTTTAAATTCGAGCGTGATTCGTAAACGTCATGGTATTATCGCTGAGATGGAAACAATGCTAAAATTATGGAGTGATAATCAAGTAAAAGTGAAAAACTGTCTTGTTGGTTAGGACAGGAACGGTGTGCTATCAAGCTAAGCTGAGTTTTGGGAGATTAAAAGCTGGAGAGGCGGCGAGAGATAAAATCTTTAAAGCTAGTAACGGGTGGATCAGCCGATTCAAAAGTCGCTATAACTGGCATAGCATCGCGGAAAGTAGAGAGGCGGCAAGTGCTGATAAAGATGCTGCGCCTTTCTATCCAGAGGAATTTAAGGTTATGATAGAAGGTGGTTATAGCAGCCAAACCGTAATCAACGTGGATGAGACTACATGGTTCTGGAACAACGCCTGAAGGCGCATGAAGAAAAAACCTTTCTAGGTTTTAGGTCTCCAAATATTGAAGTTAAAACCTCTCTTAGTTTATTGCTCGGAAAATCCAAGAGCTTTAAAAAATAAATCTAAAGCTGGTTTGCCCGTGATCTGGAAGTCAAATCCTAAAATTTGGGTGACAGTTTTCCTTTTTGAGGATTGGTTTGGTCATCACTTCATATCCGAAGTCGAAAGTTATTTCCAATCAAAACAAATTCTATTTAAGGTGATACTATTAATCGACAATGCACCAAGCCATCCTCCATTTGCATCTCCATGAGGCTATGAGGCAAAGCAATGAGCTCTCTGTTAGAGAATTTTGGAAACAATTCAATCTTTTAGATGCCGTGAACATCATTGGACAATCTTGGGATGAAATTTCACAAAAAAACTTTAAATAACATCTGGAAAAACCGGTGTCCATTTTTTTTATTAGCGAAACTCCGGCGCAATCAGTGCCAAAGCCTGATCAAATTGATTCTGTTATTGAAGACGTTGTCGATCTTGCTAGACAATTAAATTTAGAAGTGGATGGTGAGAACATACAAGAACTGCTAGATTCACATAATCAGGCAGTTGACGAGTTTATTAAAATGTGTGAGCAAAACATTGATGAACATGATTCTTTTGACTCAGTTCGACCTGAAGTTGAAATGACGATTGTAAATCTGACGGAAACAGTCAGTTCAATTAAAAAAAGGGTTAGACATTTTAAAAAAACATGAAGAGCGCGTTTCAATTACATAGCAGGAAGTCAAAAAAATACTAACGTACTATGAAGAAATTTTGTTTGAGAAAAAAAATCTTTGATCCGTCAGACAACTGTGATTTTATTCCTCTACATCACTATTAAGTCCATCACTACATCCTTATCATCACTACATCCTTATTAAGTCCTCTACATCAAAATATTTTCATTAAATATTTCTATTAAAATAATATTATAATTTATCTAATTATCTAAGATTTGAATACATACTTTTTTTCTAAATATTTGTTTTCTTTAGTCTTTGGTCCCAGTTAAACAAAGTTTGTATACATTTATATACAAAATTGTACCCCGACTTACACGGTTGTCGTTCGGTTCCACCTATCGCATAAGTTCAAGGTATATATATATATATATATATATATATATATATATATATATATATATATATATATATATATATATATATATGTATGTACAACTCTAGTGAATAAATGTGAAAAAAAATTGACATAACATCCTTCTGAAAACTTTTTTACAGAACTGTTCACAGAACAGATAACGTTTCGATGTTATGTTGCCTCCAGTAAAAGACTAGAAGTCATGTTCTTTCAAACATAGGCTTCCACAAGGAGGTGTCTCGAGTAGTATATCTAACTACGACTAATCTGGCATCCTATCATATCATATATCGGCAATATATGAGATGTACTGGATAGTGGACGTTAATCACAACTATCTATTGAAAACCAAATAACACTCAATACTGTCAGTAATAATAATTTTGAAATTCTACAGAGATTTTTAAATAAGGTAATGCGAATTAGAGTCGATGCTGCATAGTGTGTGTCTAATAGTGTCATACAAAGCGACCTACTTAGTCGCACTCAAGTCATATGTAAGTACCGCGAATGATATCGCGAAAGGGTATCTATGCATCCTAACGTTTTGGTCAGTAATGCTTTTGTGTAAAGGATGAATCAAGAAGATTCAAGAGGGATACAACATCAGATCTGATAAACAAATTCGCATAAGTAAGATCCAATAAATAAAAGTTTAAGTTAAAGACAAAATTTGTATCTTAAGGTTATTGAAAGTAGGTATACTTTCATTATTACAACTCATTATTGACATATCACAAGCTTAATGTTCTCGGGTAGATAGCCCAATTAATAAAGCAAGAAAAATCTAAATGCAATTGCATCCGCTACCAGTGCACAAGTCGCTTAATACCAAACAAAGGTTGAGGTATTTCTTCACATAAATGACTTTTTCTTCTCTCTGACTCTTTTCGGTTATCAAGTATACGTAATCAGATAAAATGACCGTCGTCCGATGTAAACTGACTTTTGAGCTGGTTGAAAAAGCATCTCTGCGCTTACATCATGACATCTCGTGCTTATCATTATTACATAATCCATTTTTCATCACTTGTAACCACCCGCTTTAAAAAACTGATCGATTTCGTTGCGCTGTAATAGAGAATAGCAATGTTCTATGCTTATCACTTTCAATTAGCGGCGATATTTCGCTTCCGTCAGCCTCGGCCGATCGTTCAGAATGTGGTGCATCGCTAAGATTAAGATTGTTTTCACGAAACTCTGAACCAACGGCAGCATCACCGAACATATAGATTTTCTATTGCATCTGCGAAGCGCCTTTGTTTTTTCGGAAATAAATAAGCCTAACATGTCGAAAATGCTTCTTATTTTCTATTACATCGCTTATATTATTATCGCTTAATAAAATTTCAAAACACAGTCAAATAACACAATTTTTTTTCAAATACTCACTGAAATTCTTTCGGTCAAACAACATTAAAACTTTACACGTGTGAAGTAGATAATACTTCGGTTTTACGATGCAATGCCATGTAGCCTGCAAAAAACCGAACAAACCCAATATTTTGCTGCAAATTTTAAAGCTTGACGTAACTTAACATAACAAGAATTTGAAAAAAAAGTATATAAAAATATTATAGTGTCGAATCACTCCCGATACTTTTTGACTTAAGTGTTATTTGTAACATAAATAAAAATGAGGCTACGTTGGCGATTAAAACGCTTTAAGACAAAAATAATACGTGCACTGTCAACTGTTCTTGAAATGAACCATCAAACCAATTAGAAAGAAAAAAAAATATACTGCAACTTACGATATGTTTAGTTTTCACTGCTTATCACTGCGTCTTTAACATACATTTCTGGAGGAATACAAATTTTAACACGAGATTTTATATGCCTAGACAATTCAATGTTCACTAAAAACTATTAAGTTTTTTTTAGAATGTTTTGCTAATAGATTAGAACCTACATCTGAACGTATTGAGTTAGCTGGCGATCTTCGGGCGTACTGTTGATAAATTTTTGGGCATGTTTTGAATGTTTGAATTTTGATTTGTTGTGGTAGGTTAACAAAGTATTTTGTTTGTATTCGCAGCGTTAGTACTCCGTTATTTTCTACTGGGATATCGATGCAGATTGAATAAATTATATTAATTGGTGTCTAGTGAAACTTTGATATAATTGGCTATGAACAGGTCAAATCAATCGTTATGTTTTAGTGAAATCTTGCTGATTAAAAAGTTAGTTTACTTTTTAAATCAAATGCAAATTATTTATTTATCTAGATTAATTTTTTCTTTAGAAATAATCTCCTCTCACTATAGTTTTAATACCCGACATCTTTGAAATCTCTGAGTAGCTCCTATGGACCCAAAATGACATTCAAAAAGTGGTTTCTTCAATTGAGGGAATAGGAAAAATTCACAGTGGGTCATATCTGATGAATATGATGCTTGTAGAACTGGATTGGATGTTTGTGGTATTTGTTTGACTTTTAGGGAAACATTGACGAATGATTATTGCGGTGTACGATGGTGCGTTATCGTGATGTTAAAACCACACATTTTTATGCCTCAAATCTGAACGTTGAATATTCACAATGTCTGTAATACTTAATCTGCGTTTAACTTAATTAACTTAGTACAAGATCCATGGTTTTGATAATGCTTTTTTTATTGGTTAACCTGGAATGTCTTTCTGATTGAGGTTCATCTTTAACTCCTTGTCCACCATCACTAAAGTTCTTGTACCACTTCTTTTTTTGATAAAGCTTCATCACCGTAACGCATTATAATATTTTTAATGCGAATAACACAAGAAATTTCGTTTTTAAAATTAAATTTAATGCAAATTCTATTGCTTAATAAAATCATCTAGTTTAAAAAATCGCATTGTCATGTTGAAGTTGTTGAAGAGATGCTTTCTTTGGATGATGACATTAATAAATAATTATCTGATATTTTCTGATATATCATCCAGAAACAGGTCAATAATCAAGCAAATAACGCGCTAAAGATGAACCAAAATCGAAAAAACCACATCAACGCTGGTCGAAAATCAATGTCTTGTTAACTTCGATTACCGTGACATTGTATACAAAGAGCTATTTCCAAGTGATCAGACAGTTAATAAAGAGTATAATTTAAACGTTATGTATCATTTGCATAAGTTCATTAAAAAAAAGTCTACATTTGTGGCAAAACAATTCTTGGTGTTTACATCTCGATAACGCAACATCGCTCACCGTAAAAGTTATTTATCAATTTTTTGTTAAAAAATAAATAAACCCCGTTCCATCAGCGCCATATTCATCAGATATGGCACCGTGTGAATTTTTCATGTTCTTTTGATTAAAGAAACCACTTTGTGGATGCCATTTCGAGTCTGTAGAAGTTTTTCATAAGAGTGGCCGCTTTGAAGGAAATACCAGATGTCGAATATGGTTGTATATGTGGTTCTATATGTATAATCAAATAATGTATGGTTCTTCAATTCAAGTCCTAGGCGGACTGCAGGGCTTCACTAAAAGCACGCCACCTGGTTCTATTAATGAACAACTCTTCTCCGTGTCCGTGCGGGCCTTCCAATACATCTTTTATCCTGCGGATTCCATTCCAATGCTATTTTTGCCTATACTGTTGCTCACTTTCTGAGTATATACCCAATCCAATCCAACTTATAAAGTGTTTTCTCGTGTTCAGTTTTCTATTTGGTTTGGTTGGTCTTCGTTTCGAATTTTGTCTGTCCAGAATACGCGGAGTATATTCCGCAAGCATTAATTTGTAAAGATTTGAAGTTTATTTCTATTGTCTTCGTTATTTTCCAAGTTTTACATTTATGGAGCAAAACAGTAATAACATTGGTATTAAGTATACGGAGCTTTGTTTTTGTCGAATATTGTGTCTTCTTGAGTCTTGTCCCCTTACCTCCTTTAGCTTTTCGTATTCTATTTCTGCTTTTCGCATTCTTTGTGAGAATCCTACTCAAGTATGTAAAGCTCTCCACATCTTCTAAGAGTCGAGAATAAGATGAATAACATTTATAGTGTTGATTCTTAACGACTTGTCCTTATTACATTATTTTTCAGGAGGTCTATTTTCTAGGCTTCCTTTGCAAGTATGTTTAGCAATCGACCATATTGTTTATTGAAGTGAGGTAAGGCATACGTCATCCTCGAATTCAATGTCCATCAAGCTAGAATTGAGAGTTCACTGGATGCCGGATTGACCTTCGTTCATATTTTTAAGGACATAGTCTAACGGAATATAGAAGAGACGTGGAGAAAAGGTACATTTCTCCCTCGCATCTGTAAAAATTTCAAATTCCTCGCTTCTATATCCAATATGGGCTACACAGCTCTGAGCATTGCTATACATTTCCCGAATAAAGCATATAAGGCATCATTTGTTTGGGTATTCCTTTTTGTTTTAAAACTTTTCATATGAGCCTATGCTGTCCAATGCCCTATCAAAATCGATGAATACATTTTTTGTATTATATAATTTTTTTAACTGATTCATTATATCTAATGCGTGATCAAAATGAGTTACATCTTTATGGAAATAAAAAATAATTTTAGTTTTATCTTGAATACTCTGTCATATATTAAGTATTGGCTACAATTGTATATATTCGATAATTATGCTTCTATTCTTCTTGAAAAGTAAATTATCTGAAAAAATCGAATTTTCGGTAATACAATTATTAAAACTCTTGTCCAGCAGAAAACTTCTATAGAAAATTTATAACTTTTTAAAGAAGAGTTGTGTAAAATTGGGTTTTCAATTTGATAAAATTCAGCTATTGAATGGGGTCATTTTATAATATTTCTGAACACCGAACAACAACTTTTTTTCAATTTTAAGAAGTTTTCATCAGAAATTTCAAGTTAGTGCTTTGGATACCAGTTATATTCTTAGGTTTAATAAAATTTGTCACAAGTTGTATTGCGTTTTAAAATTATTGTTAATATTTGCCAGAAAAGCTCGTATAACTACATGTTATTGTGCGACTAGGACTCAAACAGTAAGATGACTTTTGTTTATAGACATTTGTTTTTAAGTTGGTATGACTGTACTTGCTGGATGAAAATAGCATCGCAGGAGATATAAGAGATCGTATTACGAAGGGTAACAAAGTTACTTAGTTCTTGCATTCTCCTAAGAACTAAACTTACTCAAAGGAACTCGAAAGTTAGGATCTACAGGGTCGGGCAGGGCAGGTATGGTGTTTTTGAAAAAATTCACACACTCTTATTTTTAAATATATTGCCATTAAAGTATACATAACACAGTCACGTGCGAAAAATCACATCAGTTAGGTGGCGTCCATTTTTGTTGAGGAGGCATTCTTGTAGACGGGTAGCAAAATCGTCTATACTCCTTTCGAGTATGGCACGAGGAATACTTTCAATTTTGCGCGTTATGGCACTGGAATCCAAAGTTTATTTAGACAAACCGCGAACTCTTGAAGCTCTTTCCGAAACCATAAGGCGCGAAATTGAAAGTATTCCTCGTGCCATGGTCGAAAGGAGTATGGACGATTTTGCTTCCCATCTACAGGAATGCCTCGACAAAAATGGACGCCACATAACCAATGTGATTTTTCGAATCTGAATGCGTTATGTATACTTTAATGGCAATATACCACTAATGTATAAAAACAATAAATTTTGATATTCGTTTAAAAATAAGGGTGTGTCAATTTTGTCAGAAACACCATTCCTCCCTGCCGGACCCTGTATAAAACACTCATTCAGTCACATTATAAAATACTCAGTAGCCACTTATAGCTGTGGGACGTGGACCTTCATAAAGAAAACAGAAGAGATGCTTGCAGAAAGAAAAGTACTCAGCAGAATTTTAGGTGCTGTGAATCACGATTGGAATTAGGAGCATATATACTTCGAACAAAAGCAATTTATTTTTTAATTTTAAATAAAACCTCTTGTGTCTACCTCTTGCTACTTTAGAAATAACCGTTTTCTTAAAACGTGTAATTATATTTTATTTCTTGTATGTTCTTCAGATTTGTCAAATCAATCAGAAAGTGTCAAAAATTCACATTTAAAAACTTTTTGGAGAACCAGTCAAGTCGGTAGCCAAACTTTCGAAAGGCTTCTAGGAATCTTCTAAGTTATCCAATCAATATTAATATTAAGGTTAGTACACACTGAGGAACTTTGTTGTGGAACAATGTTTCTTTGGGACAATGTGCAATGTACAATGTTTGTTCCGGAAGGATGTGTCCACATGTCGTGGAATATTGTTTCGGAACAAATTTGTTGTGATACTTCATTAACCGTCCAAAAGGCTCTCAAACCATCTAATCTCGACATGCCTTCGGAAGCAGCAGTTACTGTTGCCATAGGCGCATTTTTCGTGATTGTCCAAAATTTAATTGCCGGAAATATGTACACAAAAAATCCTTTGGGTGTACTAAAGCTGGAGGACGGTTCTGGTTTTCGGAATTTCTTGAGGATGTCCGCAACTGATTTTGAAAATCTATTGAAAATTAAGAAGTAAAATATCAAAACGGACCATTAAGTTAAGATAAACGATTCAGCTGATTCAAACGATTCTTGCAGTCACTTTGCCCTTCAACTTTTACAAGATTCACTTAAAATCTAACGTATAACATTCGAAAAAGTCTCCATACAACGCAATTTGGTATCGAGATTGTTTCTGAAGAGTTCCGAAACATTTTTGAACAGTTTCTAATTTAATGTATTGCAGCAAAATTCTTTCCTGTTTAGTAGGCTTGCATTTCTTGAAAAATTAAATGTTAAGCATTAATCAAGTGTTGAAAGGTCGAGCTGGATGCTGATTGAGATAAGTGGTAATCAAAGCTTGGAGTTTGAAGTGGACGGAGCTTTTATATGCCCAGTTATTGTAAAAATTAATATTAAATTGAAACTTACTAATCTATAGAAAATACAATATAAAAAAACTAGAGGCTTTTTATACATTAGTAAGATTAATTTGTTAAAAAAAACAGGAAAATCTCCTAAAAATGATGAAGTAAAATATCAAAACGGACCATTAAGTTAAGATAAACGATTCAGCTGATTCAAACGATTCTTGCAGTCACTTTGCCCTTCATTGCTAGTACATTTACAAGATTAATTTACAAGTTTAATGTATAACATTCGAAACAGTCTCTATATAATGCAATTTTGTATCGGGATTGTTTCTGAATAGTTCCGAAACATTTTTGAACAATTTCTAATTTAATGTTTTGCAGCAAAATTCTTTACTGTTTACTAGACTTGTATTTTTTGAAAAACTAAATGTTAAGCATTAATCAAGTGTTGAAAGGTTGAGGTGGATGCTGTTCTTGTAAAAATTAATATTGAATTAAAATTTTCTAATCTATAGAAAAAACTAGAGGCTTTTTATACATTAGTAGGATTAATTTGTTAATTTTTTTTGGAGAATTTTTAATTTGTATTAGATAAATGCTAAATGATATGGATTCTCCATTATACAATTATATTAGTATCAGATCTATCCATCATATTGTGCTTACATTCGATCAGTTCTATAGATAAGCGAACGAAACGACGTGTTCAATCAAAATTATTTAATTTCCAGCTATATTATTGTTATCGAGTACAACTCTTATAAATGGGCACTCAAGGAATTGTAACTATGCTTCGTCATAAAAAAAAACTACACGATAAACAATTAATCTAATCACATATTAATATTTGTTCCTATTTTCTATCATGCTATGCTGATAGTTATGTTGGAGTACTCTCGTAGTATAGTTTTATGATTTGTTTTCAGAGTCAATAATGTTTAAAAAAATCTCATAGTTAAAATTATGTATAGTGTAGTGTGTGAACACAACTGAGACAAATGCTAGAAATACTATTGGATATCGAAGGTAGAAAATAGACCTTAATATAAACAACAAAAAACAAAATAATAGCTAATATAAACCGTTGTCCGATAAGAGTATTAGAAACTTTAAAATGAGTCACAATGATAACTAGAAATTATAATGCGGTAATTTTATTTTGAAGAACAAATAATGGCTGTTTTAAAAATAATGTCGTTTAAATGTCCCCCTAGACTTCGTCTGGTGGAATACCTTCTAGAGACCCAATTTTCGATTACTCTTTCTCACACATCGCCTGGAACATAATTGGTCAATGGTCGCCTGAATGTTTCGTTTAAAGTCAAGAATTGGTCGGAGTTTATTTTAGTAAACCAGTGATTTAACCTAATTACAAAACAATATAATCCAAGGGGGTGATATCGCATGATCTCGGTGATCAATCGATAATCGTAATAAAACGATTGTTTGGGAAGATGTGTAACAAACAGCACCGACTTGTTGAAAGAGAACATTGTTTATATCCACATTTATCAGTTCAGGCTATAGATATTTATTTAATATTTTGCTATAGTATTCACTATAAACAGTAACAGGATTTCCATAATCGTCTACAATAAAAAAAAGGTCTTAACGAATCAAACAGTGATTTTCCGAAGATCAAGATGACTCCTGAATCACTTTTTTTCGAAACACAAATTTTTTCGATTATGTTGACTATAAATTTCATGCAACGCTCTGGTAAACTCAAAAGGTATTTTGATGGTACATACGAATAATTTTTACGCGCTTTTGAATCGTATATCATTCCATGGTGGATTGACATAATGTACTGAACACACCAGTCTATAAGTGACATTTACATTTCAAACAGTGTTGGCGCTATTACATTTCCAAGTTCTTACTCCCTTATTGGAAAATTTTTTGAATAATATTCTAATAGGACAGCTGGGTAAAACTGAGTAAGGAAAACTAAACAGTAGAAGGATAAATACTTATCAAAATTTCTTGAGAATCACTTGGCAAACTCTGAAGAATAAAAAAATATTCTCAGCACCTTAAGACCAAATAATTAAATTAGTTCATATTCCTTGTCTTTATCTATGTTACCTACTTTACAAATTTGGACATTTGCAAAAGCAAATATGGAAAAATAGCTAAAGTATAAAGATGGCAGGTCGAGATAGTAGGAGATTATATTGAAAATTAAATGTTTTTTCGAATAGCACATTTTTTTTTCTACATTTTGTGGTTCCTGTATTATAATTTAGTATCGTGTATACCAGTGGCGGCTCGTGGGTTTTTAAAGCGGGAGGGCGTAGAAGAAAATGTGCTGCTGAAGATTTTTTTTTGCTTTCCCCTTCCTCCTTTTTACTTTACCTTCTACTGAAATTCTATATAGGAGGTGAACCAGGAAAATGAATTAAAGGAAAGAAACTGAACGAATATAAAATATGGTGTTTTGCTCTGAAAAATTGTTTACAGTGATAAATGCTGGAGGGGCGGTGCCCCAACGCCCTCCCTTACGAGTCGCCACTGGTGTATACTTATTATTAGATACTAATACGTGTATTCTTTTATGGCCTTAAAGATATCACGTAAATTTTCAAATGTAGTTTATTTTGAAGAGTGCGCTTTTTTAATTGCATTAATGGTTTTGTTGTTTTTAGCTAGATATTAGACAGACTTTTATCACAAAGACATCAGAACTTTAAATTATTCGATTGAAACGTCCTCAGGAGAATTTTTGGCGTTGAAAATGATAATGGAATTTGGAGAAATATGTATTGCTTCGAACTCAAGCAATCGAATTCAAGGATCTAGATCTGGGGTAAGTGAGGGTTCAGCGACAGATAGGGGGAATGCGTAGAGAGAATGCCAGAAAGCTGGACACCAAGGAAAATCATAGAAGGGAGTATAGAAGTAACAGAAAAAGAGGTAGAACAAAGACACGATGGCAGGACAATGTAAGAAGAGATGCTGAAGAACTACTTCACATTAAAAATTGGCAAAGGGCTGCTGGAGATCGATTCGATTGGACCTAAGGTTGAATGACGAAAAAAAATTATATAGACTCATTAATTTCCAAATAATTGAAATAAATTCAAAGGATATACATATAAGGAATATAAAATAAAACTAAAGAAAACAGTGTGTATGTATTTAGTGTATGTCTAGCATGTATTTATTATTTAAAAAGTTGAGGATAGGTAAGGTAATAGATAACGATTGATAAAATTTATCGTTCACATATATTGACATTCGAAGTGTAGGTTTAAACAAAATACGTTTTTTTATACAACTGAGATAATTTAAAAGAGTTTTATTTTAAAGTTACATTAATGCGTTTAGAATATTTATGTATTATTATTTCGAAGATACTTGTAAATATCAAAATCAGTTTCGGCATCTGTTGTCGAAAGATAAGATCAGATAAAAAGAGAACTCAAATATACCAATACTAGACATAAAGGCATCAATAGTAAGTAGATATAAGGAATATGGTTTTATACATTTTACATACATGTTACAATAATAAAAAGTCACATTTTTTTAAAACCGAAGTGAAATGGAGTTAATGATAAATTTAAGTTTTTAGTTATCTATCTCTATTGAAAAATGCTGAGCATTACGAGAGTCACTTTTAATTTTATAACATATGGTGAATTCTTGAGATGGAATTAAAAAATTCTCGTATAAGCGAAAAAGAAAATCAAATGTTAATCGATGCACTCGTGAGAAAAACTCATAGGTGAGTTGATGCACTCACTCAATATATTTGGTTGATACAAAATTTCGTTCTGATTTTTTGCTTTATACGACATTGCATCGCAAAACTGAACTATTCAAATCTATTTAGTTTGTTATGAACGACATAAATCTATATAGTTTGACATGAAGAAATTTCAGTGAGTACTTAGAAAAGAATTGTGTTATTTGGTTTTATTTGTCTATTTTGTTAACTTTCAAGCGGGCGCACGTTTATTTGTTACAGCAGCGGTCACGCGTAACTTTTGTAACCTATTAAAGATTTTTGGGATTTAGAAGACAAATAAAGAAAAACTTGTTTATCTATTACACTTTCTTTATTTATACACCTTGAATTAGGAAACGATTTGGTAACAAACATTTTGTTTAAATATATAATAAAATTCATTTTATAAAATTACGTTTTGGTGAGATCAAGTAATAAAAAACACAGCTGTTTATATTATTTACCTGTAATTATCTCTTAATTTTAATTATACTTATACACGTTCTCTTTGGATTAGGAAAAATTTTAGCAGCATAACTCTTACTTAAACGTAAAATAAAATCAAATTTATAAAATTAACAAGTTTGATAATGAGACTAATGAAACAGTAAAAAAATATTAATTATCTGCCTGTAATTAATTCGTTATCTTAGGTTTAGTTTTCTTCATCATGATTTTCTTCATCACGGTAGCATTCATTGCAAAGAACTATAGTGTGGTCCCGGCAAATATTCTTCAGACAAGCTGCACATTGTGTCTTGGATTTTCTCCTCTTTTTAGCAGAACATATTTTGCAGTTTCCACTGCATGCACTGGAACTAGTGCCTAGTGCGTTACATGAGTTTCCATCACTTATGATGATACTAATTTTTCTTTTGAGATTTCCCGCAAAGTTGACTATCGTAGTTCTTCTCTCTACATACTCTTTTATCAGCTACATCCCAATTCATGTAAATATTTTCGTTTTTATTCTATAACTACTTTATTTGTTCTCAAGATTACCATGGCGTTTATTCGTGCAGTATCTAGAAATTCTTGTGCAACGTGCCCACAACTGAAATTTTATAATTTTTGGCTAAGTCTTCTACCAAAGAAATGCTGGTGTACCATTTATCAATGGTCAAATTTCGTCCTGTTCCTGAAATTGGTGTATTGAATTTTTTACTACGTCCATTGCCGTGTTACTCAACTGATACAGCTCATCTGGTTGCTTACCAGCATACAGTTCAGTATTCAAAACGTAAAACGTCCTTGCACCTACTATTGGTTAAAGTTTTATTCCGCATTTATCAGGTTTTGATTTTCTTATACTGTCTGAAATTTCACATTCACTGTCTGTTGATAACGATGTCCTGTTCCACACAATAAGGAGATAAGCAGTTCTTCGTAAACTCGTCCATAATTTCTGTTATAGGCGTAGCTTAAACCTTAGATAGAACATAGCCCCAAAGGAAATAATCGAAAGGTGTTAAATTACAAGATCTCGGTGGCTAGTTGCCCATTCGGGGACCAAGGACCATTCCGTGAAATTACGAATTCTTCGAATTGATCCATATATTTCAATAAGTCCATCGTTATGCGTGCTGTGTGGCAAGTTTTGCTATCTTGTTGAAAATATAACCGGTCCCCATCAATTTCATCAATTTTCGGAAAGACAAAATCGGATAACATGGCCTGATAGCGTTCGCCATTCACATTAACGGTCCGTCCTTCGGCGTTGAAAAAATACGGCCCGATAATGCCACCGTACCATAAACCACATAAAGCAGTGTGGATCTGTCTTTCGAGATGTAATGGGGCCTGATGAATCACTTGTAGATTTAACTCACACTAATAACGACAAGTTTGCTTATTGACGTAGCCGTTTAACCAAAAATGAGCCTCATCAGAGAAGATGATTATTCGTTGAATCGTTTTCGGATTGTTTTCTATTGCTTCCAACGCCCAATCTGCGAACTCCCGACGTAATCGATGGTCAGATGACATAAGTTCATGTGCGAACATAATCTTGTATAAATGTAAACCGAAATCCAAACGCAAAATACGCCAGGTGATCATCCTGGATAAGCCCAACTCTTGAGAACATCGCGGAAGACACATTATCGTAGTAGGCAACACTTTCACTACGGCTACTACGAAGTCGTACGGTGGCTTTTGGTCGTGAACACTAAACTTACATTCAAACTTATGAATTATACAGTGGATGGTTTCATAAGAAGGAGCAGAATGACGACCGTGTTTTGAATGAAATGCTCTTAGAGTAGCAATTAAACTTTTCGAATTTTCGAAAACTCGAATTTTGCGAAAATCTTTGGACAATTTCCAAACGTAGTGGCAAGGAAAACTTGTTAAAGGTGAAATGGCAAACCTTACTGAAAACAATTGACAGCAAATGTCAAGAAATGGATATCACATATGGTCGCCATTAGCTGTCAAAATCATATCGTCCGAATTGGAAAGCACTTTATGACAAACTTTTCAATAAGATCATTGCTTATGAATAAATTCCAGGCTTTTACAATTATTGTTACTCCTACACCGTTTCTACACATGCCACAATCTTTCGTGAGAACATTTTGTGCTTGACGTCTCACCCAGTGTTTGTTGAATTTCTTCCATTTTATCATCATATCACACCCTAAAGAAACAACCTTATTCTATCTGATAGAGGCACTTTATATTCAGAATCCAAGCTGTTTGCTTCATCTAGAGATTGAATGTCATCTGAATTTTCTACTTCTGAGGCATGGTCGAAAATTTCTGAGTCTTAATGCACTCTCTTTATCTTGTTCTAATATTTGCACTATTTTTAAGTCACTAATCGCTTACAAGCCATTTTTAATAATAAAAAATAGAAAATACGAATTTTGTTAGACGATATTGCAAAAAATATTATCACGCAGTGTGGTAAAAAGGGGTGGGGAAATTTTTTCGATGTCGGACGCTCGTAGTCGTAGTCTTTTGTTTAAGTGGTGATCCTATAAGAGGTTACTAAAGATGGGAAATACTTGTAAAGTAGATCTGAGATTTTATGGCTAAAAATGTTGCAAGTGCGGTCGATTGGACACCACGCGCCGGTGTCGAAACATAAAAATGCATCGCATACCCAAAAGAAAATATGCGTTGTGTACGGTGTGGGTCGCCGTTTAGAAAATCCTTTAAAAACAATTTTAATCTTAGCAATGCAGCACGTACTGGACAATCAGCTGAGGTTGATGGTAACGAAATATAAGCGTTAATTAAAAGTGATCGGCATAGAATAATTCGAGAGATCCAAAAAATTCTTGGAATATACCATTTAACAGTGTCAAGGATAGTACGCGAACTTGAAATGGTTAGTATGGGTGCCGCATAAGTGCACGCACAGTAAAAAAAAATTTGATAGATTGAATTTCTACTTGCGATTCTCTATTGAAGCACAAGGAAATCGATCCATTTTAAAGCGGATGGTCACAGGTGATGAAAAATGGATTGTGTACAATAATGTTAAGCATAACAAACCATGGAGTAGGCGCGGAGATTCCCTTTTAACTAGCGTAAAGCTCAGTTTACTTTTGTGGAAGGTTATGCCATGTATTTGGTGGGACTGGAAGGCATCGTTTATTATGAGCTGTTACCTGGAAACCAAACCATTAATTAGGAGACATGCTGTTTAGAACTAAGTGATGTAAAGCAATTAATCGAACTGGAGTGGCCTGAGTTAGCCAATTGAAAGAACATTGCGTGTTTTTGAGACAAACCACAGGTGTGTTTTGGTAACCCAATAGCAACTTTTATAACTTGGAGGGATATTTAAGTCCATCTACCGTACTCTTATAACTTTGCGCCCTCCGACTCTCATTGATTTAAATCGTTTCAAAACAGCTTAGATGTTAAAAACCTTACTTCCTTGAAAGGAAAGAAGACTTGAAAAATCACCTGAATCAGTTTCTTAGCCAGAAACCCCAGAACTTCTATGAGCGCGAAATTATGCAGTTAGCAGAGAGACAGAGAAAAGTTATTAAACAGAATAGCACGTACTATACTGATTAAATATAATTTTTACTAAATATTTTTTTAAATTGGTAAAATAAATTTTTTTTAAAGCAAACTTTTTCATCAACACAATATATTTTTGTAATTGTTACTATTTCAATACTTATTACTTCTAAATTATTATGGACTATTAATAAAAATAAAATATATTTTTACAAGGTTTTTTTTGTCCCTTTATCGTTGTGTTTGAGTTCATCAAAAAACGTAAACAAAATCAACACATACTACATACTATAATTACTAACTATGTTGTATATAACTACATGCTATGTTGTAAAACGACGCCAGAATATTTTTTAAATTGAAAATAAAAATTCAAGATAGACTCGGATTTGTTTTCGTTCATATTATGAACTATTTGATTCGTATAATCGACTATCTGAGAGTATTATTCGTAGAATTATGGAGAAATTTCAAGAGACTGCGTCCGTTTTTACTATAGTACGTGATACTGATCCACGTATATTACGCTTTCTTAACAGCATCAGTTTTGCTTGTGTTAGCAATGACAAAGGCTTATCAATTTATTGTTGTTCTCCACAATTGGGGCTTTTATACTGTACAATTTAGTATATTTTCTGAAAGTGTCTGTGTTACAATATACATAGGAATATAGTTTATTATTAAGTATTTGGCTTTAAATGTTTGTAGCAGAGAAAAATAATTCCATTGCTATTTAAATAGGCATATGATCATCAGATCATCTTTTAAAAGTATTAACTGGTATAAACACTGATCATGACTTGGCATTAATTCAGGTAGACACGAGACGTAGACACGATTTTTAGAACATTTATGAGAATGCTCTTTTTGCGTTTCAATTTGCTAGTTATTACAACACCTTTTAACAGAAATGGCCTAGTACGTCTCATATCATGAGATCATTGAAATTATTTGTATCTGACTTTGCATTAGAGGGGGTATGTCTACTGACCGTAGAGAGGGTATTTGCACAGTATTCTACGAACCTTTAAGTGCAGTTTTATTGTTTTCTATACAGTCAAGTGTTTAAGTCAATTTTATATAAAATGGCAACATCTAGTCGTCAATTTTGCAAATATCCAGCGGATAAGTTTTTTTATATATGCGGACGATTTATATTAGAGTCGCAAGCAAATATATATCTGAGGAAGTCAAAAAAGACTATCTTTTATATTTTAATTGTCAAATTGGAGATTAATATAAAAGTTGAGTTCCGCGTGTTTGCTGTGTGAGCTATCACATAAATTTAGTAAGTAGGTGCATCGCAAGAAAAATTCTATGCCGATTGCTGTTTCTATGGTGTGGAGAGAACCTACTGATCATGTAAGTGATTGCTACTTTTGTATCACTAAAACAGAAGGGATTTCAAAAAAGCAAAGGGACAAAATTCAGTATTCAAATTTGCCTTCTGCATTTAGGCCAGTTCCTCCTAACCAGGAACTACCGGTACCGAATGCAACTTTAAACCTGGACATGTGATTCAAATTCTTTATCCGGATCTGGTCCACAACTTCCTGATAATATCAGATGACCCAACATATTGAACAACTACTACTGAACCTCACTTAATAACTCAGAATTAATTAAATGATTTGGTACGTCACCTGGGATTGTCAAAACAAAAATCGGAACTTCTTGGTTTCAGACCTCAACAATGGAACCTGTTATATAAAAATGCAAGTGTTTCACTTTACCGAAAACGGAATGCAATATTTTCAAGTTTGTATAAAATAGAAGGATCGTTATATGTCTGTTGTGATATTGATGGTTTAATGAATGGGTTTAATATGGAACATATGCCTTCCGAGTGGTGTATTTTCATAGATTCGTCGCAATACAGTCTAAAAGCAGTCTTAATTCATAATGAAAACAAAAACGCATCTATTTCTTTAGCCTATTCAGTGACAATGAAAGAAACCTATGACAACTTAGCAACCATACTAAATCGCGTTAAATATGAACAGTATCAGTGGGATATTTGAGGGGATTTAAAAGTGATAGGTATATTGCTAGGACTTCAATGGGGTTTTACAAAGAATTGCTGTTTTTTTGTTTATGGGCCAGTTGGGCAACAAAAGAACATTACAGTAAGAAATATTGGCCTCATAGAACTTCTTTTAAACCTGGAACTGCATACATAAAATATTTGCTTCTTCCGCCTCTCTACATTGAGCTTGGACTAATGAAAAACTTTGTCAAAGTCATGGACAAAGAAGGTAATTATTTCAAGTACCTAAAAGAATTTTTTCCTCAATTAAGTGATGCAAAACTAAAAGAAAGCATATTTATTTGAGTTCAAATAAGGAAGCTTCTAGGTGATTTCCATTTTCAAGAAAAATTTAATGAAAAGGAATTGGCAGCTTAGAAGAGTTTTGTAAGTATACTGAAATGATTTCTGGATAACAAGAAAAATGAAAATTATAAAAACATCATAGATGAACTTTTGAAAGCCTAAGAAAATATTAGGGTGTTGCATGTCCTTAAAACCTTAAAAATTCAATTTTTTACACTCATTTAGATTTTATTCAGGAAAATTTGGGTGCAGTAAGCGACGAACAAGAAGAGAGGTTTCGCCAAGACATCAGGACGATAGAAGCAAGATACCAGGGATACTGGAATCCATATATGTTGGGTGACTAGTGCTGATTTTTAAAACGAGATGATGCTATATAACACAAGAGGAAAAAGTGGAAGATTTTGTCGCTGTATGATATCTCATGTAATGTATATAGGATTATGTAAATATCCTTAGTAATGTCTTTGCATAGATTTAACACGTTTTACATGTTTATATTAAATAAATATTAGATTGTAAAAATATGTCGTCTCCTTTTTTTTCTTCTCTTTCGACCCCCTTTTACAAAAAAAAACTGTACGAGTTACAATAATTAGGTTATCATTTTCAGATTTACGACTCAAAATACTTCATATATCACCTATTTTCATCAATGTTACCAAAAAAAGTTTAAATTTGTTGACCTGTGTAATATTAGATCATTGTCTATCATATTTTTGTTCAACTTGTTAAAACAAATTGTTTAAACCTGTTACTGGTTTTTAAAGGCAGAACAAAATATTTTTTGTATTTCTGCATCAAATCAAGAAAATGCGCCACGTTATATTTTCTTGATTTAGTTCCACTGATTATCATCTCTTTCCGAAATTTAAAAAATCATTGAAATTGCAGAAATTTTTGTTAGACAAGATCGTAATTGATGTTGAGGAATGAACACAAGTTCTGAATGAACGTTTATAATTATTTTTTAATTGGTACATTCAATTTAATTTGTATTTGTACATTACATTTTTTTCTGTGCTAGGTCAAGTATTTATCAATACTCCTACATATCTGTCCTTATGGAAGAGACAAAAATATTCAAATATTATCTTACAATAAAGATGAATAAACTTGAACAGCAACTTATTTACAAGTTATTTACGTTTATTTTTTAATTTCTAATTAAATCTGTTTAAATATAGGTGATGTAATTACCTCCTGATAATATTAACAAGGTACGCAAAACTAACTGGTACATAGATGAAGTTGATGTAACTATTAATTAAAGTATTATATGTTTTGAATCTATTCGTAAAATAACTTGTAGTAGGTAAAGTATAGGGTGATGACAAATTGCAAGTCGGCTCGTTGAGAGTATATTAAAAATATTCAAAAAACAATGACATTTATTTCCCCGCTTCATGTAATAATTGCTCATTTCTTCAGCCGCTCCCAAAATTGCTGACTTTTGGGTCTCCCGAGAAGAGTTTCTGGCCTTAAGCCTACATGAGTCGAGCTTGAGCTGGCCGTTCGGAAAGCAGTTGAAAAAAAATGGCTAAAGGTACGACCGTATACATGAGCTTTTTCGGATATAGTATGCAATACTCTGTGGCTCACCCCATCCTGTGGTAAACGTCCTAAACAGTCAGTTGCGTGATACCGTCCGTGACTCACCTGGCACTGTCTAGATACCAGGCTAGGTATGCATAAAAAATTGCAAGTTGATTTACATCCTAAAAAGTAGATATACATGGTCGTCAGCGGCGGTTCGTGGGAGAAAAACAGGTGGGGCACGTATAATCAAATTTTGAAATGGAGATAGGGAAATGCGCCGCAACCAAAAATTTTATATTTCTTAATATCATACACACACTTTGCAGTGTAGAAATATGAGTGTAACTGTCAGACATAAAATTTTCATTTCATTTTTAATTTTTTAAGTAGGGCACGTGCCCTTATAGACCAACCGCCACTGATGGTCGTACCATTGGTCATTTCATCAGCGGCTGTTCAGCTCGAGCCTAACGGATAACTGCTTAAGGCCAGAAACCGCTATCTGGAGACGCTTACTGACGTTTGGGAGCGGTTGAATAAATGAGCAATTATTCCTCGGACTCGGGAAAAAATGTTCGTTGTTTTTAGAATATTTTTATTGTAAATGAAATTATAAGATAACAATTGTGGATAACTTGATGGGTTATTATAACATTCAATTTTAGTTTGGTTTTTTATACAAAAGATTAATTTTTAATTACAATTTTAATTTTTGTATTGCAAGGTTTCATTATATGTTGTTGATTTTTTTGAGCTCTTATTGAATGTAAAGTTAAAGTAATATCAACGTAGTCCAGGTTATAATACTCAGCCATCGAACGTCGAGAATTAGTTGATTCATTTAAGTTGATTTTAAATTCAAAAGATGCATATATTTTGCGATTGGAAAATTCTCCTTCAAACCACTCTTCTAATTACCAACATTTATATTTGTTTGTCACTCGCCGAAACTAAAGGTTAATATAATAAATAATAATGTGAAATATTATGATTGTAAGCGTTATTCACTCCACATGTTATTACATAACATTCCAGATTTCTATGTCAGAATGAGAAAGCATTATCAGTCCAGACTAGAATTCTCTGTAGCATCCCAAACAACGGTGATATGGGACATCACGACGCGAAGGGATCCCAGAAATGCCGCTTTTTACTTTTTCCAGGCTATGGTTGTAGAGGAGATTACCTCATCCAGATATGCCATCTGTTGTCAGATTGTCATGTGTTCCTGCATCAGCTTTTCTTCCTAGGCTTTCTTAATTTACTCGCTGGTTTGTTTTAGTTTTCCAACATTAACTTTCAGAAAATCTGGGCTTACATTATGAAGCCCGACACTTTCCGATTATTATTAAATATTATGGATTTAATGAGCATTCGCCCTCCCTCTAAGGGGAACATTGACTTATCCCAGATATCTTAGATATCAAAATGATTAAGCTTTTTCCAGGCCCTTTCCATGATTTCGAGCCACACGGTTGTAGTAGTGATGGTTGAAGTCTTTGGTTTCCTATTGTTATCCAAAAACTTTCCGACGGTTTGAGCTGTTCCAAGCAATACAGACTTCTGCATGGCTCTAAAAAGGTGATCGTTGAGGCCCAATGTTTTAATATTCTTTCTTTATCAAGCTTTTTGGAATGATTCCAGCTGATGACAATAGACAATATGATCGGTATTGTTTCGACGCACTTTATATCCCACAGGTCTTTTCACCGGTTCTTGAAGCTCTTTATACTTAAGATTTTTTTCAGTATGTTTTGCAACTAAATTATTGTTGTTATCTATAACCGTATATATATATATATATATATATATATATATATATATATATATATATATATATATATATATATATATCTAATCAATAATTACAATTTAACAATTACAATAATAACAATATCGCGTCTGTTATTTAATTTCTGCTAGGTAAGCACTCTTCGGTCCCAATTGTTTTTGGAAATCGCCTCAATGTCCGTCGTCATAGCTTTTTGAACTTGTGTAATACTGTCAAAAAACATACCTTTCATGGCCACTTTGAATTTTGGTAACAAGAAATAGTGCCACGGAGATAAATTACGCAAATACGGAGCATGTTGATATATGCACACATACTTCTTTATTTACTTAGTATTTTTCGCCAAAAATTCATGAATAGCGATGGCCTTGTGAGATGGTGCATTATCGTTTCACCAAAATCAACTTCAAAGCGCTTGATATTGGGTCTTCACTCAAACGATTCTCTTCCCCAAATGCTCCATAGTACCCAGGTAATATTTACTAAAGACATTTTGGCCGGTCTAGCTTTGGGTCCTCTTCCAAAGCATCACGACCGTCTAGGAATCGATCATACCACTTGAACACACGTGTATGGGATAAGCAATCATCACCATAAACTTTTTTCATCAATTCAAATGTTTTACCCTGTAAAAGTTTTACCGCGCTTGAAACAAAATTTAATATTAGCTCTTTGTTCCATAGTGTTTTGTAACAATGTGACACAATACTTTTACTTTAAAAATACTTTTACTTTAAGCCCTAAAACTTTACAATCCGTTGATCGATTTTAATAGATGGTGTTAGTAGTTTTCTATAAATTTAAAAACTTCCGTTATGTTTCCGACATATTGTGTATATCACTCAATTTTATTGATGATATGGGATTTTCTTCTTTTTAAGCTGAAAAACTAAAATCATAGAAATGATGATTAGCTTAAAATGTGGAAAATGAAAAATAAGCTGTTACATAAATATATTGGGGGGCAATTATTTTTAAGTGAATTAAATAAATTATTAAAAACCTAGTATGAGTTTTATTGGATCACATCTGGTACCTTTTGTTTTTCTAATAGTTTCTACACCTGCAAGTTTCAATTATTTATTTCAAACCAATTCAAAAATTACCGTGATATACTGTAACATAACCGAGAGTTAATTAATAATGTATTTTTGTATTTTACGGTATATATATATATATATATATATATATATATATATATATATATATATATATATATATATATATATATATATATATATATAAATACAAATAAACTACAAATAAACCAATGAACATTAAAACATTTTTTTTTTAATTAAGAATCATGCCCTACTCATTTCAGAAGGATTTGGCAACGTCGCAATATAGCCACGACAAATATTATTATTTCAAAATTATATAACCAAAAATATATTATGTACCCAAATATCGGAACCTCTCCGAAATTCTGAAGGAACTTGGTTCGACAAGCCATCCAGACAATCCAGTTCGACAATCATTTATCTAAGTTTCTCAAACACTTTTACGGATACGGGTAGTGTGGTACCAAAATTTCAAGAATGTATGCGGCAACGAGAAATCATCCCTGAAGTCGAATAACAAATTTGACATCTTGTTGAAGAGGATTCCATCAAAAACACTCGAAGTGTAAACACTCGAAAGAGTACATGCACTCTTAGCTACTGATTTTGCACACATCCCAATTGATCAAAACTATAAAAATCCAAATTTTTTGTTCAATATTTTATCAACCGACGAAGCTTATTTCATAGGAAAAGGGATGATGGACATTTTGAACAGTTTATTTAATAAACAATTATTCATTTGTGTCTTAATACACCGTGAAGCGTTTAAAATGTATTATAGTGAGAAAAATGAATGCTAGTAATTTCAACTTTTAAATTAAACGACAATAATGTGTAAGTTTTTATTTTTTTTATAACCAAATAAACCATTTATACGGAAACGTATGGAATAAATTACTATAAAAATAATATATTATATTTTCAATAATATTTTCAAATGATATCTTGAGGCCAATGCTGTAAAACTGAATTCTGATAATTCGAAATATACAAGCCGTTGGGACTTTGCCATTGTTAGAAAAATTATGCACATGTTTTAAAGAAACTTTTTGTTCAAAAAAATGTTAAGAATCGTTAGTTAAATTTAGAAAAGAACTTTTCCTTAAATCTACATTCAATTCGCCGGAGTACCATTGAGTTCATATAATATATATTAAAGATATAAAGATAATATAACGTTAATCTTTCTTGGATACCCTTCACCGCGTATAGAGAATTTTTGTTTATATACATATTAATTAAAATAAAAAAGTGCAGATCACTAATTTTTACAGTAAAGTGGAACAAATTCTACAATAGATATCTTATTGTTAGGATATCCTACTGTAAGCATTGCGAGTATTTTACATATGATTTTACAGTATATCGCATATAAGATAAAAGTACCCCCATAGATCCACTATATGAAGGAATACAGATTTGAATTTTTGCACAGGCATACAGATTGATGGGTCACATTTTTTTAAGATACTCAACTGAAATCTGAACTATAAGCTCAGCCTACTACGAATTCACAAACAGCGTCAAGTCTAGTTATTTTGCTTCGCGTTAGAGATATCGAAAAAAGTGATTAGAAAAAATTATTCAGAATATTATTTTAACCCCACATACCGAGTTTCATGACATTTACATTTTTAATTTTTTTATTATTTTGGTCTATACACAAAGTTATTACAAGTTTATATTTTAATTTGTCAATTGTCATTGTCAATTTAATATTGTTATGTATTCAAATATTTCAGTGAAATATTCTAAATAGCACTTACAAAGAAATAATTATTATATTCTTATGAGAAAACAATTTTTGGTAATTGATTAAATTTGAGAAAAAGTATACAACAATAATGTTCATAATACAAATAATTAACCATCAAATGTGATCTCTCTCAACTAGTTCTCCGTCTATTCGAATACATTTTTCAATTTTTTTACGGTTCTGTTTAGCTACTCGTCTAAGTTCCGGGATGCTGATTCCTTGACATGCTTGCCTAATTCTAGCACAAAGTTCATTTCAGGGCCTTGTTTTATAAACTTTATTTTTGACCATTCCTCAAAAATAAAAAACGAGAGGTGTAATATTGGGAACCATCGAAGGCCACAGTTCAAAAGGACTGTTTCTTTCTATCCAGCCTAGGAAATTTTTGATTCAATCATTGACGAACAATCTTTGAATTGTGGGTAGGCGCATCATCTGCTGCAAATACATATCCTGTGGTACATTAAGAGGAAGATTTTCAACTGCATACTAAAATTTCCCATCGAAGAAGTTAACTAAATGATCAGCATTCATTCAAAATGGACCAATTATTTAGTTGCCTAAAATCGCATACCAGACATTGACTTTCTGGGAATATTGGCCTTTACAATTTATAACCCAGTGAGGAGTGCCTCTGGTCCAGTATCTACAGTTTTGAGACAATAGAACCCCATTAGTGGTGAATGTAGCCTTATCAGTAAACATAATCTTCTTCAGGAATTGTCTGCCATTTAAAAAATACCTTGGGCCCAATAATAATAGTCTAATATTTTATTATTATCACCTTCTTTCAATGTATGTAAGAACTTTGGTTTATAGGACTTGATTTTGTGACGAACGAAACATCTTCTGATTTCATCCTGGCTAACATTCAGTTGAGACAGTAAGTCTCGAAGGCTCATGCATGGATTTATTCGATTTGCCGCTAATATATCGTTATCCCGGGTGCGGGTGTATTCGACGAGGTTAACCTTTTTGATTGATTATAATAACACTGCGTGTTTCAGTGATTTCGGCTGGTTTTCTATGAGTAATGGTAGCTCGTTGGGGTTGTCGTGTTAAAGTCTGCAGCAACTTCTTTGCTACTACGAGCAAATTCACCAAACAACTGGATTATTTAAATTTTATTTCTTAAAGTCAATAACATTTTAATTCTGTGATCAGTGACTACTTAAAGTGAAATAAAAACAAAATTTAATCTGACTGACATTTAATACTAGTGTCAAATTATTACTTTCCATGGTACACTAATTATCAAATTAAAAAGTAAACTTGTAATACTTTTATGTATAGACCAAAACAATGAAAACATTTCAAATGAGAATGTTGTCATGAAACTCCGTATGTGGGGTTAAAATAAATTATTATTTTAAATGAAATTATTATTGTGGATTTCTGAATAACTTTTTAAAATAACTTTTTTTCGAATCTCTAACACGAACGGGAATATCGATAATTGACCCTGTTGAATGATTGACAATGTGAATTCCTAGTAGGGTGGGGTTTAAAGTTCAGATTTCAGTTGAGTATCTTCAAAAATGTGGCCCATCAACCTGTATGACTGTGTAAAAATTCCAATATGGATTCCTTCAAATAGCGAAACTATGGTCTTCATCTTAAATGCGACACACTGTATATAAATGATTGACAAAATATAGAGCTTTAAACTGAATCAGTATTTGGTAGTGATGGATAGTAGTGATATATAGCATAGTGATATGGGGCAGCAGTGCTAACCATCAACAGTTACATATATAATTAAAATAAAAAAGAGAAGCTTTGGATTCAACAATATCTAACAAATTAAAAAGTAACTTGATTTCGTTTGCCGTTTACTACTGATTCAAAGGTTCTGAAGAAATTGTTGCTTTTTTCTCTAAGTAAATCTCACCTAGTCACTGTCTTCTATTGAGCAATTATTCCATTGCAGAAACCAAAGGATGGTCTGTTAATCAATGTCCAGTTCATTATTTTTCTTCACGATTCGCCACTGATTTCTCCTTGACACGAGATCATGCAATTTTTATCAAACGATTAAGCGAAACTTTGGCGCAATTTTTTTTTTGTTGCTATGTGTTGTACTATCGCATTTTTATCAAGACGAAGGTCACGCCAAACTCTAGTTTTTTATTTGTATAGGAGATAATTTTTATAATAATTCAAACACTAGCAGATAATTTTGGCAAATATAAAAAATTGCGCTTGGCAGATTTTTTGCAATAAGTCTATACAAACACACGGGAAATTTTTATCGGTCGTTTATCATATAATATGCGTCGGATATAGGACTGACATAATATTGCTTAGTTAAAGACCAAAGCGATAAATTTATTTTTAACAATCTCCATTTTGGTCTATCAATAATCAGAAATAAAGCTAATGGTATAAATTATTGTTATCAAAGCCAAAGTCATAATAACAAAGAGAATAAGTGTTTTATGTTTTAGTATATAGTGACGAGTAATATACGTTATTAATTCTTGGAAATATTTTTAAAAATACACATATATTCAAAGGTTTAATATCACTCCATATTTTAGATAAACATATATTAAAAAAATTACATTAATTTATACATGGATTCTAATAAATATTTGAGATATTTTTCAAATATTCATGATATTTTAAAACTATTTATAAAACTAAATATACTGCAGAACACCAAAAGTGTAACTTCTATATCTTGACCACAAACACTGATACACTTTTTGCTTGTCTACCTTTGTGTCTCATGTGCGGTTGTTAAAAACTGCGATATAATAACTCTGTCATAGTGTGAGGTTTTGTTCACATGCTACTAAGTTAAGCAGCATTTTTGTAGTTCTGTTTATAGATGCTAAAATATCACGTGTTCATTTACCATATCCTTTCAGGCAATTATCCAAATTTGAAAAGAGATGAGCTATTGGTATAACAAAAAGCAGGTTTAAGTTTTCGTAAAATAGAAAGAAGATTAGACAATGCCACTTCTACCATTATGAGGACAAGGACAAAATGGTTTGAGGATCGGACTTATACAAGAATATGAAGTCCTAGTCGTCCTAGAAGTATCCAAGGATATGTCTAATCGCACCTTAGATTTCTTGCGACATGAAATGTTTTAGTTGCAATTGAAAGTAGGACTGTTTTTAGGAAGTCTGTTTTTAGGAAGACTGTTATCGACAGATAAAGTGTGTTACAATAAGAACGCGAGATGTGAATTTTAAATAAAACAAGGTTTTCTGTAGCAAGGTATTGAAATATGTATTGAGTTATAATATAGAAATTTGGAAATTATGTATGAAACAACACAACCAGTAAATGGCCGCAATTTTCAGTAACAGTTTTGCAGAAATGCCGCGGTATTTCATTGGGTGTGTCATGGGCTTACTGGCGTAAACCTGAGGCTTCAGAAAACCCCACAAAAAAGTCCATTGGTGTTAAATCGCAAGATCGTGCCGACCAATTGTGGTTCCCAAAACGGGAGATGACACGACTAGGAAAAGACACGTGCAAGACCGTCAATATTTCACGGGTGGTATGGTAAGTGACACCGATCTACTGAAACCACATGCCTTCAAGAGAAATATCTACCAATTGAGGGACGAAGAACTGGGTTATCATGTCACGATAATGTTTGCCATTTACCGTTAATGCATAACCTGCCTTGTTTTCAAAGAAAAATGGTTCAATGATTTCCCCAGATCACAATGCACACTAAACAGTGACACGTTGGGGATAGATATGATAGATTGGGGATGGGGATAGATGGGGATAGATTTTTTATTAATTATTCGTGGATTTTCTGAGCCCCAAATGCGGCAATTGTGCCTACTAACGAAGCCATCGAGGTGCAAAATCGGCATTTACTTCTTGTAGTCCAGTGATCCAATTGATGAGCTCTCTTCGATGTACATGGTCTCTTGGCAGAAGTTGTTAAATTAATTGGATCTTTAGTGAGAATACAGTGAAGAGTGACTGTTGAAATGTCAAGTTCTTGTGCACGATGACGATTCGAGGACGAGCTACTACGAGCTCGTGTCGTGTGTTTCATATCAATAACTGACCCAGTACTTTCAAATTTTTCGATTAGTCTTTTCAGAGTTGACAAATTTGGAACATTATTCGGAATTGGGATTGGAAAATCGGACGCACTTTAGGAATCGTAGCAACCAAACTTTCACCATTTTGGTAGTAATGTTCAGCAATAAGGACGTGTTGCTGTTTCGTGCAGCGTTCCATGTTTATTAACTCCTATCTGTTTCATATCGACCTGTAACAATTTTTGTAACAACCTTTACTTGCTATAGGTATACTAGATTATCATCCTTATAAGATGTTTCTTCTTGCAAAACACGTCGTTTAGAATGGTATCGAGCTAGAAATGGATTACACCTAGAATGGAATTTTTGGTAGAAGAAGAGTAGAAGCGTCAGGATTTTTTTATATTAAAAAAGAAACTTAACTTTTGCGTACAGAATGGCGTACTACAATTTCACCGGGAGTATGGAACATCATGGTATGGAACACCACGATATGGAAGTTTGCAACATCGCAATCCGTCATTAAGCTGTATCTGCAATTTAATCATTATCTCATCTTTTTGCAAGAAGCTTTAAAACATGTACTAGTAGTTAAACAGTGCACTATTTAAAAGTTTCTCCGATAGCGTGACTCAACTGGCGAGATACCCAGATCGAATCCTTGAACGATTGCCCTGGCCACCACCAGCTCTGAGCGAATTATAGTTTACGTCACGTTCTAGCACTTCAAAATAGATTATGTTTTGAATATTCTATTAAGCACAAGGACGAGCAATTGTTCCATTGGAACCTTCGAAGTGAATCACTAAACTCGAAAAGATTTATCGCTAAACAACAAATCACTTTTCAAATTCTCGACGCACGTTTCGCTAATCATGTTAGCATCATTAGAAGATGATTTAATCTTCAGATGGTAATCTACAGATTAACATCTATCTAATCTAATAACATGGTTAGCGAAACGTGCGTCGAGAGGTTTTCAAAAAGTGATTTGGTGTTTAGTGCTAAATCTTTTCGAGTTTAGTGTTTCACACCGAAGGTTCTAATAGAAGAATTGTTCTTCTTTGTGTTTAGTAGAATATTCAAAACATAATCTATTTTGAAGTGCTATCTCTTCGAGTTTAACAAAAAAGAACCATCTTGGGAACTAAACCTAGTGTTAGGGAAGCTGTTAGGGTTTATATTGAAGATAGTGACTAGACAATTAACTATGTTTTCTTCTGATTTGCTATATGGAACCCATAAACTTTCCTTGACTAATCTTTTTTAAACGTTCTTAAATTGTTGATCAAGATGAGATTTCTTATCCTATAGCTCTTTTATAGCCTGACAAGGATCGGCATTAACAACGAATTATTATTATCATCATTATCGTTTTTTTTTTCACGGGTGAACACCCGGATCTCCGATAAAGAAGTACTCGGGATAGATTATCCAAGAGTACTCTTCAGCTTTCCTAGCCAAGAAATGATCTCATGATAGATGCCGCTTGTATTATTGCTGCCTTCTGGATCTTCATAATAATGTTGTTCGGAATACCAATTGTCTTTAGAGAAGTGCGCAACGGTTTTGGTACTACTCCCATAGATGATATTATAACACGCACTCAATTTCCTTTATTTATAATCTCTCTCAATTAACTTTCGCAGACTTCAATTTTCATATCTTTATAATCTCATTTTTTAAGTTGGTGTATTTTTCAATTTTTCGTGATGTTTTTCTGTTATGTTGTTGTTGTTTGGCACCGCTATGTCAATGAGAAGTGCTTCTTTTGTTATTTTGTTTAGGACAGTGATATCAGGTCAGTTGTGGACAATTTCTATATCCGTTAATATTGCCTTATCCCAATACACGCGGTATATGTCGTTGTCTATGACTGGTTGAGGTTTGAATCGGTAGTAAGGAAGGGCGATGTCAACTGGAATTCCATATTCTTTAAATATTTCAAAGTATACTATTGTCGCGACCAAGTTGTGGCGTTCAAGGTATTTGTTGCTTACAAGCTGAGTGCAGCCACTCAGTATGTGATCGATGGATTCTTGTTGCGTGCCACATTTCCTACACTTATCTGTAGTGAGGCCTGTCTCCTTAACAATATATTTTCTCTATATTTTCTCTAATTCCTGGTGTTAGTGATGTTGTCCTGTATGCTCAAAAGAAAGCCCTCTGCCTCAGGAAATATGGTACCGGCCGTAAGCCATCCCACAGAAGCGGCAGAATCGACTATTTCACTATGAATGACATTGTAAAATCTGCCGTGCAACACCTTGTTGGCCCAGCTGTTTAATAGCTGATCTTCAGTATCAACACGCTCTAGTGGAACATTTTGTTTATTTTTTAGGTTTAATGGAGTTAGGTTAGCATCAGCTTCAATAACTGATTTGTGGAGTGGAATATGCTGATGATTGTAAAAATATATTCTGAGTTGTTCCAGTTGTATATAGTGGAGGTTTTTTACGATCAGAATGCCTTGACCACCCTTTTTTCTAGGTAAATGGACTCGTTCAATCGCAGCTCTAGGATGATGCATGCGAAATTTGATTAGTGTTGTTCTCACTATTCTGTCGATATTTTCTAATTCAGTGTTTGTCCATTTAATGGTGTTAAAGGAGTACGTCAACACATGAATCGCAAAGGTATTAATCTCTGTTGATTGTTGCCAGTATTAAGCTTTGATTTGAGAATGTCCTTCAGTCTAGTTTTAAATGCATTTGTTAGTTTCTGCTTCATTAATTTATGTTCTATACTATTTGTTTGCGCGATTCCTAATATTAAAATGTTTCATTTCCATCCACGGCCATTACAGTTATTTGAGCATTAATGTATATGTTGTCTGCCTTCCTTGGTTTACCATTCTTTACTTCGAGAGTTTTACACTTGCTTACGCCAAATTTAATTCCTATGTCTGTCCTCATTCGATGGACTGCCCTAACTAAGTTCTCCATTTGACCTGAACTGGATGTATATAGTTTCAGGTCATCTATGTAAAATCTATGGCTGATTCTGGATGTTGAATTGTTAGATTTTAGCTGGTAACCATATCCCGTTTTTTGTAACGTTCCTGACAATGGATTAAGTGCTACACAGAACCATAATGCGCTCAGTGAGTCACCCTCAAAAATTCCGCTGTTAATAGGAATTTCCTTAGAAAATATTTTCTGGATGCCGGACACAACAGGCAAGGTAGTTTGCCATCCTGTCATTGTGTGTTCTAGAAATGTTACGATCTTTTGGTCTACTTTATATATGTTCAATACTTCAATAAGAAAAGAGTGGGACACATAATCAAATGCCTTAGCATAATCTATATAGCACATACTCACATCCCTGCATTTCTTCTTTGCCTGATCCATCACCACACCATCAATACTTTTTTCCTGCTGTCTTTCTGCTCCTCAGTTAATATGTTATTTTCTTCTAGGTGACCATATCTTTTTTGGCTTATGATCCTTGACAGCAATTTGTAGATCGTTGGAAGGCAGGTAATGGGTCTGTAGTTGGCAGGATCAGCAGTTTCATTGTTTTTTTGGTAATAAATAAGTGATTCCTTGTGTCAAAAATGATGGTGCTAAGTCAGGCGTAGCAAGTATCCTATTCATCTCTCTCAGTATATGCGGGTATGTTGAACGGAATTGTTTGTACAAGTATGTTTGAACTTGATCTCTACCTGGACTTCTCCATCATTATCGTTTTTATTATTATCATCATTATCGTTATTATTATTATCATATCATCAGATCGTTATTATCTACAGCAGTGGTTTCCAAACTTTCTATTACTACGCCTCCCCTGAAAAAAATCAAATATTGGCAGATTTAAAGCAGACGGTGCATTCTGATAATTGCCGATGCATTCTTTTTAACTAATGCTTAAAGGCTATCAACCCATTTCATCAAAAAAAATTTTAATAAGTGTTTATCTTATATTTGCATTAAAATTATAGTGAGTTAGGTCGCGGTAAATGCTTTAAAAAATAGATTATCAAGTTTAATATTATGTTATGAAAATTTATTTGTATATATATATATATTTTTATCTATATATATATATATATATATATATATATATATATATATATATATATATATATATATATATATATATATATATTTATATATATATATATATATATATATATATATATATATATATATATATATATATATATGTATATATATATATATATATATATATATATATATATATATATATATATATATATATATATATATATTTATATATATATATATATATATATATATATATATATATATATATATATATATATATATATATATATATATATATATATATATATATATATATACATACATACATATATATATATATATATATATATATATATATATATATATATATATATATATATATATATATATATATATATATATTATGAAACTTATATTTCTGTTAAATTTTTCGCGCTTCCCTTCGTACTAGTCCTCGCCTTCCAGTTCGAAAATCTCTGATCTAGAGTCATTGAAAGCAGTACAGTAAGATTGAGAGTTAGGTTCTTTATTTGACCGAACTGGGTTTTCAGTTTTCATCACGATGTGGTGCGTCAAAAGTCGTATATAACATCTACACAGATAGCGAATCTTGGATCTATGCCTATGAGCCCAAAAGTAGACAGCATGGGTCCTTCAAAATGAGCCAAATCAAACAAAAGTTGTTCGCTCAAGAAGCACTTGGAAGCAAATGGTCGCCTGTTTTTTTTAGGATAAATAGGCATGTGGCTAAAGAGTCACTAAAGAATCGTTGAACGTGTAATTCTGAATGGTATACAACCATTTGTTTGCCAGAAGTCTTTAAAGAAACCACCAGCGACGTAGGATCATTCTTCACTAAGACAACGCGAGCTCTCACACATCGGACCGAACAATTTAATATTTGACGGATCAAAACAACGAATTGATGGGTCGTACAGTCAAATTTGGCACCCAATGATTTATTTTTGTTTCACTCCGTTAAATAAAAACTCCGTGAAGAAGAAGCGGTTGATGTGTTCAAAATGTACGTTTTGGATATACCTCCATCGGAATGGAAAAAGTGCTATGAAAATTGGTTCAAACGCATGCAGGATCATCGCGGAGAATATTCTGAAAAAAGATAAAACCATTTTCAATGATAAAAATATTTATTTTTATTTATTATTTCGGATACATAAATAACAACCCTCGTACATTTGCAATTTGTTGCTAATGTATAGTTCTGCATTTTAGAAAATCCTTGCGAATATTTCAAATATAATTGCACAGAGTAGCCAATATATGACTGGATAAGTTTTTCTTTTCAATAAAAAGAATCGTTCGTGTCTTTGTTTGCCATTTGAATAGTTTTTGTTAATCCTGCAAACGTTGATAAAAACTTGATTACCACTTAATAAAAATTCATACTGATCTCAATGGATTATTATCTATTCTCATTGAAACGAGAATGCTTTGTAGTACGAACGAAGATACCTCCTTTGGTCAACACAACTGCCCTTTGCTCATTCTGCAAAGACGAATCTACCGACCATTCTTTTTTTTTTCTTTTTCCACTCGCACACACCATTTCTCTTTTGAATATCATTTTATACGTCAGACATCAGGTTTTA